>CM038226.1:76026527-76685513 GCA_021442155.1 Cymbidium sinense
ATGATAGTTCATTTTTCAAGACATAGCAAATCCAAAATAAGAAATCATGATTTGGAATAAATAGAATAAATTTCTTACAATGCTTTGGTCATTAAAGAAAGAATGATGGGACCATTATGTCGTAATTAAATAATATAGTTATAATAGCTTATGTTATTGCCTTTTCTCTAAGGAATTTCTTTTAGACTTTAAAGCTTGAAGAAAATCATTAGAGAAAATATTAAAGTCTACATCATATAATTTAATGTAGTTATAATAGCTAAAAGAAAATCATTAGAGAAAATCATTAGAGAAAATCATTAGAGAATATTTCAAAGAACATTTGATATTATTAAAGTCTACATCATATAATTTAAATTTCTCAATCTTAAAACCAAACTCAATAAGTTTCATCATATTTAGCTTTTTTTAATTTACATTACAAAAGGGCTTATTGTTACACTCTTTATATTGAGAGGTAAAGCCCTCAAGGATGAGCATAATTGTTAGTTTGATGGATATGTTATGATTAATTTAGTTCAAGCTCATTATAATAATAAAATTAATCAAAAATTTATAAGATTTATTATAAAATATTTAAATACTATATTTTATTAAGATTAATATTTAAATATAATTATTAACATATTTAAATAATTTAATATAATTATTACTTGAACCAATTGATTTTCTAAAATCAAGATCAGTTCACTGGCAGCTTAGTCCAAATTTGGTCGATTTAATGCAAAGGCCAATTTTAGGCTAATCGACTAGCATATCATATCATTGTTCATGATGAGCCAATCAATTTGATTTTTCAAAACATTGATTAATAAGACATTATAGATGGAATCATTATAGCTAGAAAGAACTAATTGGTAATGTTAGTCATAAGACGAGATAAATTGATGACGAAGCCATCAACATCATAACATATGCCACTAAAAAGAGGTGTGGGCTAGAAGTTGATATTAAATTGATGACGAGATAAATTAATTTTTATTTCATTTTCTCTTGACAACAAAAATGTTGAAGACTCCTCCTTTGACTAAGTGACAAAGTAAAAAAGTAATAAAAAGAAGAAGCTTAAGTAGTTGGAGTTATAGGCTACTTTAGTAGTCTATAATATAGTTCTTAGTTTATATGGATATAGCCTCTAGTTGGAAATTATTTCCACTGCACGCTTATGCTAAAGGAGAGGAATGTTGAAGAAATATTAAGGAGAATCCCATAACTATTTTCAAATTATCAGAGAAAAGTGACACCTTATGACTATTCTAAATTTTTAGAATAAATGATCTAAAACACCTTGCACTCAGCTCAATAAAAGAGGTTCCTATCAAAGAAGCCGAGAAATCACATAATAACAAATTCAACATTAAGTTTTTGCGATGATAGTTCATTTTTCAAGACATAGCAAATCCAAAATAAGAAATCATGATTTGGAATAAATAGAATAAATTTCTTACAATGCTTTGGTCATTAAAGAAAGAATGATGGGACCATTATGTTATTAGTCATAGTTAGCAAGTGACATTAATTAAAACAATGATAATGTACCTACTAGCACTAAAGTTGATAAGAATAAAACACCACTTATGCTAGATCTAATTAATAATAAGATTGTGAAAATCAAACCAGATATTAAACTCGAAGAAGGAAATATTCATAGTTTAATGATTTGATTAGAGTTGAATAGGATGATGTAACAAATATTATAATTATTAAATACTATTCCAATTAAATGATGAAATAATAAAAAAATAAATAAGGCAAGTAAATAAATAATATTTCTAATAGTTATAAATTTCAAGATTGATATAAAGTTCAAAAAGAAAATTTTATGTGTATTATAAATATAAATATATGTATAGGGGTGTGTTGAGCGATTTGAGAGCCATCGAAATCGCTCGAAAATTAATGGCTCGAGCTCGAAGTGGTGGCTCGAATTTGAGTTCGAGTCGATTCGAAGCTCGAGCTCGATCCGATGTGCGAACGAATCGTCTTGGGTTCGAAATCCAATCGAGCTGCTGAAATGCAGTGCGTTTGGCTCGAAAATGAAATCCAGGGAATTTTTAGTAGCAAATTTTTGGCAGCATATGTAATATAAATTGCAATTAATAGCAAATTATAATTTTATAAATTACAAATACAAATCTAGAAAATGATACAATTTTGCATGAATTTCTCATCAAGATCATAGCCACTTTAGCACAAATACTTGTGATTGATGCTATCACTATTATCAATTTTTTTAATAATGAAACTTAATTTGAATTTATCATTTTAGAGATATAATCTTTTCATTGAACTAATTAGCAAGAGATAATCACTATGAATTTACTAAACCTCTAACCAACTCTCTTTCTATGATATCATTTCTGCCATACAATTTGCCAACAATTAAGCATTTCATAAAATAATAAAAAAATTTGTAATACCTCTAAACATTGAGTTTAAAATACAAATCTAGAAAAAAAATAAAAATATGAAAATGTCTTTTGTTTGTGGGACTCAGAGTCAGAGAAAGTAATATTCATCTTCAAGCATTAGCAATTAGCGAAAATTTGTAATTTTTATATTTTACTTCAATAATTGAATGCTCCAACCTCTAGATTGCCCAAGCCATCCATTAGAGCCTTAAAGATAGAAAAATAAATCCCTTACAAAAGTGACAAAACCTCACAAATCATATCATGCATTAATATAGTAGAGTAAATGCTCAGGCTTTCAGGTTTGTTAGCCACCAATAATGAAGCAAAAACAAATGAATTTGCCCAAATTACAAATATATTCTCTTCTCATCATCATTGAAAATTAAAAAAGCAAAAATTTTTCATGATAAGCCCACTAGATCTCATATCCTCCACGGCTCCACCACCACCAACAAGGCAACAAAATAACAAATAAAACCAGCCAACATATGCTAAAGCAGATGTGAGCTGCGGAAGAAAAAAAGCAGATCGTTGAACCCCAAAATTCACCAACAACACCACACACCCACCCATCCAAATTCCAAAATAGCCAACCAAGTGAACCAACACACCAAAATAAAAAAATCCACAGTTACACAATAATAGCGGACAAAGCCATAGCCGACCCGCTGGACAAGGCCGGGGAGATCTCCAGAATAATACCACGGCAACAAAGGCCCAAAAGGAACAAGGTTAGAGAGCCTAGAGGCAAACAAAACTCTTCAAATTCCCAAAGAGGCTAGGCGGACTATCACTACAAAAAAATGCAAAGACAACAAACAACCATGTAAGAATGTAGAAATCTCCAAGCCAAACCAGAAAAGAGAATAATAACCACCAAAAAATTTAATCCGAAAAATAAGACAACCACATATGATCGAAAGATAGGATACTGCATGGTTGGCTCCACATAATCTTGAATGAAACTTGGCTAAATCATTTGCTACAATAGTCTCTCCTCAAGAAATCTTATAAATAGTAACCTCTACGACTTGTGCCCTCAAAAAATTGAGTTGAGTTCTTTATTTTTAGGGTGACTAACTAAGCAAGCAAAATGCCAAAATAAGGCTCCAATCATGTAAGAATGTAGAATGCATCAGTACATAAAATATAGTAAGAATGTAAGTTTGTAACTATGTAAGATGACAAGATGAAGCAAATAGGTTTGTAAAGTCAAAATAAAATTTCAAACCAAAATTTTTATATTATTGCATGCATCAGTAGATAAAATATAGTAAGAATGTAAGATGAAACAATATGTTTGTAATGTCAAACAAAAATTTCAAATCTAGATGAAACTTACAGACAATATCAACTATCAAGTAATATACTAATATGTCACCCCAAATGATGAAATGGCCTCAAAGTTAGATCATCGACCAAATCATTTCACTATTAGTATAAAAAATTAATCACGAAAGCCTCCATTAATCAATCTCAGTTCAATTTTATCATTGGGCATCATATCGCCATCTGCCACTAACATAAAATATTAAAGCACAAAAGCAGCAAAAAATATAATGTGATGCTACATAGCCTACATTGCTGAAAGAAAATAGTCTCCAAAAATATATACAAACCATATAGTCACATAAAAATGATCAAATAGTCTGCTGGTAGAAAAGTCTCCAAAAATAAAGAGACATAAGCGAAATGATATCACCTGATTTTCATATTTCTGATTCCGTGGATAAGCTTTCAGGTACATTTATAACCAAGTTCTCTTCCACAAGAACATCAAACTAAAATTGCAATAGATTAAAAATGAAACTCATATATGAATAGAAGAGACTAGAGAGAATTGTACTATAAAATAAAAAAGTAAGATAATATTACTAATGGATCTTTTGATGATTTATATGCAGCTCGAATCCAGTTTCCACTACACATTAAAGCATCTAATGTTCTTGGTGAAATTGAACTTCTATAATCGCTTAGTACACGGCCACCAGCACTACAAGCTGATTTAGAAGCAACGGTGGTTACTGGGATGGTAAAAATATCTTTGGCCATCTTTGAGAGAGTCTTATATTTTATAGCAGACATTTTCCACTATTCCAAAATGTCAAATTCTGAATCTGGGCATTTCACACATGCTTCATCAATGTATATCTCCGTGATCGACTACGTGGTACTAAGAGGCCGTAGAATCTATGAAGTCATACAAACCCGCCAAATCATCATGTGAAGCATTAACACCTTCAATTGTGTTTCTTTCTGATTGAGAGGTGGATGCTTGTAGTTTTGCATGCATATCAACAGTAATAAGAGTATAGCTCAAAAGTTTTTATTTTACTGCTTCTTCTCATTCACAATGTGAACATCATAAATTTGTGGGTAGTATTAATTGATAGCAAAAAGTTTCATTCTAGGATCTAAAATGCAAGCAATCAAAAATAACAATGAACACTCTGTCCAGTACTTATCAAATTAAGTCTTCATGCTACTTGTCATGTTTAAAATAAAAATAGTACTAGATGAGCATTCTCGATCCAATATTCTCTTGATCAGAACTAGATTGGGAAGCAATCTATTCGTAGATAGGATGAACCAAAAAAATTTCGCGCGATGAAAAATCAAGCGACTCTCTTACTTTCTCAAAATTAACCCAATCTTCTTGAGAGGCGACCATATATAATTCGGATCATAAAGCATATTCGGAAACACATTCTTATAATAAAAGCACTCTAACATCTTGTATGTGGAGTTCTAGGAAGCAGTACATCAATGCAAAGTGTCTTTGATGTGGATAAGCCAATCTGTCTTGCTATCTCTCCAAATTTATATAAGCGACCTGGAGATCTTTTTATAAATAAAATAGACTCTCTTACCCTTTCAATTATTGAACTGATTTCTATCAGTTCAGTTCATCCTGCACCATTAAGTTTAAAATATGAGCACATCGAACATGAAAGAAATCACCCATCAATAGAAAACCGATCTTCTAATGAATAAAGCTGATTTCCCGCTACATCATTAGATGATGCATTGTCCAAAGTTATGGTACTAACTTTGTTATGTAGACCCCATTGCAACAAACTTTCAGAAATTGCCTCAGAAATCACAGCCCCACTATGAGGAGGATCCAAATCAGTGAAACTAATTATCTTAGATTGTAATTTTCAATCAGAACTAATGTAATGCACAGTAAGACATATATAACCAATTGTTTGATTTGATTTCCACTACCACTAGAATCAAACTATCTCAACAACTTTCAAACTTTTTCAACTTATCTTTTCAGCCTTCATAAACTTTCATACACTCCTCTTTGATGCCAAATCTTGAAATTTTATGATAATTTGGATTGATCGATTTCATTAGAATATTGAACCATTAATATTCAACTATCATAAATGGATATTCATGAACAATAATCATCTTAGCCATAATATTCTTTATTCTAGAATGATCATAGGCAGACGAAACACATAAACTAGATATTGAACCGGTTTCCTCTAAATCCTCTACGGATCAAATAGTTTTGCTTCTTTCCCTTTATCAACCTTGCTATAGTGATTTGATTTGAAGTGTCTACTTAAGCGAGATGTGGTTCCAATTTTTTGTTTCACATATGATTTGACACAATAATTACATTTAAACTACGCACCATTTTTCTCTTTACATTAGTAATTTGAAGTGTTGCCAAACTTGATCGTTGTCTTTTACCCTTGATCTTAACGCTCGAAGCTATTTCACCCACACTCTCATTTTGAGTTGTTGCATTGTCATCAATAGGTAGGCTTGATTCACTTGAAAAACTAATAGATTTACTTTGAGAAGGACTTGCCATTGTGTCTATAAGAAATGAAACAAAAGCGATGCATAGAATCACTCAAAAAAATATAAATACCCAGATCAATAACTATTAATTTAAACAACAAATCATCTCCAATTAATTAAAGACTAGATTAGAAGAAAGATCAAAACCAACCAAGAAATCTTAAAGGCGGATTATACATAAAAGATCCTCATATATTCACAACCAAGAAATCTACATCTATCAACATCTACCAACAATCAACAGAACAACCAAGTTACCAAAGCGGGAAAGGCATGTGAACATCATAACATGTCCCATGAATGCACAACATCACCAGAAACAAGTAAACAACCTTTATAGCACCAAATAACCTCCAACAGGCATGACGTAAGAATCAAGAAAGCTCAGTAAGGCAGAGACATTCAACAGAGGTAGGGATACGCCTACATGAGAAACAAATACAATTAGGAAATGAAATAATGGCCAATGTGGAAGTATTTCTAATCAATTATAAAGTTTCAAAAGTCGAACCGTAAGACAGGCAGTAAAGCCGCAAAGAGTGAGTGAGGGCATTGGCAAAACCGTTACGAATATTACCGAAGTTACAAAATGTAATGAGATCAAAAAACAACATCAATCAAGTTTGCAACCGCCACAACATTCAAGTAATAATCGTTACAAACCTGACGGGCGAACCAAAACAACCCCAACGGGCCAACATGCTAACCTAAAATAGTGAAATAACAGAGACAATTGAAACCCCGCAAATTGCAAGTACCCCAACCGCAAAAAACATAGATACGCATGAATGATTAAAGAACCGAAACATCCCCAAATCCAATAGGCGAACCTCAAATAATGGAATAACAGAAACAATTGAAATAACCAACATCATGATTCCATGAAATACTTACAGAATCAGGAAATGAAACAGAATCAGAAAGTATTTCTGGAGCAAGGAAGCAAACCAAGCACACACGGATACTGAATCACCACCGATCAAATCAAGAACAAAACACTCATCGATCGACGGTCGACGATCTCGAGGCGACGCGACGCAATGTAGGCACGGAGAAGTGAGAACGGGAGGAGAACCGGAGAAGAGAACCGAAGTGAGAAGTGAGAAGAGTCGCTGGTGGCCTTGGGGTCGAGTGACTTCAGTCGACGATTAGAATAGGGATTTTAGATCCGTCTTAATCGGACGTTCTGTTTAGGCTCCCGCCTGCTCGCTTCGACCTCATGAAGCCCGATGAAATGGTTCGCCCGGCAGAAAAATTCCTCGAATTCGACGCTCGTTGCTTCGAGTCGATCTCGATCGAGCCTGATTCAGTCGACTTTGAGTCACGATCTTCGAGCTAATTTCTCAGCCCTATATATGTATATTAAATATATTTAAAATCTAAAAAATTATAATATAAATTTAAAAAAATAAGTATAAATTAAAAATAAATATAATTTATAAAAAAATTTTGGTTTAAAATAAAATATAAATTTTATAATGAAAAATTATTTTAAAAATCTCATTAAATATAGCTAATTTAGAAACATAATATATAAAATATTTTTAAAATATTATTATCAATCTAGATCTTTGTATTTTAAAAATATTTTAAAATTTTAAAATTTTAATAATATAGATATATGAATATAAATATAATTTATAATATTATAATATAAAAATAATTTTAGAAATTTTATAAAATATAATATGTGAAATATTTACAAAATATTATTATAATTTTACATTCTTACAAATTTTTTTATATTATACAATATAATTTATAATAAATATATAAAATTAAAATTTAAAATATTATTTTTATATTCCTATATTTCAAAGCACATTTGATATTATTAAAGTCTACATCATATAATTTAAATTTCTCAATCTTAAAACCAAACTCAATAAGTTTCATCATATTTAGCTTTTTTAATTTACATCACCAAAGGGCTTAGTGTTACACTCTTTATATTGAGAGGTAAAGCCCCAAAGGATGAGCATAATTGTTAGTTTGATGGATATGTTATGATTAATTTAGTTCAAGCTCATTATAATAATAAAATTAATCTAAAATTTATAAGATTTATTATAAAATATTTAAATACTATATTTTATTAAGATTAATATTTAAATATAATTATTAATATATTTAAATAATTTAATATAATTATTACCTGAACCAATTGATTTTCTAAAATCAAGACCAGTTCGTCAGTTCACCTGTTGAATCAACAGCTTAGTCCAATTTTGGTCGATTTAATGCAAAGGCCAATTTTTAGGCTAATCGGACTAGCCATATCTGTTGTTCATGATCGAACCAATTGAGCCAATCAATTTGATACGATTTTCAAAACATTGATTAATAAGACATTATAGATGGAATCATTATAGCTAGAAAGAACTAATTGGTAATGTTAGTCATAAAACGAAATAAATTGATGAGGAAGCCATCAACATCATAACATATGCCACTACATTAGGTGTGGGCCAAAAGTTGATATTTTTATTCATGTATTAGGGATGTTCATAGGAAATTAAAGGAGCTAATTATGAGTTGAAATCTTTAAAAATTAATAAAAGATAATTAATGAGTTATTAATGAGAAAGTCATTAGTTTATGTCCTAATAAATATAAGTTAATTATCTAAATTTAAGTAAGCCCTTATGTTCATAGAGTGAAAATATAGTCTCTTAAACGGTACATAGTAAATAAATAACTAGTTGAATTGCATTTGGGTGATTAGTCTTGGAGACCTCAAGATTATGGTGAGCTACTAGGCCTCAAGATTTGAGCAATAACTATTAAGAGTGGTAACTTAGCTTGGTAATTGTTTATGATATATGAGCTAGAGTAGGTGAAAAAAAATTAGGCATTACATAAGTTAGTCATGGTAGTTTGGCCAAACTAGGATATTAAATGAACTTAGTAGCTAATAGAGGAGAATCTCCATGGGGCATGTGATATAGTTGGTGAATATTGTGTTTAATTGATGTTAACTTAGCTCAATTAGTTAAATTAGAATTTATTTATATTTTAGTAAGTCAAACTCAATCAAGTTAGCTAAATAGGGTGTTAACAAATCTTATAATTCCATATTTAATCTTTTGGCGAGCTTGAATAGTGACATATGATAATTTTCTCTATGAAAGTTTTATGTACTAATATCATTAAGTTATAATTTCTTAAATCAAACGCATATGTTTTAATAACCCATGACTAGTTGACCCGATTAAATTAGGGATAAAATTTTAGCTTTTTGCAATCTAAATGAGATTATATTAAATAAAATGGAAGTCAAGTTTTAAGTTGTAATCACTTAAACTAAATCAAATTGATTGAATCATGATATATTTTAATTTTGTTATTCTAACCCTAGCCATGCTAGACAAACTGAGAAGGATTTATATTTTAATAATTAAACTTAGTTTGATTAGATAGATATGTTAAAATAAAGTGGAATTTAATTTTCAATATTCCAAATGTAGTAATACAAAGGAGTTAAAATGGTATGTGATCTATATTTTGATAACCTGATCCTAGTTTGATATGATGAAATTTGGGAGAGAATTTAGGTTTTGATAAATGAGAGCTATTTCAACTATGAGGGGGTTGAACTAAAATGGGATTAAGAGTGAATAACCAAAGCTTTGCTTGATTTGGAATAAAATTTTGATGGCCTAAACTTTACTTCAAAGGATTTAAACTATTATATGATTTTTGTTTTCAAAATATTAATTTAGTTCAATTATCTTAATGTCTAATTAAACATACATAGGGACTAAATATGTAAAACTTTACTTTTAGTTGGTTAGGACCACTTAGACCCAGAAAACTAAGTTATATCATAAATCAATTAAGACTAGAAGATTTCAACAAACACTAATTTTTACTCAACATTGATCAAGGTCTATCATATTGATTAACCATTAATCAATCGGGCCATCTAAGTGTTATGTTGGCTCGATTTAGGAGAGTAAATGCCTAAATATAATGATGATTGCCTAAGCCTTTGAGCCATGCAGGACCAATGCAAAATAATTTTAGGTCAATTGGATCTTACTAATAATGCTAACTCACCAAGAACTTTGTTTGCATTAACCTAGGAATTGGAAGCTACTCATTAGTCATATGGGCTAAGCTAGGTCTATAAAGGTTACATTATGCTTTAGGATTCTAATTCAACTTACCAAATACTTAGGTCACAACGTGTTGACCTTAAGTCTTAGCCAAAAATTAAGGAAAATTAATTTACATTAAATGTGAGTTGGGAGTAGGTTTCAAGGGTTTTCTTCGGTTGCTTGATAGTAGAATAAGTCACTTGATGATCAAGGTACTTATGGGTAGCCTTTGAGCTATTCAAAGAACTCTTTGAGTCAATTAGAAAAAAAAAATTGGGTTATTAAATAAGCTTGTCCACTTACCTAAAAATTTAGTTAGTTTCATTCATTGTAACAAAAATTATGTTAGGTAAACCCATCTAATTAGAGATCATAAACTCAATATCAACTATATATAAAAAGGTTTGATTTGATCTTCTCCCCCTACATCACATTTTTTTGTGTATTGATAATATATAGACCATATATTGAAAATATATTAACTTGTTGTGAAAAGCATTGCTTTTTAAACCTAATTTATGAAATATATGAAAAGTATGTGTAAATTAATTTAATTGATCAAGATCTTATTAAAATTCATTATTTTTTTATTAAATTTTGGTCATATGAAATTTATATTTTGATGCTCAATACTAAATAATAATAATAATAATAATAATAATAATAATAATAATAATAATAATAATATCTTTAGGTGTCCATATTATTAAGGGTAACAATTAATTAGTTTAAACTAAAGTAAATAAATCAAATTATTAATATTTAGCTGCTTTAATTTAGCTTATTAAAAGATGATTTGATTTTTAATTTTGAAATAAGGTTTATTTAAATTGTGATTTCTAGTTTGAATTTATAAATAAATTTAATTAAATCAAAAATCAAAATGCCAATGATAAATATCTAACTCTCAATAACCAAAATATAGTTATCCTCTATATATAATTTAGTTTAATTTTTATTTTTATTGTATATAATAATTTAATTTTATCTTTATAACATTAAAATCAAAAAAAAAATTCAAATTTATTTAAATTAAATCAAATGAAATAAATTGAATATATGTTAGTTTAATTTGATTTAATTTTATATTAATTTTATTTGTAATTTAATTTAATAAAATTACAAATTAATTCATCCTCGCCTAACAAATGTACGCTTGAATGTACAACCGCCAGTCAAAATTTTTGTTATTTTCAAGATGCTTAATAGGCCGTTGAGAAAAACCTGCAAAACAGATGCTTGTCCAAATTCTTGGATATATATATAGAAACTGCAATCTAATTATATTTAGGAGCTATTTCATTGGCTAAAATAGGAATGCAGTATAAAGTAAATGTAATGAATTCTGAATATTTTATAGTTGTTTGATTGCATGTAAATTAATTACATGAAAATTATATTTTATGTTTGGTTGTGTATATGTAAACTAAAGTAAATACCTGCATTCTGAATATTGTTGTATGTAAAATAATTACAGAAGTTTTTTAAATTAATTGAATTATTAAATTAATAAATTATAAATAAAAATATACTAGTTAGTTAAAAAAGGATTACAATATATTTATTTTAAAGTTAAAAGCTTTTTTATGATTTATATATTAGAGGCATTTTAGAAAAAAAAAAAATTCAATCTCCTAGCTCAATGTGTAATCTTGAATATAGTTCAAAATCAAGCTACTTAAAACTAATCAAATTAAGCTAAGATTTTTATATTTTTTTAACTAAAAAGAAAATTTTTATTGCACTAAAACAAAGGATACAAAGTCTTTATAGGGGACAGCTCCCAAAAAAACTATTGCTCAGAGAGCTATAAGAAAGTCTAAAGAGAAAAGTCCCGAAACTAAATACAATAAAATAAAAAAGACTAAAAGCTAAGACCAAAAGAAAAACAAATGAGACAACTCCAGCCATCTAAGAAAGAAGAGACCATTAACAAGATGAGTTATTGATTTATGTATAAAATTATTAGCAAGACTACAAGCTAAGACCTATCATTGATTACACCAAACTAAACCATAAAATTATTTAACAAATGAATTAGTTGCATAGAGAAGTTCGTTAAACTTTGAATGGCATTAGCAACCCGAGATATGCTATCAACAATTGTTTATAAGATTAACAAGTAAGAATGAGATTTCTAAAAGTAGGTTTCCCAAACAAGGTAGTTGAAAGCACCATAAGCATATAAAACTTGAAATTATAACCAAACTAGAAGTATAAGAATTGCTTATAAGATTAACAAGTAAAAAAACTCTTTTTTTGTTCTCAACGCATTTCTCTACAAAAAACCTTATCGAGGAAAAAGCTAGCACTCATGCCAGGAAAAAAGAATGTTTTGGGGATAATCGCTAGTGCAAGTCCCCAACACCTCAACCCAACTACAAGTTAGGATTCAGTGAGAAGACAATCAAGATAATAACACAAGGGTGTTGCCAACTAAATAGTTTGACTATTGCACAATTAAGTATACTTAGAAAATAAGAAAAATAAAAAAGAATTGAATAAATATTTAGTTGATTGAGTTGTACCTACGGAGCAATAAATGTAGTAGCATACCCAAACTTGCATCCACCTTAGCTTCAATTGACAAAAGGAAATCTGATCTGGTTGCTACTTCAAAGATTGAGGAGATTTGTACTCATCATAGCTTGAAAAAAGCATAAAAATATCAACATGAATGGCATCTGGCTTGCCAAATTCCTTCCATGTGCATCAAATTAAATTACATGCTCCCTGCAAAAGTGAAAAATAATTTATCTTCAATTTTATTTTATTTTTAAATCCCAAAACATATCTTCTAATAATGAAATTTCCATTATATGGGTTAAGGAATTGGAATCACCTACCTGTAAAAAAATGAATAGTAGCTTACCTTGCTTTAGATCTTAGTAGGAGAGTCTCCTTCCATAAAAAAGTCAATAAAAGCAATCAACAAGCATTTTACTGTAGTAACTAGTAGATAAATCAATTAATTCATCACTAGAGAGATGATTCCTGGCCTACAAGAGTAACACAATTAAAAACAATAACAAAAGATCAAATATTTATTCCAAAAATAGTTCATGACACAATCTTGAAAAAGAGAAGTTTCATTCATTTGTCACAAAGCAGGTATATAACAGGAAATGTTATTCTGGCTGAACTCTTGGCTAACCGAATTTTTGGGCAGCTATTGCAATTTTATGGAATAATGGTGCAATTTTGAATGTGTGGTCACAAGTTATTGAACTTATAATCATTTTAGATGTTGGATTTGGATGAAATATAGCTTGTACATTTGTGACTACAAGTTTTAATGTCAAAGAATGTCATGACACATTCAGCAAAACATCATATATGAATAATTGAGTACTTTCGATCTAAAACAATGGCACACTAGAAAGAATGAATAGTTTAGATTTCCCCAATATCATCCACAGGTACACTAATAGTTTGAAATATTAGTTGCTAAATGAAGGTTCCATTAATTTTACTGTTGGCTAGTTCTAGTGCATTCTACAAATGCTGAGACAAATTCATTTATGCCATTTTTAGATCTAAAACCATGGCACACTAAAAAAAATGAATATTTTAGATTTCCCTCATATCCACATGCACACTAATAGTTTATTATGAATATTTCATTTTATGCATCATGCACACTAAAAAAAAATGAATAATTGAATATTTAGATCTAAAACCATGGCACAGTCAAAAAAGAATTTGCACATTCCAAATAGTCAAAGCATTTTCCATCATCATTAATGCACCAGGGTGCTATAATTATAAACTTATAAGGAATAATTGGAATAAAAAATTAAAATTCTAAGAATAAAATGTTTCTTAATTCCATATGAACTTTTGTAAGTTGACAAAAAAAAACTCAATATCTAATGCATCAATGAATATGTAACTTTCATGGATTTTTCTTAAATTTGACAAAATGCAAAATGAATATATATATATATATATATATATATATATATATATATATATATATATATATATATATATATATATATATATATATATATATATATATTGTGTGTGTGTGTGTGTGAAAAGGTTGGAATAGCTTCAATGGTAAATATAATTAGAGAGAGAGTTGTCTTAGATGACTTGGTCATATAAAATGTTGGTCGTCTGATGACCCAGTTAAGAGAGTAGATATATATGGCACAACCTATATTAAGAAAAGTTGTGTAGACCTAAAAAGACATGATTATAAAGTATAAAAATGACCTTATTTCATTAGATTTAAATGAGAATTTATCACTTATTAGGATATAATGGAGAATAATGATTCATGTAGCTGACCCCATGTAGTGGGATAAAAGCTTGTTGTTGTAAACTTGACAAGTTCTTGTAAAATCTCCTCAATGTAAATTGGAGATAAGCTTCACATAGCACTAAGTAAATTTTCAGTGCATAAAATAGTTCCCACAATCATAGGAGTGAGAGAACTCCTAAATGCATCTAGGACAAATCCTCAAGTACTAAACACAGACTTTGAAGCCACTGTAAAGATTGAGACAAACCATAGGAGGAAAGGAAGCCTAGCATTTCCACTTTCCATTATAAAAAATATCAAAATGATCACTAAACTCTTCTAGGTCCTCCTTTAGAAACCCATTCAACTGTCTTATTCTCCAAACCACTAACTTGGCATTTATGCTTGTTACACATTATCAGATAAAGAGAAGAATATTATTTCTTACAAGATCTCTGCAGAACTTTGCCAAATTTCATGGATTATTCAACTTGAGCAGGTTGTAATAGATTTTAGTACTCATGAAACATCACAGAAATGGCTTCTCCCACCAATTTGCAAGTTTTATGTTGTGCGACTTGAGATAGAGCAAAGCCCTTTGCAATTTCATCAAGGAAGAGGTCCCTCAATCGCCCAGACTTCTTTAGTGGGAACAAGGGAATATGTACCACTATGAACAAGATCATCGACTCAAAAAAGCAGATCCGTAGATGATATTGCCTAATTTTGAAGTGAAGGAGGCAAAGATAGAGTTGCATCTAGTCTATGAACCAATTGATAATGGATGGTGGACCCTGCATCAATTGGATGCAAGGTGAGAAGTGTGAAATGAGATTAGGACTTCTGCAAGTGCAAAATGAAGATGTTCTTGAACGATTTAAAAGGTTAGCTTTCTTTTCAGTCAATTAATGGTCAATACCAATTGAAAATGGGATAAACTACACTGATACTCGATAAATGAATAACCAAGGAAACGGAACCCTTGTCAAACCAATTCTTAGCTAAACCAAACTGAAACGATAACAATCTATCATTTTGGCTTTTCAGTTCTATCCAAATTATGCACAACCTAGTGCTCACATAAACTATAAAAACATGGATATCATGCAACAGTAAAAGTTGTTTTGACGCAATTAGTTTGAAGAAAGAAAAAAAATCACTGTTAAGTGGCTTAAAATTGGAAAATTTTAGTTCAATAAAATTACTTGTCTATTTCACCATTATGTGGTTGTTAGAAACCTCCAAACATCTACCTCTCAAATATTCATTAGTTGCAACTATCTTTACCAACCATTCTCACCAAACATCTCCACAGTTGCACAATTCAACTATGAAATGGTGAAACATGTTCACATCTCTCATAGTGATTTCTCTCTTACTGACTAATGTGATGAGTTTAATTGCAGCATGACAGTCACCACAAACTCGCAATTTTTTTGTAATAAAAATGATTTGACCACCACTTAAATTTAGTAGAGCAAATGTTATTGCTAACTTCTCACTGTGATAAACAAGGGCATGTTCATTCTCTTCCTCTTCCAAATCATGTATTACAAAGCTTGTATCAACCTTATAACCAAGCTTCCAAATCTCAACAAACAAATCAGTTAGCTTTGCACTTATCTTTGAAGATTGTGGATGCGAAGTATCTCCACCTATGAATGCATGGACTTTACCCTGAATCTCAACCCAACTACATCATGGATGTTTCTTAAATCTCTTCTCCTACTGTATTATTCTAACTTGAGCCACATCAAGGTATCTTCCATCAGCTCTATATACGTTAGACATGAGAACAAAGTTTCCAGTACCTTCAGGTCCCAGTCTTTCGATTATTTCGGCAACTTCATTTCCAAGTTCAACATTCTTATGTATTCTACAAGCTGCAAGCAAGGCACTCCATAATCGCACATCTGGTTCAAATGGAATTCTAGTGATAAAATCATAGGCCTCAACCAATAAACCTCCACGCCCGAAAAGATCGACAATGCAAATATAATGCTCCATTCTTGGAACAATGTTGTAAACCTGGGTCATAGTTTCAAAACAATCCCTTCCAATGATTATCTGACTTAAGGAGGCATACATTAAGCAGAGAGCATCATCCATGTTCCATGTCTTCCATTCTCGAGAAAAATGTATTTTCTACATTTTGCATACATATCAATCAAAGCATTAGAAATGGACACAGTGGATGCAAGTCCTAAAGTAATCACATAGCCATGAGTGCAGCTCCCATATCATAATGCAAACAAAAGTACAACTTAAAGAATCAAATGGCAAAAGTACATAATCAAATTCTTCAAAAGATTGTAGTAGGATGAAACTAGTTAACTAATCAACAACCAAAAGAAACATATATAGAAGAAAAAAACAATATTATCCATTTGGATAACCACATCCAGAAACAAAGAATTGAACAATAGTGCATTACATACAAACATCATTAACCATGACTTAGATCCACATTCAACAAAATGAAATTTAAGTTTATATAAAGTATTGTTGCATGAGATAGTGGTTAACATAAAGATTTAACAATAATTACATAATCACAAAATACAGAATCATCTTCCTAACTCCTTGTGCTTCCATCTGGCTTTTGATTCTGTAAGTCTTGAAAAAAAGGATTGAATCATCGTAGGATTTTTTGATAAGTTCTCATAAATTGTGTCAATCTCTTCAGCAGAAAAACCTAGAATACTAGAAAGCTCTGTCATTAGTTCATACATTTGTTTTTTCTTAAAATCTCTTGTTGAACACTAAATTGCATTTGAAACTTGGGCTACACTATTAGCCATCATGACAATATAATCATGTAGAGATTGATCACTTTCATTCTTTTTAGTCTTCTTGCATTTAGTAAATCCTTTTGAAGAGAAAGGTATTGGCCTTTTTATCTTCTCTGTAGAGTCTTGAGTAAGATCCACATCAAGAAACTCAATGGGTTGGGATGCATATATACATGTCTCGATAAAACTTGAAGGTTCGTCATCATCTAAACTAATATGTTGAGTGTCAAAGGAAGTTTGATTTCGACTTTGCTTCTCTTGTGGCATGACCTTCCTGAAACTTTCTCTAATTCATTGTAATTTACAATTGAAATATTTAAAAAGCTAGCATCTTTTGGAAAAAGCTACAATGAGAAAAAAACTTAACATATTTTTTAGCAATATCATGTGGCAAAGCTATATATTATAAAAAATATATGAATATGTGATGCATATTCCTCTTGTCCCATCAATATCATTTTTTTATCTTCATCCCAAGGCACACCTGATTTTCTCTTTAGCTCTTGGATGTGATTCCATATTCCTCTTTGATGCCTGATCTGATTCTTGCATTGATCCGATGTGACTTCAATTTCAAATTTATATTTTAATTTATAAGAAACTCCTTTATACACAGTATCTTTGAAGCCTTAAGCGCTTCTCATATTCGCAACAATATACTTACACATGATTTGTGAAAGCCCTGAAATCCATTCTGGTTTTGTACTTCAGACAAAATGTTTTCTTTTAGTTTTTAGAACTAGTAAGGGGTTAGGAGGAAGATTGTCCATTTAACCTAATTAGACAACCATTATATTGAAGCAAATATTAGTAGTTAGTATAATTAAAAAATAATCTTTTAAAAGAAATTACACTAAAAAAAAGATAAATTTATAAAAGCAAAGATGCTTTATTCTACCTAGAAATAAATATATGTATCATCCATTACATATATGAACTGAAAACACACATACACACACACACACACATAAACACATATATATCACCCAAAAAGATAAACAATCATCATCAAAAAAATATTTACAGTATGTACTAATGAAATATGATTTACAAAAGGATAATAAATCTAACATCCCAAAATATGGACTAGAAATAATATTTTTATCTTCTAAATTTCTAGCTAATCCAACCGTTCATGCGCTCCTTTGTATGAGCTATTTGGTCTCTTTGTCCAACCACTCACTAGATTAGATATAATTCTCATGTACCTTAATATGTGCTCTCTAGCTCTGGAAGAATGAAATCATCACTCCCTTCTGAAATGATCCAATTATGTAATATACAAGATGCAAGAACAATATTAACTTGTGTTTGTAATAGAAATTATGAGTCGTAAGAACCAAAAGCACGCTCCACTGTAGTACGGAGTGATGAATGTCGAAGGTTAAACAACTCCTTAGTATTGGTTGATTTAATGCTAGTGAATTATTTAAGATGATATCTTGTGGCATGAAATGAAGATATAAAACTCTTTCTAGTATAGTAGCCACTGTCCACTAGGTAGTACTTACCTATGAATAAATGTAAATCAATCATTCGTATAAGTAAAATAAGTATTGTAAGTTATATTTATGATAGAAATATTTTATACCTTATGGAATAAACATACCATCAAGCCGTTCTAAGACATTATGAATCACGTTATAAACATATGTAAATCTCAAATCTAAGTCTATTTTCTTTTTTGGGTGGGATAAAATTTTCTCCTTCTAAAAGAAGATTTGTGCTCCTTAAAAACCCTAGCTTTAATATGGGTTCCATCAAGAGCACCGATATAATCCTAAAATTAATAAGTTATATTAGTAAGAATATTAAAATACTTATATAAGATATCATTGTCATACATTGAAGAAAGTCATGAATCTATCGCTCGATTGTATTTTATGTGGAGTTTCTAATGTCGCAGGCTTTATCATCTCATGTCGTAACTCTCCTACAATATACAATACAACATTAAAGTAACTACTCACAGTTTCTCCATATCATTGAAAGTTGAAACGAATGCGACCGATTTACTTAGGGTATGAGGGTATAATATATGTACTGTTCTTTAATTTTTTTTTACACGTGTCTACCTCTTATATGCAAAATAAATTGCATAATTTGAAAAAATATGTTTTTTCATTTGAACCATATTCATGCTGATGAATCCATGATATAATCTAGAAAGGTATGTTTCCGTGAATATTTAGGATTAATTCTTTATTGATCTCTCCTTAGTGTATCCAATAAAATGTATATAATAGTGATTGAGCCAACAATGCAGGCATGAATGGTTGAAGCAAGTTGATTTCCATTGATCTTAACATCATTTGAATACTCATCATAATCAGAGGACCATCCTTCACCCTCTTCAGATGTGTCAGCCATTTATTTTATAACGATATTCACTAAGCTGAGTCCTTAGAAAATAAGAAAAAGTGTTTAAGAGAATAGCAAAGCCATCAAATTAGTTGAGAAAGAAAGGAATTATAAAAAAAATAATAATAGAAGCTGGAATAAATGATCGAAGAAGAGAATCATCATTTTTGTATCTATGGACATCAAGTAAGGTAGAACTAAAAATTTTTGACTAAATTTGTAAATACGTATGAAGGGATTGAGAATTCCTAATATTTTTTTCAGCCTCATTAATAGAACTCTATATTTACATTTTTAATTTTTTTGTTTGCTTTGGAAGATTTGAGACTTCTCTTTTTAATAAATTTTGGTGAAGTAATCTTTAGGGAATACTATTTTCTTGCATTACTTATTTTATATCATGAAACATTTATGTAAACTTGATGTCTTCCCTAACAATCTATATATTGTATATTAAATAATAATGCATAGCTAAATAATACTATTATAGAAATTAGCAAGATCATTTTCATGAAAAGTAATACATAATGAGACAAATAAAATTTGATTGATTGCAACATTATCAGGGTAATCCTACAATGCAAATATAAATCTTATTTAAAACTAATCTTAATAACAATGAACCAAACAACTATCAAGCAAAGCACCACCTTGTTAGAGTCAGGCAACGATAGCTTAAGCTTGATAAAAAAATCTAATCAAGTTCAAGAAAATATGTTAGTATAATCATAGGAGTGTAATTAAACTGTAACTAGATCATGTCATTATGTATGATTAGGTTATGAGAATTTTTTAATCAAATGTGTATGATTGAAAAAAAATAAGGTAGCTTAGAAAGGAATACATAGCAAAATAAATAAATAAATAAATAAATATTGAGTAAATAAGGGGAGTAATACCAAGATATAGATTAGATTAAGGAGCTAGAATAATATGCTTGATTATAATTGTATAAAGTACTAACATAATTCATAAGGTAACTAAGATGTTGTATAAGCTAGTCCTAGAATATGTGTTACCCTTTAAGTTAACTCCCCTACTTAGAACAAATTGTTGAGGTGAAAAAATGAACAATATTGTAGGCACAAAATAAGAAGGGAAGATATTAAGAAATTTCACTTTATAACAAAAGATTGTTCTTCTTCATATAAAAAATAAAAAACATAAGTCCAACAAAGAAGAAAACGACGCACACTCAATGGAAGCTCTCTATTTTAGCTTCCTTGCTAACTTTCTAACTTCTCACCCCACCTTTTCATAGTTAATAAACTCTTAACAGCATACAACCAACCACTAACTGACAAAAGACTTAAAAATTACAATTAAGAATAATATGGCAAGAAAAATTAGAATATAAGAAGAAAAACTACTTAACATAACTTGAAAACAAAATTCTTCACATTCTATGCCAAAAGAGCCGTCACCTCATGATAAAGTTCTTGGTTTCCTAGTCTTTGATCAACATCAACAAGAGATTCCCATAAATTGCATGTAAGCAAACTTTATCACAAAGAAGCTTAGGAGCATAGACTAATTCCAACACAAATAAGGTCAATTGATATAATCAACCTTATATGAGAAACGGAGGTTGAAATCCAATAAATTAAATTAGAAACTAATGTGATAGTCGATAAAAATATATTTTTAGTTTAAATACATAAATAAATACAATAACTTGGGATATTATAATAATGAAGTGTTTTAATAAGATTTTTTCTATGACTATATTTAAATACTATTGCTAAGCATCAAATGAGCAGAAATTAAACTAACATTTCTTCAATAATCCTCATTTTTCATTATTCTCATCAAATATGTATATGTAAACAAACATAAAAATTATGTTTGGAAATGAAAAGAATAAAATTTGTGCTTTGTTGCGAAATGTCAGCACATTTGAAGAATTAATAAGAAAACTCCTGAATTTTTACGTGGAAAAATCTCAAAAAGAGGAAAAAATTATGGGACCTAGCCCAGTAAAAATCTTCCACTATGTATCTATTTTAGAGTACAAAAGTTTCTCAATAACGGGATTACAGAATTGTATATGAGAGGGTGAGAATCTCGAACACAACTATATAGTCGCGTTGAGTTATATGATTCTTGGTAGTAGATGATGGTGAAACGATGAAGTCGGCGGCAGCGATGAAGATCGTCGTGGTGACCGGCGAAGACCGGCAATGTGGCGGTGATGTCAGCGTCGGTGGTGGCGGCAAACAACGACGATGGCAGCGGCGGTGTCAGCGATAGTGGTCGATGGTAACGACCAGCGGAGATTAGCAATGAGGATCGGCGATGGCGGTAGCGGCCAGTGGCGATGGTTGGTTGGCAAGGGGCGGTACGAGTCAGTGGTAACGATTATGCTTGGAGGATTTTCAAACTTTAGAGCTCTCTCTTCTCTTGCTTGCTCTAGTGAAGAATGAGATTTATTAGAGGTGACATTTTACAAAAATTCAAACCGCTCCACTCCATCGGACGGCTCAAAATGATTCCTTTGATCATTTGATATATTTAAGTATTTGAATGCTCAAATGAAGTCAAAATTATGAGATCTTGGGCTTGTTAGATCCGACTCGTCAAGACGTACGATTTGACTATAAACACTCTATGTTTAAGAGCTATTTAAGGATTTAACTGATATTCCAAAGTTTTCAATGATATTTTAAGTGTTTGATCTCGGCTAGTTTCAACTTAGGATCAACTTGCTTTTGACATCAAGATTCGTGTTTCAATTAGTAGTATTTTAAGTGCCATATCAGGAATATACACTCCAAATTTCATCAAGATACAAATAAAAAATCAAGAAGCAATTGGAGAAAGAGTTTGGGGAAAAAAAAATCTGAAAGTTATTAGAAAAAATTCAAGGAGCTCCACACCTTGAAAGGAATCGCCAATGATCGAAATCTTAAGTGAAGGACTCGCGCGATTGCAACTCCGGTGGCGATAGCGACTCGCCTGGCGACTCATGCGGTCGGGGCAGCTGGTGGCGACTCACGTGGTCGGTGCTGTTGTGGCATCTCACGCCGTCGCACCTCTCTGCAGCCATCCCACCTCACGAAGTTCGATCGGGTTCTGCCTCATATCTCACATTGACGGGTTCTTTTTGTGTGACAATTATCGTGGGAGGCGAAGGGGCATACGCGTGCTTCAACCCGTGATTTCTAATTTTGCTGGATTTAGAGGTATTTCATTTACACGGAGAATAGCTTATGAGAAGAATTTCAAATACCATAAAAATTTACATAGTATTGAATTTACTGCACATCAAACACTGAAAATGTTAAATTACATATATTTAAATTACATTACACTCCTTTTCCAGCCAACCAAATAGCCCCTTAGAGAATCTACATTAAAAAAAAAACTGTATTTTTTAATTTGATTGGGAGAATACAATCGCTCTAAGAAAACTATAATATGAGTTTTTGAAAATAAAAAAATTGCAATACTTATCTCATATTTTTAAATATCAGTAGCTGTGCTGCCAAACGCACTTAAATTGCACTTTCTGCTTCTAATTCAGTATGCTTCAGCAGTATGTTCTGTTAAACCTAGGCCAAAATTTTAAATTAGATATAATTATAAGTTTAATTAGCTAATTAGGCATTGAAAAAAATTTAACAAAATAGGTTTAGTCATCCGTTGAACGGATGACTGGCGCCAACGTGACATCCTTAATTTTTTTTTTAAAAAATTGGGGGTAACTGTAGTATTTTGCTTATATCAACCTCATCCGGTGTCGGAATAGAGTGAGTTTAATACGTTGGAATCATAGCAAATTTCTCTGACTTTTAAATTGATCAAAATTAAGATTGTGGCACGATAAGCGGGTTTTGAATCGCATGAAAAAAACTATCGAAATTTGAGCGTATTTGTCTATCTCGGACTCATCCGATGTCGGAATCAAGCAAGCTTGGTATCGTTGGAATCGTAACAAAATTCCCCACAACTTTCATGTTGATTAAAAATTATGATTGCGACCCGATACGCAGTTACAATTATTCAAATACTAAAATATAATACATATATACATACATACATACATATACATACATATATCATATGCTCTCAAACCTTGAATGAGTATTTTTTATTCTTTAAGAATTTGTAATAATATAATTAATTATAATTCTAAAACATAGACTTAAATAGAATAATATTATTTAAAATAGTGCAAATAATAATAAATTTAATAAAAAAATAAAATTAGAATTTAATAAATATTTAGTCATATAAAATAATATAAGCTACAGATCGAAACAATCAAAGTCATCAAAATCAAACTTTCAGATAACTCGATCAACAAAATCAATGAAACTAACACAAAAAAAAATATAATTTTTTTAAAAAATATTTTCATTCTCTAAAAAATAATAGATTCATGAGACCAACAATAATAAAATAATTCAGATTTCATTTAATTTTTTATTTTATTTATTTTTTTCCATCCAGTCTAATTATCACATGTAATCCATCAAAATATGATAATTTAAGATCATCATGGCTAAATTATTAAATTTCCACAATCATAATTTATGATCAACTAAAAGTTGTGGAGAATTTCGTTATAATTCCATGATCAAACTCGTTTGATTGACGGATGAGTCGATATGAAACAAATAAAGCAGTGCTCAAAAATTTTAGGTTGATGCGGTTTTATTCACAAAATTGTTGCTTATCGGGCCATAATCTTAATTTTTGATCAACATAGAAGTTGTGAAAAATTTTGTTACGATTCAAACGATACCAAGTTTACTTAATTCTGATACCGGATGAAGTAGATATGAGCAAAATACTGCAGCTAACTCTAATTTTTTTTTATAAAAATTAAGGATGTGTCTCATTGAACAGATGGCGAAGTTAATAATATTTGGGTGATTCAACGAAAGACTATGACTATTTTGGTTTTTTTTTTTTTCGATGCCTAATTTACTAATTAAATTTATAATTAGGCCTAATTTAAAAACTTTCCCTTAACCTTAAATCTAATGGCGGATCTACCATTGCCGAGGCACCAACGAAAGAAGTCAACCCAGCTTCCTCCCGACTCCAAGCGGCAGTGCGGCTCCATAGTCCTCCTCGGCTGCATCGGTAATCAGTCCATCCCTACCGCGACCACAATAAATGGAAAGCATCTTTCTCCTCCGCCTCTGCTGTTGCACTTTTGGCGGATTCAGGCGTAAGGTAACCTTCGAATACCTGCCCACTTATGAATGTCGCCCCAACAAACTCCACGAGTAGTCCTCTGTCGCCTGCTGACAGCAGGAATCTAAAAATCACACATGCCGTCGGCATCGAGAGGATTACCAGACAGAAGGGAAGCGACGGTCACAGAGGGTAGGCCCTTCGGGTCTTGCTGATCCTCTAAAGCTGATTCCGAAGCACAACTCTTCGACTTGAAATCCAACGAGAACTCCGACGAGATTTCTTTGAGAGCCCATCCAAGAGGAGCTATACTGGTGAGGTCACCGCCAATGCCAAGGGAGCGGAAGCCCTTGCAGAAACTGACTGCGGGAATGGGACAACTAGGAATAGAAGTTTCGGTTGATGCTGTGGGTAGCCCTTTTTCGAGTTAAATGAGGTGGATGAGGAGATTTACCGTTGCTGACGTTAGAATACTTCATGAAAATGAGCGTCAGTGGCTCTGATTGCAGGAGGAAGATGTGGAGTGCCATCCAAAAGCTGAAGAAGAGCCTTTCCTGATTGCTGAGGAGTGAACCATGTTGGTTTGGGATTCATGGGTTGCATCTATAGGTTGGTGGCTTTTGCAACATAAATTCTTCTTCTATATCTCAGCAACTCGTCCTTATCATTTTGTATTTCTCTAATGCCCCGCCCTCACTAGATTTAACATTTTTTTGAAAGCAAACACCTTGAATAGTGAATCTCATATTTTGCTTTGACTAAACTATTAGCTCATTCAAGAAAATTTAACTTTCATTAGTAGAATTTACTACTAACAATTTTAATCTATCAATGTCTTTAATCAACTGTTCCTAGTAAGCAACCAAACAATTTACACTGCTTGAAGTTTTTTTTTTAATGCATCCACAACAATGTTTTCCTTTCCTAGATGATACTGTATATCCATATCATAATATTTACTAAGCATTAGCCATTGACTTTATCTCAAATTTAATTTCTTTTAATTGAATATGTACTTTAGACTTTGATGATCAGTAAATACTTCACAATTGACTCTATATAATAAATGTCTTCATATTTTAAGTGCAAATACTTTGTTGCCAATTTAAGATCATGTCTAAAGTAATTTCTTTCATGATTCTTTAGTTGCCTCGAAGTATAAGCAACTATTCTGCTATGTTGCATTAAAACACAACCTAGTTTCTTCAATGATACATTACTATAAATTTGAAATTTTTTTGCATTAAAACACAACCTAGCATAGTGCAGCATCATGGCATGGTGACGGGGTAAAGCTGGTAGCAAGCATCAAGAAAGACTACTGCAGTTGTGGCTAGCTGCAGTTTGATGCTAATCCCATGACTGCCCATTAAAAGGAACAAGAAGACCAAGAAAGGAAGAATAGTGAAGGTGACTTTTCTTATTGATTAACTTGTTGTTTATCAAGAATATAGATAGTGCTTCAGTTTTTCTCTACATTGGCTTTGTTGGGTTAGGGTCAATGCCTTGCTCATTGTTATTCTTGTTTCCTTCAAAAGCCTAGAATTAATTGACCTGGATGTTTCTCATCGATTATGTTAAACACTGTAGGAGCTGAGGATGAATAGACAATATAATTGGGCTATGCTTTGGTTGGCCTAATTGATAACTGCTATTTCTGGTGGTAATACCTGAGAAAATATTAACTGTAGTTTGATGTTGAGTGAGATTAGAGGGGTGATGAGATACTTGCGCACTATTTGGTAATTACTTTCTGCTTTCTGATTATGTTATTCAGAACTGTTGAATCAGTTTGTAGGTGTTTGATAAGGAGGGAGCCGGTTGCAGTAAGAAAAAAAAATCAATTTTTTATTTTTTATATAATAAATGGTTTGATATGCTTTCTTTAATTTTTTTTAGGAAGATTTACATACAGACCACACAATTTTTATGCATTTACATATCTAACACCTAAAGTTAGATATTTACTTATCTAATACTTTCCTATGCTTAAAAAGGTGCATTTCACTTTTAAAAAGTTAGTGATGATGATATTTTTGATGTGATATATAAGATTAGGGTATTATATATGTAAAAATTAAAGTTTAGGTGTTAGATATGTAAATAGATAAGAATTTCGTGGTATGTATGTAAATCCCCCTTTTTTTTGTGGACAAAGGGTTCCTTTTTTTATGTTAGCTAGTGTCTATATGTCATGAATCATACCAAGTTATTTTTATGACTGATCATATATTATAAGAGCAAATTCCAATTAGATTTCATTTAATTTGTTCATATCTTGAGACTGCTTCATTACATCTTGGCTGCTAAAATTTGTTGTTCTAAAGTTTTCGAAGTTGATTATCAAGTATCCAATGCTTCTGGGAAACATCAGTCCAGTCCGTTGTTTTACCTGTATTGACACAATTCCATTCTAATAAACGCATGCAGAATTTGTTAATTATCTGGTTATGCTATAAGGTTTTTATCAACATCCATTATGTTATATTTTAAAATTCAGATTTGGTTTTGGCTCCACATGAGAGTTTTAGTTTAGAACCTTATTCTGTTCTTCAATTCCAGTCCTTAGTTTTAGATGTTTTAAGAATATTTTAGAATGAACATCAATTTCAAAATAGTGGTTCTATTATATGTGAAACTGATTAGGCTAACGGCCAGCATTGTATGGGCTCACTTAAATCTACATCAAGCTTGGAAGGTTTACATCATATAAGGAAGCTATATCATCAAGGGAGTCGCAACATTATGAAGGGGAGGATGCTCTTACCACATCATGACATGTGGCAACCAAACCCTCATCCATTGAAGCAAGGGAAATACGGGTGGAAAGATAATAATCTTCGACTCTTTTGCTTAATTGCCTCCTAATTCGCTCCTCATTAGCATATTTTGAATGTGTTTTGAAGCACACCTCCCATGTGAAGCACCATAGATTCGCTTCCTATTACTATTGCAAGATGTTGCATGAAGTGCTGTGGATTCACTTTGCATCACAGTCGTGCAACCATTATGTGCAAAGTTTGTGCTTCACCAAAAACGTTCTGTCACAATTGCATGAAGTGTGCTTTGGTGCATCTCAGAGTGTGTTGGGTTAGCCATAGCATAGCTGAGCAAGTTATCGAATCCAATTTATTAATCAAATATTAGAGTGCTCAATGGTTTATAACATTTTCTTATACCCGTAAGTAGTAGAGAAATGTAGCCTTAATCTCTAATTTCTGATTTCCTCTGGCTTCTTCCACTCAATCAAGGATGTCAATCTTCTTATAATTTCTTTCACTCAATCGACCTCCCTGTGGCTTATTCCACTTGACTGAGTTTATCAAGCTCCCTCACAAAGCTTGTCGACCTCATGCTTCAACAACCTTCACTCTTTAATGACCTTTATGCTTTGAGTATAAAAAATATCTTCATTATCATATAATTTACTTCAACAACCTCCATGTTATGATATATCATAACAAAATCTTACCATGCAGTTTGCTTTAGAAAATTACATGCCATAATTTTGATTTGTATGGGAAGTACATTAAAAAATATAAAATCAAACAATGATAATTTTAGAGGATTCAAAATCTAAACAATGATATTTGGTATATAGTTAATAATAATTGAGATACTTTTTTTATATTATATATTAGTTAACATGTTAATAGCTATTTTTGTAGGCTTTTAACTTATTGTAACCCTTTATTTGACTTGTTGAAGAATTGCTACTAAAATGCATTTGGGTCATAATCAATTATACTAATAAAGTACTTGTAATTAATAATTTATTCATACATGTAAAAAAAATACGCATGGTTGATTCAAATGTAAGGAGGAAATATTAATCTTAGAAATCATGAAGTTGAAATTTGAGTCAGCACTCTTTGTCATATATATTAATTATGGTGAAGAGACAAATATAAATATTTCTCAAGCCAAAGAGCACTTTATCAGTCCTAATGTGTCTAGGAGAAGTAATATTATCAAGTGTAAGAAAAGTTTTTTGGATGTAAGAGATCAGCTGTTTATCAAAGAGTAAAGAAATTCAAACAAAATTTGTATATGAAATATAATGAAATGGTGATTGATATTTAAGAATCATATATTCAATTACTCTTGCATTGTGGTAACTGAGCTGTTGAATCAAATTTTGGATCAGAAAGCATTAACATTTATAAAATAAAAAGTTCAATGGATCATTTATTGTTTAAGTAAATTGAAAAAAGTTGCTTGGAGGAAATATATGGGAATCAATGAAAATGTGGATCAAAGAATTTGATATAGAACTGTACAATACATTGTAAGTGGTTTTATTAAGTATGAATCCCTTTCGTTGTGGTGAAATTTGAGAGTTTTTATTATATGGTAGAGACAATTATAAGGGATGTGAAAGATCACAAAAAATTTCATACTATTTGTATATTTCTTCATCACGTTATAAAAAGTCCATGATTGTATATGTAGTATATTAACTCCAAAACTTTCTGGGTAGTATTTTTCATAACCATCTTCTTATTATCATTTAACATTAGATCGATAAAGTTAGCTGCATATGATGTCTGGTACATATGCATCTTCTTCATAAACATTTGACTTATATAAGTAGGTGTGTTGACATTCTTTAATTTGAAGAAAAAAATGAAATATATACAAATTAAATAGTAAATATTATAAATTACTGACTTGTAAGAGTATAAGTAGAGTGGCTATTTGTAACCACTTGAAGCACAATCTTTTTATTATCTTTTTTATTTGTCTTCTGAGAGTTTAAGCTTCAACATGTTTAAATCATTCAATGCATTCATTGGCTCTAAGAATATAGTACTTGATGGTGAATTAATTAATAGATTAATTATGGATCACTCTCTACGATCAGTCCACCCATCATACATAAGAGTACAATTCTTCTCTTGTCAAATATTTTTATGATCTTCTACATCCATCATAGTTGCTTGCAGTTATTTTTGAAATAGAGATATTCTCAATTCATGATAAGACTATCGTCAAAGACCTACTATGTAATACATATTTGTCACTACCATATGATCAAAACTCTCTAACTTTGTTGTCTTAAAAGGGATTCTTGTTTGATAAAACCGCTAAGCTATTTATTTTATATATCTATCTCATATTCTCTTATCTACATTTTCTTTGATTTCTATTTCTCTCATTCTTATCTTTTTGCAACTTTTTTTAGAATGTTTTAAACAAGAAGTGATCTATTAAACTTGTCATTTTAGTTACATTAATGCTTTTTGACGTAGAACTTAATTCAATTGCACTTTAATCATAATGCAAGGACAATTGAATATATAATTTCTCGATAATATCAATTACCCTCTCATTATATTTCATATATAGACATTGCTACTTTCAAAGGTATTTTTTTACACTTGATAATGTTTTTTCTTATAGATACATTAGAAGAGTTGATAAGGTGTTTCTTGGCTCAATATATATCTCCTTTTTTCCACAATAAATATATATGTGATAGAGATTGCTCAACTCAAATTTTAACTTTAAATATTTTCAAGTTAGATTTTTCCTCATGACGTTTGAATCAACTATATCTAAGTTCTTTTGTATGTACAAATAAATTATTAATTACAAGTGCTTTAGTAATACAATTGATAGTGATACAAATTTGCTTTAGTAATTAACAAATTAAATAAAGAGTTACAATAAGATAACAACCGACAAAAATTACTTATTAATATGTTAAAATGAATAATAAAATATATGAAATACAACATTATTTCAGTTATTATTTGATGTATAGTAAATATCATTATTTAGATTTATGAATCCTCATAAATTTTCTTTGTTTGGCTTTAACAAATTTATTATTTCTAGTGTGCTTTCCCTACAAATTAAAATTTTTTGTATATAATTTTTTCAAAAGCAAACCATGTGGTAATAATGTGCTATGATATGAAAAATCGTGAAAGTCGTCAAAGAAATGGTATAGTAATCAAAATATTTTTTTACCCAATGTAGGTCATCAAAGTGTGGATGTTGAACTGAGGGCTGCTACGTCGACTCACAGTTAGGTTGATTGACTATGTGTTAATGCGGAAGAAGTTATGGAGAGGGAGGTTAATAAGCTCGGTCAAGTAGAAGATCTCGTATGTAGGTTAGTATAGTGGAAGAAGTTAGAAGAAGATTGATGGTTCAATCAAGTGGAAGAAGTTGCAAGAAGGTTGATGTATTCAATCAAGTAGAGTGGGCACGAGCATGAGCATGGTGCTGAAGTCGAGTAGTGCCGAATTAAGAAGTAAATTAGGTAAGTTATAAAATTAGAATATTTTTATATGTAATTATTGATAATCTTAGATAGAATAGGTTCATTCTTACAAGAAAATCTTTGATTTGATAGGTTATTGCCAGAAAAGTAAATCAACAAGGAATATGACCACTATACAATTTTAGGTTCAACTTCCGACATAATTTTTTTATTTTCAATTTGAATTGCGTCTATATAGGATTTCATTTGCAAAATTTTAAAACCCTAAGTCTATTTTATTACATAAACTCTTAAATAGCGATGGTTTATTATAGGATTAGTAAAAGTAATAGATTTTCAAGAAATGAAATATTTAAGAATAAAAGTGATGCACAAGAGTTTGCAAATTATAGATGAATTAAATTAATGTGCCACATTAAAAATATAAGAGAGAGTAATTGAGTATATGTTTTGACGTGATACAAAAGTTTCTCAAACTAGTTTGGTTTCATGCTGGATAGGTTTACTATGAATGATATACATTTATTGAGAAGTTTGATGGAAAATGTTAGAGGGATTAAGGAGGATCTGCTTATGATATTTATTGTTTTAGTGAAAAAATATAATACAATTTCAAGAGAAGAGTTTTAGAGAGTTCTAGAAAAGAAAAGAGTTATTATTGTTTATATTCAATTCATTAAGGATATGTATACTAGAGCTATTTCTTGTGTTCAAATACAAGGAGGATTGACCAAGCATTATCCTATTTCAGTTGATTTACATTCAAGATCGGCTTTATGTCCATATCTGTTTGCTTTAGTATTGATTTCTTACTAGACATTTACAAGAGCATGAACCTTGGTGTATGTTTTTTGTTGATGATATTTTTCTTGTTGATAGGGAGTCCAAAAGAAACTTAAATTATGGAGGTCAACTTTAGAGTTTAAAGGCTTTCTTTTAAGTAAATTTAAAATCAAATACATGGAGTGTAATTTTATTTGAAGAAGATCCAGTGGCCGATTTGTTGTATTGGGTGATCAATTCATTAATAAACAGTGAATGTTTTAGATGTCTCAGGTATATTGTTCAAAGTGATAGTGAAATAGATGGGGATGCTATTAGTAGAATTCAAGTTGGATGGTTGAATTCAAGAATTAAAATTGCACAATTGGATATTGAGGCATTTTATATCTGTAAGATGAGGCATTAACCCTAAGGTGTTTTAAGGTGTAAGCCTCACTATTATATAATTGTGTATAGTAAAAAAAAATATAGTGAAAATTTATAAATTAACATCTCAACATGTAAATGAATATCATAATATATAAGAAGTATCAAGTTGCACATTTAACAAATAAAAAATTGAGTAAATTATAAATGTTCATATAAGAAATTGTGCATAGATGAAGATATCATAAGACATTAAATAATCTTTCAAAAAGATATCAAATAATCATTCAAAAATAGATGCAATATGTCTAAAAAAATCTTCGTAAATCTAGTTCCAAAGAGAAAGAAAAATTTAATAAAAAATCATCAGCATTGTCATCACTCAATGGATCTTCATTAGAGTCTTCATTATAATATATAGCTTTCTTCGTCGCTTCATTTTCAGTAGACTCTAAGTTCTGTAATTCTACTCTTTTTCAACCTCAATCATTTTTCTCTTATCTAATCATTAATAAATAATAAATAATAAATAATATTAATTTAATAATAATAATTAAAAATGTAATTTAATTTGAATTAATTAAATTTCAGTAGATATCTATTCATTTCATCTCTTAGTAGCGTATAGTTGATATGCCATTTTTATTTCTTTCTCCATATAAGGAATCTACATTTAGATCTTATTATAGATCAATTGGTGTGAGCTTAATATCATTATCCACAAACAATTCATCATCAGAGTACATGTCTTTACACACCAAGGAGTTCTCATCATCCTTCAAATCCTTTTTCTAAAGTTTCTTCTTCAATTTCTTATTGTACATGATGTAGATCAAAAAATTCATTATGATAGTCATCAAATGATTCCTTCTCTTTGTGTGAACTTGGTTGTGAGTTTTTCATTTACTCTTATGGCTGGATGATGAGCTTTTAAAATCCAGCACATTGACAGTGAAATATTGCAGTTCTAAGGTTTCATTACCGAACTGAATCTAACACTTAACTAAAATTACAATAAAAAAGATACATAGTTAAAATCATAAAGGCTTAAAGTGTAGATTTTGAAATAGTATAATATACAATTAAAATTTATTTTAGTAAAATTTTTAAATTATTTAGGGAACATCTTGAAATAGTATTTTTAGTTTGCTGCAGCTCAAGAAAACATTCTTTATTCTTAAATAGAGCAAGTTGCATATCAGCAATAGCTTTTTTTTATAGGATCATCAATCGACTTATCCATGTTATAAGATAATCCTAATTTAATCTCAAAATTAATTGATTTATTTTCACGTATTGAAACTAAGGATTCAAGTAATATTTGCAACATTTAAATGACATTGGAATTAAAGTTCCCACTTCTCATCAATAATATTTCAGATTTCCTTGTAGTTAGTCTCTTCTTTTGTTAGGTTATGGGCAATTAACTCATCTGCCTTATATATTATATATAAAGCTCATAGTTGGTTTTTTCTCTGTATCAACTATTCTCAGAACTTGCATCAATGGTCGTGTGATTGTTGTTGTGTACATCACACATGATCAAAACTTCTCCTTCAAAATAATTTTTCTAACATTTTTACCTTCAGCTTTTTTTGCCCATGCAAATCCAAGCTATTGTGTAAAAGTGAATATTGCCTTCAATGACTACTTAGCTTTTAACATACTTTGCAAAGTTAGGTAATTTGTAGCAAGTATTGTAGTAGCTGGCCGTAACAATTCGTTCTTTGAAAATTTTCACAGCAAAATTAAGACCATATAAATAATTATAAATGAATTTATTGTTCTTCTTGGCCTTTTGCAATGCATTCTTATGCTGGGACAGCTCAATAAGCTTCTCTAATATTAGGTCAATACAAAGTGCTGCACAAAGGGTCTAATATAATGGTTTCACTTCTTCATCAACTTATTGTTAGACACTCTATAGGCACTTGCATTATCTAAAATAACTTGTATATTAAGGTGCTTTTTAATCTCCTCTAAAACATCTTCCAAGAGTCTAAAAATATATTCTGCATCTTTGACCTAGTCAAGTGCTTTAACGAACTTCAAAAAATAGTATCATAAGGATTGTTTATCAAGATATTTATAAGACTTTTATTTTTCATATTTGGCCACCCATTAAACATTATAGTAACTCCTGTCTGACTCCAAGTTTGTTTGATCTCCTGTATGTCTTTTTGTGTTGCAAAGCTCCTCTTTCAAAATTTAGATTCTTAAATCATACATAGAAGCCCTTGATCATAAGCACTTATCGACCTTATCATATTGAATTAAGAAGGCGAGATTGTCACATTGAATCGAATAACATTCTCATAAGAAAACATCCCAATATTCAGGTAAACATATTGATGTGCTTCCCTAGCGTGCTCTGATAGCATCTTTTATGATGCAAGTGTATCCTTATCATAACCTTTGTCATCATCCACATGAACCATAAATTGATCCACTTATAACACCTCTAATAGATATTGCTAGCAACGATGATGAGCACTATCACTGCACTCACTTTCATAATTGGAGCCAACATCAACTCTATCATCGAATTGTTGTTGTGAATGATGTTTTGATATTATTGTCTTCTTCATATAAGATTGTATTTACTCTTTCACATCTTAAGAGATATTAACACATGGTGCAACATTCTTATGTGAGTCTAAGAGATGCTCCTTTATCCTTGTAAAACCATATTTTACTAGCTTATCATAGTAATTACACTTCAGATACATATAAGTTTTGTCACATTCACCAACATTAACCTAAATACTCTGTTTTCACGTTGGAATTTTTCTTTGACTCATGGATTTAGTTACGCCACAAACCATTGTTAAGATACTCTACACAATTAAAATGCTAATTTTTAATTTTTAAATCATCTATAATAACTTAAATGGGAAAAAAATAGGTTGGACTCCTTAGGAATTCTCATCGGTAGAGAAAAATGGTAGAATGCTGTGGCAGTGTTATTAGTGTCGGTGGCAACAGCAAGAGGTAGTCATGATGACAACAAGAGCTACAACTTACTCGTTGCTCACAAAACCCTAAGCATGGGAAAGAAGAGTAACAGGATGCGATAGCAAGAGCAATAGGCAGTGGTGACGGTAGTGATAGCTCTGGCTGTGGCAAGAGCAGTAACTATCTCTTGCAATTGTGTTGGCAAACAACGTCATGCGTGAGACTATGAGAGTCAAATTGGTGAGAGTCAGGAGTGGGTGGAACAAAGAGGGCGTGCTTAGAGTTTTAAGTTTTATTAATATATAAAAGGTGTTTAATATAGGCACACATCCCTTTTCGTAAAAGGAGAGGAGCACCTCATCCAAACTGAAGCGCACACCTCAATTTTTCTATTTGAGGTGTAAGCCTCATTGTGTTTTTTGTCCAATTGCGTAGAGGCATGCCGCTTATTGCACAATTTTAAATAATTGTTGAAGTGGAGGAATACATCTTATCTATTGTGTAATAGAAAAGTGTTGCTTAGACTTAAGGGAAAGTTTTATAAGAGAAACATAAATTTAAGAGTCACAAAGATGATGCTCAAGTGGATGAATGGCTTTGTATTTAGGGACAAAATGTGAAATGATTATATACGTGAAATGGTTGGAGTAGTTCCAATGGCAGATAAGATTAGAGAGAGTCTTTTTAAATGGTTTGGTCACATAAAATGTTAGTTGTTTGATGATTCTGTTAAGAGAGTAGATGTATTAGATTCAAAATATGTTAGAAAGGTAGGAGGTGGTTGGTTAGTAATTTTTATTAGAGGTGATTTGACACAATGGATGAAGAATGATTCGTGGTGAGACAAAAGGCTTGTTGTTGTTGTTATTGAACAAGGCTTTAGACTAATGAACAATTACATAAAGCCTACTTTTAATATTATTTTGTTCTATTGCACTTCTATATTTTAAAAATGAGGTGACATATTGATTATTGATTATTAATCTTCATATTTTATTTGTACATAATGGATCTATAAAATACTCTATTTTACTTTCAATAATGGACATGACGTCAACATTTACTTGACCAATGACATTATAAACATTGTAAATGCTGGAGTTATTATTCAAATTGGTAACATAAATTTCTTGAGTATTGCTACTATAGCTACCAATACATCTGTCCTCAATGCACTTGCTAGAAGCCATGCATGCGTCAATCTGCTGAAGTTCCTACACAATGTGCATGTCTCCCCATGCGGTAGATAAGGCCCGTTGAAACTCCTGTTGTAGAGGTCCTCTAAAAGAGGACTTCGGTTTTTGATAAATTAAGCCGCCTTGAATCCTTAATGATTAAGAGGACTGCCACTGGGCAAAAATATCCTTGTTCCTTGAAGTACCATCACATCATCAGAAGAAAAATTAACTAAGAGGTAAAGAAGAAGAAAAAAATGTTGAGTTGAGGGCTCAACAATTATTTCTTGAGCAGCTAGTTGTGCAATTAACCTAAGAAGCAGTAGCGAATATTCCTATCCATAATAAATTTGTAAATCTAAAATTTTTCACACATCATGAGGCATTCGTTCACCGAAATATGACACATCAACCTTGCACAACATAATGAAATCGTGCACACATTATGAGATAACAATCAGGATTCAATTTCATGCCTCAATAAGTGTGCAAGCATCCTTGAATGATTTAACCTTTTTACAAAAAATTTTTTAAGCCCAACTTTGAATAGCTTAAAAAGCATGCTCTCGCAAATCATATGAAATCATCAAAATTTAAATTACTGGTATATGCTCCAATACATGCGATGAATATTTAAACCTAATATTTGAGGATACTATGTTGCTTAAAAATAATAATTGACTCAAATTACCTTTGCACCAAAAAGTGATCATGTATTTTACAAATAAATAATTAATTTGAGAATGCATGTATTTTTTAAAAATTCAATTCTTAAATATTGATGCATTTGCGTACTCTTGAGCGGGTTGCTTTGTTTATATAATGAAGTTGTTCTCCACTTAATTAGTTCAATCATCTTTCTCATAAGGACAAGAGTTGACAAGAACATCTACTCCTTAAAAAAAATTATATTTATATTTGCGTACAGTCATCAAAGGCTTTAATAATGAAGTTTCATATTTAATAAACTCTCAGGGTTAAGTTTAAAATGACATTTGCATGTTCTAACTACAAACCTGTCCTTTATGAATGAAGATAAAGTTGATAGGATCTGTAATATGATGAATATTTAAATTAACTCAAGTGACATTTAAGCAACTCACAGGCCTAATCCTCTATTAGCAGCTAGATGGAGTTGATAAGTATCAGAGTAATAAAATAAATACAATCAATCCAATCTCCTTTATGATGACCATGTTGATCGAAGATTTTAATTGGAGGGGTTATTATTACCAAACTTTTTAAAATACTAATGTTATCATCTTAAATCCAAGCTCTTAAAATGTGAACCCTAGATTTGATCCTCTACCGACAAATAAGTAGAGTCAACAAAATCTAAAATATTAAAATAAAATTATCCATACACCCCGATGATAGTTATGTTGATCAAATATTTCAATTGGAGGGGCTATTACTACAAATTTCTAAAATTTTAATGTCAATTCATTTCAAATTCAAATTGCAATCAATTATTGAACATCTAAAAATTTAAATTAAAAAATCACTTAAATGAAATTTATTAATCAAAAGACTTGAAATGAAAATCCATCTACCATCTATAACTTTTATTGAGAGTGACAATTTAAGAAAACTCCAACTCATAATGAGCTAATGTTACATTAAATACATTACTATAGTCACTCTCAAATGATTTCAATTTAGTAAGAACATGATATTTTATTCTTTGATAGGGTGGTTTGGCTCTTCAATAGCTTTACTAAATTATAGTTATGATTATAATCTTTTAATTGGGTGGTTTGGTCCCTTAATGACCTTACTATGTGGTCATAAGCCCTTTGATCTTGTAGTTTTGTCGTTAAGTAGCTCAATTATATTATGGTTATGGTCGTAATTCATAAGTTCTCTAACAATTCAGCTCCTTAAATTTTAAATGATAGGGTGCATTTGATGGGACACAAAGCCTTTTGTCAGTTAGGGATAATTTTAAGTTATTTCTTGTGACAAACATTCACCACAGGTCTATAAGGTCCCCTTAGACGAAATAACTTATAGCTACTAATAAGGATTCTCGATTACCTCATCTTACTAAGTAAACTAGTGATTATGATAGCTTAGGATGATATAACTATGAGATTTTAATTTGGTTCATCATAATTTTCCCCACCACTTGTTTTAAGCTAAAAATGAATATATTTTATCAATTCTAAATATAAACTACTATTACTATATGCTAAATATTAGTGACCTAAATACTAGCTTTAATCAAAAGTTATCACTTATCACTGAAATTGGTAGTTAACTATAGTTGCTTGTGTCTATAGAAAACTTGAACCAGATATAAAGTTCTCACAAAATGAGGATTAAATCTTTGAGGAGTGTCTTATTTGCAAATTAATTTGCTTTCTGAAAATTTGATTTGGAAGCAAACATAGATTCTCTCGATGAGGGCCTAGAAACAATTTTTTGATGCTCACAACTTGATTGTGAACCCTTTCAAGAACACCATCAATCCATGAATATTTTTCAACAAGATCTCAATTATATACTGGTTTTACAATTGAGGCTATGTGCTTCATATTCAAATTTCTCCTCCTTAGAATGTGATCCACAAATGATTCATTAGGCTTTTACTTCTTTACAACCAAATCATCCATAATATCATGGCGTTGGGCTCCAATAAATCATTTGATAATAAATTTTCTATGTAAAAGCCTGCATTGATCCTTGTATGTATGTATGATAATCGAAGGCTACTTCTGACAATTTACTAACAAATTGTCTAGATAACAAAACATCACTTGTACTAGCATTGCAATAACATGCTCCAAAATGTGCCAAATGCTATCTTGGATTTTCAATTCTATTACAAAGATGGCGGCACAAATCTCTTTGAGTATTAAACCACATCATATTCCTCGGGATGTAGCTTATCCTTAGGAACAGATGAAGTTCCTTGCTAGGGCCTCCTTCACTTGCTACTCTACAAGCTGCTTTATTTCATTTTTCTATATTGAATTGGTTTCAAATCCTTTTTGGTGCTGCTATCAACATCTTCATCAATTAATATTGCTTCTTTTCAGCCACATGAATACCATCCAATCGATCAGAATTGACTTGTGCTCACTACAGCCAAAAAATCTAAGGAAAGCATTGTAACCATCATCTCCATCTCTCTGTTTTTTTTTTATCCATTTAGCAATTTGATCATTTTTTCTTTTGAAGCTATTGTAACAGCCTTTGCATTAAGTTCTATGCCTACCCTCCTTGAGACATTCAGTTGCTGCTCCCTTAGGGATGAATCTATAGTCTGAGATCTACACACCATCTCTTTCAAATTTCTTTTCTTATTTTTCTTCCTTTTATGCCTTTACCATAATATAGGTTGTACACCTATAACTCTGCTGTTTAATGAAGGGGCGGAGTTGGAGACTTCAATTGTCATCGACATGAGAACATGAAGTGTAACCTTTACTGTGGGCCTAACAATTATGCAGGGTGAACGGTGATGATTAGAACTATATTGAAATCTGGTCGAGGTGTTTGCTACAATATTTTGAGAGGGGAAGGCGGTCTCCTGACTACTCAGTGTGTAAATCTCACTAGATGTGAGTTGAGGTGTACCATGTATGTCAATCATTGACTATGATAGTGTTGTTTGAGTGGGTGGATGTGTTTTTGGGTACCTTATGTAGCTATCTGCCAAAAATAAAATTACAGGTTCACTAACATACCTTCTGTTTGCTTTAGGAGAAGTTTGGGCCATCACCCCAGTCTCAGTATCATTATCTTTCAGAATCTCTTATTTGACTGTTTCTCTTAGAAATCATGCCTTCCATATACTTTAGGAACTTTGCTTTTACATATCCTTAGCTATATGCACGTGTTGAATGACACTTTTCAGTAAGTTATGAAATTCTCTCTTTTTGCTCATCAGATTTTCTTAAATCAAAGTCAAACTGATGGCATAGTGAGTAATTCTTTATACATCCTCCTCTCTTATAGCAGCAGAGAGAGTAAATTCTATTGCAGCCAAGTAGTGTAGATGTCTATGGAAGGGTATACTTGCTTGCTACTTGAGCATTCTCAATCTCTTTTAATCTGTTTACTCTCTTTCTTTAATCATATTCTTTCTAATGTTGGGGTTTTTATTGCATCTTTGCATCATGGTCATGGGACATGAGCAAAGGAGGAACGAACCTCAAAAATCCTTGCTCTATCAATGGAATAGATGCATCTTCAACAATAGGCTTTTTCAGTTTGTTCTCTGGGTGCTTCATCCTAAATGATACAAGTCCTAGGGGATAAAGCAAAAGGCAAAATTTCAACAATCCTCTTCTTAATAAAAGAAAACTCAGCCCTATATCATAAGGTAAACTCTATAATAGACTTCTTGTCCTTCATTGCCTTGTGGTCAAATGTTGTAAAAGTTAAACCATCAAGAGTCATTTTTAAGTTACTAAAGCCCATGCCAAATTTGGTCACACTTCCATCTACTATTTGGGTTTGGTTAATATACGAGTTCAAATTCTTGTTGAATGAGAAGATCAATTTCCCAATGACTTTTTCTTTGCCACAAATTCTCATATTAACTTTTGCTTCAAAATTTTGCCAAACAATACTTGAAATTCATGAAAAATTTGAATTTATAGACATTATCCTATCATATAGATCTCATTACAAGAAGAATAATGTAACTTAAATGTATTTTAAGACAAATTTTAGAGGAGATTTAATTTCAGGGTATTTAGTTTCAAGAATTTTGATTCAATTTGAAGAATCTAAAAATTCTACATGTTAAAATTGTAGAGAAATAATGAATATTACAGGGCATTTTTGGAATAACAAAAAATAAAAAGAAATAGATAACTAATAAATCCTACTCTCTTCTCATCATTCACTAAAAGATCAACTCGATCAATAGTCAGGAATTGGTCTTCTGTTAGTCAATTCCTTCATAAAATAAATAGTTGACCAATTTGATCTTAAATTTAGCTTAACTAGAGTTTCAAATTTGAACTTTAATTTTAATTGAAGATTTTTTTTTAGCTGAACTTTACCCACCAAATTTGGGCTTGATGAGAGGTTCAACAAATTTTCTTTGGGAAAAATTTTTTAGAACTCTAAAACTTTAGTCAAATTCTTAAGAAGTAGTTTTAAAATTTGGGAGAATTTTGCAATATTTTTAACTTTTGGGAAATAAAAAATTTTGCTTATCAAAGTTTAATAAGATGCTTCAAAATTCAAAGGGATGTTTTTTGAATAAAATTTAATTTTAAAAATATTTTAGAATTTAAGGACTTATCAAATTCTGGCTTGACAATAAGTATTAAAATTTGGATGTTGACAATATTTGTTCAAGGATGGAATGAACAGTTCATCCAATGGAAGAATGGTGGCCTTTACTTTCGTGAGGCACAAGCATGCTTTTGATATTTTAAAAAATAAGTCACTATTGAAGATGAAGAGTAGAATCATATCCAACAAAGTCTCTATAAAATTTTAGAAGATAAATTATATATTTGAATTTTTTTTATTTTTATGATTAAATATATCATAGAAAAGAACAAATGGTCTTGATAGATAAAAGATATTCTACAATGAATTTGAAGGCAAAAATAAGGTTTGATTTTTAAAAAATATTTAGCTCTTCAAGAATTTTTTTCCTTAATTTGGGTAAGATAAGATTTATTTTACTCTAGGATTGAGATTCTCCATAAAGATGAACCATTATGGTTAATTATATTCTAAGAGAAGTGATCTTGAGAAAACTTTCGAAAAGTACTGAAATATTTTTATAATTCAAAGTATAAAGTAATAATGGACTTTTTAGAATTTCAAAAGGGATTGGAAGTTTAGAATAGTGGTTTTGGGATGCCAAAGGAAGAATAATAAGGAACATGTGATACTGAAAAGCTCAGGAGTACTATAAACTATCTTGTGATTGGACATTAGTGTTATAGAAATATAAGATTAATGGTTAAAACTGTTCATTTTATTAAGAAATTGGGTCTTATGTTTAGTCACCACAAGATTGTGAAAATTTGAAGAAGCGAGAACTTATAATGTAGTAAAGGAGAAACAATCAACTTCTGGTCCTAGAACTAAAATGAGAACTGGCATTAAAGTAGTAATTCAAACTTAAATCTAATGATATGCAAAGGACATATGGCTTTCAACCTCACTTAAGGTTAAGTTGGCCTGAATCTATTGGATTTATGATCATGTCTGGAAAGGATTGCTAATTAAATTCACCTAAATGTTTTAAAATCATAAAGTCTAATCTTTATAAAATGTAGGATAGATTAAGTTTGTTTTTTATTTAAGAACTGAAACTCACAAGTTAACCACTGAAACCAAGTAGCCCAATTATGCAGGGATGCAATGCTTTTAACTAATGATTTTTTTATTTAATCCTTAAGTGGGATGTATTATTTCTAATATAAGATTCACAAGGCCATGCTAATGGTTTTCATCAATCAAAGCATGGTTAATGTTAATTTTTTTTGGGGATAAACACATCTTTGTGGACATCATGATAAATCAAACATTGATTGTGGACAACAATCCCCAAAGAAGCTTCTAATTTATTTTTTATTGGACATATCGTTATTTTTAAAATTGATTATATTTTTTATATAAAAAAATTATTTTATTGGAATCTATTGTGACAGTATGTTCAGGGCACTCCACTCAAACAATATGAATAAACTTAAGAAAAAGCTAATAAAACAAATAAGAAAATAAATAATCTACCACAAAAGCAAAATCGTTGTGAAAATGTATACAAAAAAAGGAAGGTTGGGTGGATCAGCAATAGAAGGGAAATATAAGATAGTGAAGCTCTTCTATACTACAATCCAGTCTAATTTTATATAAAATTGGTCTTCTAAGTCTGCGAATTTGAAGCTTTAACTTCAAGTTTCTTCAAGATCTCACCAACTGGATCCTTCTGATCCTTCTCGATTTTCTTTTATCTTTTATAATCGCCTAGGATTTTTGCATAGCATTATTATTTTAAACAAAATTACATAAGTTCCCCTACAAGAAAATATTAATGCAGAAAGACATGTATATATAACTATTCATCCGGATTCATCTTCATATTTGACAGCTACAAGTTTCACATTATATCATACCAAAATATCACGTTATCACAAAAACATCACATTAACAAATAAGAAAGTAAAGACTTAACCTAAAAGTCCAAGGTTGGTGAGCTATCCAACATCTAGTATGTGTTTGGCCGTGAGGTTATTATCCTATTATGTTCTGATGTTTCACTTTTCTAATTTTAAATTATTTAATTTGGCTCAATAGTGGTTTCAAGTTTAAGTGATTTGTGATTTAAGCATTTTTATTTCATTTTAAGGTTTGTTGTTTTGATTGATTATTTTTAGGGTTTCTAAGACTACATAGGCACATGCAACATTCACCCCTAAGGGTGAAATTTGTCATCCAAGGCATCCTAGACATCGTGGGGTCTATACTGCACCCAATGGGTGTGAGGTGACACTTCATAGTGTCTTCAAAACACACAAAAGGTTAATTTTATTCAATTTTGGACTGTTTTTGTTTTTTTCTTTATTATTCATTACTTTACTGTCAATTAATTTGTTTTAACTTATCTTTCTTTATTTGATATTAAAGAAAAGGTCCAAAATTTATGAAATAATTCTTTAGAATTGAGGACAACTTTAAAAACATCTTGTAAAAATTTGAAATTATTTTGATTTATTTTAAATTTATATTATTATTTAATTAGTTAGCAAAAGAAAATCAATCTTCTTATTAAATGAGCTTTAAAAATTATGGGAATAATTCAGAGGTTAGGGATGGTAAGGGGAGCCTCCCATAAAATAATCAGACCTTATAGTGTGAAGCTTCAGCTACAATAAACAAAAGATATACAATCAAACACGTTCAAATTTGAGAATTAATATTAATAACCAGACCTTATATATATATATATATATATATATATATATATATATATATATATATTAAGAATGCATGTGTGGATGACCTAATGATGTTTATGCATGGTAAATGTACATGAATGCAAATATCCATTAAATGTATAGTTATGCATATATCTGGATGGAATTTTTATAATTTAAACCAATAAACAATGTTATAAATTACATTCCCAATATTAAAAGTAGATTATCATTAATCATAAAACACCAAACTCATTAATATTTTATTATTATTTTTAAATGCATGCAATGCATGAGCCCCATTAAACACATGACAAATTGCATGTTGACTTGTCTTTTGATCAAATTATTCCCATGATTCATTTGACATGAAATTTTTAATATTAAATAAGCATAATTTTCAATCCATACTTTTATATTTTAAAAATGCATATCTTGATTAGTGGATGATACAATCTATAGGCAATTCTATATTTAAATGAAATAATCACATTATTTTCTTATATTAAAAGTGCATTTAATAATAAATATTTAATGTAAGTAACTTAAGTTGAATATAATAATAATAATGAAAATAGAGTGAAAATGTATGCAAAACATCAAATATATTAATTAAACTTTTCTTATAATTTAAATATTCTTTTGACATTTAAATGATTAAATAAAACTTAATTTAAATTTTACAAAACATGTAATTAAAATAATGCATATATCTATATTTTTCTAAAATAGATATTAATTTTAGAAAATTAATGCAATTTATTATATAATTTTTGTATAAGTATTTATTTTTATAGATTTTGTTTAGCTTTGGCTAATTAGGTAATATTAAGTTTTTGAAATCTTATTAGTTAATTAGGTTGGGACTTAGGTGCATTCCACTAGATTTTTGACAGGTTTTATTGGATATGGTTTAGTACAATTCATTATGATTGTTGGATTTGGAATGTATGATCCAATGGCAACTGTACCTTCTCCCACCTTTAACCGTCCAAGCTAGAGATCACGTGCATATACTGCTGTTTTATGGTGACAATGATTCAAGTTCAGTTTTGGTCCAAAAGGGTTGCATCTTATATGTAGGGAATAGGGCTGAAAAAGCAACTCGTCGTTTATGAATACCTCATGTTTAAAACGATATTAGACTGATGTTCGATACGTTCGTTAAATTAACGAGATGAGCACAAACAAAAATCTTGAGCTCGAAATGTAAGTCAGTCGAAGACGACCAAATGTTCACTTTGTTCACATTTGGCTCGAATAAGCTCAAAATTAGAAATTATTAAAAAATATTATATATATGTAAAAATTATATTTGGTTATGTTCATCTAGCCTCCCATTCTCTTGCCTCGAGTAGATGCCAGCAATAATTGAGGTCTAGGATTTTTCATTTAGTTTTTTTGTTGCTCAATAGTCTTCATCTTCTCTCCCGCTGTTTTTTTTTTCTTTTGTAAATCTTTCTATCTCTTTCAATATCAGTCCTTAAGTAGCCATAAGTCGATCTATCTTTTCTCGTTTCATATCTCATCTCGCTTATGAAGTTTTATTTTCAATTCTTACCAATTGTCTCTTCTAATTTTTTGATGTTTATTCTTATTTTAGATCAAATTTATTCTAAAGCTTGTCGTCGATATAATCTTCATTTGTGTTAATGTTTAGATATGTTTTATTTTATTTTTAGTTTTGATATTATTGAAGAGTTGGAAAGTTTATGGTGATTGATATACTGTGGCGGGGTTGTTACGGTGATGGTAAACATTAATGAGTTCTTATGCTGAGACAGCTAAGTTTTATTGAGGTAATGATAACCCACGGTTCGTGGAGTTGTCGAGAGGATGTTACGATGGGGTTGTTGTGATAGTTGTTATCTTGGGGTTGTTGAGGGAGCCAAACTGTATGAGAGTTGTGGATTTAGTTTTAAAATTTTTTAATCTGCTTCATTTGTGTCAGTTGTATAATGTGATATAATCTATTTGCTTAAAGCACTTTACATAGTTACACTTTGCATATTTTATGTTGCATAGAAATATATTAGTAGTTTATAGGAAAAATTCTTTTATTTACTAGAATTTAGTATCAATGTTGTCTTGGTTATATTTGTATACACATAGTTGTTGTCTTACGGCATTTTTAACACGTTTCACATGATTCATAACTTGCATATACATCATCATTCGAACATAGTCTGTATCAACTGGTAAGTTGTGAACAATAGAGATAGAAAAATGGAAGAAAGCCACAATTAAACATATCAAAATATTTCTTAACAAATCATTAAAAGTGATAACATTACCTCTAATTTGCAACCTAAGAAGAGTGGGAAGAGAAAGTCATATGTATGAGAGTATTTTGGGGAAATAAAATTCATTTCTAAGGGTATTGAAGTTTATTTTTTATAGTGTGTATGATGTGGCATTAAGTTAATAAGTTAAAAACATGCACATCACAATTCTTAGGCATGTTAAGGAGTATGATAAAATCAAATCAAAGAGTAAACAACTAATTGATTTATTCGATAAAAGACAAAAGAGATTGATTATTTTATTTATTAATGTTGATACTGACATTGGCATTTTTAGTTTTCATGATCCTATAAATTATGACAAGTTAGAGAAATAATTGTGAATATGATTATTGTTCATAGATATTTTTTTATGATAGTAGATCACACTTGATAAAACATATTGTTGAAATTTTTGAACTATAACTATGAAAGCATATCTAGAAATATTATTACAAATGATTGCATGCGAGTTTATGATATTATGAAAGAGTAGCTTAAGACTTACCTTAAAGGTGTTCGAAGGGTTTCAGTAACTTCAGATTGTTGGACCACTAATTAAACAATATGGTATGTGCTTAACTATTCATTCATTGATGAATTTTGGAACCTTCAGAAAAAAGACAATTAATTTCATTGAGTTTGAGCCTTTTCATAATGATATTTTTATTTGTGATGTTTTATGCTACTGTTTGTTAGAATAAAAACTTGACAATGTTAATAGCAGTGATGTAAATCAATTAGTTGTATCTTGAGTCTTCCATACATAATGCAAAAACTTCTAATCAAATGAAAGACTTTTGATTAGAAACTTGTTTGATTAAACCTGACAAAAGAGATTAAGCCAACAATTTCAAATAGGATTGTTGATTTAAAACTTCTAATCAAACATATGACTTTTGATTAGAAACTTATTTGATTAAACTTGTTTGATAAGAAGTCCAATACAATGACTTTTTACAATTACTCTTGACAATATTAATAACAATGACGTGATAGTTATTTCTCTAAAACTATTTTTTAATTAAGAGAGAAATTTTATTTTCATGGGTTTTTTAATGTCAGGTATTATACACATATATTGAATAGAATAGTAAAGGATGATTTAAAAAAAATTTCATGATATAATTTATAATATCAGAGAGTTAATTAAATAGCTAAAAAAGTCTCATGTTATGTTACAAAAATGCATTGAAATTTCAAAACTAGGAGCATCTGCAATACGATATCTATGTATTGATATGCTGTCATGTTTGAATTTAATTTATATGATGCTTGAGAGTTGCTTTTAACTATCGTATTATTTTCATTCACTATACAATTAGGGATACTAATTATAGGTGGCTACCTCTAAAATCTGATTGGTTGAAGTATGAAAATTTTAGAAGTCCTCGTCAGTTTTTAATAATGTTAGATAATTTCTAGCACCTCATCTCATATCATACAATTTTTTGCTGACTATTATGCATGTTTTTTTGGAAGAATCTGCAGTTGAAGATCCTTATATAAGAAACATAGCTTCAATTATGAAATTAAAACTTGATAAATACTAGGTGAATGTAACATGTTAAAATCTATAGTTGCAGTTATTGATCTTTGTTTAAAGTTAAAGTTTATATCATTTACATTCTTTAAGATCTATGTACGACTTGAGCTTGATTCTAACATTATAGTTGTTGAGGAGGCTCTTTAGAAAATTTATGTAATATATGCTGCTGAGAGTTCTATTGTGGGTGTCGAACATGATTCACTCTATGAAGGGTCTTCTTTTGCTAGTTCTATTGTAGATCCCCTTGGTTCATCTCAATTTGATTGTATGCTTAATTTTAAAAATTTTGTTATGTCACCTAGTTTTATACAACCCACTAAATCTAACATATAGGTGTATCTTGAGAAAGTGTTGTTTGTTTGCAATTCTGAGTATTTTGATGTATTGGACTGATGAAAAATGAATACATTAAAGTATCTGTACGTATCTAAAATGACATGTGACATTATCAATTCCATTAATAACAATTACTTTTGAATTTGCATTTAGTGATGGTGGTAGTGTTGGATGATTATATAAGTTTATTTTTAAAAATGATTAATTCAGTAGTTTATTCAACTAATTGAATAAGATCATCTAAATAAAATGCTGTAACACCTTTGATAAATCCTTCTTATCTATATTTAGCTTAATTTTGTTAATGTATGGCATCTATTTAAATATTTTAACAACTTTTATATGTACTTACGACAAAAAATATTAGAGGAAAATTTGGGTGTCCCTTTGGAAAATTCTTGAGCAACAATGGATCTTGCTTATCACTCGATTCATGTACTAATTTTTTTTATGAATGTTTAAGTTAGTTGTTATTTCATATTCTTTTTGTACTATTGTTCGGTTGTTTAATTTGACTTGATAAATATTTATCACATATTATGTACTTTTTTTTGCAAGGATATTATGAGTGAGGTTTTGATGATTAAAAATGCTCTGATAAATATGTAGGCATGTAATTGTGGGATGATTGCAAAATTTGAACTTTAATTCTTCTGTGTTATGATGTATATAACTTATCAATCTTATGTAAGATTATCAAAGTTAAAAGTAAGAATGCAAGATGGTGAGCATACAATATTTCTATGATTTGACTTCTATCTCTCTATATTTGAAATGATATGTTAAACATGCAACTATATAAAACGAATAAGTTCACCAATTATAATTAAATCTGAACCTCATAGAAACTCTTATAATTTCATTCAATGAAACGCTTTCATAAATTCATTCAACAATTTACAGTTATGATAAAATATTTCTTTTCAAGCAATATTTTATTATGTTTGGGTTTGCTAAGTTGCTAACTATATTTAAAAAAATTTCAGGTTTATGTACTTGTTGTGATGAATATTGAATTTTTGCACTATCCATGAAATGATGCAGAGGATGATCTTGGAAATCAGTAATTATTGTTTTTGATGTATACATTCATACATGTAATTCTTTTCATTGTAAAATAATGCTAACATTTATGTCTTTAGAAAAATCTCTCTTCATAATCTAAATGTATTAATGGTTCCTGTACATTTTAGTTGTGCCCATTTTAGTGCCATATTTTTTCTCATTTGTCTAATTTATTTTCTTAGCTCGTCAAATTTAAACTAATTTGGTTCCTCCATCAACTTTACCTTTTTTTATTCGAAATTGGTGAAGTTTTTGTTGAAAGTATTTTGGATTTTTTATTGTTCCATTAATTTAATAACTTTTAATCTGACATATTCATTTTGCTTTGATTATAGGTTCACACGTATGAATGCATTGATCATCAACCAGAGAATCAATTGTAGATTGAAAATATATTACATGGCAGCACACATCCATGAAAAAAAGCTACTTGTAAATTGCCATGAGTTTTAATGTAAAACCTGCTACAAATAAATCTATCAAAGAGGAGCATATAATCTCATCAATTAATTCGAGCTCAAGCTAATGGTATTGTTCATAAATATTCCAAAATGTTTCTATGAAATACTTCTCTACATTCATTTCCATTAGAAGAAATGACAAAGTTAATGGTATGACCAAAGTTGTTCAAATTTGGTAAGTTGAGAAACTAAACTGAATGCTTGAACAAGTCTAAGATTAAACTGAGACGCCAATAAGAAATTTATGATTCATTTTGATCATTTACTTTTAAGTCATCATTCTCATTGTTTCATGATGATCATAATAATCATAATTAAAGTGGCATTAATTGTCTGCAACATATGCCAAATGCATTCAAAATGAACGTAAGTACTGATTTTTTTCAATAAAACTAGAAGTGAGACGCAAATGGTATTAGTGGAGTGTGTGAGTGTACGATGCAACCTGAAGGTTTTATAGAATTGTTCCTGCTTAATCGATGGCAAAATTTTAAAAATAAATATGGTTTAAACCCTAATTAATAATTTAAGTATATTAAAAAAAATTAGATATAGGTATAGTCACCCGCTTTAATGCCACCACGTCAATCCAACGCGACGTTGCCGCCCGCTTAAGTGTCGTAGGCCCGCTTAACGACGACTATTTATACGCTACGTTAAACGGACGACCTACCTGTAACTATTTTTTTAAGTAATTTGACAGTTTGGTTGGATCTAGGTCCAACATTACCTGTCATTAGAGCTACTCCAACTTTTTGAAGCACATATAAAGCCTCTCATTCCGAAAACGAAACTCATATGTTTAGCATTTAATTTTTTCCTTCTTTTCGTTGGCCAGATTGAATTTTAGTAATCATGAAAGTAATATCTTTCGCCGATTATTGTAAGCAAAGAATAAAAGATATCTAAAATGTTCACTCATTTTAATTGCTTGATCTCCAATGTTAGAATTTCACTACTAGATGAAAAATAAGGAAGCATAAATATGAAATAATCTGATAAGTGCTCCATATAGTAAAAAATGCATTTATATGACAGTCCAAAAAATGAAACATATGACAGATAGCAAAAAAATAAACACATGTACTCGAGACACGCAAGTAACACTGTCCTAAACAGCTATCGCCTCTGTTGTCTACGTGGAATCGCACCGCTCCCAAGTGTATACTGATCAGGTGCACGCGTTGGACGATCACGCAACTGATGGTGGCCCTCCAATGCAGTTTCTTCATGAACCTGTGGTATATCATCATGCGATGTCGCTCTAGATGTCTGAGTAGGATAGTCTTGTGATGGGGTAAATAACGTGTAGGGCTGTGATTGAGAACTATGATGATATGTAGATGGACCCGAATCAGCATATGTAGATGGTCCGATACCCAAGTCATAGAGCTCTTTCGCTTGGGAGGAAACCTCCTCTTATGAGACACCCTCTGCAGACTTCGATCGATAACATGTGTCGTTGATATGCATCTGCAACCTCATATCTTTGCAAAACTTTTCATATTTATTTACAGCCAACTGTAACTCATGATCATCTGTACGACCAAAGTACGGCTGGAAGATGTCTTGAGTAGCCAAGAAGTGCTCTGACTGCATGAAAAATAACAATAGAAATTAGCCTCAATTATGTAATCAATATATTAAAAGTATCAGAATATTGATGTAATTACTCACATATACTCGCTCCACAGGTGCTCTGTGATAAAATATGGTATGTGGATTTGTTGGGGTTTTCAATAGATAAAGTGAGGCCCAGGATCTTAACCAAGACATGTATTGATTAATAACAATCAGTGTATCCTCGTCTCCGTTTAAGCCATCAACTATATAATCTCTCCTATCCCACGTAGCTATGTGTAGCTGATGATAGTCAACTCAGTCAACATCAGCTTTTCCACGCCCATCGACTCTTTTGAAGTTGGGGTCTATAGGTGTCCTATCAATCCGGGGTAGAAGTTCAAATTACCTCAGACTCGGTCTAGTAGGTGTCATTCTACTCTCTTCCAGCTGATGAGTGGGACACATGCTAGCCAAATACCTGAACCTACTAAGCATATGTCTGATAGCCGCTGTCTGATCTGCTCAGTATAAGGCTCCCAAATAACTTGGTCATATTACAAGTTACATTGTATCATTGATACAATTATGAAAATATAACATATTGACTACTCTGAAAGTCATACTTGCATATGTAACAAACCATCTAGCTCATTCTTATATAATACTACGTTCCCCACTGGCATCTGACGCACAAATCGCTCGTTCCATCTGTTTAAATAATATTTTTAGAACATGTATATAAGCATTAATTTGAATTACCAAGAAGTATTTTTTACCTCAACCCAATGCTCAACCTGTCCAAATTTCTCGGATAGCCTCCCTACATGAAGGAGCTCCCTAGACTAGATCTACAGTAGATGTAAGTAGCCAGCCATATTGGCCATGGTAGATCTAGTTGACTCATATAGCTCCTGATATAGATGTGCTAGCATTGTTCCCCAAATAGACAGTGTACTGAAGGTATCTAGGTCCTCAAGTAGTGAAAGATACTACAGATGAATCTTAGATCCGGAAGTAGGAAGCTCCTAATAATGAACATAATAGGCTCGTAAGTGTCTGCTGAACGCTTGCTGTGACTACAATGTAGGCATCAGTGATATGCTCTAGTAGGATGATTGTGCTATACACACATTACTATCAAGTTTTTTTGGTTTAAAGTTACTGTTTCAAATTGAACGTTATTATTTATGAACCAACTAGTAACAACAAATTGAAGACTTCTTTTACTAATAAAACACATGCCTTCAACTAGTTCCCCTGGAATATCAATATCATCAGTTAATACATCGTTATCAGTTGGTCCATCAAAAATAATATTCTCGGCCCATTCTCTTGTTGTTTGACAAATGCGAACATAGTCATTATTAGAAATCATCTGACTTTTATTTTCAATATTCCGGAATGAATGGTTCTTTAATAGATCAGATCAAGCAATGTAATCGCTAGAGAATGTAACCCGTGTGAACAATCATCATCACTTTCACCGCTTTAGATGCACTACTTATCGCTCATGATCTCATACTCATCATCAGGTGCACTATTATGTGCCACAGTTGGTTCATTCGAATGAAATACAACATCATCTATGGCTTTGTAATACCATTATACACGTAAGTAGCAGAAGTATTGCATAATTGGGAAAATTAACAACAAAAATAGCTTATGATCTACAAGATATTATCGGTGATTCAATTCCTCAAAGCTTCTCAGTGTCGTGAAGGTTGCAGGTGAGATGAAATCCTGCATAAAATTTGACGGAATATTTGTTGGCCTTAAGGAAGGATCAACTGATGTGGATACAATATGAACATTTTCCACTTCCACATAGAGAACTAATCTCTGACAAGAAGTTTCGTCTAATATAACATCACAAACTCATCATCAGAAATGACTTATGTTATATATCCGTTCCCCACCGGAAAGCGACATATCCGATTAACTATGTGATTGCTCTAAATTAATATGTTGGGATCTTATAATTCTTTATTTCAAATCCCATAAGGTAATGCGCCGTTGAACTTTAATCGAACAGTTTCGGCCGTCAACATAAGTTGAAATAAATTGATCATCAACACTTAGTTCGTCACTGTAGAATAAGATCAATGAGACCAACTCTCGACTCATTGTTGACAAGATGATCAACACTAAATAAAGAGTTAAAATACAATCAATCACAGTAGGATTTAGTAAATTTGGATATAACTTGCACAAGCGGCTTTAACTATATTACAGAAAGCAATAGACTTAACCAAAGATACCAATCCAGCTTGAATCTTAACACTAAATCCTGTAAATTCATCTGCCTATAAGAATTAGTGAATTCCGATTTGAGCATGCAAAATAAGCTTTACTGGAATACACAAGGTATGGGATTTAACTTAACCAAATATATGATTTCATTGGATTTAAGTTAAATCCATCTCAAATCCTACTCCCACTCAAAAAATCACGTTACTACTTTTTTAAATCTTGTAGATCAACCTACCAACGGGATTTTGCCTGAGCTAACCTAACAATGCATAAGCTCCTTTAGTGGATTACACAAAACAGCTAATTAAACGGGCTTAAAAATGCCGTTTGACTGGAATTAACTTAAATATAGCTCAAATGCAGATGAAATCCAAGCCTAATTCTACTAATCAAGACAACCCTAAACAACTACACATGAAAATAGTTGAGATTGATCATGTGTGTAGGAAGATTGACGTCAATGTGCGCTGCGAACAAGGAATGTAGCTGTCAGAAGCCGTTGTTGGCCTCCCACGGGCTGTTGGACGAAGGAGGACGACTGTCGGACGCGGGAGAGGCCGCTAACGACCAAGGGGATGGCAGTCGAACGCATGGGGAGCCACTGTCGGCCGGGGGGAGGGTTGCTGTCGGCGGAGGGCGGTTGTTGGTGTGGGTAGCACACTCGGATGGACGGAATTGCTCCGGGGGGGGTAACGACAAGATAAGCGAAATGAAAATGGAGCTGTCAGCCCATTTTCATAATCTAAGTTAGTCCTTTAATACAAACCGGCAATACGAACAGCCGACGTTGATTGATTGTTGGCTAAATGTTAACCTATACCTCTAATTTTTTTTAATATACTTAAATTATTAATTAGGGTTTAAATTATATTTATTTTAAAAATTTTGCCTTCATTGATTGGGTGGTGCTGACGTAACGAGTAAATATTTGAATTTCATTTGAGAATAGATATGTTGTTCCTTCAATTAATTGCTACTGGAAATGCTTTCACCACGTCTTGCACTCTTTAGTCTGTTCTTTGTTCATTTCACGAGTACCAATTCAACAAAACTAAATTCTTGAAAAAAAAAAAAACTTCTTGCTTCACAAAAATTTATTTCCAACTTTCACCAACCATCATTTAATAATCAAATGCTGGAAACACATTCATCATTATGATAAAGGTGTTTCATTTAGTTTTCTTTTATGTTAGCTTTTCAACTTGTCCTGTTGACCACATCCACGTGAAATTTGTTATTTTAACGTAGTTCCTTCCATGTGAAAGGAAATTCTCATCTACTGTCAACTTTCATTGGTGCATTGGTATCTTCTGCCAGCTTTGCATGATACTGATACAAGGTTTAGATTATCATGATTCATTTTTATTTGTGAATACAACTGTAATGCTCATTTTCTTCTTTGTTATTTTATTTAATAATATACACTATTACCCTGATGATAAGTTGCCTTAATTAATACATCAATTAGCCTTTACTCTTATAGAGCTTTTTTCATCCCTTGGCAGATAAAAAAAAATTATGCTTTGGGGCCATATAAACCAACTGACAGTTTTAGTCAATGCTTGTCTCCTTTTTATCATAATATCAAAACAACTGTTACATTTTATGATTTTTTTCTATTAATTTCAACAATGCCTGAACCATTTTATTAACATTTAATGCTTCTGAACAGACATTGTTTCATACATTTGTCTGCTCCTTTATTTGTCTTCCTCTTCCGAATGATTTCCAACAGGATCTGACTGGTTTCTATTGATCTCTGTATACTTATCACACAGCTGAAAACCGGCGCTCTAGTTTTCACCCATCTCTGCAACTTTTTTCCTTATATTCATGACCTCAGCTTCGAACCTCTCATCATTTCTCCCTATTCAATGACCTAAACAGCCACTGTTCCTATTGTCTTATGGTTTTGGAGGATGTGTGAGAGCATTGAGCCCACTTTTGTACCTTCTCCATTGATGACCAGAAGGTTTTTCACTCACTTCTCCATTGATGATCAGACGGTTTTTCACTCACTGCTCAATAATCAGTACACAGTACTGCAAATTGTTAAAAGCTCATAATATTAAGACTGACATTCATTTCTTCTGCATTGTTGACTTCTGAAGCAATTTATGACTTAAAATTGATCATCGATGACACACCCATCATGCATATTCCTAAATTCCCTCCGGTTTCACTGGAAATACAATAAATGCATGAAAAATAACTATATGTTCATTCAACTTGCAAGTGTATTATTCTTTTCTAAATTTGCAGGCATGATTTGAATTAGAATCAAACTATAGAACAGAAGGTTAAAAAAAGAAAGTAATAAATATTTCATGTCAAAGTTGACTGGGGGAGAAACAAGATTCCACCAAAGCGCTTATATCATCAACAAAGGGCACTCCCCTCTCTTCAATAAATAAGAGAACAAAATAAAGAAGGCAGAAGCAAAACGTTTTTAAGACAGAATCTTCCGCAGACCCAGTAATTATACACCAGAGAAGGAAAAACAGGCCAAAAAGAGAGAGAAAGAGAGAGACAGAGGTTCAGATTTAGCAGAGGAAATCCTATGAGCTTCTACCATACTGAAGAGTCATTAAATGCTCGTCGCAGGGCGATACCGGCAGCGTCAATGACGTCGAAGAAGTCTCTCGCAGTTGCCATATGTTATCACGGATATGCTGCAGCGTCAGGAAGGGCAGTAGAGGTCGCCCACGGCATGAAATCTCCACCTGATTTTTGGATTCCACAGGAAGCATACTTTAGATCAAAGTAAAATTGGAGTTGGTTGCAAATGAAGCTACAGATTTGGGCACAAACCTTCAGAATTCTCCTGACGTTGTTCTTATATAAAGGAAATGACCATCTAAGTTGTAAAGTTCAACTGCTAAAATCTATTATTCATGCTTCGTGCTATTGGAAGTGGATGATCTTCAAAGCTTGCTTTTTCTCAAGCATTCTATGCTGTCTTTTTTTTTTTTTTTAATTTTATTATAATGATTATAGAACAACAAAAGAATGTACAATGGAATCAAATAAATATCTTAATTAGCTCTAGTGAAAATATGATTGTAGGCGAGAGGTGCGAGTCAAATGACTCGTGAGCTGAGCTTGACGACATAATAAGTTTGAGCTAGTCTTAACTCGATTCATTAGCTTACATGTTAATTTAGATAAGAAATATTAATATAAAATGTATTTAAAATATATTAGAATTTAATAATTTATGTATAAAATTGGTAAAATTATATAAAAATATTTTTATATAATTTATTTATTTATATTCTTTTATTATAATAATTACTTAAATTAAGATTATTTTATATTTTTTATATTAAATGAATTAGCTCGTGAGCCTATGTGGATTTATGAAAATAAGTTTGCATTCAAGATTGAGTTTGATTAATTAATTAAGTTTAAGATTGATTTGAGTTTGATTAAATTTGTTTACGTCTTTATATAGATAGATGGTATTGTATAATCCCATATACATCTAAATATAAATTTATTATAATGTAATCAACATTACTCATGAAGTTTTAACTTTTTAATTTTATCATGCAAGTCATCTTAAGCCTAATACTTGAGAGTTAGGTTTCAAGCAAAAGATCTTCAGTTTAAAATTTTGCATATGTATTATATGTGAGTTTAAGAAATTCACTCAAATATTTTTTTTTTTAAATTTTTTTTCATTTACTAACCCTTACATTATTAAATTTGCAATGATGTAGGATGGAGAGTTGGTCAAGATTTTTAAAATCGGATAGGATCGTTTGGTCCGACCAATTCGACTGTGAGCTAGTCGTGTTACCAGTCTAGAAATCAGTCAAGATCGATTTCACAATGAATTTGGTAGAAAATCGAGTCTGACTGCCAAATTGTTGAACTGGCGTTAGAATTATAAAACTTGTTGATTATTATGTTGGAGTAATTAGCACCGTTGATTTTAGATCCAACAATTGATATTATTTTAAAGAAAAAATTGTGATTTCCCTTTAAACTATGATCTCGACTCAAACTTGTTGCTTGCCCTGGCCTCTTCTTTCTATTGGTTTCAAGACTCTAGACATAAGACTTTTGCCTCTTGCTACTCGTCGTAGCCTCTTGCTACTCATCGTAGCCTCTCAGGCTCTCCCTTCTCTAGGTCTTGAATATCTCAGCTCTCCCTCTCTCGCTATTGGCTTGAAGCCAATTCCACAAGATGCCATTGCCATCGGCCGCCCAACGCAGGTCGACTCTCTCTCGATCTCTCGCTCAATGCATGTTTACCTACATGGAGAAATTTATAAGTTTTCTTGATTTATGTGATTAATTTTTCCTTGTGTTTTCACCAATTTCACTTTATTGTCGTACATATATGGATTTGTTTTGTATTTGTTTAAATTTTTAGACTAGAATGAATGAGTTCAATCAATTTGATTCATTCTATCAGTTGAAGGAACTTAATAAGACATATTTTTAGATTGTTTTTAGATTATTGTGTTCCATTTAAGATTTGTTGAGATTTTTTCTCTCAATTATTATTTTGGATCAACTTTGAGATAATTTATCCTTGACTTGTCTCTCTCTCAATGCAAGTTACATACATATATTTTTTTGTTGCAAATATATTGATTCATTGTTGAAACTTGAAAGTGAGCTCTATTATTATATATTTTTTTGTTGCTAATACTATAATATTTTGTAGTATTAATTATCTCATCAATTGAGTTTCTTTCTTTCGACACTATAATGTAAAAATAAAAATTGTTGTTGCTTACACTACTTAGTTTTATCCTCATCTAATATTCATAAACTTTGATTTCTATGATGCTTTAAGCTCTTCCACTAGGCTAGCTTTTTTAATTTTTTAATAGTTAGGATGCAGATTATTCAATTTTATTTATTTATTTATATATTTATATTACTATATTATTATTATATTTAAATAATTTTAATATTTATTATATCATTCGATTCAATTTCTAATTCAAGCTCCTAATTAAATTCTTTTTAGATCATTAATTTTTTTACTTTTATTCTTGAGATTCAGTGTTCGATCTAATTTTCACTTTAGTTGGCGACATTAGAAGTGTGAATTTGGGTTTGAGAATTCACTCCGGTCAGCGGTCAGCCTACCTTCTGCCGAACCCTGCCCAGGCGGCCGAGCCGGCAAACTTTGCCAATTGCAATTATTGCGCTAACCCTACCTTCTGTCTCTAATAAGTCTCAAACTGTATTAACAAATACCGTGTTGGAATCTCAATGCAGCACGAACGGTCAGAATTAGTTTTGTAACAGGCTAAAGTAATTACCATGGCAGAAACTACTATTATTTGGTCTGCTATATAATATTTAGGCTAATTCGCGTACGTTCCCATCTGTTTTTTTAAGCTTTCTCTGAAAACAAAGCCCATAAAGAATGTAACGCTTAGTTAGAGAGAGAGAGAGAGAGAGAAAAAGGAATAATAGGTGGCGGATCCAAGAAGCACGCCGGGGGAATCGGCGAGAGTTTTCTTTCTTTTTTCTCTATATATTTATTATTATTTTTTTCTAATAAGAAAATCTTCCATCTTCAACCTAACAAATATTACGCTGCAACCAACCGCATGCACGTCCCTGTCACTTTAGCATCTCTCTGCATCTCTTTCTCTTTCTATCTCTATCTTTATCTCTCTCTCTCTCTCTCCAACACTCGCATCTCTTATCGTGGAAGACAAATCGATATTCCTCACCGCCACAAATGTATTCTCCTTGAAAATCCATTAATTTCTTGCCCACATAACCTTCTCAGAAAAAAAAAAAGTGGAAATGATGGAGCCCTTAGACCATAGTACAACAAAACTATTATAAAAGCGTAATTTATACTTTAGGCGGTAGGTTTGTGATATTATACTGTATATTTTATATTAATTCTATAATAGCATCACATATAATCATGCATAATAAAGCACAAATTCAAGGAACAATATTTTTTAATTCTGCTTACCTAATATTTATCCCGTCCTTGCTAGAAAAATCATTAAATCAATTATTTTTCTATTTTAATCTATAATTCTAATATATATAGTGTAAAAGTTTGACTCATAATATTTTGTTTAAATTTTAGGCAGATTTACATACATGTCGCATCATTCCATGTATTTATATATATAATGCTTAAAATTTGATATTTATATTTATAACATATTTCTTATGTATATTTATTTTTTAAAAAATAATGATAATGATATCTTTTTAATGTGAAGTTAAGATTATGAGTGTTATACATATAAATATCAATGTTTAGATATTAGATTGTAAATATATAAGATTATGTGATATATATGTAAATGATCCTAAATTTTTATGGAGATCATTATAATAAATAGATAATCAACGTAAATTTATATTTATATGTAATTATAATGAAATTTAAATTCATTATAATTAAAATGTTAAATAAATATTTTGAGCTATTTTATGGTGAATATAACTATTTATTTGAATTTATTGTTAGAGAAGTTGGTTACCTATGCACTCGTTTAATGAAAAGCTCAAAAGTAGGATATTTAGTTTATGTTGCAAGGAAGGAATGTGGAGCAAACAAAAAGTAGAACAAGTGGCCCCTTGTGCTACTTTTATGTCTCTTAACGTTTTCAATTTTCATAACTTGGGAATGATTCTGCCCTAGATTTATATGCCTCTCTCAAAATGCAGCTTTGTTCTATTAGGGATGGGATGGTGTGGGGGGCCAATAGCATATTATTATAGCAATAGTGCAGCACTTGTGCCTTCATTAACTTTTCTAATGGCAACCTCAGAGAAAGAGAACAGACTCCCCCATGTTCGATGTTCATAGGTTAAGGCAACGAAGGTGAAAGCATGATGACACAAGGCCATATGAGGGGCATGCAAATGGTTTAGGGAAGTGTATGTGCACTTGCCCTTTTGATGGCATATATAATTAATTAATTAATGCGTGATATTTTCTTTTAAGCGCCATATAATTTCAATTTTTTTTTTGTGTTGGACCCCATGCATGGTGTTAGACTAAGTTCTATGATTTAATGGATTCTATGCAAACATGATCAATATGATATTAATGAAGAAGTTGCTTAGAATATCAATTAGAAATGATTGAATTGAATTTATCAAGTCATCTTGAGAGTTTGAATTGGGTTCAATAAATTGTTTATTGTGAATTGACTTTAACTACTTATAGCTCAAAACTTATGAACCTTGAAGTCACCTAAGAGTTTTGAGTTACACTAAATGCCACCAAATTGTTCACGAGCTAGTCCTTATTATCAAATTTACTCATTTTTGAAAGTCATACACCTAAGGAGATTGAAAATTCAACACAATACTCACTAACTTGGAATTCTCACCAAAGAAACTCATTAGTAATAATGTACCTCAATCCAAAACTTGTCTGAAATTCTAACTAGAAGTTAACTATAAACCACAATTGTACATTATGTAAATTGTTATATTTTGAATTTTTATTCTTCTTTGTTAAAGTGATGTCAAATTTTTTGTTGATTGATTTACCAAGAGATAGTTAAGATAGCTTCTCTCTCTCTCTCATCCCTTATGCTCTACCACTAATAAGGTCACAACCAAAAGATAATTTCACAACAAAAGCAAGACTTAAAATTTTCAAATACAACTATATCTTAAAAGTGTAGAATTAACTTTAAAAGATGGACAATAAACTTCTTATTGATGAAATATCATGACAGATTATACGTTAGATATAACTGCATTGAAATCATATAGTCATTCTCTTAATCACAACAACTATTCAATAATTTTTTATTTATTGATTCTATCACCAAGAAATATAGAGATTGTGTGACAAAAATAGTGATCACATATTTTTAAGAGAAAGATTAGTTCCGCTTTTCCCAAATATAAATAATGGGTTGAGTTACACAAATAAAATAACAATAAATATTCATATACTTATATTGTAAGAAAAGAAATCAATAATGGAAAAAAAAATGAAATTTCATTTAATTCAAATGAAAACCTAAACAAAAAAATACAAAAAATAGAGAATTAATTATAGTGTTTAGTCTTATGATTTCCTCTTGAAGTGATGCTTCCACCAAAAAAATTTGAAAAAAGAACCATAAAATCAACACTTGAACTAATGACATGTAGTTCAAAAGAGATATTTAAATTAGTTAATGTACAAAAAACATCCAAGTTCCTAGTAGTATGAAGTGAGAATGAGGGTCAAAAATTGAGGTGTTAATTTAGGTTAACTTATTGAATTTAGACTGGGTCCTATGTTGATCCAATGCATTTAGTATTAAGTTGATAGATTTATTATATGGGTCAAAATATTTGATATAAATTTAATTAAACATGAACTCACCTAACCTTAACCTAAAGCTAACTCACATAACCTATTAATTATATGAATTATGCAATTTTTTGGATCAACATAATCTATTATGAATATGATTCCTTTGCCTCAATTAACTAAACTCAAACCAATCTAATCAAAACTTATATATAAATTAAGTCAAATTTGAGTTAACTTTTAGGTTATTTTAGGCAACCTCAAATTGAACTTGAATAATAATCAGGGATGTATACTTGACCCAAACTCTACCTGAATGATAATCAAGACTACATGTTTGACTTAAACTTAACTTAGAATATGATTAGATCAACTTAAGCTTGAAATTTTTTAGTTGGGTTTAAGTTAAGTTGTTGATCAAGTCACTTATTCAAATGCCAAGTCAAGAATAACATCATCAGGAAGATCCCTACTCTAAATTAGCAATAAATTGTCTCATTATATTTAACGAGATGTTAAATGTAAAATAGATTAAATTGATCATAATTTAAAATCTACCGAAGTCAATATCATTTAAAGTATTAAGTCACCATAAATGAACCTCACTAAATCACTCAAGAGCTAGCTCTTACTTGTCACTTAGTATTAATGTATCAAACTCAATTAATTGACTAACAAAAGCATTCATTTATTAAGGCTATTTACTTAAGGAATTTGGTTAGTTTCACAATGTGTTCATCAAAAGCCAAGTGATGGTTATTGCTAGAGACCTTGCCAAAGATACTCACCATCAATTAAAATCTCAATCAAAGTTCAAGCTTACAATCAACTATAAGGCATACTTAGACACAACACAAAGCAACCAATTTTAAAACACTGACTTCTTTACGATAGATAGTCATTGCTTGAACATAAGAAAATTAATTATATCACATGTAATTTAGGATTTTAACTCAAAAGAAAATCTCTAAAAGATTCATCTTAAAATCTCTTTTTTTTTTCTTTGAATTTTCTATGTGGCTCGATTCAACTCACCCTTCTCCATCAAAACATACAATCATATCTTTAGTTGATCAACTCATTAATAGAATCATTAAAATTTGTTGTCACACTCCTTTCAGATCCTTATTGCTTATTGGGATTGATGTATAGCTCTAATAAGGTGTTAGCATCCTTTAATGTACCTTTGGATTTAATAGACATATCAAGTCAAGATGGAATAACAGCATGTTGATAAATTATTATCTAACACCATTTAACATGTTTAGTTAAATATATTGACTTGTTATATGCCTTCATTCCCGCACTCTTAAGCAATTCTTGGAAAATTTTTAAAGACTATAAAAGCATGACAATATATGACAAACAATGATACATTCTCATTCGAATCTGACTTAAAAAATCAAAACTATGTTATATCACTATAGGAGATATGTGTGTTAAATTTTTGACCTGAATTTATGTTGGTCCCGCTTAACTTAAAAGGAAAGTACAAGCACATGTATTAAAAACCTCTACCATTAAATTGATTTTATTTTAGACTTATGATTACAATTCATATGCACTTGCTTCAATTGAAAAGTATAACCACCCTTCTCCCATTAGATTGATTTTATTATGGCCTTTAGATTACAATTATTATGTTCTTACTTTAATTTTTAAGTATTTTTTATAAGAGGTCTTCAGAAGTTTATAAATACCCTTCAATTTGTTTAAGGGCTTTAACCCCTTCTTTTGTATGATCTTTTCTGACTCAAAACTCTCCACTTATAATTCTTTCTTAAGTCTCCTTCTTTGCCTATGTTTTTTTTTTTTTTTTTTCATTTTGGGTTTTTCATGTAAATCTTGTATTTTTATTGTGATTTGTGAGTGCTTTATTAGTGAATCTCTTTGTTATTTTTCTGCTCAAATTTTTAACAAGTAATATCAGAGGCTCATTATTTTGGAGTCATGCTAGACATGATTCTCCTTATGATAAGTGAAGATGAGGGTGATTCTCGCCCAAATGGATCTTGATGATGCTTTATTGGCATTTGACAAGATGCCATGAAGTTGGTCGATGGAGGAGAAGCAGTGAAAGGATCAGAAGATTTTATATCAAATCCAACTACATTTATCAAATCAAATCTTTCAGGATGTGTTGAAAAAGAAAACTACTGCCACCTTTAGGGAAGATTAGAGTAGTCATGCATGACGAATAGTCTCACAAATAAGTTACATCTTAAACAAAGCTTTATTCTCAACACTTATCTAAAGGTGGATCTCTTGAGGATCACTTAACTACCTTTAAAGAAATTGTCTCGGATCTAAAGACAATAAAAGTCAACTATGATGAAAAGATCTTGGGTTAATTATATTATGCTTTTTACCCTCTTTGTATTTGACTTTTAGATATATCATTATCTACGGTTAGGACACTCTTACTCTAAATGAAGTATACGATTCACTATTCTCTAAAGAAAAATTGAAGCACTCAAACCCGCAAGCTTAAGGTCTTCTAATTCATTGAAGAGCTTCAGAGAGGAGTTCTAATACTGAAGCAAGAGGTAGATCTAAATCCAACAATAGAGAAAAATTTGTCAATTTTACAAGAAAAAAGGACACATAAGTGTTGAGTGCTTCAAATTATAAAATAAAAACTATTACTAATTTGAAGGGAAAGTAGCCTAAGAAAATATGGTGAAGCAGATATCACTGTAGATCATAATGAAGGAGAGATACTCGTTGAATTTACTGGTGAGTCATATCCAAATGAAAATATAATTCTTGATTTTGAATGCACATTTCATGTGTCCTCATTGAGATTGATTTTTAGTATATGAAACTATGTTTATCAGAGATGTGCTTGTAAGAAACAATGAATCTTGTAAGGTAAGTGGTATTGGCACAATACAGATCAAGATATTTGATGGAGTTGTCAAAACACTAGATGACGTAAGACACTTCTCAAATTTAAAGAGAAATCTTATCTTCTGAGGTACCATTGACTTAAAAGTGTATTACTACATTGGTGAAGGTAGAGTTTTAAGGGTTGGTAAAGAAGTTTTGATATTATGAAGGGGCAAAGGAAGCATGCCAAGCTTTATGTTCTGCAAGGTCAGATTATTGCTGGAGATGCAATTGTGGCAAGCCCAAAACTTTCTGATGAGAATGTTACTTACTTATGATATATGTGTCTACGAGATATGAGCATGAATAGTTTGGCAGAGCTAGCAAAAGAGGGCTTCTTAGTGGGCAAAATATGAAACTTAAGTTCCACTAGCACTATATTTTTTGGGAAGCAAACATAGGTTCGATTTATCAAAGGTACTCACAACTCTAAAGGGATCTTGGATTACATACATTCAAACTTTTGGGGCCATGTAGAGTCTCTTCTATGGGAGGTGTAAAGTACATGATAACCATTATCAATGATTTCTCAAGAAAGGTATGGGTTACTTTCTTAAATAAAAATCTAATGCACTACTCAAATTCAGAGAGTGGAAGACTATAATTAAGAGCAGAGTCGGAGGTAAGTTAAATTTGTGTACATAGACAATTGATTAGAGTTTTGTTCTAAGAGTTCAATTATTTATGTATATCTGAAGGGATTGTGAAGCACCTCACAATTCGCCATACTCCACAATAGAATGGCATGATATAGGGGATGAATAGAAAAATTCTAAAGAAAGTTCATTGTATCTTTAAAATTCTAAATTATCAAAGTTTTTGAGTTTAAGTCGCATTAACTGTTTGCTATTTGATCAATTGCTCTTCATCTACAGCTACTGAAAAGAAGACTCCACAAGAGATGTGGTTTGGTGCTCCTAAAAAATTATACAAATTTTAGGGTGTTCGAGTGCATTGCCTATGCCCGATTGATGTTGGTAAGCTTGAGCCTAGATCAATGAAGTGCATCTTTATGGGCTATAAATCTAGGGTGAAGGGATATATTTGATGTTATGGTGCCTAGAAAAATTATTAGGAAGAGATGTTATGTTTGATGAATCTGTTATGCTTTAAAGATTTAATGAACATTCTTGTGAAGCAAATTATTAGCAGTCCAATACTCATGTGAAGTTATATATATGATCTACACCTATACTTAAGTCTACTATATAGGATGACACAAGTTTTTCACCACCTTAATATTCATTCTTAAGGATAGGCTAGAAGGGAGATTTGCCCTCCACAAAGATACTTGGAAGCTGATTTAGAAGTTTATGCTCTAAATGCGACTAATAGCATTAACTCTAGTGAAGATCCATCATCATATTTTGAGATAGTTAGCTCTTGTAGTTTTGCCAAGTGGATGATTGCTATGCAAAAGGAGATGGAATCTTTTCATAAGAACAACACTTACGATTTATTACCATTGTTGAAAGGCAAAAATACAGTACACTATAAGATATGGTGACAAAACTACGTGAGGAATATTAAGACTCCATTGGCAACACTATATCATTTGCAATGTGAGCATTCACAAGAATCCATCAAATATGATGACAAAACTACTTATTTCCAAACCCAAGCTGCTTGAATTTGATTGGTATTTATTATTGATCAGAGATCTTTGAAGGAGGTGGAGAATGTTTATCGAAGATTAAAGATTGAAGATTTATTCTACTATTGAAAAATTCATATCAAGATAGAGATTGTTAAATAAGTGACCTGAATTTATGTGGATCCCACTCACCTTAAAAAGAAAATATAAGCACACGGATTAAAAACTTGTATAATTGAATTGATTTTATTATAGCCTTTAGATTGAAATCTATGCGCACTTGCTTTAATTGGAAAGAATATCCACAATGATTGAAGACTTCTCCTATAAGATTGATTTTATTATGATCTTTAAATTACAATCTATGTACTCTTACTTTATTGATCTTTTTAAGTATTTCTTTATAAAGAGTTTTTGCAGAAATCTATAAATACCCCTCAATTTATTTAAGGGCTTTAACTTTTTCTTTTGTGAGGTCTTTTCTAACTCAAAACTTTTCACTTAAAATTTTTTTCTTCTTTGATATAGTGAATTCTTCTCTTCTTCCCATATATATATATATATATATATATATATATATATATATATATATATATATATATATATATATATATATATATATATATATATAGATTTTCTTTATTTTCATGTATTTTACTTCTTAAGATATATTTAATTATTATGTTATGCAATTGCAATTATGTCGTTTATATATGTGTCGCATATATATAGACTAATACACGCTTAAATTGCACACATAACATAATAGATAGTCATACTTGAATCTTGAAAATTGCAAGTTTAGAACAACAAGCAAACTTTTTTAAAATAAATAATAAGAAGATCTCAACATTTTGAGCATAATGCGGAAAATTAACAGAAGAAAATGTTGCCATAAACCGCCATGTGTTTGTTCAGTTGAAATTTGATAAAAACTGCCACGCTATATTTTATTTATATGCATGGTTTGCTTATACCTGCAGCCGATTGAAGAAAAGAAACTTGTAACAAGGTAAGCTACCGATTCAGTTCACCCTAAAATGAATTTTCCCTATAAACTGCATCCCTACGCAACAAATACGTGGAGTGCAGTTGGTTTTCCCTATAAACAAATACCAGAAGAATGTTTCAATGGTTTTCTTGCTACGACAAATTTAAGCAATATTTTTACATCATCCAAGCATTTGTATGAATTTTATTTTTCGTGCAGCGCACAACTTGATGGTGATTATAAACATATTTTGGACAAACTTGAACCATAAAGAACGAAAAAAAAAGTATTCTGTAATAATATATAGGTAACATCCTGGCATTATATAGGTATCATGGTTGTTGCGTCTACGACTTCTTTTTTTTACGAAGAAAAGAATGAAGTTGGTAGCTTATCTATACCTCATCAAACTATTGTCAAGAAACTGGAAATAAAAATACATCTACTACAGAATAAAAGCGACAGAATATATAGTTGCGTGGAGTAGAAAGCTAAAAGAAAAGGATGATGAACGTCATGCATGAATATTCAATAGCTGAAATAAGAAATAGAGTTTCATTCACTTACTATTAATTGATACCTTTTAATTATTTCCACAAAAAAATAATTTCCTCTAAATTTCATGCATGCAATGATAAAAAAAAAAGGGGGCTTTGAGCCTGCAAAGATAAGAGAAGGCGGAATAGAGAAGAGAAATGCAGCAACCAAAGCAACGCTGACGTAGTAATGCTTGAATGGACCGATTTAAAATTTCTTGCCAATAAGAAAATTTTCTCGGTCCTCCCACATAAATACAGACTGTTAATAAGCTTGTGCATCCAAGCGCTTGAGAAGTTGGCTCTTTTACTAATCGTGGAAGAAAGAAGATGCTTCCAAAAGGAAAATTTGAATACTTAACGTTAATTTCTTGTTAGAGAATCAAATTTGATCTTGATAGTAAATTTATACATATTTGCATGTGTTAGACTTGAATATGACTTTGAGAGAGAGCAAGAGAAACTTGTCTGTAGTCTATGTATCTAACGAAATTTGTGTGTGATGCATAGGAGAGAATAGGTACTGTGCGGTGTCCGCATACAGTTTTGCATCCGGACATTCAAATATGGTAAAATAGAAATTTGTCACGTATGATGGTGATGCAAATCAGATCCAGACCGACTTAATATTTTTTCGCTGCATAGGCCACACATTATCACGAGTATGTATAAAAATGATACGTGTGTGAGATGTGAAGTTATAATGTCATCTCCGAAAAATAAAATAAATAAATACTTGTAAAATATTTAGCTTAGGTGTGATATTTTATCCATATAAGAATCCAATTCCAGGTATATAATACAAGAGGAATAATGTATTAATTAATTTCAACACAATACAATACATAAATGTAACTTTTCTTGTATTTTGTAAATTAATTGGTGTTAAATCTGTGGGTGGTTAAAGTATATAATACCAAGGAAGACGCTATTATTCCTTTTTCTCTTGCTCTCTCAAAGACATATTCAAGTTTAAGACATGCAAATATATATAAATTTACTATCAAGAACAAATTTTATTCTCCAACAAGAAACTAAAATTATATATATATATATATATATATATATATATATATATATATATATATATAGCATAAAAACTAGATAAAATATAATTTATTATTGTTTAAAATTAGATTGTTCATATAACTATGACGATTTTCTCCGAGTAGAAATCATTTAAAAATCTAAATAAGCGAATTTAAACTAAATAACATTGCTCCCTCGCAAAGATATATCCAGTAAATAATATTACGCCAATATAGAAGGATTTATTTTTTATGAGTATATTATGTAGCAGGAGAAGACATAAAATTATTAAATATTAATATGAAAAATAAAATATAATAAACATAGGCTTGAAGTAATGTAAGAGATAAATAATGACCATCAATCAGATCAAGTATAGGAGACTGAGCAAAACGGTCTTGATCATGAATAATAATAATAGTAGTAATAATAATATTAGTAATAATAATAATAATAATAATAATAATAATAATAATAATAATAATAATAATAATAATAATAATAATAATAATAATAATGATATCTTGAAATAAAAAATATATATAAAAGTAGATAAATCAAAAATAAAGGCTAAATAACTTTATAATTAAAAAAAGAACATCAACTATTACTAGAACCTTCACAATAGGTCTAAAATAAGTTTAATCAGTACCAAAATTTTAGTTTGAATGAATGCCATAGTTTTTCTTCCTTACAAATGATCGTCAACAGTGATTCCCTTTAATCCTAAACGCTAGCGCTTGACCTCTTATGCTTGTTTTTCAAAAAATGATTATTTTGTTTGCAATATATGCCAACATCACCAAATCTGACCTTTGAAGTTTTCAAGTACCTGTTTGAAGGGAAAATGCTGTTTTCCTAATTCCTAAACTTACAGTCAAATTCATGTTTAGGATGGTACATAGCTTTCAGCAAAGTTAGGTGAGAGAGAGAGAGAGAGAGAGAGAGACGTGGGGCTTGTCCAAACTTCCAACCATTTGAACAAGGACTAAAATGTCCACAACAACTTATCTTGATATGTAGCCAAAGTAAACTTTCAAAAAAAATCAGTGGCTCATGAACTCCTAAAAAGCAATATCACACAGTAATGGATTTCCATAGCATCCTCTAATTATGGCATATGAAGCCTATACGAGTAGCTGTGTGCCATAATGAACATATAGTCTTAGCTAATTATAGCAATAATATATATATATATATATATATATATATATATATATATATATATATATATATATATATAATTTTTATGGTATATATGTATTATAAAGACGACTACGGAGGAGGTTTCTCGCCAAAAGCATATTCACCAAATAGAGCCCCCCTCACAGCTGAGCCACTACTGAACTCCCATGCACCAAAAGCAAAATCTTAAAACCCTAATCATGAGGAACAAATGATGTTCCACTCAGACTTGCACTCCGCACCATGACTTACTAATGAAGAACCAATCCAATAACACTACGAACAACCTTTTTGGTTTAAATGTTTCTTTCACCAACTTATGTTGGGAACAACATTATACTTCTTCATGATTCATTTTCACGCACTCTTATGTCCTTTTTTTCTATCTATCCATTCCAACACTTAGCATTAAATGAAAAAAAAAAATGTAGTTAGTCCATAGAGCATCCATGGATTTCATTCAAAACAAAACCAGAACCTTATTTAAAAAAATAAAGAAGCAAGTATATTACCTCTGATTCACCTCAAGGCCAAGCTTTTTCACCAAGTACTTCTTCAACACTCTAACTGTCATCCTCCCATCCCTATGCACCGAAAAAGTAATTAAAAATTAGAACCTTACGTTTAAGAAGCAAACAATGAGCTCCTCGAAGAAGAAAAATAAGAGCTAGTAGAGAAGCAAGAAAAAGTACTTGATCCTTAAGTAGCTCTTGGGAATCTGAGGCAAAAAGGGCTCCCTCACTCTGCATTAAAAATGTCAATGGAAATTCAGAAGAAGAAGAAAACCCTATGTCCAAACTCATGATGAAGCCATCCAAAAGGCCACATAGAGATAAATGTTCAAAAAAGCAAGCTAAAAATTCAGGCCATCATATTATTGCATACATTAAGCATGAATCCACAAAAGAAAATCATTATTTCTTACTGGTTCTGAGAGGCTTTGAGCAAGAACCAGACCCCGGCATGAGGTCTCGCTGGCGTGTTTACAAGTCTCAGCTCGTCGGACACCGCCGCCGAGCTGTCGAATGGAACTACGAAGCTACGAACCGGTGGTAAAAATGCCGGCTGCCCGACGCCCATTGAGACACTGCCGGTGTTCCAAAATCCCCACGGCGCGTCTCGCGGATAAAACACACCGAGATGTGGCGGCGGCGGGAACATTTGAATATTCATGGGTTCCAGTATCGCCGGCCGAGGAGCAAACAGCTCGAGTTCCGTGGAAAGCGGTACCCCTACTTCCGTCGGAGGCGGAGCTGATGAGCTACTCGCCGGCGAACGGCGAGAAGTTTGTGGCCTAATTCCTGCGCCGATGCCGAGCTGAAGCCAGTCATCACAACATTGATCTCCAGCGTCTCTGGAGCTGGTTCCGGCCTCTTCCTCCTCTTCTGCTTCTCGTCTCTCCTCACCGTTCACCAAACCACCCATGAATTCCGGCGATCTCAGAGCCGCCGCCGGCTTCTCGAAATCGAAATAGGAATCCGAAAAGTATCCTCCATAGCAGTCGTAGTGTCGCCGGAGGAGGTTTCTCGCTGGTACCATGGTTTCATGACCTCTTTTGCACCGCTGATCCCCTCCTCTCTTTTCTTGAAGAACAAGACGAAGGAGAGGACAAAGTAGTAGAAGCCATGGACGAATCAGGGAAGGGGACCCAAGCTTTCATATAGGTGAAAGGATTAGCTAAAACATCTAGGAGCCTTTTTCATGGTGAAGAACTGGAGGGAGGGAGAGAGAGAAAAGGTGAAGAGAAAAGCTTTTGGATCTGCCTTTCTATTAATTCCCCTTCCTTGGAAGCTTGTGGTGATCAAATAGTTGCAGACAGATATGAGAGAGAAAAAAAATCAGAGAGAAGGCAGTCTTTTCTATATATATATATATATATCAAAAGAGAGAGAGAGAGAGAGGAGAAAACAGAAATCAATAAATATGAAAATTTGTTTAAATCATTTGATAAATCTTTATAGGTGGATTTTAGAATGGTTGGGAATGACTCTCATCCTCTCTACGAATAACAAAAATTTTTCATAATTTTTTATCTTAATGTATTCATAAGTAATCTAATAATTTGGTATAAGATGAAAGTTTTTTCCTCTTAAATATAAGACAAACTTTTCATTAATTTTATATTTAAATTTAATTTTTATTAATTCAAATATATTTAAGATGATGAGCTTATTATATATAAAATAGATTTTGGTAAAATATGTTAAAAAAATGGAAATATATATATATATATATATATATATATATATATATATATATATATATTATCGGACCTTATAACTTATTAAAAATCATTATATTTTTTCTATAGTATGTAATTCAAAGATTATGCTAAGAATATAATTTATATTATGTTGAAACCAATAAAATATATTGAACTCCTTTTAACTCAATCAAAAGCCGCTTCAACCCACTTCAATCAATTTATGTGATTTTGACCTTTTATTAATAAATGTTAAAATCAATTGAAGTTCAATAAAAATAATAAAAACTCAACTAAACAATTAAAAATTAACACAAAAGTCAGCTAAATTATTATATTTATGATTTCAAAACTATAAAAAAATTTTAATGTAAAATTTTCAAAAATTTTAAATATAATTAATTAAACTAATCATTAATATTATCAAAGTTAATAATTTTTTTACAATAATACTGATATTAAATTTGAAAGCACTTCAACCTTTCGTTCTAAATTTTTGTTGACTTGAATCTATATTTAGTTAGAATATTCTATGAATATTTGTATTAAAAATTCATCTATGAGGACTTGCTATAACTATATGATATGATTTTATTCACAAATAATTCAAGATTCAACCATTATGTTATTTATTTTTATTAATTAACTTTATGCAAAGCTTAAAAGTGGACGGTGCGTTCGATTAGCCTTTGGGAAAAGGGCATGGGGAGAAAATTATGATTGATAAGTAGGGGTGAGATAGGAATAGAGAGGCTTTATATGGCAGATGGGGCCCTTAGAGGAGAAATAGATGGCGCGATATGATTATCTGGGAAGGAGGGGCGGCGGAAACGGTTTAGGACGAAGCCCATGGGTTTTAGAGTATTTACGGAACTGTCCTGTTCTTTTCAATTTTTTTTTTTGAAATTTCACCACGATCTTCACAGAAAATAAAAACAAATGAAAAGAGGCAAACAGTGTGGGGCCGGGATGGGGTAGGGATGGCGCTGTGCTTTTCCTTGCAATTTTACATTTTAGCCCCTTTACTTCATGATAAATACGACAACATTTTCTTTTTACACAATGGATTTGCAGTTTTTTTTTCTTTCAACCGTCATTCATTATGCTAGCCTCGCACTAATAAGATATACCCTAAATTTAGAAGAACAAAACAGAAAGCTATATGTTGTAGATTTAACTATGAAAGAATATATATATATATATATATATATATATATATATATATTAATCATTATTTTATTATATTCGGAAAGAAAAATTCATCCAAAAACGTTAATGGATGTGATCAGTAAATGAAAGATATCAACTAACCCGTCTTCTTGGTGGTAGCGGAATCCCTACGATTCGATTCCTCTCCAGAGTTGCATCTCGGAGATATCAAGAGACCGCTACGCGATTTAATGTGATGTTATAAGTTTCAGGATAAATTAAATGACATCTCTACCCACAAGATGGGTGGGATGTTGGGTGTATACCCTTCAAAAAAAAATCAACTAAAACATAGAATAATTATATTAAAAAAATGACTTAACACATCGAATAAGAAAATTATTATGTATATAGGATTCGAGGAAATGAGGAGTGACAAAGAAGATGGTAGTAATATATTATTTAATTAATAATATTATATTAGGATTATTATTATTTAAATGTTTTATTTAAACGTACAACTTGAAATTTCTTCATTAAAAAAATATATATTCTTTTATTCAGAAGCTTCTCTGAGTATATTTGGCTTATCAATGAGAAATGATTTCATACTGTTAAATCTAGTGCTAATTATCATCAAATAAGATAGATCTAGTAAGCATAAAATAACATAAGATTTATGTGAAAAATCCGTAAAGTAGAAATATCATAGGAGAGCCGGAGCAATGTTTTACTAAGAAAAGTAAGTGATCAATGATAATGCCAAATACAAAACCTCTAATAAAAACTCTCAATATAAGCTTTCGCAAATCTCTCACCTGTCTCTTAAAACCTTGTCTTCATGCTTGCTTTTCTCTTACCAAATCCATGGCATATAAGACATGTTTATAGAGTGGATTTGACATATGTTTGACAGTAAATATATGATAGAAAATAAATTTGACAACAAATATATTAAGCAAGAAACATATTTAAGAACAAATACATTTGATAAGAAATAAATTTGGCAAGTAATTTCAAGGCATTAATTAACAAATCTCCATCTTGTCTTAAAATTATACCAAATGTGAAGCTCCAAGCTAACCTTGCTCTTGAAAGCCCCTTTGGGCTAATCTACATCGAACACCGATCAATGCTTAAACTTGATCACCGAAAGAGACTTTGTCAACACGTCAGTGATATTCTCCAATGTATTGATTTATCTATTATAATATTATCCTAAGTTATGACATCTCGAATGAAGTTGAATATGATGTCGATGTGGTTGGCTTGCTCTTGGTACATTTGATCTTTTGTTAGATATATAGCACTTTGACTATCATAAATGATAGTAAACTTCATATACTTCCTTGTTGAGTTCTCCATATAAGCCTCTCAACCAAATGACTTCTCTTACAGCTTCGAAAATAATCATATATTCTGACTCAGTTGTCAATAGAGTCATAGTGTGTTATAAAGAAGACCTCCAATTGATAGCACAATCTCTTAGAGTGAATATAAATCTTATAGTAGACTTTCTTCAATTTAAGTCACTAGCATAATCAGAGTCTACAAATCCAACAAACTCTGATTTGAAGGTGTCAAATGTCAAACATGTATATGTGACGCCACGAAGATATCTTAGAATCCACTTACAACATCCTAATGTTGCTTTCCTAGATTTGCATGCATCTTCTCACAATGCTCACCACCTGAGCAAAATCTAGATGAGTGCAGACCATAACTTACATTAAGCTGTTGATGAAACTAACATAAGGAATACATTCCATGCATTCCTTCTCGTTATTTGTAGCTAAACACATCAATGCTAGTAAGTTGACGTGAGAAGCCTATGGAGTGAAGACAACCTTTGTATCCTTTATTTTGAACCTCTCCAACACCTTGTGAGCATTGGCTGATTGAGAAAGATACAAATACCCTTCTGATCTCGATCGATAAATCTACACTTCAAGTATCTTTCTTGTTGCACCTAGGTCTTTAACATCAAATTCAAATTTAAGAAGATATTTCAATTTTTGAACTTCAAATTTATCTTTAGTAGCAATCAGTATGTCATCCACATAAAATACAATATACACAAACGATGTGTCTAATAGCTCTTCAAGTACACATAACTATCGAAATTGCTTTTAGTAAAACTAATACTGATCATGAACATATCAAATATTTGTACCACTAACACAGAGATTGCTTTATCCCATACAAAGACTTGTTTAATCTGTAGACATAATTCACTTTTCCTTCTACATTATAGACCTTAGGCTGGATCGTGTAGATCTCTTATTCTAACATGACATACAAAAAGGCAGTCTTCACATCAAACTACTCAAACTCCAAATCACAAGCTGTAATGTGCTTGAGTAGCACACTAATAGATGTATGCTTCATAACTGAAGAGAATATGTTTGTGAAGAAAACACATGGAATCTGACTAAATTCCTTTACCATTAATCTAGCTTTGTACTTTAGTTCTTTATCTTCCAATGTGGCATCCTTTTTCATGTACACCCACTTGCATAGAATGATGTTTTTTCCATTGTGAGTATTGCAAGTTTTTATGTCTGGTTTTTATGTAATGACTATATTTTCTCTTCCATAGCTATGTGCCACTTTGTATAGTCTAAACTGAAGACTACATCATCATATAAGCATGAATTAACAAAAGTCTCTTTTCTAATATTTAGTGCATATGCAACTAGATCTGCTTTGATATATCACTTATGTAGATAAATCACCCTCTTTCTTTATCTTTGGCCAAGTAATAAGACGGTGCAACAATAGAAGCCTCTTCATCATCATTGGTTTGTCAAAGTGATGATGTAGAAATATAGTGCTCCACATTAATTTGAGTACTTTACATAGTTGACTCATCTCGATTGGGACTTGATAGTGGTGATGCGACTTGAGACCTTTCATCAAACAAAACATCTCTACTTACAAAAGTTTAGAATCTTCAAGATTCTAGAGTCTGTAACCCTTTATACAATTTTGTGTATCATATCTTAGAAATATACACTCATTTGATCTAGGATCTAACTTTCCGCCCTGACTTGAGCATAGGTTGGAAAACCAAAAATCTTCAAGTCAAAATAATTTAGAGGGCGATTAGACCATACCACTTTCACGCACTTTAAGTTGATAGTAGTATGAAGGGATCGATTGATTAAATAATGTGCACTAGAGGTAGTTTCAGCCCAAAAATATTTATCCAAAGTAGTTGAAAAAATACATGCAATGAGTTCTTTTCAGAATGGTATGATTATATCTCTCAACAACATCATTTTGCTATGGCATCATAGTACATGTGCGATGACGAATGATGCCTTATGAATGACAAAAATCATCAAACTGATGTGAGAAAAATTCTAATCCATTATCTTTCCAAAGGTACTTAATTTATCGCCAATCTGCTTCTAAAACACACTCTTCCATGCTTGAAGACTCTTCACATCAGATTTTTCTTTGATGAATAATGACCAAAATTTCCTAGAGTAATCATCAATAAATATCAACATGTATTTTGCATCACCATAGGATGGTTCTTTTGATGGTCCCTATAGATCAAAGGGAATGTAATCAAGCAGTCTTATGGTTTTGTGGACTACACTAGTGAATTAGACTATTTTTAATTTCCCAAAACACATTATTCACAAAATTTCAAAGTACTAGGTATTGTTCATATAAAATAAGTCTTTCTTGCTTAACACATTAAGGTCTTTCTCATTCATATAACCTAACTTTAAATGCCACAACCTAGTGACATCAACATCAAACATGGAGGTTAAAATAGCTATTGAATTTGCAATGATAGATCCTTCAAAGTATGTAGGTTTTTTCTATTCTTTTGGCCTCTCATCACCACAAATAGTCATTTGAAAACCTTCATAGCTTTACCTTCACCACTATATCATAAACCTTTATCATCAAGGGTACTGAGGGAGATCAAACTTCTCTTCGGCTTGGGGACATACATGCTTGACCTTCATAAGTGTCCTAATAATGAAATTGTACATCCAAATTTTCTCCGAGCTAATGCTAACTATAGGATATGAGAAATCATTCCTTATCAACACAACTCTACCTTCAACAAATTGATATGTGAAAAAAATACTCCCTATTGGTAGTCATGTGAAATGTGCAGTCGGAGTCTATGATTTATTTAAATGAAGACCTCCTGGTCCTCAGACACCAATAAGATGTTAACTTCATCATCTTCTACTGTGATGCTCGCTTGACCTTGCCTTTTGGCTTCTTATGACTATGCTTCTCTGAAAATTCTTTATTTTTAAACTTTGGGCAATCAACTTTCCACCAACTCTTCTTTTTGAAATAAAGGCAAGTATTATCCTTCCTTCTGAAATTTAATGTAGTTGAAAACTTTTTAAATTGATCTTCTTGTGGTGAGCAAGCTATCACCATTACTAGTGAATATAAAAGGTTGATCATTCTCTAATGTATCCTTTTATAACAAGACTTTACTAACATTCTCTAGATAATTTGACTCCCATTCATAAAACATGGAATCACAAAAGTTCTTGTATGAAGGTGAAAGAGACCATAATAATAACAAAGCAAAGTCGTCATCATCATACTTCTCCTCAATCATCTCTAGGTTAGTGATGATGTTCTTAAATTCATTGAGGTGAGTCTTCATATTCGAGCTTTTTGCCATATGGTGAGAGTATAACTTCCACTTGAAGTACAACTTTGTTGTAAGGCTCCTCCCAATGCATATAAACTCTGGTTTCTACTATAGATTAGCGTGATGTTCTCCTTCAAATAGTTCTAAAAGATCTCATTTGACAATTGTAAGCAAATTTGAGATCATGTCTTGTTATCCATCTAAACTTTTCTTCAGTTGACAACTTTCCCGGCATATGATCAATGTCGAACAAAGTGTCCTCCTATATAATTGACTAAGATATCTCTTATCTTGATTTGCCATAAAGCAAAATAGGTAGACCAAACTAGCATCTCGACATCGTACTTCATTGTGGCCATAACAAAAAAAAAAAGTAGTTAGATAATGTTGCAATCGATTTCATAGATGAAATCGATAATGAAAAAGATCAATTTTACAAGTGACGAGCATGGTGAAAGCAGAAGAAGAAAGTATGCGCTTTGATACCACTTGTTAAGTGAAATATTAATCATCACCAAGTAAAATAAATCATGCAAACACAAAAGAACAAAATATTTATGTGGAAAACATGTAAATGGGAAAAACCATGGGAGAGCTAGAGCAAAGTTTCACTAATAAAAGTAGGTGATTAGTTGTAATGCTAAAAAAAAATCTCTTATAAAAACTCTCAATACAAGCTTTCACAAATTTTCTCTCCTCTCTCTCAAACCCTTGCCTTCTTGCTTGCTTTTCTTTACCAAACTCATGACATATAAGGGGTATTTATAGAGTTGATTTGGTAGCAAATATATTTGGCAATAAATATATTACAAGAAATATATTTAGAAACATATATATTTGATAAGAAATAAATTTGGCAAGCAATTTCAAGACATTAATTAACACATATACTTATTAATTTTATTAGATTTCTACTATTTTGTACTAAATTTAATAAGCATAGTTAAATTCCTAGTTATTTTTATTGAATTTAATAGATATAAAGGATTACATAGACACCAACAAGTGTACTATAAATTCAACAAATTCTAATAAATTCATTAGAATTTTAATGAAGTATCAATTACTTTCAATTCAAATAATTAAATCTAATTTTAGCAATTTATTGAGGTTTTATCAAAGCTTATTATTCTTCTCGAACTTTTATTAGAGTTTTATGTCATATTTTAATCCTAAAAATTTAAATTTTTGGCATTAGTTTATAACAAATAAAAAATGAATATGTTTCACAATATATTAATATTAAAGATTTATAGAAACTAATTTCTTTTAATTTTATGGAATAATATAACTTGATAATTCATAATCTTTGAAGTCAAACTTTATGAATTAAATCTAATATTGTTTCCAAATAAGTAAATCTAACTTTGCATCACCTCAAGCAAGAGAATTGAAATTTGGAGAAAGGGAAACTTTTTCATAATAAATTTAGAATAGTTATACAAATAATTTTAGTTTAATGATTGAGAGATTAAACTGACAATTAAAAAAGTTTGATTCAAAAAACATATATATATATATAATGTATTTGAGTTTTTCATTAAATTAGCTCAAATTTATTTAAAAAATTAAGTGGATGAGGAGGTGAGCCAATTAGAGCGATGTTGGGATCCATGGAATGAGTTGTATGGGTACCATTTGATTTGACGATGCAAGGGAGGGGAACGAGTGTTAACTTCCACGCACGTGCTACCCAGTATCCAAGTCCACATGACCACAAATGCTCCCACGTATAGCCACCAGATAGCGCTTGCTTTCACCCGCGAGCACAGCGTTGGTTTATCATGGTCCTTCCCAACCTCCCTTAGCACGTGCGTAGGGTGGTCGTGCTGCATGGAGTTTTCAATCTGGCTCCATGGCTTCGATCGACCCATTTTGGGCTGAATAAGTGGCTTTAATTTAACTCTTTTTAAATTGTAATGTCATAGTACTTAAGGGGCTGTTTGGTAGCATGTGTATTGTATTCCAATACACGCTTTTGAATATTTCAATCGTTTGATTTCAAGTAAAGTAAAATTTTTGCATTTTACATCGAATGCTATTTCGATAGAATTTAGAATTCCAAATATTCCAAATACACTGGTCAATCAGTGAGGGCCATTACGCCGCCGTATCGCCACGCTCACGCTCGCCGCCGCCGCTTCATGCTGCCGGCCGCCATCGCGCTTGCATGCCATCGCGTGCGATCGGCGACGTCCCACGGCCGCTGCCATCGGTCGCCAGACCCACCCCCGCGACGTCAAACCTTAATTCTTTTACATTATATTTTGTCAACCAAACAAAAAATCAGTCATAAATTAAAGCTCAACCAAATAACTATAAAGTAATCATTTTACATTGCGTGCTTATTTTTCTAAATGCAGGCAACCAAATAGCCCCTAAATATAGCTTTAAAGAACTTTTAGATGGATGGCATGTGGTGCATACTTTTTGTAATTTGAGCCCAATTAATTAAACTTACTCAACTAGGTGGGCCAAGTCATTAGGTCATTTAAGAAGCCGCCTAAGCTTAACTCGACAAGAGATTAATTGTTGAAGGCTAGGTTGATACTTACCATAGTCCCCAACTACTAATAGCTAACTCATAGCGCCCTCTAGCACATGCTATTTGTTGGAACAAGACAATCATATTCGACTACAAGGCTTATTTAGGAGAACCTATCTATGTACTAAGGTTGAGTTTAGGAAAGGTTGCACATCAATGATTGAATGCTCCCTATAGTTGTCTCTTGTATCTCATATCCTATTATATTGATCTTAATGTATATTGTAAACGAGAGTCGATGTACCAAAAATTTTTTTTAGATCTTTTTAAAGCTATTTTGGACTCTTAAATTCCCTCAATTTTTTCTCTATAATTGCCTATAATTTTGTTGATCACTTTTGTTAATGAGGGGTTGCTCATGATGTATACTAGGTTCTTTAAGATACTAATGGAACATTAAGTTTCAAATTTTTTTTAAATAATCTTTGAAAATATTACTTAAAACTTACTTTCAAATTAACTTTTTTTAAAAAATAATTAACTAAGATGATAGACTTAAGTTTGCTTGAAATGGTGAACTAAGACTATTTCAGGAGGTTTTATCCTAATCGCATGTTGACTTTTCTAGACATTTAAAGCTTTTCCATACACTAATGTTGTGATAAGCATGTTCTTAGAGGTTTTTAGTCCATGGTAAGATGGAACTATGGATAGCTATGCCACTAAGATGTGTTGTTTTATCTTACATAGCATGTCATAATGCTTAGCTAGATAAAAAGCACTTGGTTATAATTATAATTTATTGGAGGTACTAGCAAGATAATGGATTTAAAGACATTACAAGATACTTAGTAAATAGCTTAAGACATAAGAATGTACTTCTATCAATATCCGCTTAGATGAAGAAGAATAATCAAAATTAAAGGACTTAGTAGTCAAGGAAAAACTAAGTGAAAAAGGTCAAAGCTTGTATCCTATGCTAACGTACCTATTTTTAATACCATTTCATTTATATATAAGTTTAGGTCTTGTTTATATTTTATGCATTGTTTGATTGTCAATATATTTAATTTTCATTTGAATGTATCTATGGAGTTCAATTCTTTTTTATCCGAACCTACATAATCTTTTGTTGACACACACACACACACACACACACATACAAATTTATTTTCTTAAATATTTATGATTATGTGAAATCGCATATTTGTTAGGTAAGAAATTTTTTTTCATAACCTTAAGCAAAATGCAAATAAACTCTAAAACCAATCATAAAATTTTCTTGAAAATCAACTACATTATCTTAAGACCAACATTTAAAATAAATTTCACTCCATTTAAAGCTATGTACATCTGTTCATATAGAAGAGTAATTTTACCAAAAATTCAACTAATTTACAAATTATGGCATGAAAAATCTTTTTAGCATATATTTAAAATCCTCCACATAAACTATAGACAATTTCATATCATTTCATATCCTATTGAGTATACTTTTTCATTTATACTAGTTCACATCATGAATTTTAAGCAAGCTTAAGTGGTAGTCTAACAATTCTTAAGTAGTTTAGTAATATGTCTAATAAAAGTAGTATTATGAGTCTAATTGGATAATTTGCCTTAGTTTTTCAAACTATTCTTGCTATCTATTTTTTTGGACATCTCCTTGTAATATAAAGAAAGTTAGCCCTATATTTTTTTCCTTAGATTTACTATATAGCATATTTTTCCAACAATTTTATGTCTTTTTTATTTTGGTTCTCTAAAATATCTTTGAAAGATATAATTCATGATTGTTGATAAAGACTTTCTAGGAAGATTAGGTTGACTACCTTCATGATTATGTAATATTTGAGATAATAGATTTAAGAAATATTGATTGATTTATGTCTATTTTTTTCTATATTCCATATCATTCCACATTAGCTCCTTTGATACACCCAAGCTACACTTTTCTTTATACGAAGAATAGAGCTCACCAATGCTCAAAATTTATTCAAGTTGAGTAGATAATTATCATATTATATCCAAGATACTCATCTTAAAGAAGTATAAAGCCTACTTAATCATAAAATATTATATTTTTATTCAAATAACCACTCTATACCTTAACGAATTACATATATGTATGAGACTAGTTGAGTAAAGACTAAGTAGAAGAAAGTTAATAAATCAATATTATCATCAAATAAGAGCATCAATCTCATCTCAAGCATCAAAAAAAGAAACAAATTTCTTTGGAGATGAACATAGAGTTTGGCCACTTATCATTTGTTCGTAGCATAAAATGGTAGTATTATAATACTTTGTGTACTTTTTTTAACAACTTTAACAAACTTATCTTATATTACTTCTTCATTTTTGGTGGGGGATTATTTGAGCTTCAAGCTCTTTGTCCTATAGATCTTAAAATGATATATTTTATTGATTTAATTACCTTTTAGTACATTTCAACTCTTACTATATTGGCACACATAAAGCTACATATGTTTAGTTCATAAAGAGCAACATAAGATGCTTATGGTCTAAACAAGCATTATGACATAGCTAAAGTGCATCAATAAGAGACATAAAAGTTTGAGTGGGGTGATACAAAGTGGTGTGCATATAACCAAGGAAAGAGAACAAAAGAGAGTGTTTGACAATGTAGAGCTATGTGGCAAGAGAATAAGGGAATGTAGGAGGGAATACCAAATGGATAATATTAGTACAAATGGAAGAGTTTTCATATGACAAAGATAGATTGTAAGCAAGAAGATAGAGCTATTATGTAGTAATGAGGATAGAGTCAAAAGAATATGCTTAAGTAGAGATGAACAACATCAAACGTTTTATTTTTGAGGCAACATAAGAACTTATAAAGGGGAGGGGGAGTTTTTTTAGAACATAATCTCTTAAATATGCATATATGTATAATTTTCTTAATGTGATGTGTCATTATGTTGAGATTCTTGATTTAGATAGTTATGCATGAGGGTGGAGTACTTGGGATAAAATAATTTGGGTTTAAATTAACTTAATAAAAGGGAGACCTCAAGTTTAAGGAAATTTAATGGGACTACAATAAATCTAGGTTTCAATCAAGCTTAAGGTTTCACAATTTGATTTAGACTTAGTTATGACTAAGTAGGGTTTGTTCTAACTCAATTCTTAATCAAAATAGAAAAAAAAATTGAATTGATCCAAGTTTCCTAAATCCATCAAGTAAGGTTTACACAAAACTTAGGATTGATTAACAAATTGGATCAAATTTCAACCGTACTTGATATCATTAAATTTTAAGTCAAAATATTTTTAGATAGGCTCACAAATGTCCAAATTTTAAGTTTAACCTCAAGAATCTTGTGAGTGAAAAGATAGTTCAAGAACTATGAAACTAAAGAAGAAAAGACCATGTGTTGCTACTGAAGAAACTTTTTATTATTTAATCAAGTACTAAAAGTTTGGAAAAAAATATTCCACAAGTACTTTTAACACTCTATGATAAAATTCATAATAGATATATCATGATTGTTTTCTCATACAATAATTTGATCTTTATTGTGATCATTCATGGCATGTTCCAAAAATTCAAGATAAAAATGACAAAAGAGCTCAACATGATTGATATTAGATGTAGGGCGTATTATCTTAGTTTTGATGCCAAGTAGAAGGAAATTGTAGTTTTCATCTCAGAAGAAGGTTATACTAGAAAATTCTTATCAAGTTTAAAATAAATAGCTGCAAGTAGATAAAAATATTGGTGTAATGTGCAATTAAGCTTTCAATGCTTGAAGGTGGAAAAGTATAAATTCAATGCTTTTTAGGAGGCTCATAAGGATATGATACTTGACATGAACATGGCTCCATATTCTTTATTTTGTTAAACTTATCACACTCATTACATTGAAATCCCAATAACCCCTTTATTTCATGGTATAAAAAAGAATCATTTTCTATCTCAATGATACAATTAATTAATTTTGATATATTCTATTCATTTTATAATCATCATATGCTTGTTAGTTATAATGATAGTGAATATGAAAAATACATTATTCTATGAAAAAGATATAAATTAATTTGTGTTTTTAGGGAGTGATCTATTATCTAGACATTGAAGAAATAATTGATTTAAACTCTATCAACTTATGAAACTGAGTATATATTATGCATGTTCCAATCAATTGGCTCTAAGATTTATCATAAATTTAAATAGTCTTTAGAAAATCCAAATAAGATTTGTGTCAATAACAAAACAATAGTTCTGATTATGAATCCAATATTCCATGCTTGAATCAAGCATATTAATACTCACCATCATTTCATAAGAGAAAGCATTAAAAAATGAGAGATAATAAGAGTTTATATGATCATAATATTAAGTTGCAGACATTTACAAAGCATACAAGAATGGAGGTTTGCTTAATTTTCATGAAACAAGTTTAAAAAGAGAGCATGGCAACATTTATTTTACAACCGAATAATTGACTCAAATAAGCTAAGCTAATTTTTTGATAGTAGCTAAGACATCTAAGAAATATGAGGAAAGTACATTAAGTGTTAAATGTGGAAGATGAAAAATGAATGCCTTTTGTTTTGCATAGATGTTCAATTATTCTTAAAAAGTTAATAATGGAGCTATTTTTGATATAATTTAAAGATTTAGCAATTGTTTTTATAAATATTAAATTTTAGATATTAGATATATAAATATATAAAAGTAATGTTATATATATATATATATATATATGTAAATGCTCTTATATTTTATACATAGTTGTCGGAGTTTGAGCTCTTAAAAAATTAATTTTATTTGGTTGTTTCAAGAATATTTTCAGATCATAATTTTTATCACATACTTTTGTGAAATATTTAATTAGTCCACCTTCCCTGATAGATTTAAAATAGAAAAAAAATCACATTTTTGGGAAAAAAAAATTAATTTTTATCATATAATATCTGGGCATGTACTGTGCACATGACGTAGCCTGGCTCCTGGTTCTTCACTTAATTTTTCCTTGTTTGAGCTGGACCATGCTTTTACACGTACACCACACATTTTCCTCTCGCAGCAATGAGGACAAGTAGGAGAAGACAAACATATGTGAACTATCGAGTTATGTTTTGACTTGAAAAATTAAGTGTCAATAGACTTTTTTAAATAAAAAAAAATCTACATCAATTTAATAATTTTATCTCAATTTACAAATGCTAAATTCCTCAAAAAAGTATACAAAAAATTTCATTTAAATCTCTTTTCATAAATAAATTAATCTAACTTAAAATATTCTCTTCCACTTTTATTCAAAAAATAATTAGCCAACTAATAATATATGAAGTGGTGACTATGACTTTTTTTCTTAACGTGCATGCATAAAATGTATTTTGAAATTTCAAAGCTTTGCAAAAAGCTGTCTTAATTTGGTTTTTTGGTAGTATCCATCTTGTCTGGCATATTTTGTCAGCAAAGTTTATTGTCCACATACTTAAATTCTATGACTACAAGCATTGCAATTTATTTAAATTTTATACCAAGTAATGATCGCCATGAATATGCGTGCATTAAGTTAAATAATTGAGCTAAGGACTTTAACCTAGATTAGCAACGAAGAAGTTGAGTACAAGCTCAAGATAGTAGAGCACAACATTATGAGGAAGCATAGAAGTCTTGAAGCCATAGAAATGGAGTGAAGCTAGCTTCAAGGATCTTTGAGTTCATACGTTCAAAATAGGACATTTACATATATTTTACATAAGTATTATATATTTATGCATATAATGTCTAATTTATATATATAAAATCTTAATACTTAAATCATATCAAAATATATTATGTTTTACTTTTAGATAAATTAATAGTAGTAGTATTTTTTATGTGGTTTAAATATTATGATTATTATTTAAATAAATATGAAGATTTATATATTAGACATATAAATATATAAGAATTGAAATGCTGGTAATTCCTTTAAAAATATTATTTTTAGGTCTCCTTTTGATTTTAGGAATGAATTTTCATCAAATTCTTGAAAAAAGTTATCTTCATGATTCTAGGTATTTTATATCTAATAAAATTTAAGAGTGTAATAATTAATAAATCTAATTGAAAGTATTTGCCATCGGAAGCTACTAACCAAATTTCAAAATTTTGAGTGATTAAACAACTAATCGGTAATTTTGGATATTGATAATTTGACATAGATCAACTCCATCGAACTTCTTTTCCTCTTTTATTGAAATACTTTGGAGAAGCCCTTAAGGATTAGCGCTAATATTCTCAGTTTAATATGCTTAATTTTAAATTACGCAGTGCTATTTCTTTGGTTTTTTTTTAATATATTACTAACGTGCAGGCTATTAATGGTCGTGGCAACCTGCATTCTCAGTTTCTCAAACCTTAGTCATTAACATGAATCTCCCCTCAAGGCCATGAACCAAGTAAAATCTTCTTAATCATAATTTGAAGTTCACGTAATAATTAGGCTCCTTGAAGTTGACTTAATAATTAGGTCAAAAATTGTTAAGAAAAATTTACTGCAAGTTTCTTAATTATATTTGAATTTGGTTGAAAATGATTTTATTTTGCTTCGAAAGTGTTAAAGCATAGCATACAATGTTAAAAAAAAAATGATTTTGATGACCCAAAAATGTCAAACCTCATCTCTTCTTACTTTGTATATATATATATATATATATATATATATATATATATATATATATATATATATATAACATGTTTTATGAAACTTTAAGATGGAAAATTTTGTTTCTCTAAAGAAACATTATAGAAACAATATAATAAACTATTTAAGATAAGAATTTAAAAAAAAAGAAACATAAATATTTTTATAATTTCTAAAACAATAAAAGTTTTTAAAAAAAAGTTGAGAACTTTTAAAATATTTGTATAAAATTTTATAACTCTTCATTCACCTTTTCAAGTATAAATATCCCCAGGGTGAACAAAAATCTCACATCGACACTTGCAATTTCTATAATAAAGCTCTGACCGTCTTTTAAGATGAAGGTAATTGTCTTCATCTTGATGAAATTAATGTTTAGGTATATAAGGTTTTCAATTAATATAGGAGATCTTTAGTGTGAAGTTGTTATTTAGAATAACACAGAGATTTCAGGGGCTTTTATTTAGATTATTAAATTCAATATTAAGGAATAATATACTATCTTAGAAGATAGAAATATCACTTCATAATGGATTCAATCACTTAATAAGAACTCCTAAGGTTAATAGGTCTGCATTTTCCAAAGATTATTCCCGTGAATTACATGAATGAAGTTGAGCAGGGTATTTTATGTAAGGTTCTCAGTTCCCTATAAGGGCAATCCCCTATAGTTAATTACATATTAATAAAACTCTGAGATAAAGAAATTAGCTCTCTATCTCTATAATTTTAAAATTTAATTTCAAGACTATTAAATATGAAAATAAAATGGGATAACTCAAATGAAATAGTTCTTTTTAGATTCTAAATGAGAAGAAGTGCAAAAATGTTTTGAAAATAAAAAGCCTAGTAAGTACTTCAACTTATTATATGGTTGGACTTTATAGTTTTAAAAGTAAATTTTATTTTTATTATGTGTAAGAATTTTATTAGAATGTTAGAGCTTCCATTCTAACAACATAGGATAATAAAAAAGCCTAAGAGGTGAAGACTTAGACTTATAGTAAGAAAAAAAAATATGATGCTTTGGACTCTATATCTAAAAGTGTTTATGACATAAGCCGAGAACTTAACCTAGTTTAATTGAAGAAATTTGAGATGTATTGGTTCTTTCACACCATAAATCTTATCCCAACTTTTTTAGACTTACATCCCACCTGATAGGATTGTCAGCTAACATCTCCTATGCTATAAAATCATGAGTTCAATCTTATGCTAATAGAATATATTTTAGGGTGTTATTAATTAAAAGAGAGGCTAAAAAACTAAAACCACTCTCTAAATCTATGATCATGGTTGGCATGAAATGATTCTAACTAATGCAACCTTTTTTAGATTTTAAATACTTTAGACACTTGATTTTAATTTCAGACTTTGGATATGCAAATCATGCTTATAATGAGATACAATTAGAAATAAATCATGAGCTAAAGAAAAAGTGAATGAAGACTTCTTCCTTGAAGAGTAGTCATCCTCAAAGTAGGATGCTCCCTTAAGTGCAATGGAAGAAGGGCCCAGTTCAAGGGGTGGAGAAGAAATATGCAATCATGATTCTCAATTCTAAATATTTCTAGTTATTTTTAATTTTTATTCCTATGACTTTAATTTTATGATGTTATGAGTTGATTATTTTACATTTAAATTATTTAGCTAGATTGGATAGAAAAATCACTTTTAACCTAAGAGCCTACAACATAAACTGGGCTTTCGCCTCACATCACGCGATAAAAATAAACTAATAAAAAATATGTTATTCTATTATGCACCTAAAATAAAAACACAATGTAAATCAAATTAATATAGAGAATGGTTGGTGCCGCTTTGTTTCCTTGTACACCACAAAAAAAAAAAAGAAAGAATAAAAGGGTAGTCAAGCTCTGCCCTTATATAACACAGCTTAAAATTATAAGTTTTGATCTATGAGGGGTTTTCATTCAGTTTTTTCTAAAGATCATCTCCTTCTTCAAGGACCTTCTTAAGCTTCAAAGTTGACCATCAACCTGTGTAGTCAACTCATGCTAATCCTACATCCCATAAATTCTAACATAATTTTAGTATCAAATTACATTTTAAAATTTCAAAAGAAAAATTCAAACTAAACCTACAAAACAAAGGTTAGCCTTAAAAAAGGTGGAATTTTTATCTTTTTTTTATCAATCTAGATTTACATAATTAAGAAATTAGTTTTGAGATCTAATAATTATGATAATTTGGAAGTAAATATATATATATATATATATATATATATATATATATATATATATATATATATATATATATATATATATATATTTGCACATGAAGATTTGAAATTGAAATTAATTGTGGTTATTAATTATGACATGATTATAAGATCAGTTTAGCTTAATTGCCTATATGATTTTGAAATGAATTTTAAATTTTTATTTGACTTAGGTTATTGTTGACTTTAGGTTTTAAAGAGTGAAGAAGGAAGCAAGCCTTACCTCAGATAAGATCCACTCCCCCCCAACTTAATCCAAGTAGGATTAACTTCCCACTAATGAGTGAAGAAGCTTCTCATAAGTTCTAAATTAGATTATTTATTAAAATTCAATCATTTAAGGTAATTCACTTAATTAAAAATTGATTAAGTGCTTGAGATAATTAACTTAAATGATTAATTTAATTATGATTTAATTAATGATTAATTTGATTTAATGAGTAACTTGATTAAAGATTGATTAAGTTCATTTTAATTTTTGCATGGTTAACTCAATTAAGTAATTAGATTTGATTAATGATTAATTTATTTAAGTGATTAATTTGATTGGAGGTTTAATTAATGATCAATAAAATTTGATGTGATTAATTTAATTAAACATTAATGACTAATTAAGTTTTAATATGATTAGCTTAATTACATAATTAATTCAACTAAGGTCTGAGTAATGATTAATTAAGTTTGGCATGATTAACTTAATTAGGTAATTTGCTTTATTGAATTTTGGTTAATGATTGATTAGTTTAAATTTATTAAATGATTAATCTTAATCAAGTGATTGACTTAATTAAAGTTTAGTTAATGACTATTTGAGTTCACCATAAATAACATAACTAAGTGGTTAGCATAATTAAGGGTTAATCAAGTGGTTAATTTAATTAAAGGTTAATTAAGATTTGGTTTAATAATTAATTAATTAACTTAATTAATTGAATAACTTAATTTAATGGATGACTTAATTAAAATTTACTTAATGATTAATCAAATTACCTTTGGTTAACTTAATTAAGATTATACAAAGAATTATGTTAAGTGTAATTTGATTAATTTAATTGAGTGATTGACTTAACTAGTAATTAACTTTATTTAATATGATTAACCTAATATAGCTTAATTGATGGTTAAACAATGGTTAATTATAATCTTAATTAACTTGATTAAGGTTTAGTTGATGGTTGAACACACTTAAGGTGGTCAAAATTGATCTTAATTAATATTTGAATAATAGTTAATTGGATTTAATCATAGATTAATTAAATTAATTAATTATTGATTAGTTAAGTTTGATTGATCAAATGATTAACTAAATTAGGTTTAATTCACATAATTAGGATTTAATTAATGATTGATAGAATTTAATTACAATTTTTGGACAAATGTTCATTTTGTCATAATTTGTTGAAATTCCTTTATATCTTGTTTAATGAAATTAGTTTAATTCAGTTAAGGTTTAGATTTAATTATAATTTATTTTGTCTTAATTAAGCTTAAAGGGCTTAATAATTTTATTCAATTATTCCTCTATTAATAGAAATGTTTTAAATTAGTTAAATCATTCTTGTACTTTTTTGTATTTTTATAATTAATTATTTAATTAAATTATCTTGGGATGGTTCAAAATTAAGAACTCTTAATCCAATGATCTGAATTTCATTAAACTTTTATAAGAACTAGCCATTGATATATTGATCTTACCATAAAAATTATAACTTAACTAAGTGTACATTTTAGGAGTAATCAAAAAACATTTTTAGTAAAAGTTAAATTACTCAAAAATTTACGATAAAAGGGATTTCAATTTTGTTAAATATCTTCTTGGATGTCAAATAGCGGTGAATTATATTTTTTAGTTAAGTCATTGATTTATTAAGAATTTTTAAAGTTCTAGCTTAATTAGTTTATTTAATTAAATTTCAATTCTTTATTAAGACTTGGATAAGTGATTTTGTGATTTAATCAAATCTAAAAGGCGTAATTAATTTTCCTAAAATATTTGATATTAACGAAAGTGATTTCAACCATTTTGATATATTTTAATAAATTTTTTTATTTTATATTAATTATTTTTTCTAAAGTACCTTAATATGCTCCAAAAATCTCAACTTGATTTGAAAATTTACAAGTGGATCTTAGAATTAAGTTCCTACACTAAAAATTTCAATTCAATTAGATTTATATTTTAGGAAATAATTAAGAAAATACCATTTTTAATAAAGCTTAAATAAACCCCAAAATAATTGATAAAATTTAGTGATTTTGTATCATTGATTCCTCTATGAAAAATGAATCCAAAAAGGGTTTGCTTGTATTTTTAGCTTAGTGGTAGATTTTATATGAATTTTAAAAGTTTAGTTTAATTAAGTTAATTAGTCATTATTTAATCCTAAGTCAGTGAATTTAAGATTTTAGGTGAACCAAAGGGCCTACTTAATTTTCGTATGCTCTTTAATGATTTTTAAAGTGTTCTGAATCATTTGGATGTGTTTTCATAATTTTTAATTTTTTTAATTAATTATTTACTTAGAATGAGTAATTAAACTTCAAAAAATTAATAACTCTTAATCCGCAATCCCATGTAACTTAATATTTTTATGGCATGTATGAATTAATATCCAGTTCAATATCTAAAAATTCTAGATTAATTGGATTAACAAGTTGAGAATAATTAATTTTTTTTAATTAAACTCAAATCACTCCTAAAATATTTTACAAAAATTAGGGTTTTTAGGTTCATTGGATTCCCCTTGGTATGGTGATCCATAGAGGGGTCATTCATAATTTTTTGTTGAGTGTTTTATTTTTAATGGATTTTTAAAATTTTAGGTATTTTTTATAACTTTTAAAGTAAAAAATTATTTTCCAACTTAACCCAATCAACAACTGATTGGGAAACCCTGTCTATGTTTCATCATGCGATTAGAGCATGTTGGATCCACATGGATACGATGCAACTAATAGTGGGAGATGTGATTTTATCTGGGTCATCTAAGTAAAGATTGGATTGATCAAATGGTCAGGATTAATCCCATAATTCTAAACAAATATACCATGATTTAATCAGAGTTGTTGCTTTTAATCAATATGAATCAATGGTTAAGGCATCGTCTCCCTTCTCATAATTGAGACACGGAACCAGATAGCAAACTAGTGTGAAATTCTAGCTATTCTTGTCAAAATTTTGTGATATATCGATTGAAGAAGCTTTAAAAATGAAAATGCAATGGTTGTTAGGAAATTTTCCTAAAATTGTATGAGTTCATTTCACAAAATACCAACTTTATAGGTTAGCTATGAGTGAGATTGATTACCCGACTCAAGCTAATGTTAAGTGGTTTTCTCATTTCAAAAATATTTGTGGGGTTGAGATGAAGTTTTCGTGTGAAAATCCTCCCTTGCCTCACCATGAATCATCCTAGAGACCAAGCACCACCACCATTCATTGGAGTTTGACCAAAATCAATGGTTTTGAGGTCAAAAATATTGGGGCAAGGTTTGATTTAGCGACTTATATAAAGTTGAAGGTGTGGAGAACATCTAAAGTGAGAAAGTCGGCTTAGGGTGCTCCCTTCTCCATTGATGGATCTTGAGTTGCCGACCATGGGAAATGGGGCTTGGAAATTGATGTGGGTTGTGGTTAATTGACTGGAGATCATCCTCAAGTCAATCAAGTTGGAATATGGAGGTGGGATGTAAGTAGATTAAAAATTTTGGTGTTATTTGCATTTTCCTTCTTTGCATTTAATCCCATTTTATTTGGTCTCTTTTTCAACCATTAAGGCTGAAAGATTTAGTTCACACTTTGGGAAATAAGAAGGGTTTTTATTTGCTAAATACCAATCTGGATTTCGTGGAATGGTTTTGAATTTGGGCTAACTCAACTTGACTCAGTTGATTTGAGTTGGGTCAAGTGAGTTTCATTGGGTCAATTGGGTTAAGATTGAGTTTAAGTTATGTCTAACCAACTATTTAAAGCACTTAGGATCATTGGTTTTGAATTAATTTGAATTTAGTTTTGTTTAGACCTAAGTTGGCTCACTTTGAGCTAAGTAAGTCAAATTAGTTCACATGACCAAATTGATCATTTTGAACATTAATTTAGCTTTATATATGTTTAATAAGTTAATTAAAATGATTGGAATTAATTAGTTGCAATTGATTTGGGTTTAAATATAGATTTGACTCAATTAGTTTAATTGGATCAATTTAAGTTCACTTTAGTCAATTGACCAAATATATTAAATTTGACCCAAGAAAAACCTGTATAAGGTTTTGTTATGTATTTAAAGTGATTTATAGTTTTAATTTAATTTCAATTAAATTTGATTTGGCTTAATAGGATCCATTTGGGTCTATTTTGATTAAGTGACCCAATTAACCAGATTAAGCTTCAAATTTAAGTTTGATTGAATTAACATAATGATTTTGAGCCTTTGGAGAGCTCAATTTGATTTAATTTTTAATTATATTTGATTTGAGGTTAATGTGGCTCACATGGGTCAATTTAGGTCAAATGGCCTAATTAGCAAGCTTGAATCCCAATTGGAATTTTATTCGAATTCAATTGAGTTTGAACAATAATTCCAAGCTTTTGAATTGATTCAATTTGATTTGAATTTAATTTAATTTAGTTTGATTTGATTCTAGTTTAAAAGAACTCCAATGGGTCGATTTGGATTAAGTAACCCAATTAGGATCCAATTAAACCCATATTTAATTTAAGATTATTTTACTTTGATTTTTATTTAATTTCATTGAATTTAAAAGTGTTTGAATTCACTTTGCATATTTGGGCTAGTTTTGGTCCTGGTGGGGCCCATTAGCCTAGTTTAAGTCTCACCCTAATATTTTGATTTCAATTTTAGTTTCAGTTTTGATTTCTAAATTTTATATCATTTGATTCTGAGTTTTACTAATTTAAAATTTGATTTTTAGTGTTCACTTAATCACTAAAGAAGTTTCCTTAGTGTCTAAGTGAAGAGGTCATTTGTTTAGGGTTAGAATCCTAAGCACTAGGAAGGAGATAGATGTTAGCATCGTTCAAAAATGAGGTCAACATTTAGCCTTCTTTAGATTGATTTGGTTTTCTCCATTTGAATAGATTGATCTATTGTGAGAAAGAGATTTTAATTTTTATAGCAATGCTCTTGCCTTCTCTAAAAAAAGGCTGACTATCTCTATTTAGACAAATTGGTTCTTAGGTGAGGGAGAGATTCCCATATCCCATCATGGTGCTTTAATCTTCTCTAAAAATGAATTGGCCATCTTTGATTTGATGCATTGGTTACAAGGTGAAGGAGAGCTTCTCAAGAACTACGATAACGTTCTAATCTTTTGTAAAATGAGTTTAATATCTTTATTTTGATGGATTGATTCTAAGATGAGAGATTTTTACACCATGTTAAAGCAATAATTTTCTCCCTTGTATGGAATTAATTATTTCCAAAATTTGTTGCAACTAATATAGGAGATGTGGTGTTTATATTTGGCATTCATAGGAATACCACATAGATCTTAGGGGTAATTATTGAAATGATTACATACGATATTAAGGAATGATGTGCTATCTTGAAAGGTAAAAATATCACCCTATAATAGACTCAATCATCTAATAAGAACTACTAATGCAAATGAGTCTATGTATACTAGAGATCTTTCCCCTTCATTACATGGATGAAGTAAACTATGGTTTATTTTAAGTTAGGTTCTTAAGTTCCCTATATAAGCAAGCCCCCATAGTTAAGTACACATTAAAAATTTGAGATATCCTAAGAATACTCTCAATTAAAATAGTCAATTATTGTCTCTAAAGATTTCAAAATTTTGATATCAAAGGATTGATGATTATTAAAAAATCATATGAGAAAGTTCAAATGGAGAGAGTTCTTAGTGAATTTCAAAAGAGGATAAGTAGGAAATACTCATGATACTAGAAAACCTAGTGAGTAGTCGATCCTATATTGAGGCTTTATATTTTTTAGAAAGAAAATTATGTTTATTTGAGTTGGCATTTTATTATAAGGCTTGGATTTAAATTTCAATAGCACAAGATTGTGAAAACTCCTAAGAGATGATGACTTACACACGTAGTAAATGAGAAACGAGTAGCCTCTGAAACTACATCTAAAGTGCCCTAGCATATGTTGAGAGCTCAATTTAATTCTAGTCGGGAAAAGTGAGACATATTGGTTCACTTCTGCTAGAGAGAGTGAGTCGGTGTCGTCTGAAGTAGCTACCATCAAATTCCTCCTACGACTCAAAATCATGTGGGTTGGTCGTATATAAATGCAAGATGGCTAGCCTATTATTTATTAAAAATTAATCTAAAGTCTTAAACTTACTCTTTAAGAGACTAGATCATCACTGGTATAAAAATGATGTCATAGACTAATGTAATGAAATTTATAAATTTTACTATATTTTTGACTCATTATTTTAGACTCAAGCTTGACAAAGTTTATGCCTACATGCATGATAAAATTAAATAATGGACTAAATTAGAAAGAAGGGGTGTTCTTCACTACAAGGGAACTACTCTCATAGGTCAAAGTTTGTCCCTTATTGTACAAGAGTGAAGATCTCTTATTTACAAAGACAGAAGCAAGATGTATGCATGATATTGTAACATACAACTATACAACTAAGGGGTTACTAAATTTTTTATTTATTTAATTAAAATTTTAAGCTTTAGAGTGAGGTTATGAGTTGTTTAAAATTTAATTATAATTAATTAATTGAGTTAAAAAAATTCAGTTCCTATAGAGCCTAACGCAACAAAGACATACATCAAAAATCAAACTTTAAGAAACCTATAAAAATATGCCTTTTTATTGTATAATCAATGTAAACAAACACATCAAACATCATCGATTAAAAGAATAAGAGGTCGGTGTTGTAGGATATCATCGTACACCCCGAAAAAGAGAAAAAGATGGGTAACTGAGATATACCTTTATAAATCTAGGATTACAATTAATTTTACAATGAAAATAAAGCTTTGGTAGTTTTCAATCTTTATCTTCATCTTTACTTCACTCCATGGGTTGGTACTCTGGGCATCACAAGGCCTATTAAGTTTGACCCTTCTAGTCACTACTCATCCTAAACACTATAATTTTAATCCTAAGCTTATTACAAAAATCACATTTTATAAAAATTAAATTTAACTACACTGCAAGGAAAATGTTATATGAACATACATATATACCAAGCAATTATGTTTCATACATTGGGGCTTAGTACCTTGTGTGGTGTTTAAATTTGGAGTCGTTGGGTGGACATCACGCAGAGCTTAGGGGGCACTTATTGAAGTGATAGGGTACGAAATTAAGGTATGATATAGTATCTCAAAAGATGAAAACATCACCTTACAATGGACCTAGTCACTTAATAATAACTCCTAAGTAGGGGTGCAAACGAACCTAGCATTCAACAAGCTACTCGTGACTCGGCTCGATTAGAGCTCGTTTATGTTCGTTCATTTAATTAATCGAACGAGCTTGAACACTTTTGTAAATACTCGATTGTTAAATGAACAAGCTTGAACAAGTTATTGTTCAGTTTAGTTATGTTCGTGAACATTATCATTTAAAGCTCGCAAACATGCTCGTTAAGGAGCTCGATATTGGCTTGATTAAGGCTCGATTAAGGCTCGATTAAGGCTTGTTCATAAACGATACTGTATAAGGCTCGATCAAGGCTCGATAATGGCTCGATTAAGGCTCGATTAAGGCTTGTTCATAAACGATACTATATAAGGCTCGATTAAGGCTCGATAATGGCTTGATTAAGGCTCAATTAGAGCTCGTTTATTTCATTAAATGAGCTACTTGTTAATAGGCTCGATAAGCCTAATTTAAATCGAGCTCGCGAACAAACTTGAGTCGAGCTCGAACACAATTTTTTTAAACGAGCTCCAGCTCGACACCATCCTAAAAGCTCGAATCGTGCTTGAGCCGAGCTCGAGCTTAATACTGGCAAATGAGCTTGAACTCGAATAGGGCTCTGCTCGGTTCAGTTCAGTTCATTTGTAGCCCTACTCCTAAGGTATGATGGGTCTTCGAATATACCAAAGATCTTTCTCCTACTTTACATGGAAAAATAAAGTAGGGTTTATTTTAAGCTGAGTTCTTTAGTTCCCTATAGAGGCAAGCCTCCATAGTTAATTACATCCTAGGAAATAGGATTTTCTAAGAAAACTCTCAATTAAAGTGCTCAATCTCTCTAAAGATTTCAAGGTTAAGACTATCTATAAATTGGCTATTTTAGAAATCAAGTAGGATTGTTTAATTAGAGAGACTTATTTTAGAATCCAAAGGAAGATAAGTAGGAAATGAGCATGATACTAGGAAGCCTAGTGAGCATTCCAACCTATCATGTGGTGAGGCTTTATATGTTTGAAAGTGAGAGGATTTATTTTGATTGAGTTGAAATTTTATTAGATTGCCAAGGCTTATAATCCATCAACACAAGATTGTAAAAATGCCTAAGAGAAGATGATTTATACTCGTAGCCCGAAAGAAATAAACAACCTCAGATCCTAAATCTATGGAGCTTTAGCATAAGCGAAAGTGGACATAATAGTTTACTTCCACAAGAGAGAATAAATCGTCCAAGTCTTCTAGACTTACAACTATCTAGAGTGGCCACCAGCTAATACCTCCTACGATTCTAAATCATGTAGGCCAGTCTTATAAAATTGCAAGATGGTTTAAGTTGTTATTTTAATTTGGAAAGAGACTAAAGTCTTAAACTCACTCCCTAAGAGACTAGATCATGACTGACATGAATATATGACTTAGTCTAAAAATGCAACATTTTATAATTTTCATGAAATTTTGACAAGATTTGGGACAAAGGCTTAAGGATACTTTATGCCTAAATGTATGATGAAATTTGGTTATTGACCAAATCAAAAGAGAAAGAGGGTGAAGCTCCACTATAAGGGGTTGCTCTCATAGGTTAAGCGGTCCCTAAAGTGCTAAAATGGAGGCCCTCATTTTTGCAAGAGTGGTATAATATGATATGCATGATATTACATATACAACATAAGACTGATGAGTTGCTAAATATTTTAATAATCTTGGTTACAACTTAGGCTTTAAAATGAGGTGGTGAGTTATGTTAAATTTAGTTATGAGTTGTTAATTAGGTATAAAAATTAATTTTATTATAATAGCTTACTGCATTCAAACCACACATTCAATCATCAATCATTAAGAAATTATGAAAATTATGTTGTTCTATTGCATAATATAAACAAAACAACAATCATTTTATAGACTACCATGACAGATAAAAAGGTTGATGCGATAGGGTACCACTGTACACCCTGAAAAAGAGAAGAAAATTGGGTAGCCGAGCTCTACCCTTATACAACCTAGAATTACAAAATAATATTACAATTTATAATTGAATACACGCTATGAGGGTCTTCACTCTTCATTTCTTTTTTTCCTGATTTGATTTTACTCCAAGCATCACAGGGCACCCCAGGACTAAGCCTTCTTGCCACTACTCATCATAATCCCCATAACAGTAATCCTAATTCCTATTGTAATTTTACATTTTATGGAAAAGTAAATTTAATTATACCTGTAAAATAGAGATTAGCTAAATATATATACAAACTAAAGCAATTATATTTCAAAATTTGGATGTAGCACCCTGCACATGGGTAACCAAGCCCACCTGTCCTAATATGGGTTATGCTTAGGGGCATAAGCAACATGCCAGAAAAATATTTATATTTATATTTATTTTTGAGTGACCTCTTAAGCACAATACCCTGCAAAAAATAATATTAGGCTATCAATAATCTAACATCCAGTCACATTCTTAATATCCAATATAAATTACATAATAAAATAAAACACATCATCATCACATACACCATCCTAACCTAGAGCTAGAAGTGGCGGCTTAACATTTTAATGTGTGTTTAGGCTTAGTGTGGTATGTCTTAGCTAGGCTTTTGAATTATAATTTTTTAAGTTTTGAAATTATTTAAGTTAACATGATGGGTGGTTTCATTTTAAGATGTTTAAAGGTTGCAAATTTTTAATTTGAATTTTATCTTGCTTCATTTGATTTACACTTAGCATCTAGGTGTTATAAAGAGAAGAAAAAGGCTTAACCTCCATCATCCCTATCTTAAGTTGTTTTCTAAATGCATGCTTTTATGATTTATTTTCTTTTAGTGAATGATTTATTAAATATTTTATTAATCTTTAGTTTAGGTTAACCTTAAAGAATCCTATTCAACATGAAAGACATCTTAAGATTAATGTGATTGAGTTTCCATCATATAGAATATCTTGAACCATTACTTTTCATCACTCATGACATGCATATAATTTAACACTTTGTATACCCATACATGAAATATATTTTGGGCACATTTAAATGATTATGAATGCATATATTTTGGTAGAAAAGGAGATTCTCATTCTTTAATCAAATACACACACACATGTATAAAAGATGTAAGCAAGTACGCGCCATTATTTAAACTAGGGGAGTGAGATAATCAAATGACCTCCTTAAGGCTACTTAAAGCCTCGTATTCCTAGGATGTCCAGATTATATACTTGCTATCTTAAGTACACATGAATGTATATCCAACTATGAGAATGAGAATCATGCAAAAGAGTATATTTTTTTTATTTATACATGTAAAGTATAAAGCTCTATCAAAATTCTAATATGAATATACATAGGAATGAAATTAAATAAGTATGTGCATTTTTCAACTAGGGAAGTGCAGTAATGAAATGATCTCCTTGGGGCTACTCAAAGCCTCATATTCTCAGGATGTCTAGACTATATACTTATTATCATTCAAGCATATGTAAACCCATACATGAATATCATAAAGAAAGCACCACCTTCACATATTTAAGCTATAAACACATGCAAACCCTATACATATATTCATAACTACTATCACTCTAAATATTATTATCAATTTATAACTTTTAAAAAATAATTTTGAATTTATTTGTGATAATAGCCACACATATAATGAGATTAAGCCAACACATGCAATTTTACAAAAGTAAATTTCATTTGATTTTACAAATATGAATGCATGATATCACATGACATACAACATTTAAAGTGATTGAAAAGGAATAACCAAACATTTCCACATAACTCATTCAACTACATTAATTCCTAAGGATAATCACATTAAATAAAATTACTTAAGAAAAACCAAAGCTTCTTATGATTTTTGATTTTGGATTCTAATTGAACTTAAAGAGAAGATATATTTTGTTATTTTCCATCTCATTCCCATGTTGGTGATTTTAATTTGTTTAAGGAAAGATAATCAAGTGGTTTTTTTACAATTTAATTAGGTTGAATCATTAAATAACCCATTTAATTGCCATTTTCTATGCTTCTTTAATATAATTAACCATTTAATCATGAGCCATAAATGATATGCACATGAGAAAAATAAAATTGCAATGCTCCTAAAGGACATAATGCAATTGGCTCATGATTAGAGATTAATTAGATTAAAGAATTTAATTAAGTATTTTTATAATTTTTCCCACACTTATGGGCTAATCATAATTTCCTTAAGGGTCTTTATGTTATTGAACACATAATGAGGACCCTTAATTTAAAATTAGATTATCTAAAGTGATTATAAATTTAATTTGATTTAATTTCATTATTAATTTTTTTATTAATCTTTTAATTAAACCTCTCATTAATTAACTCTCTTTAATGAAATGAATTTGGAAACGTAATCAAGAAAGATGTCATAATCACTCTCCCTCATCATCGCACTTTTAATCAATGATTAGTGAAGTTAAATTAATAAATATTTACTCTTTAGGGCTTTAAATATTGATTAAATTAACTAAGAGCATAATTAGGGTTTGAATTTCAAATTCCTTTAATTACATAGCCAATAAATCCCAATAAAATCATGGGAGGCAGAGGTCATGCCACTAAATCATCATGCCAAATTTGGGATTGATTGCCCAAGTAATTAGAGCTTAATTAAGTTAATTAAATAAACATTCAAACCATAATTAAGCCTTAATCACTTTTTAAAATTAAAAGGATTTATTTTTAATAAATTATCCTCTATTTAACCTTTCCAAAATGTATTTATTTGTATTTTTTAATTTTTTTTATAATTAGTTATGTGTGGTGTTTATTTTTGATTTGTGTATATTGGGGACACCATGTAGATCTGAGGGTGTACTTATTAAGGTGATCGAGTATGCCATCAAAGAATAGTGCACTAGCTCGAAAGATAAAAATCACTACCCTATAATGGACCTAATCACCTAATAAGGACTCCTAAGGCATGATGGGTCCTCGAATATACTAGAGATTTTTTTCCTACTTTACATGGGTGAATAAAGTAGAGTTTATTTAAACTGGGTTCCAAAGTTTCCTATAGGGGCAAGCCCCATTAGTTAATTATATCCTAAGGAAGGTGAGTTCCTTAGAAATACTCTCAATTAAAGTAGATGATTATTATTTTGAAAGATTTCAAAGATAGAACTATCAATAAATTGGTTATATTTAGGAAAATCAAGTGGGATAGATCAAAAGGATAGACTTATTTACCGAAGCTGAAGGAGATGAGTAGGGAATGCTCATGATACTAGGAAACCTAGTGAGCATTCTAATCTATCTTATGGTTGGGCTTTATATATTTTAAATTGAAGAGAATTATGTATTTGAGTTGAAATTTATTAGAAAATTAGGACTTATAATTCTACAATACAAGTTTGTGAAAATGCTTAAGAAGTCAGGATTTATGCTTGTAGCCCGAGGGCAAACAACAACCTCAGATCTTAAATCTAAGGAGCTTTAGCGAGGGCCAAGACACGTCCTAAATCTAAGGCAAAAATATGTATAAGAGAGGGTAAACTACTTGACTGCATGACTTATAACTGCTTGGAGTGGCAGCCAACTAACTCATACTATATTTTAAAATCATGTGGTCTAGTCATATATTTTACAAGATGATTATGTTATTATTATTTAGAAAAAAACTAAAGTTCTTAGACCTACTCTTTAAGAGACTAGAGTATGAGTGGTATGAATAATGACTTAGTATAATATAAATTTTATCAATTTTTATTTAATTTTGGACTCTTCATTTTGACAAAGGTAATAGGATTTTTACATATCTAAATGCATGATGAAATGAGATTATTGGCTAAATCAGAGAGAAATAGATGTTTTCCATCACATAGGAGACCCTCAAAGGTCAAGTCTTCCCCTATCGTGCGAGGATGGAAACTCTCTCTTAGTAAAAGTGAAATGAGATGAAATACAAGATATTGAGCATACAACAACTAGCTAGGGGGTTCCTAAATCTTTTAACTATCTTGATTTGATACTTAGGCTTTAAATGAGATCATGAGTTATTTAGAAAATATGTTTTGAGTTGTAGTTGGGGTAGAAAGTTTATTTTTTCCCTATGAGCCTAATCAAATCCAGGCCACACCCTGAATCACCACACATGAAGAAACTAAAAAAATATATGTCATTTATATTACACAATTATTAAAAAAGCATCAAATAATTTATAAGCCCAACATTAAAGAATAATAGAAGATGCGGATACAGACAACCCTAAAAGAGAAATAAATGAGCTCTACCCTTATACAACCCAATATATGAAAGAATAATTATAATTACATAAATGAATAAATGTTATGTGGGTATTCATTCTTCATATCTTCATATCTTATCAATTTCTTCATTTGGGTTTGTTTGCTCTAAAGGTATCATGGTGGCCTCCCAGGATAGGGCCTTCTAGCCACCGCTCATCCCAATCCCCCATAACACTAATCCTAATTCCTAATGTGAAATTACATTAAAAATTAGAAAAGTAAATCTAACTACACCTGTAAGACAAGTATTATCTAACCACATCAAACAATCCAAACAGTTATATATATAATTTAGACTTAACACCCTACACATGGGTAACCAAGTCCACCTGTCCTAACTAAGATTATACTTAGGGGTTAAGTAATCTACAAAAGAGAGCATTTATATTTATTTTTAAGCACCCCTTAAGCATAATCTGCTGCAGAAGATATAATTAGGCTAATCATGGCCTAACATCCAGTCTACAATAATACATCATAAAACCAAACATACATCAAATCATGCACTGCCTTAACATAAAGCTAGAAATGGTAACTTAATCTAAGGTGTGTGTATTAAGGCTTATGTGGTATGCCTTAGCTAGGTTTTGTTGTAATTTTCTAAGTATAAAGAGATATAATTTTGAAGGGTGGTATCACTTTAAATGACTTAATTGATTTGTGAGCTTTACTTAATATTTTCTCCTATTTCACTTGATTTACACTTAACAACTAAGTGTTATAAAGAGAAGAAAAGAGAGGGTCACCATCTCTTATCCCTACCTTAAGCCACATCAAAAGCTAATTAATTAATCAATTCTCTTTAGTTAATGACTTATTATATATTTTAAATTAATCCTTAGTTTAGGTTCACTTTGAATAATCTCATTCAATAAGAGAGGCATCTTAAAATTAATTGAAATGAACTACTATTATATGACACATATCCATTCATTTATTTCCATCATATATGATAATGAATACAATTAAGCCTTAAACATGTCTTTACATGCAATATATTTTTGGCACACTTAAATGTAAGATGCATAAAATGAATTTTATAGAAAAGAGAGTTTTCATTCATTAGCTAAATACACATTCAAATGTATAAAAGTTTTAAGTAGGTATATCGCCATTATTTTGCACCAGGGGAGTGAGGTAGGGACCTCCTTGGGGCTACTTAAAGCTGTGCATCCTAGGAATGTCCAGGCTAATCTACCCACTATTCTTAAATACATATGGATGTATAAGCAACTATAAGAATAGAAAATCATGCAAAAGTAGAATTTGATTTATTTGTATGATTGAATTAAAGCTCTATCCCAATTCTAATGTTAAGATGCATAAGAATGAAATCAAACGGGTACGTCGCCATTGTTCAGCACCAGGGGAGTGAGGTAGAAATCTCTTTAGAGCTACTTAAAGCCGTGCGTCCCTGGAATGTCCAGACTAATATACCCATTAACATTCATACTTATGCAAATCAGCATATGAATGAAAGAAGGGAACTTTGCTTCATACACTAAGTTTATATTCACATTCACCTCCTATGTATGTAAAGCTAATGTCACAACATGTATTACTATTCATTAATAAGTTTTTGAAATACATTTGAGATTTAATAGTGATAATAGCCACACATATTTCTAATTAAATCAACAAATACAAATTTGACATAAAGAAAATCATTTATTTTTAATTGATTTTTGAAGAAATGAATGCATGAATCAAGTGGCATACAACACTTTAATATGATTGGAAAGAAATAAAGAAACATAAGCATGTAATTTCATTCAATCCAACTAATTCCTAAGGACAATCACATTAAATAAGCTTATTTAAAATGAACCAAAGTTTCTTAAAGTCACTTTCGCTTTATGTTTGGTTTTGATTTATGAAATTGAGGCTTAGTTTGCTTATCTTAACCCATCTTCAATTATGTAAATTAATTGGGTTTAATGAGGAATGATTAAGTTGAATTTTATGGATAGATTAAGTTAAGATAGGAATTAAATCAATTAGTTAACCCTTACCTACTTCAGCTTAAGTTAATTAACTAAATAATGATGAGCCAACATGATATGAAGCCACATAGAAAAGTAAATTAATAATGCTCCTAATAAATGGAAGGGGGCCTAATGTGATTGGCTCATAATTAATAGTTAATTAAGCTTAATGGATTTGTTTAATTACTTTTATGATTTCTCAACACATATAGGCCAATCATAATTTCATTAAGATTCTTTAGATTTTGTGGGCTCTGAAAATTCACCACCGACCACTCGATAAATATTAAAATGAAGAGAGTATGATTTAAAGTGTTGGTGTAATTTTCAGAAGGCAGATGAAATAGTAGATAAGACACTACCAAGATATGTCATCCACATTTGGTGAGGACTTTAGATCTGGTTCTAGGTTTTCTATAGGCACAAGCCGCTATAGTTAATTACCCCTCTCAATAAGTGAGAGAGAATTTTTGATGAAGGCTAGTCGTTAGATTGCTAAATACATAGCGTATAGTAGCAACATATGGAGTTTTAATTTAAAATTATGAAATTCATCATTTCAGCTTAAATCGGATGGTTGGAGGAATGATGACGTGCTCGATCTAGATCCCATGGTTCCATCATCCCAGGCCATCGTGGTCCCTAGTCTACTTAGTCAGAGGAGGTAGTCGACACAAAGATCCTTATCAGCAACACATGGTTACGTCATCCAAGAAATCCTTGTAGATCTGTGGTGGTATTTATCTAAGGAGATAATCTTAAGTCTACTTTAGGCGGCAGCATTTTGCCCATCAAGTATACCGATTCACAACTCAAAGTCTGAGCCATTGGGGGGATACAGCTATGGTTGTGATCGTAATATAATGGAGCCTTACTGGTCAAACCACCTGATCAAAGGACTCTGGATGTAAATCATCATCGGAGCTCTTGGCCCACCATGAGGACATAAGCCACATCCTTACTAGCAAGAGCTTGATTGAGAGTGAACATATCATAACACTTGATTTGACATTGGCTCCTTTGTGAGCTAGAATTTTCTTAATTTGTCACCCCTGATAAATAGTTGCGGAAGGTGAATGGATTAAGTTTGATTTAAATTTTTACAGATTAAATTTTGTTTAAGCCATTTTTAGATTGATACTCAAATTGAGTTTTGATTTGAAATTAGAATCATATTTTGATGGAAGTATCCCCTCCGGTTAAAATCACCATTCAACACAGCCATTATCGGGGTAGTTGATTGATTGACTCGAATATACTTAAAAACTTTAGATCCTGTCAACTCTGTTTAACCCCTGATAAAGGATCGAATCTACTGTCACATGACATAATTAGCCTCTCAAATATTCCACTAAGTTGAAATTATTATAATAGATTTTCAGGTTTTGTTAACTCAGACCCAGTCCTAAGACTAAATCGAGAAACAACCCACACATCATTATCAAACACTTGAATTTAAGCATTCAATATATTGTCGGGGCCCATGCGGATGTATTTGAGAATATCTTAATTAACGCCTTCTGTTTGCTTGTACAAAGTGTTACGAATCTAGCGACGTAGAAGACGTTGCAAATTGATCTAATATCTTATTAGATTTTTTCAGATTAATATTTAATAGATTCCAATTTAGCTTGCGCAGCCTTTTCAAACATTAAAATTTGTACTTTAAATTTCTATGCGAAGCGTGCTTTTATAGCTTAGATAATTTCACATTAATTTGATTTTGTTGATTTTGAAAATCATAATTTAGAATGAAGTTCTTAATTTTTGAATTAAAGGAAAGCTCTTTTATTCATGCATTTAGTTTAATTATACGCTTGCCTTGCAAAGAATTGCGATCTGTTATTTGAAAATTTGCACAAGCTTTGAATAAGAATATATTCATTTTAGATATGTGTAATGAATTTATTTTCATTCAAGAATTTGCATGTATTTTGTAATATTTGACCCAAAGGAGTGGCTGCTATAAGATATGTGCGAGGTCATACTTCATGCAATTATATTCATACAAGCTTATATGTACAAAGTTCACCTAAAAGAAAGCTTCAAGCCTTTCTAATTTTATCATTTAAGGACTCTTCACATTTTCTACAACAAGAATTGTTAGACCTAATTTAAATTTATTTTTTTAACTTCATATCAAATTCCTTATTTATTTGAAAATTAGACTTCAAATTTATTACAAATTTGTTATGAGTTCAATATTAACTTCCTTAAGTTTCACTTGCATTTGTTTTGATAACAAACATGGAACAAGGTTGTTGTGATATGTTTTACATATGTTGTTAATTTAATTATAAGTGGGTCCCACAAAGATGGCTTTCCTTTCCTATAAATAAGGTTGAGAGGGGGAGTTACCTTTCATATCATTAGCTTGAAAATACTCCATAGCCTTTAAAGATTTTGAAGAAAGGAAGGGAATTTGCTTACGTTTAAAGTAAACATTTTACTTCAATATTATATTTCTCTTTTTTTAGTTTCCCTTTAAGTATGCTCCATTTATTTTTTCTTTAATTTAATGTCTACCTTCATATTTATTATGCATTTTTTTTATTTGATTTAAGTTTAAATGATTTCCATTTAAGTTTGCTTAAGTCTCAAATTTAATCCAAAATCAGGTATAATTTCAATCCCGTCGTCCATAAATTTCATCGAGTATTTTGCCTTTCTCGGTATATCTTAATGAGCATAGTGAGTGGTGTCTTGCGACACCACAATCTTCTTCTCGCACCCGCTATGTCTTATGGGGCATTAGCAGAGTATTGAAACCTACATAAAGAGAAATCAATATATATATATATATATATATATATATATATATATATATATATATATATTCATTTCTTTTTCTATTTTTTTAAGTCTAGAATTTTGTAAAATTTTGGGAGCGGCTTAATTTGGGAGCCTAATTTGTTTTGCTTTCGGTATCTTTTAATGAAGAGTGGTGTCTTTCATAATCATCATCCACTACATCTCTAATGGGCATTAACTCAGAAACCTATAAAAAGAAGTACAAACACATATCTGCAGATAATTTCCACACACATTCAAACTCATCTATTGCTATATCTTTATGTAATTCTCACTCTCAATGATTTTCTTCTTAAGACCAATCTGTTGCTCCAGCAGGTACTTTTCCAAAATGATATGAAAGCTCAAGTGCGGATAAGCCATCATTTGTATAAATTACATGCTAGGTTAAGGCAACACTCTCCATAGAGTAATATATTTATCAATTTTCCTAGATCATCCATGCTGCACGTATGTTTACAACAGAGAGTAGATCCAATATTCACATTAACCTTATCTACTATAAACCAAATGTGGTCTGATGCTATATCTTAGCATTGTAAATTTAAGTAGATATTGTTCAAGTGATGAATTGGAAAGAAAACTTAGCCTTTCGTTGATGCTTAGCAATGGAATCAAGTAGATGTTGATTCATTTGAGATCTTGTATGCTTCAAAGCAGTTTCAAGTTGCTGCTCAAGCTGTTGAAGCTCTTTTAGGCTTAATGTGCAAGCTTCTCACCCAAGAGATGGCTTTGGCTTCTCTGCAAAGCGTCAACCTTACTCTTAAGATATCCATACTCATTACGCAAGTCTTCCTGAGGATCAGATTCATTTATTAGGATAGCTCTTTTAGCATAGCGGTATCTCTCATAACGCTCTAGAATCCTCTCCATACAGGTGTCCATCGAGTACTCATAGGGCTTTCCCCTGCTGGAGAAGATGATGAGCGCTAACTTAGCATCGCATATAATGGATATCTCGTGCACTTTCTTAAGCAAGCCCGACCGCCTCTTCAAAAATGTCTTCTGCTGATTAATCTTGTCTTCTATTCGCTTCAGTTGAGCCCTTCTCTTCGCATCACTTTCTGCTCTCCAAAATCCTATTAACCGAACTCAAGAAAGACCGTGGAGTGATGACAAAGAAGAGGCAGGGAACAGAGGGAAGAGGGATTCCCCTTCCCTTACGGTTTCTTGCACCAATTTTTGGGAGAGTGATCGAGAGGAATCGGAGAGGTTATTATTATTATTTTTGAATGAAGGGAAGAAGGGGGAAATTGAGCGAGAGCCCTTGCTGTTCTTGCGGTTGAGGGGGAAAAATCGGTAAGAAAAGGGGGGAACAGGTAGAGAACGAGAGAGTGGGAAAATGTAAAAGCAGGAGCGATTTCTTGTGGTTGAGGGAAATCAAATGAGGGCTTACGGTTGCTGTTCGACTGAGAGGGAGGATCGAACGAGTATGGGAGAAAAAAAGGCATTAAAGCCTTCAATTAATTAATTTTCCTCTTTTTTATCCAAATTAAACTTAATTAACTTCATATCGTATTTTTGAAAATTCTTAATTAATTTTAGAATAAATCAATTATTAAAATTATGCCTAATTGAGTTAAAATAAATACATGATTACCATTTTTTTGTACGGCTCAATTTGCTTTGAGATTTATGCAAAATTTTACCAAAATCAAACTCACATATTATGTGTATCATTTCTAGGTAAATTTGATGTTCTGAATGCAACGATGCAGTTCGCTTCGCAATTGGAGGCCGTTTATTTCGAGTTAGCATCAAATTGAGTCATTCAAAATATACATCAGCTTTGACCACTCAATTTTTATGCTTATTTGAATTGAGTGTGAATAATCTACTGATAGATTTTGATGTTTCAAATCTAATGACATAATCAATTTCATGAACAAAGGTCGTTTGGTTTGCGTCGGTACCTCCTGACCTCGATATGTATCCAGGCGCATTGATGACTTGATCACTTGATCGGTTGATCATCAAGTTGTACAATATTTATATTTTGACCAGTTTTGACATTCTAAATGCGATGGTGAAGTCCGTTCATCGATCAAAGGTCATTTGGGTTGATTTTGGCAATGCCCAGTGCATTTCAGCCTCGATTTGTGTACTGTCACTTCAAATCATTCGACATTTGCACAGACTCATCCGAATTGAGTGTAGATAATCTCATTTGATAGTTTTCGATATTTCAAAGCTAACAATGCAATCAATTTCATGAACGGAGATTATTCGGATATCATCATAGCTTCTCTTCCCCGATATGCGCATCCACACATTGATAGCTTGATCGGTTGATCATTAGATTATGAAATATTTATATTCTGATCAATTTTGACGTTATGAATGTGAAGGCGAAGTCCGTTAGTCATTTTGACCATTTTTGGTGACATTCAATGTATTTTGAGCTTCAATTTGTGCACTGCCACTTCCGAAGTCTGTTGAATTAGACTTGTGGGCTTGACTCGACTTATAACACATATGTGGAGGTCAATAGATTATTAAACATCTAAATATCTACTCAAGGTTTAATTAATCCAATTTAAGATGATTTGTAATTAGAGTTAGATTTATTAAACCATAAATCAATTAATTAAGCATTAACCATCTTTGATTAGTGAGAAAAAATGGCTTAAGGAAAGAGACCAAGGAAGAACCCTTAATCCCTATCTCCAAGTCCTTTGTTTAATTAATTATAATTTTATAACAATATAATTTTAATTAAGTTAATTTATTAATTAAGTGATTAATGAATTCTTGATTAACTCTTTAAAGAAAATGATGGTGGCTTAAGGAAAGAGACCAAGAAAGAAGCCTCAATCCCTATCCTTAAGTCCCTTCACTATTAACAGAGGTCATTAAGCTTAATTAACTAGCTAATTTATTATTCATTTGATTAATTATCTTTAATTAAGCTAAAAAGTGTAATTAAGGCTTAACTAATTGATTACCCAAATTAATCAACTAATAAATTCCAAAAAAAATAGAGGAGGCAGAGGTGTTCCCCTAAACATCTTTGAAAAGTTTGAAATTAATCAAATGATTAATTAAAGAGTAATTAGGTTAATTAAAATTTTAATTAAGCTTTAATTGAGAAGAAATTAATATTCTAATTTAATTAATAATAATTTTATTAGATTCTCCTATAAAATACCTTCAAAATGAGCCCTCAATTGAATTTTTTTGATTTTTCTAGGATTAGTTATGAATTTGTGAAGTTTCACCCTTAAAATTGATTAATTAGCCCTAAATAAAGCCCTAATCCCATCGGCGTCACGTGGCTGCTGATGCGGCATGCTTTCCACGTGGCATGATGGGATAGGTTATTTAAGTTGTCACATCCGCACGCTAAGTCAGCTGGTGGCGGACGCGGTATTAATCCCCGCTGGCGAGTATCAAATGTGAGGCTTAAGGGAAGAAACACCATGGCTCTATCGTGATCTAATCAGAGTCGTCCATTTCAATCACGCAAAATGGATGGCTCGTGATCCTTCCTTAACATGGAAGGTGGAAGACAGAACCCATCCATTGTCTCTCATGCGATCCAAGCTCACCACTGCTCAGATTGGCTCCAAATCGAGCCCGCACCTTCGCACGAAGGATCCAAAGGGATCCAATGGCTATGATCGACTCACATTCATGTTCACTTCATAAAAGACCAACCAACAATGAGCTAAGGATCAGTTTTAATGGCCATACCTCACCGGAGCTAAGACTGATGGTTCGAGCAATTGAGGAAGCTTTGGCTAGTAGAGACGAGGCCCTGCTGAGCGGCAGTTGCTTTGGTTTGAGGTGGATTGCTCTAGAGACCAAGATCCTCCCTTTGAGCATTCAGTTTTGGTCGAACTCCTATCTTCGACATCTTTGGAGCTTGGGAAATGACTCGTATGGCTTCTACTAGGTCCAAGGATGGTGTGTGTAAGTTTGATTGAAGTTTGGTGGAGGATTGAACAAATGGGACTTCGAATTGGCTTCCCCTATTTCGGCTTAGCGTAAAACTGAGAGAGGGAGAAATGGGGGTGCTTGGAAGCCTTGGGGAAGGGCTGAGGAGTTTCATTTTAGTCTCTAGGGCTTAGATGAAAATGAATCAATCAATTTCTATTTGAATTGAGGGGGGTATATCCCCTCAATTCTTTGAAGTGGAGGGCGAGATCGGGCAGAAATTTTCTACACACACACTTGTCTCCGTCGAGTCCATGTGGCATGACTTGAGTAGGGGAAGGTTTGGGAGGTGGCTCAAAGTCTAATATGGGGAGATTTGGTTTCCTTTATCCATTGGGTGCTCGGTTTGGAGTTAGGGGGAAGAGATTGGGTTCCCTTGGTCCATAGTTGATATTAGTGTGCTTTGAGTGGACTATGGCCAAATAGCAAAGTTTAGGGCTGCCAAGGAAGACTTTGCCTCTTTTGGATGGAATCAGATGCAAAGGTGTTTGTCCAATGGCCAATCCATTTGAGTGGGGCCCACTTTGCTAATGGGAAGATTATAGGCTGAATTAGGATCAATTTGGGTTGGGCTTGGTCAGCCACCAAAGCCCCATGAGTTAATTTTGGGTGCTTAGGCTTCATTTGATCAAATGGGTTCATGTTGGGCTAGGTTGATCAATTGATCAAATTGGGTCAAACCAAGGCTTAGGTTTGATTCAAATGATGATTTAAAGAGTTTTAGTTCAAGTGGTTTCAATTAATTTGGCTTAGGTTTGATTTTGGCTCACTTGGATTCAAATAGATCAAATGGGCTAAGTTGACCAATTTGACCAAATTAGGTTGGGTTAGGTGTTGGTTCAAGTTCAATTGATTAATTGAAGATGATTGTAGGCTTTGGTTTATTTTGATTTAGATTTAATTTTGATTTTGGCTATTTTGACCCTTTAGGTCAATTTGGGCTAGGTTGGGTCAAGTTGACCAATTGGTCAAATTGGGCTTGATTGTGGCTTTGGTCAAGTTCAATAATTGATTTAAAATTAACTTGAGCCATTAGTTACAATTAATTTGGGTTTAATAATGATTTTGACACATTTTGGCTTTTTAGGGCAATTTGGGTCAACTTAGTTCAAATTGTCAATTCGACTTGGTTTGGCTCAATTGAGAGTTTGATCATGTTCAATCATTGATTATGAATTAGTTTGAATCAATGATTTTAATCAATTAGGTATATGGTGCGTTTTGGTTAGTTTAGGTTTCATTTGGGCTAAAGGTTGACTTGTTCAAAGGACCAAGTTGACTTGGTTTGACCCAATTCAAGGTAGTTGATCACCCTAGGATGATTGTCGATCATGATATGAGATTTTGATGAGCTTGGTTCAATCTAATTTGGGTTGAATTAGAACCTAGGTCAAAAAGGTCCTTGAGGTCACTTTAGGTCAAGTGGACCTAAATGGGTCAATTAGTTTGGTTTTGGCTTGATTCAAGTTTAGTTAAACTCATATATAAGCCTAGGATTAAAATATAAATCATACTATAATCAATTTGGAGTCTACTAGATTTTGGCTCATTTGAAGTTTTCAAGTCAAAAAGGCTAACTTGGGCTTGACTTTGGTTGATTTGAGTTTAATTTGATAATTGTAGTTTATGTTTATATTTGGCTAAATGATTGATTCAAGAGAAAATTCATTAGTTTTGGCTTGATTTGGATAGGATTTGGCCAAGTTCAAGAAATTAGCTAAAATGGCTTGAATTGAGTCTTGGTTTAATTTTGGATTTGATTTTGGCTATTTGGATTTATATTTCATTTATATTTGGGGATATAAATGAAGATATAAAAGATCCATGAGAAAATCATTTGAGTTTGGAGTGATTTGAAAGCAAATTTGACCAAGCTTATGGATGTAGGTCAAAAGAGCTTAAGTAGGGTGTTGATTTGGTTTGATTTATTTTTGATTATTGGAGGATGGGTTTCATCTATATTCATGAATATATTTGAAGGAATAGTTTATTTATAAAGAAATTAATCAAGCTTGGGATAATTTGGGTTAAGATTTGATTAAGCCTATGGAGGTAAGTCCATAGGGCTTAAGAAGGGATTTTGGCTTGGTTTGGAATTTGGATTTGGATTTGGTAAATGATTGAAGGATTGAATTGATCTTTAAGAAAGTCAATAGAATTAGGATTGGTTTGAATTTGGTTAAGGCTAATTCCGTGAAATTGGCTAAAAAGGCTTGAATTGAGTCTTTGTTTAATTTTTGATTTGATTTTGGCTCTTTGGATTTATATTTCATTTAGATTTGGGGATATAGATGAAGATATAAAAGATCCACGAGAAAATCACTTGAGTTTGGAGTGATTTGGAAGCAAATTTGACCAAGCTTATGGATGCAAGTCAAAAGGACTTAAGTAGAAAATTGATTTAGTTTGATTTATTTTTGGTCATTGGAGGATGGGTTTCATTTATATTCATAAATATAAATGAAGGAATAATTAATTTCTAAAGAAATCAATCAGTGTTGGGATAATTTGGGTTAAGATTTGATTAAGCCTATGGAGGTAGTCCATAGGGCTTAAGAAGGGATTTTGGCTTGGTTTGATTTAGTTTGATTTGGTTAGTTTGGAGTTTGGATTTAGATTTGGTAAATGATTGAAGGATTGAATCGATCTTTGAAAAAATTAATTAAATCAGGATTTATTTGAATTTGGTTAAGGCTAAGTCCATAAGATGAAATCAAAAGGCTTAGGATGGGTTGTGAATTTAATCATGGGGGTTTTATGGAGAAATCTTGAGCTTGAATTAGATGATAGGATTGATTATAAGTCTTGGAAATTTGGTTTGGTATGAATTTGAGGTTTGGTTTGAGAAAAAAAAATAGATTGGGTTTAGGCTATATGGTAGGCAAGTTTTTTTAAGTTCCTAAGGCATAACCTATTCCTTTAGCTAACTCTTCTAAGTCTCAAGACTTAGGTTAAGTGTTCACCTAATTAGTAGAAGTGTTTTAAGACTAAGGAACTCTTAGTGTCTATATAAGTCCTAGATCTATGATGAGGAAGTTGAGAACTCACTCCAAAAGTGAGGTCAATATTATGATTTTAGAAAGTTTCAACTAATTAATTGCATTTTAAACCCTAATTAATCCCTAGTCCCATCGACACCATGCGAATGCTGATGTGGCAACGCTTTCCATGTAGCATTATGGGATTTTCTACTTAAATTGTCTAACAGGGCAGTTGTGCTAGCAGCGGTGGACGTGCTTTCATCCCCATCATTCAATCCAAGATCAGATGGTGGGGATTAATCTCGTGGTTCCTATAAGATTAAATCAAAGTAATCTAACAAATTAATCACAGAAGTCTATTCCAATCACGTAGAATGGTCATCGGATGATCCATCGTCCCTCGAGCGATGGAAGATGGACATCGTTCGCCCTCCTCCACTTGATCCAAGCTCGCCGGAGCTCGTGAGGGCTCGGGATTGACTCCAAATGCTTTAAGAAGGGTATCTAGAGGGATCTAACGATGGGATTCTCAAGAAAACATGATTTGCTTCACAAAAGATTAACACCTTAATGGATTTTTATAGTTTGCCAGAGTTTACCTCGCTGGAGCTCAGGACCGACGATTAGCGACTGAGGTAGCTTCATCTTGAAGTGACGAAGCCCTATTTAGAAGCTCACACCTTTACTCCTCGCGAGTGGCTCTATGGACCAAGCATCACCAGAATCATCATCAGAGTTGAACCTAGGACGGTCTTCGGTGCTCGAATTGATCAGGAATCAATTCATTATTAATCGCCAGAGCTTGGTGAACGTGTGGGTAAAGTTTATTTGAAAATGGTGGAGTTTAGGTGGGGTTGGATGGAGCTAAGCCTCACTTTGGCTCAGTTTCATCATCACTAGTGATGGGGAGGCTAAGGAAACTTGGGGAAAGCTTGGGGGAGTTCGTTTTTACTCTCTCAAGCTGAAGGAATCCTTTGATGCATGTGAGAGTGAGATAGGGAGGAGTATACTCTTTTTCCTCACCAATTCGATGACTTAGATTGGTTCTACCATGGGCGTGACGTTCGGTCGAGGTCATCGAGGGGTCATTTGGTGGGATTTGAGTGAGGAAGGGAAGTGAGGTATCTCCAATTGACTTATGGCTAACCCAACCAGCATTGGGTTAGGTTAGCCATATGGTCAAGATTCCAAACTCATCTTTGGTGGCTGCCAAATACAAAGGAGGGGGATGAACCACTCAAAAAGGAGGATCAATCGAACCCACATAGTCGATGACAGCTAGGATGAACCGGTGAGCCTTAGAAGAAGGAGGATCAATTAGACCCATTATGTCGGTACCCCAACACTCGAATGGCTATGAGGCCAATGTAGGATATAGAATGTTGGGTGGTTGGTGTAAGACCACACGGTGCGCCTGACATTGGTGGCATCTTCTAGCTATGTCCATGCAGTCTGTCATCATCGAAGGCCAGTAGTATCCTAGTTTTTTGATCTTGGCTTTCATCTTTAGATTGAATTGATGCGCTCCACATAAACCTAAGTCTACCTCAGTCTCGATCTTATGGGCTTCATGTTTATCCAAACAACGTAACCACATATGATCAAAGAACCGTCGGTACAAGGTGCCATCCATGAGAGCGTAGGAAAGGTCTCTCTGGTTCACCTGATGTGCTAGTGACTTCTCTTAAGATAGTTTTCCTATATTTAGATAATCCATGAATCGTTGCCTCTAATTCAACCCCTCATCTTTTTGGCAACAGTAATTTTCCCTTCAAGAGAGAGTCTCTCGATGAGTTTAGACAATCTTTTGGATATTTTTGGACTTATTGGACTCATCTTGACATGCCAACTCTTTACTTTCAATGCATCTACTACTGTGTTCTCTCCTCAAGAAATCTTATAAATAGTAACCTCTAGAATTTGGGCCAATAACTTCATAGTGTACTTGTGGTAATGATGGAGCTTAGGCTTCAGAACTTTGTAAGACCCAACAATTTGGTTAATAACTAACTGAGAATGCCCGAAGATGTTGATACTCTAGATGCATAGTATAATGGGTAACTCTAGATAGACAATCATAGCCTCATATTCGACTTCGTTGTTGTTGCATGGGTTGGATAGATGATATGAGAATCTTATCACATCATGGTCCGGAGTTAGGAAAACTATTCTTACCCCTATAATTCTTAGAAGAGTAGATCATGGTTCTTCTCCCTTTTGAAAGGAAGCCACACCATCAAATACATCTCCCAATGGTGAATGCTAGTGTCCCCTGAGTTCATGATTTATTGATCGGGAAAGTCATCACTAAGCGGAGAATCATCAGGAAGTGGGTGTGCTGCTAATAAATTTGCTAGTGCTTGTCATTTCACAGCACGAAGGGGTATGAAAGTGATGTCAAACTATGACAAAATCATCGATCAATGTGCCAACCATCCTGATAGCATCGACCGTGTCATGAGATATTGCAGTGGATTGATCCTAGAGATCAAGTTCACTTTATGAGAAAGTATGTAATGCCATAGCTTTTGGGATGCGAAGATTAAAGCTAGGCAATGATTTTTAATAGGTGGGTAGTTTTCCTCAGTAGGGATTAGACGATGACTAAGATAGTAGAGTGCATTCTCTTTTCCTTCATCATTGGTTTGGGCCAACAAAGTGCCTAAGGAGTCATCTAATACAATAGTATATAATATCAATGGCTTATCTGGGATAGGGGCTGCTAGAATTGGCAGCATCATCAGGTAGTGCTTGTGTCTTCGAATGCATGTTGGCACTTATCATCCCACTTGAACTTGATGTCCTTTTTGATAAGTACTAAAAATAGTTGGCACCTTCTTGATAGGTTAAAAATGAAGCATCTTAGATATGCCAATTACCCTTAAAATGATCTAAGTTGAGTTAGACTTTTAGGGGTTGGCATTTCTAATATTTCCTTGATCTTCTCCGGATTGATTTCTATTCTATGGTGCTAGACAACAAACCCAAGGAATTTTCCTTAAGCTACTCTGAAAGCACACTTTAGGGGATTCATTTTAAGGTTAAATTATCTTAACCATTCAAAAACTACTCTCAAGTTAAAAAGATGGTCTTCTTTTCTTTACTTTTGACTACAAGATCATCAATGTAACATTCAACCTGATGATGAATAAGTTCGTTGAAGATCTGAGTCATGGCCCACTAGTATGTAACACCGATATTTTTAAGGCCGAAAGGCATAACCCTATAGCAAAAGATTCCAATCTGGGTTTAAAATGCAGGGTTTCTTTCATCTTCAGGGGCCATCTTTATTTAGTTATAACCAGATGAGCCATCCATGAAAGAGAAGACTACATGAGATGAGACAATGTCCACCATCAGTTCTGGTATTGATAGTGAAGATTCGTCTTTTGAACATGCCTTATTTAGATCCATAAAATCAATGCATATTCAAATTTGGCCATTCTTTTTTTTAACTGGAACAACACTGGCCAACCAGATAGGATATCTTTCTTCTCTATTAAAGCCAGCATTAATCAATTTCTTAACTTCAGAAATGACCAACTGTTTAATGTCTAATCGCATGCTTCTAGGAGCTTGCTTGATAGGGTTATCACTAGGCTCTATTGCTAGTTTGTGGACTGCTATGTTAGAAGATAAACTGAGCATCTCTTCATAATTCCATGTGGAACAGTCCTTAAACTCATTCAATAGCCTAACTGAGTCATCGATTTTAGTATCATTTAATAACAAACTAATGTATGTCGAATGTGGATTATCTTCAGTCCCTAAGTTGATTTCTTTGAGCTCATCAATGCTTGGCCTGATCTCCTCTTTGAACTCTAGTGGTGCATCTCTGACTTCAAGATCATTTGTATCATCTAAAGTTTATAAACACACCTCCTTATATGAGTTAGCATGATTTGAAAAGAACCTATTAGATTTCAAATGATTGGTGATGATTAGGTAATGATAGTGATCATCGACTGAACCCACTGTATCAAATCCTAATCCTGGTCTTGATTGAGGATGTCTACTTTGGTTGTCCCATAACCTTTCAAAGTAGTCTGACCTTTGTTTAGAACAAGTATTTGGGATTAATCCCTTCTTGCTAAATTAAGAACACAAGGTGAATACCAATCAAAAGGCAATGTATTAAATCTTTATATGAATCATCCTTAAGTTTGACATCAGGTTCTTAGCTTGAGGATGATGCTCCTAAAGACAAACTCTGAGTTTTCCCATTTGTGGATGACTTAGGAGCTTCTTTAACTACAAAACCCTCAACTTTTTAGGAAGAAAGTGGGGTTAGAGCTAAGGTTCCCAACTGACTCTTGACTATCTGATATGCAGACTTGGATACATTTATACTTTATTTTGGAGCCCGATATTCATCACTATCATGCTCCAATGTCACCTCAAATGGGATCTGTTGTTAAGAAGAGCTGGCTGGTGTGCTAACCACATAAGACTCATCCTCTGAACTTGATTCTAAGTCTATGTGGATAACAGGTGTGCTCCTAGTGATTGGGACATACCTTCTATTGGGTGGCCAATAGGGAGGCTTTCCACCTCAGGGGTTGCCTCTGATATGTCCTCTACCTCAGCCTGGTGGAGGTCGGGTCATCCTACCCATGTGTTCCAATGGAGTAGCGAACTGTGAGTGGAATCTAATGTCAGGCTCTATGTCTCCCCCTGAGTCCACGTCTCACTCTCTTTTATTTTCTTTTTCTATTTATTTTTTTCTTTTATTTTTCTATTTCTTTTTATTTTTATTTTCTTTCTTTTTGTCCCTCTTGGGGATCTTGACTAGATTCGTGAAAATGGACTTGTTGGTTTTGGGGAAGAAAATAAGCTGCATCCTTATATATTTCGGCCTTATAAACTGTGAAGGGCTTGAGATTTTCTTTGATGTAGTACTCAATTCTACCTCTCATGAACTTCAAGCACAGATGTAGAAAGAATGGTACTGTGTTGTTCTCATGTATCCATGGTCTCCCAAGCAAATCATTGAAAGATGTATCTAAGTCTATGATATGAAACTTGGCTTCAGTCTTCCAGTCATCTATCTCTAATTAAAACACTGTGGAGCCTAAAGCCCTGTCGCCTTATTCACTGAATCCTCTCTACATCATCCTCTCCTTTTAGAGTTTTGAGATGTAGATCCTCAAGTAGGCAAAAATTCTTAAACTCATAATGTTGACTGATGCACCTTGGTCAACCAAAACTGTTGATAACCTATATTTGCCAATATCCACTATGATGTAAAGAGGGAGGTTGTGCTCGTTCATTTCTAGAAGTAAGTCTTCATCACTGAATGTAGCTCCTAAGATTTCCTTTGAGATGTGTACCTCCTCATCAATAGCGATCAATTTAGCTAAGCATATATCTGGATCAAGAAGAGCCTTGACTAGAGATTCTTTCATCTCTTTGGATAAGATAAGAGCATTATATATGCTTAAGTTAGCTGGAAACTTTCTAAGATATGCTAGATGTTGTAGTTAACTTTGACTTGGTCTGCCATAAGCTTATCCATGCATGGAGCATCCTATGGAGGGGTTATCTGCTCACTGGAACTAATGAATTATTTACCCTTATCAAGAGGTGCTACCCTAGGAGGTAGAACTTTGCCACTGCGTAGATTGATTTCAGTGACTTCTTGAAATGATGAACTTGTGGAAAGTTCTACCTTCTCATCAGGAATACCTATAGCTTCTCCTATGGGATCTTCAGAGTCAGTTGACTCCAAGTCAATCTCAAGAGGTGAACCCGATTGATTCAGAAAAGGAAAGTTTGATTCTAATTCAGAAGAAAATGGATCGAAATGATGAGAGCTATCATTATTATAAGTGAAAGCTTTCTTCATTGATTTCTTTTTTAGGTGGAGGTAAATGATATAAATCTAACAAAGCAAGCGGGGTAAGGGATTTAATGCCATTGTTCGCTGATAGAAATCTAACAATCTCAAGAGGTGAACCCTATGAGGTACACACCTATTGGAAGAAGAAGAGCTAGTGGAGGAAGAAGTAGTAGTTATAACTATGGATGGAGTGCTGGACTCGGATGGTGGTTGCACTACTGAACTACTCCAGGCAAGTAAGGTGGACTGCTGATGCTAGTGCTGGGCTGTCACCTTCTTCAAGTTGTCTTTGGCAACTTACAAACCTTGCTTGGTGTTGGAGGTTTGAGATGCCTCAGGCACCTGTAGAGAGAGTTTCTTAATTTTAGAAACTATCATTTTAGAGGTTCGGGATAAGGCAATATCCCAAGCTTCTTTTGTCTTGAGAAGATCTTAGGTTTCCCCAAGAATTACTCTAATAGAATTGGAAGGTTATTTTACTAAGTATTCCTTGGGGATAACTATGGCACCTAACTTGTAGCTATGCTCAAGCCAGTCCTTAAATGTAATATAATCCTCTAAGACATGTCTAATCATGCGGTGGCAGGGGTAATAGTTAGGATCATTACTCTAGCCCACTTTCTCTAACCTTTTGAGCTCTAGTAACTGAAAGTTTGGTTTCTTTAAGAGATTCTTAAAGATTTTTCTAACTACATCCCTCTTGAATGAGTATGGCTTATTCAATCTATCAGCAAAAGTAGGCAGGAAATAGCTACCTGGCGGGGATAGAAATACCATTACTAGGTATGCTGCTAATGTGGTGGGAATGGCCATTGAGCAGCTGATATGAAAGTTGAGGTAGTGACAGAGGAGGTGGCAAAGGAGATTGCTGAGCTTGGGGTTTCTCATACTAGACTTTGGCTAGATGCTTTCTTCTATCCACTGACACAACTGTCCCTGGCTTCTTCTTGAACACCTTCTGCAGCTTGGGCTGAGATGATTGATCGGGAAAGGGTAACTGTTTGGCTTCCTCTTGTAGGCTAGCTACCTTGTTAATTAGTTTCTCAAATGTCCAAATGGTAAAGCCCTTAAGCATGAAGGTGATCAGGCCATGAATATTCTTGAGGAGAATCTCAATGACATGCTGTTTAGATAGCTGTGACTCATATTTTATGCTCAGGTTGCACCACTTGAGAATATAATCAAAAGATACACATTGAGGACTTATGTCGCTATAACAAGATTGCTTATAATCACTCTTTGATGAGTTCCAGCAAATCTCTTGATGAAGAGGTTCTCCAACTCAGCAAAAGTTCTTACCAAACTGTTGGGCAGTTTAGCATACCCATTAAATGCAACCCTTGCTAGGCTATTGACAAAATTCGAACAAAGTGCATCACGCCAGATTTGCATCTCGAAATCTACAATATCGTCGGGGTTCCCACTGCCATAAAAAATTTTAAAGGAAGGTGGCACAAAACCCTTAGGGTATTGAACTACATCAAATTCTTCTAGGTATTATCTACCCTTTGGAATAGATGAGCTCCCCGGGGCTTGCGCCATTGCTTCCTTCACCTGCTGCTCTATGATATAATTGATATCCTTCTCATGCATGGAGGTTCCATCTATAACCTTCCTATGCAAACTACCAGCGTCATCCTCTATGGGATTGCACCTAGGATGCTCTAAGGTATGTAGCAACTCTGGACGGTTAGCTATCATGGGAGAGGGCTATGAAACTGAGGCTAAGTTCTGCAATGCTAAAACTACTACCATCAACTCCTCAATCTTCTTCTCCATCTTGTCAATGTGATCATCCATCTGTCTGAGTTGGTGGAGGAGGTGCTGAGTTGAGTGAAAAGTGTCACTTTCCTCGAGCACGGTACCTTCCTGGCTAAGCTGATCCTGATGTAAAGATCCCCATGTATCAATCAAGTGGACCTCAGCCATGTCATCCAATATGTCATCCTCATCAAGATTGAAGCTGACTCTATCCTCCTCCTGATTGGAGTGGCCACTTCTAAAAATCAATAGTTTCTTGACAAAGTAATCTATTAATATGTCATCTAGTGATCGATCTACTATGCTTGGCCAGACTAAGATAAATCTTGATTAGGATTGTGCTCCTCTACTGCAACCATACGCATCTTGTCAAGACTTTCTCACTAGCAGGATCAACTGTCATGGGGACTGTGTCTATGCCCACTCCCCTCTCTATCTCTGTATGCTATGGTGGAGGTGTTGCGATGATGATGCTCTTGGGTCGCCACTCCTTCTTGACCATAGCTGAGGTAGGGGATGGAGCAGTGGTGCACAATCTCAGCTCAATAGGTGGAATGGATGGAGCGGGATCCTTGGATTGTAGTCGGATCACCATATGGGATGGTCTCTCCTCGGATGGGGGCTTCTGAACCATTGCAAGAATGGTGGATGCTACGAGCTGAACTAGTGATGGTGGATGATAAGGTGAGTGGTGCGATGGCAACCGACTACCCTGGAGATCTCCTTACATGGCGACGCAGAGAATAATATTGTTGAGTCAATGGCCTGGCGCAGGCGATCGAAAAATCTATCAAAGCAGAGGCTGCCAATTGCGAGGCATACCTTTGTTACTCTCTCCTATGTACTTGAGCAGATACTAAAGCCTCCACGGCTCTCTCTCTCTATGGATCTGGCCCCAACACTCCTAGGGATCATGGATCGTAAGTCAAATAAGGTACTAGACTCTAAGCATCTATAAGCTCTGCCGACCTAGCATAAAACAGTCCTAAGTTCGACGTAGGGCCTCCTATGCTCCGTAGCCAGTGTATCATGGTATGCTGGTGGTGGAGGAGATGCAACGATCCTCCAGTAATCCTCTTCTCTATCAAGAGGTCAAGAGGGAGTGGGGAACTTACTAACCCTCAGTGTGGAGGTCTCACGGGGAGAACCCTCAACTATATGGGAAGTAACGTCAAGCTCTTTGGCTGTCGCTCATGACCTCGCTTAATCTTTCGATTTTTGTTACGGTGTTGGGTACGAGTGAACAAGGCAGAGTGGGAGCTAGAACCTACCTCAAAGGTGGAGGAGACTAACTCAGAGGCTAAGATAACCCTCCCCTTTGGCATGACCAAGGAGGAGATAATAGCTCTCCCTAAAGCTAAGGTAAGGGCAACTAAACAGGTAGGTACTAAAACTAACATTGAACGGGGTGCGAGAACCACTACGGCCTTCCTCTTCAGCGAGGGAAACTCAGAGTCAGATGAGATATCTAAGCAGATGAGTGGCGTCTATCCTGCCACCTCCTCCCTACTAACGATTGTGAGGGCTACCCCCTCACAAGTAATATAGACCTCCTCAAAGCCAAAACTAAAATAGATTAACTGCATGGCATCAGTCATGGTGAGATTGGTCTGATTCAATGCCAGATCTACACCAGAAGGGAAAGAAAAAATGAACTTACTAGGAGCCATGATCAATGCAATGACAGGAAGCTGGACTGACCGACTGTACTGAAATCACTGCATTTGTTGAAACATAATTGAGTTAGAACCTTACCTTGATGTTAGCCTCAATCATTAACTTCTATAATTAATTTGAAATTTGAACCCACACTTAACAAATTTAGGTATGCTAAGTGGGGTTCATTGAATTTTGGAGAGATTTTTTTTTTTTGATATTTGGAGGAGAGACTTTGCCATATGATTTTGATTTAAAACCCATACTCAACCAATTTAAGTAGGTTGGGCGGGGTTCAAATATTTGGAGAGACTTTTAAAGATATTTGTATTATGTATCTTGTTTGAAAATTTTGATTTAGAAAACCTCACTTAGCAAATTTTTGTATGGTAAGAAGAGGTTTTGATTATATGTTTGAAGATTTTGTGAAAGTATCTTTGCTTGTGATGGTTGGTTATGTGCATGACATATGTATATTTGAAAATGGGGCTTCTTACTTAACAAATTTGGTATGTTAAGTAGAGGCCAAATGTGTTTGATATGTGTTTGAAAATGATACTCACACTTAACAGATTTGGTATGTTACGTGGGAGTTAAATGCATGTATGATTTGAAAATGAGACTCTTACTTAACAAATTTGGTATGTTAAGTAGGAGTCAAGTGTGATATGATTTGAAAATGAGATTCTCACTTAATAAATTTGGTATGTTAAGTGGAACCAAGTGTGATTTGATTTGAAAATAAGATTATCACTTAACAAATTTGATATATTAAGTAGGAATCAAGTGTGATTATGATTTGTATTCTGAAAATGAGACCTCACTTAACTAATTTGGTATGTTAAGTGGAAGCCAAGTGTGATTTAATTTGCTTTTAAAAATGGGACTCTCACTTAACAAATTTGGTATGTTAAGTGGAACCCAAATGTGATTATGATTTGCGTTTCAAAAATGGGGCTCTCACTTAACAAATTTAGTTTGTTAAGGGGAGCCAAAAGTGATTATAATTTGTGTTTTTAAAATGAGACTCTCACTTAACAAATTTGGTATGTTAAGTGGGAGCCAAATGTGATTTGATTTGCCATTGAAAATGAGACTCCTCGCTCAACAAATTTGGTATGTTAAGTAGAAGTCAAATGTGTTTGATTTTGAAAATGAGACTCTTACTTAACAAATTTGGTATGTTAAGTAGGAGTCAAGTGTGGTATGATTTACTTTTAAAAATGAGACTTCTCACTTAACAAATTTGGTATATTAAGTGGGAGCCAAGTGTATTTATAATTTATGAAAGAGGGGAAATCTATTTTACAAAAATAGAGTTCAATTTATTTTTGTTAATTTTGAAAATGGGGCTTTATTTTGAAAAATTAGGGTATGTCAAATGGGGTCCAAAATGGTTCTTGATTTCATGCGTGTGATTTATTACTTTTGAAAAGAAGGAAACTTCAACTCTAGCATATGTGAAATATGTTGAGTGAAGTTTTAATTTTATGCTATGATTTTATTTGAAGATATGATCTTCATTCAACAAATTTGAACACGTTGAATGAAGGTGATTATCTTCAAAAGTGTGCTTTTGAAAAAAAGAAAAACCTCAACTCTAGTATATGTGACATATGTTAAGTGGACTTCCAATTTTATGCTATGATTTTATTTGAAAATAGTATCTTCATTCAACAAATTTGGGTATGTTGAATGGGGATAACTACTTCCAAAAAGATGCTTTTTGAAAAATAATTTTTTTTTGATTTTGAAAAGAACTTCCATGTAACAATCATGGGGATTGTTATATGAGGTTTGGTTATGTGAGTTTTATGCTTTTCGGAAATTTTATATGCATTTTGTGCAAAATCTTTTATTATGTGAATTTTGAAAAAGTGCTTTTGGAAAGTTACATTTAGCAAAAGAGTTTATTTTCTTAAATATAAGATGAACCTTGCCTCACCAAGTTAGGGGTGAGGAGGATCTAAGTATTTTTCATCTCCTTTCATTAGTTAATTTTATCTTTCACCTATTGGGGAACCTAATAGGAGTTTCAAGATCTACAAGGAGTGAGGTCCTAAAATCTAGAGGGTGTTAGCTAGCTTTGCTTAAGAATGAAATAAGCTATATTGCAATGGAAGAAAAGATAGTCTTGGACTCATATGAAATACAAGTCAACTATCGATGTTTGGAGACAACAATTCTCTACCAGAGATGGAGAGAGGAACAATCCCCAGCAGAGTCGCCAGAAAAGTCGGTGGTGTTTATTTTCAATTTGTGTATATGGGGGACACCACGCAGATCTGAGGGTGTACTTATTGAGGTGATCGGGTATGACATCAAGGAATAGTGAACTATTTCGAAAAATAGAAATCACTATCATATAATGAACTTAATCACCTAATAAGGACTCCTAAGGCATGATGGGTCTTCGAATATACTATAGATTTTTTCCCTACTTTACATGGGTGAATAAAGTAGGGTTTATTTAAACTAGGTTCTAAAGTTGCCTATGGGGGCAAGCCCCAATAGTTAATTACATTCTAAGGAAGGTGAGTTCTTTAGGAATACTCTTGATTAAAGTAGGTAATTATTATCTCCAAATATTTCGAAGATAGGACTATCAATAAATTGGTTATATTTGGGAAAATTAAGTGGGATAGATCTAAAGGAGAAACTTATTTATCGATGTCGAAGGAGATGAGTAGAGAATTCTCATGAAACTAGAAACCATAGTGAGCATTGTAATCTATCATATGTTTGGGCTTTATATATTTGAAACTGAATAAAATTATGTATTTGACTTGAAATTTATTAAAAAACTAGGACTTATAATCTCACAATACAAGATTGTGGAAATGCCTAAGAGGTGGGGATTTATGCTTATAACTTGAGGGAAAATAGTAACCTCAGATCCTAAATCTAGGGAGCTTTAGCGAGGGCCAAAGCACATCCTAAACCTAAAGCAAAAATGGGTATATTGTTTATCTCCATAAGAGAGGGTAAACTACTCGACTATTAGACTTCTAACTGCCTGGAGTGGCAGCCAGCTAACTCCTCGTACATTTTAAAACCATGTGGTCAAGTCATATGTTTTACAAGATGGTTAGGTTATTATTATTTAGAAAGAAACTAAAGTCCTTAGACCCACTCCCTAAGAGACTAGAGCATGAGTGGTATGAATAATGACTTAGTTTAATGTAAATTTAATCAATTTTTACTTGATTTCATACTCTTCATTTTGATAAAGGCCATATGATTTTTACATGTCTAAATGCATGATGAAATGAGATTATTGGCTAAATTAGAGAGAAAGAGTAATTTCCACCTCAGAGAAAACCCTCAAAGGTCAAGTCTTCCCCTATCATGCAAGGATGGAAACCCTCTCTTAGCAAAAGTGAAATGAGATGACATGCATGATATTGAGCATACAACCTCCAGCTAAGGGTTTGCTAAATCTTTTAATTATCTTAATTTAACACCTAGGCTTTAAATGAGGTCATGAGTTATTTAGAAAATTAATTATGAGTTATAGTTGGGGTAGAAAGTTTATTTTTTCTTAAGAGCCTAACCAGATCCAGGCCACACATTAAATCACCATAGATGAAGAAGCTAGGAAAATACATGCCATTTGTATTACATAATTGTAAACAAATCATCAAACAATTTATAAACCCAACGTAAAAGAATAATTGGCTACTGCGGTTGGGTATCGCCATACAACTCGAAAAGAGAAATAGGTAATCGAGCTCTACCCTTATACAACCTGGTATATGAAAGAATAATTACAATTACATAAATGAATAAATGTTATGGGGGTCTTCATTCTTCATGTCTTCATATCTCCTCCATTTCTTCATTTGGGTTTACTTGCTCTAAATGCATCATGGGGGCCTCCTAGGATAAAGCCTTCTAACCACCGCTCATCCCAATCCCCCATAACCCTAATCATAATTTCTAATGCAAAATTACATCAAAAATAGGAAAAGCAAATCTAACTACACATGCAAGACAAGTATTTGCTAAACACACCATATAACCCAAGCAGTTATATGTATAATTTGGACTTAGCACCCTGCACGTGGGTAACCAAGTCCACCTATCCTAATTTAGATTATACTTAGGGGTTAAGCAACCTGTAAAAGTGAGCATTTATATTTATTTTTAAGCACCCCTTAAGCACAATATTCTACAGAAGATATAATTAGGCTAATCACGATATAATATCTAGTCTACGAAGCATACACCCTAACATCTAGTCTATAATAATATATCATAAAATGAAACATACATCAAACCCTACACCACCCTAACGTAAAGCTAGAAATGGTGACTTAATGTAAGGTGTGTGTATTAAGGCTTATGTGGTATGCCTTAACTAGGCTTTGTTGTAATTTCCTAATTATTAAGAGATTTAATTATGAAGGCTAGTTTCACTTTAAATGACTTAATTGATTTATGAGTTTTACTTAATATTTTCTCTTGTTTCACTTGATTTACACTTAACAACTAAGTGTTATAAAGAGAAGAAAAGATAGGGTCACTCTCTCTTATCCCTACCTTAAGCCACATCTACAGCCAATTAATTAATCAATTATTTTTAGTGAATGACTTATTATATATTTTAAATTAATCTTAAGTTTAGGTTTATTTTAAATAATCTCATTCAATAAGAGAGGCATCTTAAAATTAACTGTAATTAACTACTATTATATGACACATATCCATTCATTTCTTTCCATCATATATGATCATGCATATAATTAATCCCTAAACATATCTATACATGCAATATGCTTTTGGCACACTTAAATGTAAGATACATAAAATGAGTTTTATAGAAAAGAAGATTTTCATTCATTAGCTAAATACACATTCAAATGTATGAAAATTTTAAGCAGGTACATCACCATTATTTTGCACCAGGGGAGTGAGGTAGGGACCTCCTTAAGGCTATTTAAATGTCCAGATGAATATACCCATTATTCTTAAATACATATGGATGTATAAGCAACTATAAGAATAGAAAACCATGAGAAAGTAGAATTTGATTTACTTGATTTATTTGTATGAATGAACTAAAGCTCTATCCTAATTATAATGTTAAGATGCATAAGAATGAAATCAAATGAGTACGTCGCCATTGTTTTGCACCAGGGGAGTGAAGTAGGAACCTCCTTGGGGCTACTTAAAGTCGTGGGTCTCCAAAATGTTGAGACTAATGAACCCATTAACATTCATACTTGTGCAAATCAACATATGAATGAAAGAAGGGAACTTTGCATCATTCACTAACTTTATATTCACATGCACCTTCTATGTATGTATAGCTAATGTCACAACATGTATTATTATTCATTAATAAGCTTTTGAAAATACATTTGAGATTTAATAGTGATAATAGCCACACATATTTCTAATTAAGTCAACACATGCAAATTTGACATAAAGGAAATCATTTATTTTTAATTGATTATTGAAGAAATGAATGCATGAATCAAGTGACATAGAACACTTTAATATGATTGGAAAGAAATAAAGAAACACAAGCATGTAATTTCATTCAATCCAACTAATTCCTAAGGACAATCACATTAAATAAGCTTATTTAAAATGAACCATAATTAATCGTTAATTAAGTGATTTGTTTAATTACTTTTATGATTTCTCTACACATGTAGACCAATTATAAGTTCATTAAGCTTCTTTAGATTATTAAACATATAAAGATCTACACAAGGTTTAATTAATCTAATTACAGATGATTTGAAATTCCTTTACTTAATTAATTAAATTCTATAGCAATCTAAATTTTAATTAAATTAATTGGTTAATTAAGTGATTAATGAATTCTTGATTAACTCTTTAAATAAAATGATGGTGGCTTAAGGAAAGAGACCAAGAAAGAGGCCTCAATCTTTATCCTAAAGTCCTTTCACTGTTAACAAAGGTCATGAAACTTATTTTATTAACTAATTTACTATTCATTTGATTAATTAGCTTTAATTAAGCTAAAAGGGTAATTAACGCTTAACCAATTGATTGCCCCAATGAATTAGCTAATAAATTTCAAGAAAAATAGGGGAGGCATAGGTTATCCCCCTAAACATCTCTAGAAATTTTAAAATTAATCAGATAATTAATTAAAGAGTAATTATGTTAATTAAAATTTTAATTAAATATTAATTAAGCAAAAATTACTATATTAATTTAATTAATGATAATTTTATTTGATTCTCCTCTAAAATACCTTCAAACTGAGGAGCCCTCATTTATCTTTTTTAGATTTTTCTAGGATTAGTTATGAATTTTTGAAGTTTCAACATTAAAAATGGATTAATGAGCCCTAATTAAAGCCCTAATCCCGTCGACACCATGTGGCTGCTTATGAGGCGGTTTTCCAAGTGACACAATGGGATAGGTTGTTTAAGTTGTCCCATCTGCATGTTCGGTCAGCCGGCAATGTACGTGATTTTGATTCATGTCGTTTGATCTTGGATCGGATGATGCATATCAAACCATTGTCTTAAGGGAGGAAATATCGTGGCTCTATCATGATCTAATCAGAGCCATTTTGATCATGCGGAATGGATACCCGATGATCCTTCCTCTACACTGGAGTTGAAAGATGAAACCTGTCGGTTGTCTCTCATGCGATTTGAGCTCACCAGAGCTCGGATTGGTTCCAAATAGAGCCTACACCTTCACACAAAGGATCCAAAGGGATCCAGCTGCTATGATCGACTCATAATCACATTGAACTCATAAAAAGGCCAACCAAAAATGAGCTAAGGATCCATTTTAATGACCATACCTCACCAGAGCTAAGACTGGCGGCTCGAGAGAATGAGGAAGCTTCATCTAGTAGAGATGAGGCCCTGCTGAGCGGCAATTACTTTGGTTTGAGGTGGATTGCTTTAGAGACTAAGATCCTCCATTTAAGTGTTCTATTTGGTCAAACTCCTATCTCTGGCAGCTTTGGAGCTTGGGAAATGATTCGTATGGCTTCAACTAGGTCCAAGGATGGTGTGTGCAAGTTTGATTGAAGTGTGGTGGAGGATTAAGAAAATGGGACTTCAGATTGGCCTCCCCTATTTTGGCTTAGTGTAAAACTGAGAGAGGGAGAAATGGGGAGCTTACAACCTTTGGGGAAGGGCTGAGGAGTTTTGTTTTAGTTTGAAGGGCTCAGACAAAAATGAATTAATCAATTTTCATTTGAATTGAGGGGGTATATCCCCTAAATTGCTAAGGAGGATGGGCGGGATTGAACCCAAAATTTTGGTCTACCAACCATCGCCAGTGCGTCGGACTTATCTCCATCAAGTCCATGTGGCATGACCTGTGTGGGGGAAAGTTTGGGAGGTGGCTCAAGGTCTGATATGGGGTAGATTTGGTTTCCTTTGTCCATTTGGTGCTCGGTTTGAAGTGAGGGGGGAAGAGAATGGGTTCCCATGGTCCATGGCTGATCCTAGTGTGCTTAGAGTGGACTATGGGGCAGATGATACTCCAAAAAGCAAAGTTCAGGGCTGCGAATGAAAGGGGAGAGTGGACTTTGCCTCTTTTGGATGGAATCTAATGCAATGGTGTTTGTCTAATGGCTAATCCACTTGGGAGGGTCCCACTTTGCTTACGGGTAGATTTTGGGTTGAATTAGTCAATTTGAGTTGGGTTTGGTCAGCCACCAAAGTCCCATGAGTTGATTTTGGGTGCTTAGGCTTCATTTGGTCAAATAGATTCATGTTGGGTTGGGTTGACCAATTGATCAAAATGGGTTAAACGAATGCTTGGGTTAGGTTCAAATGATAATTTGAAGAGTTTTAGTTCAAGTGGTTTCAATCAATTTGGCTTAGGTTTGATTTTAACTCACTTGGATTCAAATAGGTCAAATGAGCTAAGTTGACCAATTTGACCAATTTGACCAAATTGGGCTGGGTTAGGTGTTGGTTCAAGTTCAATTGGTTAATTAAAGATCATTGTAGGCTTTGGTTTGTTTTGATATGGATTTAATCTAGATTTTGGCTATTTTAACCCTTTAGGTCAATTTGGGCTAGGTTGGGTCAAGTTGACCAATTGGTCAAATTGGGCTTTATTGTGGCTTTGGTCAAGTTCAATAATTGGTTTGAAATGAACTTGAGTCATTGGTTGCAATCAATTTGGGTTTAATCATGATTTTGAACCATTTTGCTTTTTTAGGCAAATTTGGGTTAACTTAGGGGTCAATTGGGCTTGGTTTGGCTCAATTGAGAGTTTGGTCATCTTCAATCATTGATTATGAATTGGTTTCAATTAATTTGGTATATGGTGGATTTTGGCTAGTTTAGGTTTCATTTGGGCTAAAGGTTGACTTGGTCAAATGATCAAGTTGAATTAGCTTGACCTAATTAAAGGTAGTTGATCTACCTAGGATGATTGTCAATCGTGATATGAGGTTTAGATTGGCTTGGTACGATCAAATTTTGGTTGAATTATAACTTAGCTCAAAAAGGTCCTTTAGGTCACTTTGGGTCAAGTGGACCTAAATGAGTCAATTGATTTGGTTTTTTGCTTGATTCAGGTTTATTTAAACTCATATATGAGCCTAAGATTGAAATATAAATTCAACTACAATCAATTGGGAGTCTAATGGATTTTGGCTCATTTGAAGTTTTCAAGTAAAAAAGGCTAACTTGGGCTTGACTTGGATTGATTTGAGTTTGATTTGATAATTATAGTTTATGTTTATATTTGGCTAAATGATTGAAGGAATGATTGATTTAAGAGAAAATCCATTAGTTTTGGCTTAATTTGGATAGGATTTGACTAAGTTCATGAAATTGGCTAAAAGGCTTGAATTGAGTCTTGGTTTAATTTTGGATTTGATTTTGGCTACTTGAATTTATATTTCATTTATATTTGGGGATATAAATGAAGATATAAAAGATCCATGAGAAAATCACTAGAGTTTGGAGTGCTTTGGAAGCAAATTGGACCAAGCTTATGAATGCAGGTCAAAAGGGCTTAAGTAGGGAATTGATTTAGTTTGATTTATTTTTGGTCATTGGAGGATGTATTTCATTTATATTCATGAATATAAATGAAGGAATAATTTATTTATAAAGAAATCAATCAAGCTTGGGATAATTTGGGTTAAGATTTGATTAAGCCTGTGGAGGTAGGTCCATAGGGCTTAAGAAGAGATTTTGGTTTGGTTTGATTTAGTTTGATTTGGTTAGTTTGGAATTTGTATTTGTATTTGATAAATGATTGAATGATTGAATGATTGAATTGATCTTTGAGAAAATCAATTGAATCAGGATTAATTTGAATTTGGTTAAGGCTAAGTCCATGAAATTTGCTAAAATGGCTTGAATTGAGTCTTGGTTTAATTTTGGATTTGATTTTGGTTATTTGGATTTATATTTCATTTATATTTGGGGATATAAATGAAGATATAAAAGATCCATGAGAAAATCACTTGAGTTTGGAGTGATTTGAAAGAAAATTTGACTAAGCTTATGGATGTAGGTCAAAATGGCTTAAGTAGCGAATTGATTTAGTTTGATTTAATTTTGTTCATTGAAGGATGTGTTTCATTTATATTCATGAATATAATGAAGGAATACTTTATTTATAAAGAAATCAATCAAGCTTGGGATAATTGGGTTATGATTTGATTAACCCGATAGAGGTAGGTCCATAGGGCATAAGAAGGGATTTTGGCTTGGTTTGATTTGGTTGGTTTGGAATTTGGATTTGGATTTGGTAAATGATTGAATGATTTAATTGATCTTTATGAAAATCAATTGAATCGAGATTGATTTAAATTTGGTTAAGGCTCAGTCCATAAGATGAAATCAAAAGGCTTAGGAAGGGTTTTGAATTTAGTCATGGGGTTTTATGGAGAAATCTTGAGCTCGAATTTGATCATGAGATTGATTATAAGTCTTGGAAATTTGGTTTGACATGAATTTGTGATTTGGTTTGAGAAGGAAAGCATGGATTGGGTTTAGGTTATAGGGTAGATAAGTTTTCCTAAGTCCCTAAGGCATAACCTATTCCTATGGCTAAACTTTCTGAGTCTCTAGACTTAGGTTAAGTATTCACCTAATCACTAGAAGTGTCTTAAGACTATGAAACTCTTAGTGCCTACAAGAGTCATAGATCTATGATGAAGAAGTTGAGAACTCACTCTAAAAGTGAGGTCAACATTATAATTTTAAGAAGTTTTAACTAATTAATTACATTTTAAACCCTAAGTAATCCTTAATCCCGTCGACGCCATGTGGGTGGCTGACTTGGAAACACTTTTCACATAGCACCATGAGATTTTCCACTTAAATTATCTGACGTGGTAGTTGAGTTAGCAATAGCGGATGTGCTTTCATCCCTGTCGTTTGATCCAAGATTAGATAGTAATCATGGATGTCCATTTCAATCAGGCAGAATGATTGGTGGATAATCTGTCATCCCCCGAGTTTGGAAGACAAACCCTTTTCACCATCCTCCACTCGATCCAAGCTTGCCAGAGCTCATGAGGGCTTGAGATCAACTCCAAAAGCTTCGAGTAGGGTATCTAGAGGGATCAAATGGTGGGATTCTCAAGAAAACAAGATTTGCTTCATAAAAGACTAACACCTTAATAGATTTATACAGTTTTCCAGAGTTTACCTAGCAGCTTCGATTAAGCCAGCAAGTGTGAAGAGACAAAGCCCTGCTCAAAAGCTCACACTTTGAATTCTCACCAGTGTCTCTATGGACCAAGCGTCACCAGAATCCTCACAGGAGTTGGACTTAGGATGGTCTCCGGTGCTCGAATCAATCGAGAATTGATTAGTTCTTAATCACCGAAGCTTGGTGAATGTGTGGGTAAATTTCATTTCAAAATGGTGGAGTTTAGGTGGGGTTGGATGGAGCTAAGCCTTGGTTTGGCTCGGTTTTATCATTACTGGTGATGGGGAGGCTAAGGAAACCTGGGGAAAGCTTAGGGGAGTTTGTTTTGACTCTCTCAAGATCAAGGAATCCTCTGATGCATGTGAGAGTGAGATGGGGAGGAATATAATCTCCTCCCCCACCAATTCGATGGTTGAATTGGTTCTTCCTTGGGTTGGCATACGATCGACGAGGTAGCTAGGGTCGTTAGAAGGAAGCTGAGGCGGCTTAGTTTGAGTGGGTGAGTGAAGGGAGGAAGGCTGCCATGGCTTAGGTGGAGTGTCCTTGGTTTCCTAGGTGTGCCAATGGGGGGACATGGGTTAGCTCACCTCCCTTGACCTATGGATGACCCAACTAGGCTTGGGTTAGGATGGCCATATGGTCAAGAGTCCAAACTCAGCTTTGGGTGGTTGCCAAATACAAAGGAGGGGGTTTGACCACCCAAAAATGAATCTTGTTCTACATGGAGGGATTTATTTAATGGATGATAATTCAAGTTTGGTTTAGGTTGGATTGGATTTGGGCTGACCCATGGTGACCCAAGGATGGGTCATGCCAAGTTTGAATGGGTTTGGGCTTGATTTGATTGGGTTTGGCTCAATTTGACCCATGTAGGTCAAATTAGGCTAGGTTGGGTTAGGTTGACCAATCGGTTGAGACAAGTTCAAATAATGATTTGGAATATTTTGATTCTGGATATTTTGATTCAATTTATTTGATTTAATTTTGATTAGATTTGAATTTGACTCATATGGGTTCATATGGGTCAAATGGGTCAGATGGGCTAAGTTGACCAATTTGATCAAATTCGCCAAATTGGTCAAATTAGCCAAATTGGCAATTGATCATTTGAAGATGATTGTTGGTTTTGATTTCAATCAATTTGGATTTAGGAATGATTTAGACTAATTTGACCCTTTAGATCAATTTGGGCTAAATGGGTCAATTGTGTTAGCTTGGCCAAATTGGTTTGATCAAGGAGGTTTGATTATGTTCAATAATCAATTTAGGATGGATTTGACTCATTGGTTACAATCAATTTGATGAAGGATTTGATTTGGCCCAATTTGGTCCTCTATGTCAAATTGGGTCAACTTGGGTCAAATGATGAATTGGATTTGGTTTGACTCAATTGATGGTCAAGTCATGTTCAAGGATCAATTTGAAGTTGGTATAAATCATTGGTTTCAATTAATTTGAATTGGGATGGGATTTGGTTTAATTTGGTTCATGTAGGTTAATAGGGTTAACTTGGGTCAAGTGATTGAATTGAGTTAATTTGACCCAATTAATTGCAATTGATCAATCAAGGATGATCAATAATCAATATACGAGGCTTTGAATTGTTTGGTTCAATCCAATTTGGGTTGGATTAGAGTTTGGCTCAAATGAGTACTTTAGATCACTTTGGGTCAAGTGAACCTAATGGGTCAATTAAGTTGGTTTTAAGTTGAATTAGGTTGAATTGTGTTTGATAATTGATTTGGGATTGATTTATGTCTTTGATTGCAATTGATTTGGGTTTTATTGGATTTTGGCTCATTTGGACATTTTGGGTTCGAATGGGGTAGCTTGGGTTAATTGAATTGATTTTGGTCAATTGGCTTGATTGTAGGTTTTGGAAGAGTTTGGAATGAATATTTGAATGGTTGGAGTGATTTTGTGAAAGTCAATTGAATTAGGTTTGATTGAAGAAATTTAGGTTAAGTCCCTAGGATTGGCTTAGGGGATTAAGATGGATTTAAGTTATGGGTTTCAATCATTGGCTCAAAATTTGGATATGAATTAGAATTCAATTGGGATTGGTTGTGTTGATTTGAGTTTTTGTTTTGGACTTAGAGTTAGACATGGGGTTTAGTTTAAGCCATAGGATGGGTAGGTTCCTTTAGTTCTAAGGCATAGTCTAAGGCAACTCCTCCTAAGCCTCTAGGTCTAGGTTAAGTGTTCACCTAACCACTAGAAGCGTCCTTTGACTAAGGAAGTCTTAGTGTCTAGGGGAGTCCTAAGCCTAAGATGGAAAGATTGAATCCTCACTCGAAAAGTGAGGTCAACACCTTGCCTTGGGCCACCAAGCTCACTTGCCATAGTGGATCATGCTTAGTGACTTAAGTATCACCAACAAGCAAAAATATTTATAATTCTTATTATTATAGTGGTCCTTTAAGCACAATCCCTTGTAGAAAATATCATTAGTATAATATCACCCTAACATCTAGTCTACGCACATAGACCTTAATATTAAGCTAAAATATTACATTAAAAAATTAAACATCAATCCACAATAAAGCATTGTCCTAACCTAAGTCTAAGATCAGTGACTTAACATTCTAAGTGTGTATTAGGTCATAGTGTGGTAAGACAAGATTAGGTTTTTATGTTTGAATCATTCTAGAGGTGAATGTTTAAATTTACCATTAAGGATGGTTATAATTCAACTGGTTAGCGATCTCTAAAAGTGAATTTTGTATTTTAATTTAATACTTTTGGTTTCATTTGAATTTAAAATTCTAGAGAGAGAGAGAGAGAGAGGAGGTGTGGAATTCACCTCAAACCCTAACCTTAAGTTGAATCTAAAAATGAATTTTATAGTCTAAAATATTACATCACAAAATTAAACATCAATCCACAACAAAGCATTATCCTAACCTTAGTCTAAGATCAGTGACTTAACATTCTAAGTGTGTGTTAGGTCATAGTGTGGTATGACAAGATTAGGCTTTTATGTTTGAATCATTCTAAAGGTGAGTGTTTAAATTTACCATTAAGGATGGTTATAATTCAACTGGTTAGCGATCTCTAAAAATGAATTTTGAATTTTAATTTATTACTTTTGGTTTCATTTGAATTTAAAATTCTAGAGAGAGAGAGAGAGAGAGAGAGAGAGAGAGAGAGAGAGAGAGAGAGAGAGAGGAGGGGCAGAATTCACCTCAAACCCTAACCTTAAGTTGAATCTAAAAATGAAATTTATGATTTTTTTAAATCATCTTAATTAAAGTGTTATAAATTCTCCAATTAAATTATATATTTATATTTGACTTAATTGATCTTATCTAAACACAAAATATATGTCAAGATTAATAAGTTTAAGCATGATCAATTTAGTAATATATTTTTAGCATTACTCCATTACTTCTGTACTTAATAGAATGGTGTACTTGATAAACGGTTAAATTTAATAGGGGGGTGTGTGCGTGCGTGCATGTGTGTGTGTGTGTGTGTGTGTGTGTGTGTGTGTGTGTGTGTGTGTGTGTGTGTGTGTGTGTGTGTGTGTGTGTGTGTGTGCGTGTAGTGCGTGTGTGTATCATTTAAATATCTCACACATTGATGTATAAAATAGTATATTTTATTTATTAATATTTAATGTAGGATTTAAAAATATGAATTTATATGATGCATGAATTTTATAGAAAAGATAATTTAATAATTTTTTTATAGATATATATACACATTAGTATATTAAATTTATATAAGTAATGTTGACTTCTTTTTTGGAGTGAGGATTGTCAATTCCAATCCTAAGTTTAGGATTCTTCTAGACACTTAAGTTTCCTTAGTGCTAGGACACTTCTAGTGACTAAGGGAACTCTAAACTCAAACCTAGAGACTTGTAAAGCAAAACCTTAGGTCTAGAGTTTACCTTAAGATATGTGGGCTCCACCTACCTTATGGCCTAAACTAGCACCCATACTTATCAATGCCTTTAACATAAACCAAATAATTAAAACCTCAACCTCATGCCAATCAATTGACCATGATTGAATTTGGTTTCCAATTCAAGCTTCAAGCTAATTTGGCTTCTTAACTCAAGTTAACCAACTTCAACCTTACAACTCCATTCAAACCAACCCAAGCAAGCCAAGCTCAATTCAATTCTCTCAATTGTTCTAATCATCCAATGAATCATTTCAAACTATTATAACACTTGCAATCGAGCCAACTAAACCAATTAGACTTAATTGACCCAAGTTAGCCCATTTGCATTAAAAGGTTCAAATGAGTCAAAATCCAATCAAACTAAAATCAATTGTAGCCAAAGCCAAAAATCAAGTTCAAATTTATCATTGAATATACTCCAACCATCTATAACCCCAAGTGGAGCAAATTGACTTGACTAAACCACTTAACCTAAAGTGACCTAAAAGATCCAATTAGATCAAATTTCAATCAAACCCCGATTGGATCAAATCAAGCTATCCAATCTATTCAGTGATGATTGTAGGTAATTATTTGACACGCCATTACAATCAATTGGACCTAATTAAGCCAATTTGGCTCTTTAACCCAAGTTAACCCAAAGTGACCTAAAAGGCCAAATTTGACCAAATTATGTTCTAAGCTAAATTAATTGCAATCAATGAATCCCATTAACCACAAATTGAGTATTAAACATGTCTTAACCACCAATTAAACCTAACCCAACCAATTTGACCTCTTGACCCAAGTTGACCTAATTTGACCTAAAGGGACAAATTGAGCCAAATCGAATCCTAAACCAAATTGGTTGATTCCAATGCTTCTAACTTATCATCAATTAAATATTGAACATGATCCAACCTTCAGTTGGACCCAATTTAGTCAACCCAACTCAATTGGACTACTTAGGATAATTTGACCTAAAAAAATTGAACTAAATCACTCCAATTCAAATTAATTCAAATCAACTATTTTAATCAATCACTAATGACCAATTGAACATAGAACTAATAGATGCTCAAGCCAATTTGGCCAATTTGGTCAAATTGGTCAACATGACCCATTTGACTCAGATTAAACCATATGAACCAATTATAAATCTAACTTAAATTGAACCAAACCAATTGCACTAATTCATTCCAAATGACCAATTGAACTTAACCAAAGTTTACTTTGAACCAATTTAGTCAAAATGGTCAACTTAGCCCAATTGAACCCATTTGACCTATATGAGTCAAATTAAGCCAAACCCAACCAAACTTGGCATGAATCACCCTTGGGTCATCAGAGGCCTACCCATGTGGGCCCAACCTATGGTGAACCAGGGTTAGGTAAAGCTCATTGAACCAAGCCTTCTAAATAGTACAAAATTTGCATTTTGGTGGGTTTTCCAACTCTCCACCCTTTGGCAACCACTTTGGGCCTTTCTTGGACAAAAGACCACTGACCCAACCTAACCTAAGGCTGTTGGGTTCAACCTTTGGCCAAGAGAGGGTGAGGTCCATAGGAAACCATTGGTCCACCTAAGAAGGAGTGTGCACTTCATGGCAGCTCACTATACTTTTTCAACCTCTCACACACATCCACCTTAGCAGTCCCCTACCATCTCCGACCACCAACTCTAATAGGACGATTGCCAAATGCTGAGCCAATCTCATCCCTTTTTACTCAAATGGGGGAGGAGAGTATACCCCTTCCCATATATTCAAACTCAACACACACCTTCCTTAGAGCATTCCAAGCAGTCTCAAAGCATTCCTTGAGCTCCTTGTGCACCCTATCACCGGTGAGACCAAGCTCGCTTCAAGCTTGAGAGCTCCATCGGTCCAACCTCACCAAACTTTCACCAAAGCAAAATTAGGTTTCCCCACACCTTCACCACACCCTGATGACTGAAAATAAATCGACTCCCGATCAATTCAACCACTGAAAGACATCCCTAGACCAACTCCGATGACTTATGCAGTGGCTTTTGGTGCACAGACCGATCGGCGAGGAGACAACTTAAGATCTTCTCAATAAGGCTTTGTCTCTTCAATACGAAGCTACCTATGTCGACGGACTGTCGTTCTTTAGCTTCGATGAGCTAAAAATTCAGTATCAGTAGATTTAACCTCTAAGGTTGGTCTTTTGTGAAACAAATTATATTTTCATAGGATTTCCATCATAGGATCTCCTTAGATCTCTCTCATGATCATTTTAGAGTCAATTTCACCATCAAACGAGCTCTAATGAGCTCGAATTGAGCGACAGAAGGTGAACAGTGTCTAGCTTTCAACGCTTGTAGGATGACAGATCATCGACTGTCCATTTCACATGATTAGAACCGGCGGCCATGACTAATCAAGTTAGAAATCTTATTTTAACCCTTTCATAATCGTGAGATTAATCTCGACTATCCGATCGAGATCGGCCGGACAAAGCTGTCTCGTTGATTCGGATCGGTTTTAAGTAACTAATGTCACGGTGCCACATGGAAAGCACGATCGTGTGACATCGACATGGCACCAATGATTTAAAATGAATAATTAGGCTTAAAAATTCAATTGAAGTGGCTATAGCTTCCAATAATCTTAACTAATTATTGAAAAATTCAAAAAATTATAAATACCAAATTTGGAAAGCTTAGAAAGAGGAGAATGTAATAAAAATAAATTTCCCAATTAGTGTTTAATGAATAATGCTTAATTAAGGTTTGAAGCTTAGGATAATTACCTTAATTAAGGCCAAGTTACTTGACTAATTAATTCTAAATTTGACATGTTGATTCTAGGGGATGTCCTCTGCCTCATATATTTTTCTTGAAATTATTCTCTATATAATTTGGGAAATCCAAAATTTTTAATCCTAATTACCCCTTTTAAGTGATTTAATAATTATTAAGATTAATGAATAGTAGAATTGAATACTTAAGGACAATTAATCAATAAAAATAGTAAGGATAACATGGAAACTAATTCTTTTAATTAATTCCAAATATGTTACTTTAATGAATTTAATTAGCATGCTTTATAGTTAAGGATAAATTATAAAAATTAATAATTAATTTCAAATGGAATCAACTTAAATAATTCAAGTGTAAGCCCATTAATCTATTTTTGTGTTTAATAACATAAAGTCATTAAAGAAATTATGATTTCCTCATTAGTGTGGAAAAATCATAAGAGTATTTAGCTTAAATATTTTTCTTCCTTAATTGAATTAACCCTTAAGCATGAGCCTAATTATATTAGTTCTCCTTAGGTGCATTGATGATTTTATTTTTCCAAAGTATATCATTAAAGGCTCATGATTAAGTGATTAATTAAATTAAAGAAGCTTTGGATGGGTTATCAAATTGATATAATTAATTGATTGAACCTAATCAATTCATAAAACATATTTGATTTCTGTCCTTCAACATATTAAATACCAATATGGGATGGAGTGAATCCTAAGTACCATTTCTTTTTTTTAGGTCTTAATAACTTGAACATTAAAATTAGACTTTAAAGAAGCTTTGATTAGACTTAATGGATGTTCATTTAACTTGATTGTCCTTATGTTTTTAGGGAATCAAGTATGTTAAGTGGTGATATTTAATTACTTCCTTTTAATTATCATAAATATGTATGTCATGTGCTTCATATCTTCATGTTTTAAAATTAAAAGAATATAATTGCATCCAAGTTGCATGAGTTGAATAAATGCTATTATATGGTGTGGCTATTATCATTAGTAGTTCTCAAACTATTTTGAAATTATATGGTAATTATAAATCAAATGAATTAAAACTTAAATCAATGCCTATTATAAAGAATTAATTATGTGAAGATGACATTTTCATTTATTTATAATCAGAAAATGGCAATTGATTATTCTATTCTTATGTTTTATGTATATGTTTACATGCATTTGAATTAGCAAGTATATAGTCTAGACATCCTGGGAATACGAGGCTTTAAGTAGCCCTAAGGAGGTCTTAGATAATCTCACTTCCCTGGTTAAACAATGACACATACTTGCTTAATTTCATTTATGTGTATGCATATGCTAGAATATAAATAAAATCCTTTTTCTTTATGCCATTAAATTTAACATAAATAAAAGGATGTTTATACATAACCTTTGCATGATTTTGTTTCTATGCTTATGTATATGCTTGTGTGTATTTGAATTGGCAAGTATATAGTTTAGACATCTAGGAAATATTAGACTTTAAGTAGTCCCAAAGAGATCTTAGATAATCTCACTTCCCTGAATTAACAACGACATGTATTAACTTAAATTCTTAATGCATATTTGCATAAGTTTAACTATGAGATGAAATCTCCCTTTTCTATTAAAATCATGCATCAAAATTCATTAAATATAAAAAAATATGGGTATATTGCATGCATATGTATATACTAAATCAAATATTAGAGAAATTAAAAATGAAAGAGTGTGGATATTATTGATAATGAATGAAAATGGTGGAGTATTACTCATATGATGGTGACTTAATCTCATTAATCTTAAGATGTCTTTCATATTTGAATGAAATTTATTAAGACTAATCTAAACTTAGGCTAAATAAACTTCATAAGAGGTTCAATAAGAGAATTAAATTCATAATAATCTATCTTTAGAAAACAGTTTAGGCTAGGGATGAAAGAGTCAAGCATCTTTGTTCTCTTTATAATGATTATATCTTAAGTAAATAGTGAAAAAAAATACATAAGTTAAAATCCAATCAAGATACTAAAAAAGATAAAGTGAAACCATCCTTAATAAATAATTTAAACAATCCCAAGACTTTAGACAATCATAATTATAAAGCTTAATCAAGACATATCACACTATGCCTTAGCACACACATTTGAACACTAAGTCATCGACCTTAGTATTAGGTTAGACTGGTGTATGTTGTGGTGATATATTTTATTTTATGGTGTAATATTTTATAATATATGGTAGGATTGTGTGTAGAGTGGATGTTAGGTCGTTATTGACCAAATGATATTTTATGCAGGTGATTGTGCTTGAGGGATTGTTGTAATAATAAATGAATATAAATGTTCTTACTTGCAGATGCTTCTTATGCTCCTATGCATAGTCCAATTAGGATAGGTGGGCTTGGTTACCCGAGTGCAGAGTTCTAAGTCTAAATATGTAAAATATAATTGTTTGGATTATATGTTTATTTGGTTAACATCCATTTTGCAGATGTAATTAGACTTCTTTTTTCATAAAGATGTAATTTTTATAATAAAGATTATGATTAATGCTATAGGGTTTAGGATGAGTAGTGGTTAGAAGGCAAAGACTTGGGAGGCCCTATGAAGCATAGAGAAAACTAATCCAAAGAAGGAAAAAAGAACAACAATTAAAGAATCCCATAACATTTATTTTATTTGTAAAAATTTAATTATAATCGAGGTTGTACAATGGTAGAGCTCGACTACCTAATTTTTTCTCTTTTCAGGGCGTATGACGGTACCTGGTCGCACCGGCCTTTTATTATTTTATGAAATTTAAATGTTTGATTGTTGTGTTTAGTTTGCATAATAGAAATGACATATTTTTCATAAGTTTCTTAAAGTTTGATGTTTTAATGTGTGGCTTAGATGCGATAGGCTCTTTAAGAGAAAATTAAATTTTCTACCCTCACTAAATAACACATAACCTCACTTTAAAGCATAGGATTTTGATCAATATGATAAAAAATTTAGCAACCCCTTAGCTAAATAATTATATGTTATAACAACATCCATGTCATATTGTTTCACTCATGAAAGAGAGGATCTCTATTCTTGTATGATAAGGGACATGCTTGAACTTTAAGAGCGATCTCTTGTAGTAGAGAACACCTCTTCTAGCTGATTTAGCCCATAACTTAATTTTAACATACATGTAAGCATAATTATCCTAAACCTTGGTCCAAAATTAATATATCAAAGAGATCTTAAAAATTTATAAAGTTTTAATGTTAGTCTAAGTCATGTTTGCATACCAAATATTATCTAGTCTCTTAAGGAGTGAGTTTAGGATTGTAGCTTTCTTTCTAATTAAATAATAGCATATCTATCTTGCATCTATATAAGACCGGCCCACATGATCTTAAAATCATATGAGGTGTTAGATGGTGACTGCTCCAATGGTTGTAATTTCAAAAGAGTCAGAATGTGTTCATTCTCTCTTGTGGATGTAAACCACTATATCTCATTCTCCCTGATTAGACTTAGGTCATGCTTTTAGCTTGTTCTAAAGCATTTCAGACTTAGGTTCTGAGGCTATTTATTTTTCTTGGGTTATAAGTATAAGTCCTCACTTCTTAGGCATTTCTACAATCTTGTGTTATTGGAATGTGAGTCTTAACTTTCTAATAAAATTTTAACTTAAACAAAAATAAATTCTTCTCTTCAAAAACATAAAGCCTCATCATAGGGCAGATTGGAGAATTCACTAGGATTTCTAGTGTCTTGGATACTTCCTACTTATCCTCCTATGGAATACGTAAATAAATCTTCCAATTTGAACTCTTCCCATTTGATTTCTAAAAATAACTAATTCTTTGATAGTCTAGCCTTGAAATCTTTTGAGATATTTATTGACTACTTTAATCGAGAGTGTTCTTAAGAAACTTTTATTTCCTGAGATGTAATTAACTATAGAGGCTTGCCTCCATAGGGAACTAAAGAACCTGATTTAAAATAAACTTTGCTTTACTTTATCAATGTAAAGTAGGGGAAAGATATCTGGAATATACTTAGACTCATCTGCCTTAAGAGTTCTTATTAGGTGATTAGGTCCATTGTAGGGTGATTTTTTTATCTCTCGAGATTGTGTATCATACCTTAATTTTAAACCCAATCACTTCAATAAGTACCCCCTAAGATCTGTGTGATGTTCCTATGACTCCAACTTAAAACACCACAAGTACGTGCCATTGTTGAACAAAGAAAGTGAGGTAATCAGAGACCCCTTTAGGACTACTTAAATTTTAACGCTCTCGGGATATCCAGGCTCTATACTTGTTAATTTATATGCACATGCATATGCATATAAGTATGAGAATTAATTATAAAGATTTTAAGATGCTTGAATATATATGTGAAAATAATTAATCTTATTACATATCTCACTACAAATTTTACGTACATATCATTGTTAGACCAGAGAAGTGAGGTAATCAAAAACCTTATTAGGACTACTTAAAGTCTTATGTTTTTGAGATGTCTAGACTATGTACCTTTCAAATATATAGAAAATACACTTAAAATTAGATTCAAAATTTTAATTATTTAGATTTGTTTAGATTTGTATTAATAAGTCTTTTAAGCTTATTAAAGAAAATAATTTGAGATTTACTATTGATAATTGCTACACAATTAATCCAAAGTATGCAATTAAATAAAATTCTTTTTGTATTTTGAAACATGGATGTATAAAACATATGAAACATTAATTTATATTAAGTGATTGAAGCAAATAATTAAATATTATTAATTGATCCATTTGAATCCATTAACTCTTAAGGTCATTCATACGAAGGTGACACTAAAGCTTAGTCAAATTCATTAAGTGTTAATTTTTATAATTTGAGTTATTTAAACCTAATGAAGAGATAAAATATTTAAAATTAACTCTAAACCCATCTCTATTCATTAAGTGATTAAAAAATAATTTAAGTGATTTTTATGAATTAATTAAGATTAATTAATTATTTTAGGCAATTAAGCACAAAAGAGCCAAAAAATTTAATTATTTTCTAAGTATAAGCTCAAAATTATGAGAAAATTACTGAACATGAATAAACATGAAATAAATATGCCCTAGAAGTTCTAATGCAATTGGGCTTATACTTAGGGGTTAATTGAAGAAATGGGGAGAACCCAAAATCAACAATTACACTCAAAATATCTCAAACTAATTAAGAGTTTTAATTTCATTAAAAATCTTTTTGTTAGCTGAGCACAAAGAGGGGTTGGACACAGTTTTTAGAGAACTAATCTAATTGTCATGAATTTTTTAAGTCCTACGATAATTAATGATTTAATTAATTAATAAAAGCCCCTAAATGGTGATTTTTAAAAGTAATTAGGATTATAGATCCTAGTTTATTTCTCTGATCACCATTATTATTCTAAGGTATATTTAACCTTCCACAATTCATTTTATTATTATTTTAATATTATTTATTTATTAAATACACCAAATGATCATTTAAGATTTAAAAATTTGAATTCCCCAAATTACCTATTCAATTGACTTGAAATAATTATGGGAGATAGAGGTCATCCCATGAAATAGTTACTCGAAGTTTCAAGTCAATTAGTTAAGTAATTAAGGCTTAATTTCACTAATTAAAAGAACTTCATGCCCTAATTAACTACTGTACACTTAATAAAATTTAGGGATTTTATTCTTTCTAGATTCTCCTCTATCTAAGCTTTTCATAGAGGATTTATTTGTATTTTTTATTTTTCTACAATTACTTATGATTTTTAAAGTTCTCACTATTTAATTAAAATTTTAAACCTAATTAATTGATATACAAAGTTAGTGCAAGATTAGCATTAGTGTGACAACGCTTTTCATGTGGCGTCATGCGATTTGTTACTTAAAACATCCCACGTGACATATTAACTCAGCGGTGTAGGATGTGGTTTCTTCTTGATTACTCATTCACAGATTGAACTGTAAAAATTAGTCTCATGAATTAAAAAGAATTAAATTAAAATTTTTAATCATAAGGAATGGATGGAGGATGATCTATCATCGACCTCTGATGAAAGATGAACATTGTTCATCTATCACCGCTCGATTCGAGCTCACCATAGCTCATTTGATAGTGAAGTTGACTCTAAAATGATGAAGGGGGTGAATCTAAGGGGTATCTTATGACTTAATTCGTGTCAAATGTAAAATCACTTCACAAAGGACAAAAAATCCTATGATTTTCCATGATTTGTTGGAAATTACCTTATCAAATCTAAAGACCAGTGGCCCAATGACTAAGGTAGCTTTATCAAATAAAGACGAAACCTTGCTGAAGAAGTTATGAGTTGCCTCCCCACTAATTTCTCTGTAAACCAACTACCACCGCAAACTTAATCAGAGTTGGTCTAAGGACATCTTTTGGTGGTCAAACCGAGTGGTTCTCGATTTGTTCTAACTCGTCGGAGCTAGAAGAATGGGCGCGAATAGTTAATTTGGATTTGGCTTTAACATGGCAGAGTTGGGTGTATGGGATGTTCAAGTTGAGAGAGGAGTTTGACTCATTAGCAACTGAGTTCTTGGGGAGTTCTGAGAGCACGGGGGTCTGGTTTTTGACTTGCGAGGATGATGTGTGAAGAGTTTGAATAGGAGAGGAAGTGTATACCTTCCTCTCGAAGTGAACCAACCAAAGAGATTAGTTTAGGTCATGGAAGTCAGCCAAGCAATGGGGGTGGACGGTTATGGCATGTGGTAGATGAGATGGATGTCCCCTAGTGACTGTAGAAATTTAGTGACCAGTAATGAGAGTGAAAAGAATTGGTGGCTGAACTAAGGTTTGGCCAAGGTGAGGGTGACATTTCTTGGTCAACGGCTAAGCCCAATAACTTTAGGTCTGGTCTAGTTAGCATGGGTAAGCTCAAGGAATGCTAAAGTGGCTGCCCAAGGTAAAAGGAGGCGTTGGACATTCTTATTTTGGTTTTTGTCCCAACTGGGTAATTTGATTCACTTAGTTTAGGCTGAACTGGGTTCACCTTGGGTTTAGTCCACTTGGGCTGGTCAAAGGGGACCTAAGGATGAGTAATGTCAAGTTTGATTGATTTTGGACTTGATTTGGTTGTGTTTGGATCAATTAGACCTATATAGATCAATTTAGATTTAATTGGGCTAGGTTGACCAATTGATCCAATTAGGTCAAGATGGCTATTGGGTTAAGTTCAAATGATAATTTGGAACTCATTTGTGTAATTGATTTGATTTATTTTAGGTTATATTTGAATTTAGCTCAAATGAATTCATTTGGGTCAAATGGGCTAAGTTAACCAATTTGTTCAAATTGGCCAGATTGGGTTAAATGGTTGAGTCATGTTTGATTCATCATTTAAGAGTGATTGAAATTTTTTGATCTAAATTGATTTGGTTTAAATTGAATTTTGGTTAAGATCAAATTGAGCTAAATGGGACAATTAGATTGAGTTGATAAAATTGGCTTCAATCAATGATTAAAAGATGTTCAATCTTAAATTTATGTGTGATTGTAGGCATTGGTTTAATTCAATTTAGCTTGGATCAAGTTCTGATACAATTTAACCCTTTTGGTCAAATTGGATCGGCTTGAATTAAAGAGCCAAATTAGCTCAATTGGGTTCAATTATTTGCAATTAGGTGATTGGTCATGATCAATAATTATTTTGAAAATGGTTAGATATATTGATTTGGTCCAATTTGGATTAAATCAATATTTGACTCAATATGGGTTTTTAGGCCAAATTGGGTTTGATTGGATAAATTAGAATTAATTAAAGTTTAGAGAAAGATCAATGATAAATTTAGAGGTGATTGATGATTTTGAGTTTTTAGGCCAAATTGGGTTAAGTTGGGTTGAGTGAATCAATTAGTGAAATTTGATTTATTGGAATAAATATATTTGTTGAGCTCATTTTTGGTGTGAGGACTCATGCTTTCCATCTTAGACATTGAAGTTTTTTAAGCATTAGGATTTCCCTAGTCACAGGACACTCCTAGTGATTAAGGGAACACTAAACCCAAGCCTAGTGACTTAAAAAGGTATACCTTAAGCTTAGAATGTGCCATAGGACAAATAGGTTCTACCTATGCCATGGCCTAAACCATAACCTATGCTTATCCACTTATCTAAAACTAACCTTAAACCAACATAATCAACCCCAAGTTGAATTTGTTTTCTATCCAAGATCCAAGCCAAATTAACTTAACCATTAACCTAAATCAATTCTATAATCATACCATGATCTTATGACTCAAGCCTATTCAATTGAAACCAAATCCAATTAATTCTCACAGAAGTATTCCAACCTTTCAATACTTTATTTCAAATCCTTCCAAGCCTCACAATCAAACCAATCAAATCAAACCAATCTAGTTAACCCAAGTTAGCTCATTTGACCCAAAGGGTCCAAATGAGCCAAAATCCAATTAAACCCAAATAAATTATAATCAAAGCTATCAATCAACCATAAATCCATAATTGAACTCTTCTCAACACCCAATTCAATCAAATTCAATACAATCAACCAATTTGGTTCACTTGACCCAAGGTGGCCTAAATGACCCAATTGACTCAAACTTCAATCCAATCCAAATTGGATTGAATCAACCTATCCAATCTCTTCTATGATGATTATTGATCATCCTTGATTGTCCAATTGTAATAATTGAGCCAAACCAAGACAATTTGATCACTTGACCCAAGTTGACCTAATTAACCATGGACCAAAATGAACCAAACCTCATTCCAATCCAAATCAATTAAAACCAATGATTCCTATCAATCATAAATTCAGTATTGAACATAACTCAACTAGCAATTGAGCCAAACCAAGCTAACTTGGGCTCTTGACCCAAGTTGACCTAATTTGACCTAAATGGCCAAATTGAGAAAAATCTCATTCCAAACCAAATTGGTTGAGATCAATACCTCTAATCAATCACAAATTGATTATTGAACATGATCTAACACCTAATTGCATCCAATTTTGTCAAACCAACCCAATTGACCCAATCGACCCCCATTTAGCCCAAAATGACCTAAAGGATTCAATTGAACCAAATCATTTCCAAATTTAAATTAACTCAAACCAACACCTACAATCATTTTCAAATGATAAATTGAACCTAAATCAACCCTCCACCCAAGCCAATTTGGTTAAATTGACCAAATTTGTCAACTTAACCCATTTGACCCATATGAACTCATATGAGCCAAATCCAAGTTCTCTTTAAATTAAACCAAATCAATGGAACCAATACATTCCAAATCATCATTTGAAAATATCCAAACCCTTGGTTTGACCCAATTTGATAAATTGGTCAAACTAACCCAATTAAAATCTATTTGACCCATATGTGTCAAATTGAGCCAAACCCATTCAAACCAAGATCAAGCTCAACCAAACTTGGCATGACTCATCCTTGGGTCACCATGGGTCAGCCCAAATAGGCTCAACTAAGGGTGAACTCAGTTTGGGTTAAACCCATGAACCAACCCACCCAAATGGAATAAAATACCTATTTAGTTGGTCTCACCTACTTACCAGCCAATGACAGCCACCCTTAGCTCATTTTAGACACTGAGACCACTGACCCAACCTAACCCAAGGCTATTGGGTCCAGCCTTAGATCATGAGAGGGTGAGCTTACCCTTAACCCACCATTGGTTCACTTAGGGGAGGTGGTACACTCTATGCCAGCCCTTGTAGCTGCCTCAGCCTCTCAAGACCCTCTACCTCAGCAGTCCCCTGCCATCGTCAACCACCTACTCCGACGACCAGATGACTGCTAAAGGCTGAGCCAATCTCAGCCCTTGGTTCACTTGGGGAGGAGAGTATACTCCTCGCCATCCATTCAAACTACATAAGAGCATCCCTAGGTGATTCTGAGCTATCCTAGAGCCTTCCTCGATCCCCTAGTGCACCCCATCATCAGTGAGATCGAGCTCCATTTGAAACTGAGAGCCCCATCAGTCCAACCTCATATAAACTCAACCAAACTTTGATTAACTCTTCCCACACCTTTCCCGAGCTTTGGCGAGTCAAAATGAATTGATTTGATCACTAGAGACCACTCTAAGACCAACTCTAGCGAACTTCATGGTGGTGTTTGGTCCATAGAGCAATCAGTGGGGAGGCAACTCAAGAGCTTCTTAACAGAGCTTCGTCTCTTCAAGATGAAGTTACCTTAGTCAATGGACCATCGGTCTTGAGCTTCAACGAGGTAAATTTTTGGCAAGCCATAAAATGTCCCTTGGGTGTTAGTGTTTTATAAAAGAAAATGTAATTTCATGTGATTTTAACTATAGGATCTTTTAGATCTCTTCCCCACATATTTTTGACTTGATCCCGATGTCCCACGACCTTCAACAAGCTTAAATCGAGCGACGGAAGGCAGACGATGTCCGTCTTTCGGCGCTCGGGGGACGAAGGATCGTTTATCGCCCATTCCATGTGATTAGAATGGATGATTGTGATTTAATCCACTAGAAATCTCAATTTAATTCAATAAAAATCATAGGATTAATCTCTACCATCCGACTTGAGATCGGACGGTTGGGATGAAATCGCATCTGTAACCACTGACTTAGCTACGACGGGGGACATTTTAAATAACCTATCCCATGGTGCCACGTGGAAAGCGCTGTCGCATGGTGCTGATGGGTCAGAAGGTTAATTAGGTGCTTAATATGTGATTAATTTTCTAGAACTTCAAAAATTCATAACTAATTGTAGAAAAATTCTAAAAAAGTGAGTAAACACATTTTGGAAAGGGTAAATAGAGGAGAATTTAATAAAAATAAAATCCATAAGGTTTGATGAATGAACAATGCTTAATTAGAGTTTGAAGTTTTTCCTAATTACTTTAATTAAGTCTTAATTACTTGGCCAATTGATCTCAAATTAGATGTGTCAATTTCTTGGGATGTTCTCTTCTTCTCATAAGTTTTTTGAGATTTATTGGTAAGGTAATTAGGATAATTTGAAATGTTAATCCTAATTATCCTCTTTAATCAATTTAATAACTTTTAAAATTGTTAAATAATAAAAATTAAGTTATTAATGATGGTTAAGCACTATTAACAATGGAAATGATAAGGGAAAATGGTTAAGGCCTCTTCCTTGATCATTTGCTTAAATATATTTCCACCGGAGGGTGTTGACCTCATTTTTAGAATGAGTTCTCAACCCCTCCATTTTATACATAGGACTCCTCTTTGACTTTAAGAGTTCTTTAGTCCTAAGACACATCTAGTGATTAGGTGGACACTCAAACCTAGGCCTAGAGACTTAGGAGATTTAGCCATAAGAATAGGTCATGCCTTAGGGGTGTTAGGAAAATTTCCTACCCTTATCTTGAACCATTCCTCACTTTCCTTCTTTAAAGTCAAACTCCAAATCAATTCTATTTGATTTTCTCCAAATTCAAATCAACTCCATATGTTTTAAATCCATGCTTGAAATCTATGATTGAAACCCATGATCAAAATTCATCAAAAATTCCTAAGTCCAAATTTTGCCTTAGTCCTTAATCTTCCCTTAAGGACTTAACCAAAATCATGATCGAAATAAAATCAAATCTTTGAGATTTCCTCATAATCCATTTATATTCTCATTTATATTCACATATATAAATGGAATATAAATTCAAATCAATCAAACTAAACTCAAAATTCCAACTCAAATCCTTGAAATTTTTCTTAAGTCCTTAATTTTCCATTAATGGACTTAACCTAAATCTTGATAAAATAAATTAAAACTCATGGAATTTTCTCAAAACTAATTTATATTCTCATTTATATTCACATATATAAATGAAATATAACTATAGATTAATCAAATCAAACTCTCAAATTAAATTCTCAATTTAAAATCCTTGAAATTTCCTAAGTCCTTTAATTTTCTATTAAAGGACTTAGCCAAAATAAACTCTAAAACCATTTCAAACTCATGGGATTTTCTCAAAACTCATTTATATTCTCATTTATGTTCACATATATAAATTAAATATAAATATAAATCAATACAAAAAAATCCAAGAATTAAATTCCCAATTTAAAATCTCCTTAAGTCATTAATTATCTATTAATGGACTTAGCCTAAATCTTGATCAAACCAATTCAAAGTCATGGAATTTTCTCATAATGCATTTATATTCTCATTTATATTCTCATATATAAATGAAATACAAATATAAATCAATCAAACCAAATTCAAAAAAATTCAAACTCTAAACTCCAAAAGTTTCCTAAGTCCTTTAAATCCTTCTTAATGGACTTAGCCTAAATCATGATTAAACCACTTAAAATCCTTGAAATTTTCTCATGATCCATTTATATTCTCATTTATATTCACATATATGAATGAAATCTAAATTCAAACAATCAAAATCTATTCCAAAAATCAAACTTAAAATCAACTCAAAATCCAATCTAAGCCTTTCAAGTCAAAATCTTGAACTTAGCCAAATCAATTTCAAATTAAGCCAAACTCTTAATTTTCTCTCATGGTTCAATCACCCTACAATCATGAGCTCATATATAAATCTAAACTCCAATCACTCAATCAAAACCTAAGTCCAAAATCAAAGCCAAAACCCTTTCATATTCTTCCTTTGAATATGAAATTGTCAAATAGATCTAAACCAATTTGACTTCAAACCACTTGTAAATGGATTTATATTTCAATCATAAGTCCATACAAAAGATCAATCAACTTCAAATCAAGCTTTGACCAAGCCATTTGACCCACTTAGGCTCACTTGACCCAAAGTGACCTAAAGTACCCTTATGAGCCAAATTTTGATCCTAACCAAATTGGATTTAACCAAACTCATATATCCTTCTCATCATGATCAAAAATCATCATGGGATGATCAATCAACCAAATTGGGTCAAACCAAGTCAAACCTAATGGTTGACCAAGTCAACATTTAACCCAAAATGTAACCTAACATAGCCAAATTCCACCATAGGCCAAATTGATTGAAACCATTGATCTAACTCATGACTTATGTGTGAACTTGACCAAGCTAACATTTGAGCATAACCTAGCCCAATTGGTCAACTTGACCAAAGTTGACCCATTTTGACCTAATGGGTCAAAATGTGTCAAAACTTTATCTAAGCCAAATTGATTGAAACCAATGGGTCAAGTCCATTCCAAATCACTTGTGAAACTTGACCAAAGCCTCAATTGGCCAACTAGACCCAACCTAGCCCAATTGACCTTAGACCCAACATGACCTAAAGGGGTCATGTTGAGCCAAAATTGAACTTAACGCAAATTGATTGAAAACAAAGATACCAATCCACTCCATATGACTAACCTAACCTAAACCTACCCATGACCTAGCCCAAATAGGTCAAATTGGTCAAATAGGTCAACTTGACCCATTTGACCTAAATGAAGTCATATGAGCCAAATTCAAAACCATACCAAATTGAATCAAACCAAAGCCACCAAAACATTTCAAATGGTCATATGAACATGGCCTAACTCTTGTTTAACCCAATTTGACCAATTGGTCATCTTGACCCAAGTTGACCCATTTTGACCTAAATGGGTCAACATGAGATAAACCCTATCAAATGAATTCCAAATCTCATGTAACTTGTCCAAACCTAGTTTCTATACATACCCAACATATGCAAAGTAGAAATATAGCAAAATAACCATCCTAACCTTAGGCCATAGAACAAATTTTGGCTTAACTCATGGGTAATTTGGTCATACCCTCTTCACATTCACTTGAGGCTTTCCTAAAAGCTCAAGGGGACCTAAGGGAGAGTGGTGCACCCAACCCAATGGGTTTGGGTCAGCCCATTTGGTCCTTAGACCAAACCCGACCCTATGGGTCAAAATGCAAATTTCAAACTCCCTCTCAAACTCAAATTAAGGCACATGGGAGGTTGGAAATCCACTCCTTGAGTCAAATCGACCATGTGCACACTCCTAACTTATCAAACAACCCACAGCCTAAGCTCAATCGGATCAATACGGCAAGTGCATTGCCGACCATTCGATCCTTCAAGGGGGAGATATACTCCCCCTAAATAAACTTGAATGCATCATTCTTGAATTCGATTGAGTACTATTGAGACTTAGGAGCCATCAGAGAGTGATTGAAAGCTTCTTAGAGCTCTTGCCAATTCCCCATTTCTCGATTTTCAAATAGTGAAAATAAGGGAGCTCAATCCATTCTCCAACTTCTTCCACACTACAATCCATTGCAATTCCTTTTGCAAGCACACTTAGGTGACCAAGTCGAGCTCACCTAAGTTCATTCCCAAGCTTTAAAGGTAAGGGAGGATTGAATTGGATCAAAGTTGAGTTCAAGCATAGGAAGAGGTGACCCATAGGAAGATTAACCCAACCTCAAGTGCTCAAAACTTCAGCAAGGCATCATCTCAACTAGACAAAGCTTCTCAAAGGGAATTGAGCACCGGTGATCACCTCCGGTAAGGTATGGGATTTTTTGACCATTAAACTCAATGTGGCGTGGAGCTTTATGAAAGAAATTTTCACCCCATCGATTTTTGACCGTTGGATTTGCCGCTCTTTAGCTTTAGATGGTGTGGGTTGAGTTTGGTTTGAATCTATGCTAGATCAAGCTTGGATCTTCCCCTTGATCATGGATGGTCTCTGTTGATCAAGGGGAAGAACTTGGGAGATCTCAGCCGTCCATTCGCGCATTTTAGATGGACGGCTAAGATAATTCTACACATTTAGATTTCTTTTTATCCATTTTAAACCACAGGGAGATCCCTGGTCATCCAATCCTTGATAGGACAGCAGAGGATCAAACTACATGTGTTGCTAGCCGCCATTTGGGATTTGATGTTTAAATAATCCCTCACGGTGCGACATGTGTAAAACACACTGACCGCCACCGCCACGTGTCACGCTGTGAGCCAAGGATTAATTAGGATTACTTAAAATGCTTAATTAATTCCTAATTAACTTAAAGATCTTCTAAAATTCATAAATCTTTCGATAAAACTTAAAAATCCAATGGAAAGATAATTCAACCTATAATATTTTAAAATTAATTTCAATGGGTTTTGAATTATGATTTTCTCTGAATTTGGGTTTTATTTGAAAGTTTATTTGCTAATTACTTTTTAATTAGGCCTCTGATTAATCCTAAATTTCTTGGGTATGTTTTAGGGGATGCCTTCTGCCTCCCCTAATTTTCTTGGGATTTATTCAAGGCATGATTAGAATAATTGCATATGAATTTTTTAATTATCCTCTTGATGTAATTAAGCATAATTAGGGTATGATTAGTGATTTTAACTTATGATTAGGGTTGATTAAGGTCAGATCCACTAAGTAGGAGGTTTATGGATTATATTTGGGGCATTTCCCCTAAGCTATTCCCTAAACCCCTTCTTCTCTCTTTAATCTTCTCTTAATTAAGGATTAATTCATTAATTATCCCCTTAATTAATTTCTAAAAATTCTAAAAAGTCCTAGAACTTAATTAATCTACTTTGGGTAGATGCTTAGGTGTTTAATAACCTAAGTTCAATTAAGGAAATTAAAACCCAATTCACATGTGTGAAAGGGTGTTTTGAAATTACTTAAGCTAAACCTCTTAGCTTAATTAACTTTTAATTGTGAGCCAAATTGCATTTGGCCTCTTTCTTAATAGGTGCATTGCAAATTTTAATTCCTTGTGAGTTTTATGTCATCTCATTGGCACATAATTATTTAGTTATTTCTTCTAAGGTGGTGTAGGTAAGGGTTAATTAAGTTACTTAATTCATACCTTAACCTAATCAATGCAAAAAAATGGATCTAATTATCAAAAAATTAAACAAAAATATCAAACACATGTGGGAATGGGTTAGGAACAACAAACACATCCCACCTTTTCAAAATTAAATCAAACTTCAAACTAAATAAAAATCACTTTGAATTCACTTTGATTTATTTTAAACTTTCTTATTCTATAAGAATGTCTTTAGGATTTAAGTGAAGTGAGTTTTTTTACATGATTTCATTGCTTTGAATCTTTACCCAACATATTAAGTTGTATGCCATGTGATTTCATGCATTCATAATTTTATTTCTCAAATTTGAATATGAAGTTGTTTACTTTATGTCAAATTTGCATGTGTTGGCTAAAGTAGAAATATGAGTGGCTATTATCACTACTAAATCCAAATTATTTTCAAAACATATAAATCAAATACCAAATCTGAAAGTATACTACTTATATTTTAATTATAAGCTTGCATGTGATAGATTATAATGGTATGCTTAGCATAGGTTTCCTTTCTTTCTTATGTTAGCATAGTTTTGAATATGAGTTGATAAGATGCAAGGTTCATTTGAAAGAATCCAACACTTACTTAATTCCATACCTTATTCATCCTTATGCTATCACCTAAGAAGGTTTACCTATATTTACATACATAAATTGCATAAACTAAAAAAATGAATCCATTAAACAACTTTTGCATTCTCCTTTCCTATTTCATTTCTTTTATACATATATTTATATTTAAGAAAAGTGGTATATTAGTCTGGACAATCCTGAGATTGCGAGGCTTTAAGCAGCTCTAAGTAGGTCTTGTACCTTACACCTCTGGTTAATAATGACACTATACTCACTTATGCCTTTCTTACTTTCATGTGTGTATGTGAAAATTTGGATAAGGAAAACCATTTTTACTTAAGAAAATCATGCATATTCAACTTATAAATTTTCTTAAATGGATTACTTAGCATGCATCATAAAGTGTGTTAAATACTCTCATTTGCATGTATAGATATGCTTAGGGTCCATCCATATGCATGTTATATATGTTGAGAAAGAAATGAAGTAATGTGTGTTATGTAAATTTTTATTCATTTTATTTAATCTTAAAACACCTTTCTTTTTGAATAAGTTTGTTTAGAGTTCATCTAAACTTAAGATTGATTAAAAGATTTAATTAAAACATTCACCTAAACAAAACTAAAATGTGAATCTACTTTAGGAATTACTTTGGTTAGGGAAGGAAAGAGAAGTTCTCTTCTCTTTCCCTCTCTTCATAATCTAGTAATTAATTGTAAGATCCACTTAAACTAAATCAAAACATGAAATAAAATCAACTCAAAATAACTAAACAACTTAAATGAAACCCCCCTCTAAGTTGAACATGTTCTTCACACTTAGAAAATTTAAACCTAAAGCCATAGCTAAGCATACCACACAAACCTTCAAAGCACACACGTTAGCCCAAGTCACCACTTCTAGCTTTAGGTTAGGTCGGTGCATAGTTTGATGCTTGTTTTATTTTGTGATATATGTTTTAGAATGAATGTTAGGGTGTGTGCTCGTAGAATGAATGGTAGGACATTCTTAGTCTAACTATTCTTTTCTGCAAGAGATTGCGCTAAAGGGGTGCTATCATAAATAAAAATATAAATACTTTTGCTTGCAGGTGCTTTATACCCCTAAGAATAATTCATAGGTCAGGTGAACTTAGTTACCCATGTGTGGGGTAATAATTCTAATATGCATGCTTGGGATTTGTGTGGTTTATTTTAACTAACCTTTATTTTGTAGGTGTTAGTTAGATTTCTACTTTTCTATTTCATGTAAATTTGTGCAATTAGGATTTTGGAATAATTGTTATGGGGATTAGGATGAACATTGATCATAAGATTCTATCTTATGCACCATGTGCAGCCTTGGAGCATCCACCTTCCAACCATCCAAAGGAAGAAACCAAAGAAGAAAAGAAGAAAAGAAGAAGAAAGAAGAAAAGAAGAAAAAAGACTAAAGCTTGAAGACCCCCATAATAATGAATTCCTTGCTTAATTATAATTTAATTCATTATTAATCTAGGTTGTATAAGGGCAGAGCTCGGCTACACACATTTGATATTTTCAGGTTTGTGCGATGGTGCCCGACCACAACGGTCTTTTATTCTTTTTGTGATTAGCTTTATAAATTGGTTGATGATTTGTTTAGCTTTTGCATTAAGTGACATGCCTTTCCTAATTTATTCCTTGCTTTATGCATGGCCTGGATGTGAATTAGGCTCTTTAGAGAAAAATAAATTTTTTACCCAACTTAACAACTCAAAATAAAAATTAAACAACTCATAACCTCACCTAAAGCTTAGGTTTAAAATAAAGATAAAAGAATTAGCAACCCCTTAGCTGGATGAGCGCTTCTTTTATAATATCATGCATAAATGCATCTTATTTCACTCTTGATTGGAGGGCTTCCACATTTACCAGAGAAACTTGGCTTTACCTTTGAGAGCCATGGTAGAAACTCACCTCCTCCTTTCTAGCTGATTTTGACCAATAACCTTCTTTCTCATGCATTAATCATATGAATCTTATTAGCCTGAGTCAAAATAATTATCCAAAATGAAAATAAAATGAAATTTAAATTACATTAGATTTAGGTCATTTGAAGCATGCCCTTTACATGATCTAGTCTCTTTAGAGAGTGAGTTTAAGGACTTAGTCTCTTTCTAAATAAACAACAGCCTAGCTATCCTGCATAAGAATAAAGACTTGCCTTCATGTATTTAAAATTGCAGGAGGAGTTAGTTGACGACCCCTCAAGGCGGTTGTAAGTCCAAGCTGTCGGGTCGTTTGTCCCCTCTTGTAGAGGCAAACTAAATACCTATTTTTGCCTTAGATTTAGGTTGTGCTTTCGGCCCTCGCTAAAGCTCCCTAGATTTAGGCTCTAAGGTTGCTTCTCCCCTTGCAGGCCATAAGCATAATTACTCATCTCTTAGACATTTCCTTAATCTTGTATTAAGGAATCATAAGTGCTAAATTTCTAAAACAAAGTAACTCAAACAAACTAAATAAATTTTAAAATGTAATACCTAACTACAGGATATTTTGAGATGTTCGCTAGGTTTCCTAGCATCGTGGGCATCTCCTACTTATCTTCCATTTTGGCTTCGATAATAGCTCCCTCTTTTGATCAATCCCATTTGATCTTCAAAAATAAGCCAATCGATTGATAGTCCTTTCCTATTGAAATCTTCAAAGATGACAATCATTTACCCTAATTGAGAGTCTTCCTAAGGAATTCCCATTCCTTAGGATGTAATTAACTATGGGGGCTTGCCCTTATAAAGAATTTAACGAACCTGGTTTAAAATAAACCTTGTTTTATTTTTCCAAGTAAAGTAAGGAAAGAATCTCTTGTACATATGCATACCCATTATCCTTAGGAGTCCTTATTAAGGTGATTAGTTCCATTAAAGCATAGTGACTTCTATCTTTCAAGATAATACACTATTTCCTTGATGACGTACTCGATCACCTGAATAAGTACATCTGTGGATCAGCGTGGCGTCCTAAAAAGATGAATTTTTATAGGTCTTGCCTTTATTTCTCTCCACAAATTTGAAGGCGACCCGTATGGAAATTTATAACCAACAGAGTGTTAATTAATTTATGGTTTAATTAAGGATTAATTAGGCAATTAATGATAAAATTAAATCAAATTTAAATGATAATTATTTGAGATAATTTAAATTGAATTCATGGGTTCCTCTTTATGTGTTTAAAAATATAAAAAACTTTAAGCAAATTATGGTTAAGCCATTGGTGAGGGAAAATCATACAAGTACTTAATTAGATTTCTCCTTAATCTAATTAACATTTAAACATGAGCGTAATTGTATTAGGTCCTTTAGAAGCATTGCAAATTTCAATTTCTCATTGGCATATCATTTAAGGCTCATGGTTAAGTGGCTAATTAAATTAAGAATCATAGGGAAGGGGAAATTAAATTGGTTACTTAATAACTTGAATTTAATCAATCCATAAATTCAACTTAATTACTTTTCCTTAAACACATTAAGTCACTAATGTGGGATGGGGAAAAACAGCAAATATCATTTGTCCTCTTTTGGATTTAATGATTCAAATATAAAAATCAAATTTCATAAGATGCTTTGGTTAACCTTAAATGATTGTCCTTAAAAAATAATGAGATTGTATGTATTATGTGGCAAGGTTTAATTATTCCTTTTCATTCATCATAAAATTATATGTCATTTGATATCATGCATTCATGTTTTTTTTTCAAATGAAAGAATCAATTGAATTCAATTATGTGTAAGTTGCTTGTGTTGGATTAATCATATTACTTGTGCGGCTATTATCACTAATAAATTATAAAATTATTTTTAAAATTTTAAATTAACGATGAAAAGTTAAATTGATGTTGGCTATAAATATTCTATCTAATTTACATTTGTTCATAGATTAAACATGTTAAAGAATTATGTTATTTTTCATGATTCATGTGTATGTTTACATGTATTTGAATGTTAGTGAGTATATAGTCCGGACATCCTGGGAATACGAGGCTTTGAGTAGCCCCACGGAGGTCTTTGATTACCTCACTTCCATGGTTTAAGCAATGAAAAATACTTACTTAATTCCATTCACATGTTTACATACATTAGAATTTGGATAAAGCTTTACTTTCCACAAATAAATAGATTTGTTAATACACAATCTTTTGCATGGTTTTCATTCTCATGGTTGTGTATACATTTATATATATTTAAGATAACAAGTATATAGTCTGGACATCTCAAGAATACGGGGGCTTTAAGTAGCTCTAAGGAGGTCTTAGATTATCTCACTTCTTTGGTTTAAACAATGGCACATACTTGCTCAAATCTTTAATACATGTGTATGTGTACTTAGCTAGAGAATGTTGTCCCTCATCTCTACTAAAAATATATGCATTTACAACTATTTAAGTGTGCCAAAAATATATTGTATGTATAGGTATGTTAAGTTCAAAATCATATGCATGTTATTGATGATGAAAATGAATCATATAACATTATCTATGTGATACTAATTTAATTTCATTAATCTTAAGATACCTCTCATGTTTGAATAAGATTCTTTAAGATTAACTAAAATTTAGGATTGATAAAATATTTAATAAATCATTCATTAAAAGAAACAAAATCATAATAACATGCCCTTTAGAAAGTAACTTAGGGTAGGGGTGAAAAAGGGTCAAACTTCTTTCTTCTTTTTATAACAATTAGATGTTAAGTAAATATCAAATGAAAAAGAAAATATAAATTAAAATCAACTAATTCTTTTAATAACTTGAAATGAAACCACCCTCCATATTTAACTTAAACAATCCTAAACTTTAGACCATTATAATTCTAAAGCCTAGTCATGACATACCACACCAAGCTTAATCTCAAACATTAGAATACTAAGTCACCACTTTTAGCTCTAAGCTAGGATGATGAATGTTATGATGTTGTGTTTTATTTTGTGATATAATATTTTAGGCTGAATATTAAGATTATTTATGCATAGACTGGATGTTAGGCCACTATTAGCCTAACGATATTTTCTGTAGGGGATTATGCTAAAAGGGTTGCTGAAATAAAAATAAATATAAATGCTTTGCTTGTAGGTTGCTTATAACCCTTTACATAATCTACATTAAGACGGGTGGGCTTGGTCACCCGTGTGCAGGGTACTAAGTCCAAATTATAGAATATTATTATTTGGGTTTGTATAGTTGATTTAGCTAACATCAATTTTGCAGGTGTAGTTAGATTTTATTTCTTATAAACATGTAATTTTGTAATAGGAATTAGAATTCATGCTATGAGGCTCAGGATAAGCAGTGGCTAGAAGACAAAGTCTTAGGAGGCTTTGTTAAGCCTTGGAGCAAATCAAATCAAGCCAAAGAAGAAAAAGAAGATGGGGAATGAAGACCCCCATAGTATTTTTTTCAATTATAATTGTAAAATTTTATTGTGATTCGAGTTGTATAAGGGTAGAGCTTGGCTACCCAATTTCTTATATTTTTTGGGGTGTATGGCAGTACTCGGCATCACCGACCTTTTATTCTTTCCCTAGATCTATAAATGTTTGATTGTTGTTTTTATTTTGTGCAATAAAAATCACAAATTCTTCATAGATTTCTTAAGCTTGATGTTTGAATATGCGGGCTAGATGAGGTAGGCTCTTTAGGGTAAAATTAATCTTTCTACCTCCACTAATAACTCATAACTAAATTTTAAAATAACTCATGACCTCACTTTAAAGCTTAGGCTATAGTTAAGATAATAAAAAGATTTAGAAACCTCTTAGCTGAATTTCGAATGCTCTAACATCATGCATGACATCTTGCTCCACTCTTGCATAGGGAAGGTCTCCACTCTTGAATGAAAGGAGAATGCTTGATCTGTGAGGGCATCCCTTGTAGTAGAGAACACATACTTCTATTGATTTAGCCAATAACTATATTTCATCATGCATTTAGACATAATTATCCCAAACCTTTGTCCAAATGAATGCATCAAAATGATATAAATAATTTGTAAAAGTTTGCATTAGTCTAAGTCATGTCTTCATGCCAATCATGATCTAGTCTCTTAGAGAGTGAGTTTAGGACTATAGTCTCCTTCATAATTAAATAATAACCTAACTATCTTGCACATACAAAAGTTCATCCAACACGATTTTGAATCATAAGGGGTGTTAGCTGGCGGCCACTCCAAGCAGTTGTAAGTCCAGAAGAGTCAGGATAGGCTTATCTTCTCTTATGAAGTTAAACCATTACATCCCACTTTCCACTTACACTTAGGTCATGCTCTTAGCTTATGCTAAAGCATCCTAGATTTAGGATCTAAGGCCATTTATTTCATTCGGGCTATGAACATAAGTCCTCATCTCTTAGGCATCTCCATAAATCTTGTGTTGATGGATTATAAGCCCTAGCATTCTAATAAAATTTCAACTCAAACAAAATAAACTTCCTCTTTCAAATACATAAACCCTCACTATATGGTAGATTGGGGTGCTCACTAGGTTTCCTAGTATCATGAGTGCTCCCAACTTATCCTCCTTTGGAATCTAAAAGCAAGTCTTCCAAATTAAACCTTATCACTTGATTTCCAAAATACACAATCCTTTGGTAGTCTAACCTTGAAATCTTTGGAGATAATTATTGACTACTTTAATAGAGAGTACTCTTAGGAAATTTCTATTTCATAGGATGTAATTAATTATGGAAGCTTGCTTCCATAGGGACCTAAAGAATCTGATATAAAATAAACTCTGCTTTACTTTTCTGTGTAAAGCAGGGGAAAGATCTTTGGCATAAACGAAGACCCATCTATCTTAGATATCTTTATTAAGTGATTAGGTCCATTGTAGGATAATATTTTCATTTTTCGAGATGGTATATCATACCTTAATGTCATACCCGATCACTTTAATAAGTATCCCCTAAGATCTGCGTGGTGTCCAAACGACTCTAAATTAAAACACCACAATGTTCAATCAAGTGATTGGGATAGTCATGAGGTTTAGATTGATTCAATTTGATTAAATCAAGCTAGATGAGATTTTGGCCTTATAGTTTAATTTAGGTCAACTTGGGTCAAATGTCAAATTGATTCAATTGGATCACAATCAAGCTTCAATCAAGTTAAATTAAGTTTTAGGAGAGTTTAGGTGAGTTCAATTTCAATTGAACTTGATTAATTTTGAGTTTAGCTCATTTAAGCCCAAATGGGTCATATTGGGTCAGCTTAGCCAATTGGTCAAATTGACCCCTAATGGGTTAAGCTAGGTTTGAAATCATTTATCCTCGGTTCATATTTAATTTATAATCAATTGGCTTTAGTTTGGGGGTTTGGTTTAGGCATAGGAGTTGGCTTGAGTTTTGGGTAAGTAGGTCTTACCTAACCTAAGTCATTTGTGAATATTGATCAATGATTCATATATAACATTAATATCAGAGAAAATTTTATTGAAGACTAAAATGAAAAAATTCTAATTGAATATTTAATACTATTAAAAAATAATGATATGATTTCTTATATTATTTTGTATACTTGTGATCTTTTTAGGTATTATTTTTATTCAATCTATACTTTAATATAACATGAATATGTATGTTATCTTAGACATTATCAAAGATATAAGTTGACTTTTAACTTAAAATCAAAGTCTAGAGTAAATATCAATGGTGCCAAACATTAGCATTAGTTTTGGTGTCAATGGAATTATTTAAGATGCATCATAGTTGTGTTGAAATTTGCATCTTCACAATAAACTTCATAAGAGAAGAGATCATTTATTGGAAATCGATGCATTGTTTAGAGAATTGAAGATTTGTTGAATAGCATATTAACATTATATATAAATCTAATAATTTTATATGTGACTTTAAAATAAAACTTCTCATTTTTTGTATCCCCTAGATGTATGTTTTTATTTGTATAAAGCATACATGCTTGACTAATACTTATAATCAAGTTAGTGGTGAGATCTTACATTTAAAGTAAATGTAATTTATACACTCACTTAAAATTTTTAAGTCTTATTAAATGTTGAGACTATCATGATTAATTTTTTAAAGGTTGCATTAAAAGATATTGTTCCATAGTTAAATCATGTGGCCACTAATTTCTAATTTGATAGGGACTTTTCCACACATTATGTATTCTTTGAAGCTTCTAGACATTCCAAATATCTTTAGATAAATAAATATCTATACTTTCTAAAGCTTATGCCTTCTGAGAATTTTAGTGAATATAAAGCATGTACCTTCTACAGCTTAAGCCTTTTGAAAATTTTAATTATGTAGTGAAAGAGCTAATAAAGATTAGAATTAATTTTTGTTATAACAATAATTTATTATCACATTTAAAAGGTCAATTTTTTTAAAAATCATTTTTTAAAGAACCCATCTAGATGACCTCTAAAAATTATAAAAGATGGCAATTTTCATAAGAAATCTAGGAATTGAGGGCCTTGTTGCTAAAATAGTAGATGAGTTCACGTACAAAGTGTAGCTACATAAAGATTTGAATGAATAAAGAATGATTTTATTAAATATGTGTGCTCTTAAATATGGGGATAACGGGTGATTGATTAGATAACTTAAAAATAAGTGTTTATTTTTATAATATCATTAATAATCTTTCAAACATCACTGATTTCTTATAAAAGCAATGTATAATCTTTAATTCAGGAAAATTTACTAGTATGATTTTGTGTTAAGATTATAGTGAATATAACAATAAATTTCATGGCTTATGAAGAAGTTCTTATAATCTCAAGTGACCATCAACCTATCATAAGTTTTTTACCAATACCAAAATCAAGGGATCTAATAAATATTAAAGTATTAAATAAGGGAATAACATAGTGAAAATACCTTGTTATTAAAATGATGTGACTAACTATTGGTTAGGGATAAATCTTTTAGGGGAGGAGGAAAATGGTCATAAAAACATCAATGAAGGAGCTTCAATTAACATTTAAAATTTTAAGGTGAGGTATAGCCATTATGTTGCCAACAATTATGTAATTAAGAAGGGATGAGAATGTTGTATCCACCATAACATTAGCAAATAAGTATAAGGCTCTAAAGGCTCCTAGAGAGGACATCAACTAGTAGAAGAAAAGATAGATGTTCTCACTAAGAGGAACTAGATACTAGAGTCTCCCAAGATAAATAATACTAAGGATTTAAATGTCATCAATTGAATGAAGTTCATAGGGCAAATAAAATAGTTTGGCCTCTAAACAAAGCCATCATGAATTATTGATTTTATGGTGGGAGATTCCGCACAAAGGCCAAAAATAAAGGTAGGAAAGATCCAAAGAAACATCAATGAAGGAGCTTCAATTAACACCTAGAATTATGAGATGAGGTATATACATTAGTGTGCCAACAATTATGTGATTAAGAAAATAACCCTATAAGAATCCTAAAGAAGACATCAGTCTGTAGAAGAAAAAATAGATATTATCACTAAGAGGAACCATATACTGGAGTCTCCCATGATAAAGAATACTTAGGATTTGAATGTCATCAATGAAATAAAGTTCATAAGGCCAATAAAATAGTTTGGCCTCCAAACAAAGGCATCATGAATTATAGATTTTATGGTGGAAGATGCCACACAAAGACCTAACAAAAAGAAGGAAAGATCCAAAGAAAAAAATAATGTCAATGAATAACAATAGTATAATATATTTTCACCTTAATGGGTGACCCTTAGAGAGAGAATCAATAAAGGATGAGACCCTTTAAAGGCTAGCATGGGATTCGAGACAAGAATGCATGATGGAAAACTTTAACTCATTAAAATAGCTAGCAATGGTAATTGATGATGATCTAGGGTACATGATTGGGAAGACAAGGAAGGATATTAGGAATGACTAGAGATGGAGTGATGAGCATGTAAGAAACTTTACGCTTTCAATTTAGTATCTTCAATGTTGATATGGGATTATACCAATTAGATGAATTTGTTTAAAGAAGATTCATTCAAATTAATATAGTATTTTATTTTTTATACAAATGGCTTAACATTGATACTTGATAGGTCACCTATATAAGTCATAAATATTATTAAAATGTGACACAAAATTTTGATTCTTTATGTTCATGAGAAGACAATTAAATATTCAAAGAATTACAAAATCTGATAACATTTTAACTTCACAACTTGTCAAGGAATGAACACTATGAGTATAAAGGTATGAAAACCAACTCTAAGTGGAATCTTTAAATGTAGTAAGAAAGTTGGAGCACATGTTATTAAACATGCTACATAATATAATCACATCATTGAAGCTAATCAAGTGTTTAATAAGATCAATCAACTATATATAATTATCAAGTTGTGGTGGTTCGAATTTTGAATAGATAGATTCATATAATTTTTAATTAGAAATATGGATTTGAAGAGTGAATGTTAAAATACACACACACACACACACACACACACACACACACACACACATATTCTATAAATCATTATTTTGAATAAGAACATGTGAATATGAAGATAGATTGAGTGAATATTCATACCAGCTCACATTTAGAGTTTAAAAGTAGAGAATATATAATTGAGATATTTCTTGTTAAGAAGAGAAGTCAATACCTGAAAATGTCAAAAATTGCAATTATAAAAAAAAACATCAAGGGTCATAGTGGTTTAAAATATTAGGCTTATCCATTAGGTAAATGGTGAAGACATTTTTATATTTATTACTAAGTATTAGAGAGGAAACAATGATTTTCATTAGTTGAGCATTTAGGAGGATCACCAACGGAGAGAGATGAAGAAGCTAAAAATGATTGAAGAAAAGAGCCTTTGATCATGGAATTAAATCTAGAAGAAGATCCCTTGTTTAATGGCTAGTGGTCCTTGTATAGTTCATAGCTATTAAAATAATCAATGGTTTTTTCCATCCTCTAAGATATCTATGCTTAAATTGAACCCCTCATTCCTATTTCCCTTAAGATCTATTACTGGGCTTGGGTTTTGATGTTTGTAATTCACAATTGTTTCCCTTAAGTTATCAAAATGGATTACTCATCCCTTTCTAGTTCTTTATAAGTTTGTTGTATCTAGCCATCTTTCTATTCTTCAACATTCAAATTAGTTTCACCATAGTATTTTTTTTTTGAATAAACAATTTTTAGGCATTTCTCCAGTTTATCTTCAAGCTTTTTTCACTAATTATTGCCTATTAACCTCTTAAGAATATGACACTTTTTAAAATTGATATCAACTTTTTATTTCCTCAATATCTTTTCTAGATAGCCCTTTGGTACCACTTAGCTAAGCCCCAACTAATTACCAACTTTCAGGGTCTTCAATGGTCATTCTACACCACTTTTTGATTCTATGAAGAGTGAGAAACCTCTTAAATTATTCATTTATAATTAATAATCTTCTACTATGTCATCTTACCATGATAAACTTGATGATATCATTCACGATGAAGTGTTTGTAAGATTATTAGATCATTTGAAATTATCTTTGCTAATAAAGTTCATTGTTGGTTGACATCTTTTAGATAATTATATCTATTTTTCATAATATGCAACTTCAGGTAGACTCGTTATATCATTTTTTTTATTCTAAAATATCTTCTTCTAATTTTTTTAATCGAGAATTACATTTTTTTTAATCTTTTTAAAAGAAGTTATGCTAGCTAAACATTCTATAATGAGGCTTTGAAAATGGTCATTTGATTTTGAATTCCTTATTGTTCATGTGTAGACTATATTTTTACATTTAAGATTCCATCTATTTGAAAATTCCATCCTATTATTATTATGCTCTTTGCTTGGCAACACTCTACCCATAGATTATCCTATTGCTTTCATCTTTTAGCTTTTAATTGTAAAAATTCTAATGAAAATTGATTGATTTTGAAACCACTCAAATTTTATTTAGAGCAACTATCAATAATATAATTTGTTGGCAAAAGTGGTAACTAAGATAAAACCTTGAGATTCTTCCCTTATTGTCACTTGATTGGGTATAAGATCTATGTTTACAATAAATTTGCCAAGGAAAGCTCTCAACATTAATAACCAATTATCATTATATCTAAAGAATCTTCCTCACTTTGTGATTGATGCATATTACATGTCCAAATTAATGTAGAGAATTATTTATCTTATGTTTAACTTATTTCCCATTGCTTGCTAATATAAATTATATTATAGAAAAGGTTGATCCTAATAATCAAGATGTCTCAAGTTCTCACTTTACTCTTCAATAAGAATCTCAACATTAGAATGCAAAGTTGATTTCTAGGATCACCTCTCTATCTCTAATAGTGGTCATTGGCTCTAAATTTTTTGTTTTGGTAACTTTGTTTTAAAAGTTATTGTCTCATATTTCAATAAAGTCAAGAGATCACTACAATCACTTATGATCAATCTGTGGATGCTAATTTCCCCTTAGAGGTTGGTTACTCATCTCTCTTTTCTTTTCAATAAATAAAGGGCTCCTCTATTGTCAACTTTGGCTAGTAATACACCAAACTCAAATCTTTCATAGCTAGACATCATTATATTTACATTAATAATAATCATCATAACATAATTAGAATCAGCTCACTTTGCACCTTTAATTATTATATTAGCTAAAGAAGCTCTATTTGAGGACTTTTATTTCTACTCATTAGATCTTCCTTCAAAACTTTGACATTATATGATATATCTTAATAAGAAATGGAATATGGCTAAACACACCTACCTTATCTTAAAAAAAAATATTCAACTCAAGGCCTAAAGAGTGGCTATATGATGATATGGAGTTAGAGACAAAGAGTTTTCTTTATAAGATATTGGCATGTGGCATATTATCATTGAAAAATTGTAAGAAAATATAGAACATGGTTAATGTTATCAATAAATTACCATTAGAATGGTATGAATGCAATCATTATTATTGTGGCCTAATATGAACATCAAAATTTGTTTGGCATCATACAATCATATCAAATGGATGGACATAGAAATCCTAACAAAAAAAAAAGATGAAAAAGAAAATGATTTGTGAATAAATACCCAATAAAATAATAGAGGGATAATAAATCTAGTCAAGTCATGGACCAAGTAATTAGGATGGAAGCTTATTCTTGGTTAAGTATGATTAGTTTAATGCAAGAGTTTGAAAATGAAGTAGTTCATATGGTGAATGGGGGCAGAATGGTATGCTTATTTAAGCAATTCATATCTCTTTTAAATATTACAAAATGTTATGCAAATCAAAGTAAAATCATACTAACAAAAATGACGTGAACATTTGCTTGGTAGTTGTCCTTTACAATAAATTTAGGCAATAACTAGCTTTTTTCACTAAATTTCAAAATCATTGAAGGACAAATGACATATTTATTGCTTGATTTTTTTTACTTGTATAATTAGGCTTTTACCATTTTTAGTTTATTATTATATATGTGATATGTAACTCAAAAGCATAATAGATACACCCAAAAAGTATAATAACATATATAATATAATAGAGTTACTTTGCAATAATTTAATTTATTAATAGGTACAACATGCTAGAAATAGCTTAATAATGGTAGAATAATTTAAAATAAATCAGTCAAAATCTATTAATATGTTCTACTTTAAAGTAGCTAAAATAAAATTTTAAAAACCTCAAGTGAGCAACCAAAGTTAAAATTGAGTTGAATCTAATTTTCAAAGAATTTATCCTTTAGAGAGAATTTTATCTTATATAGATAAATACTATTTGTTAGTGCAAAATGCACTTTAATTGAGGGCATTTTTGTCATTAAATTAATCAATCTATGAGAATTTTGCTACATAACTTTATGATTCATGCAGGACCATCATAAGCCTTCTTACTAATAACAGAGGGTTAGTTGAATTTATGTCAATAAATACACTAACTAATAAGATTAATGATGACATTGATCTAAAATATGAATGGTTGGACCTATACAAATGATTCTAAAATTTATGTTGATGGTGACACAAAATAAATGAATAAATCAATATCATAAGATTAGTTCACACTATTTGTACTTCTTCAATTAGATTAATTAAAGAATTGGTTAAATTTTGACATAATTAAAGTGTGTAAGTGCTAGAAAAATCCCATCAAAATGATACCCATTGTGAAGATGGATCAAATATAATCATGATATTCTTTAATCAAATGATTATAATAAAATCATTATTCATTTATTAGAATTATATCATTTGATAGAACTCCTTTTGTAGAAAAGATAAATTAACATTTTAAAGGTAATACAAATAGTGTTTTAAATCATTATATTTGGATAATTCTTGAATGGAATGTGGAGACAAGTAAGAATCTCCTTTGATGCAATAAACACAATGAATTGGCAAACAACCTTCACCGACCTTCCGAGGAGGAGGAAAATAGAAGAATGAGAAGGGCTACTTTTTCAATAATATTGGACTCTAGCATACATAAATAACACATGCATGAACTGTCTCCATGATATCAATCCTCATTCCACAATTCGAACCTCACCTTTACGTGTAGTGGTCTATAGGCCCCCTATAATCTAAGTCATATCGATTGATTTTAGTTTTCCTACCAAATATTAAGTTGCATGTGAGACTTAATTAGAAAATAGACAAAATTAAAAATGCATGAATACTTCATCATATAAAGTTATTTTTAAAAAAATTACAAACACAAGAAAATAATATTTCTATAAGAAAATAAATCTATGATCTTATGATTGATTATAATTATACTAAAATTTGATATTTATTTATCACATCTAAATCTTTAATATCACATGAAAAATATCAGTAATAATAATCTTTTTAAACTAAAATATATCTTTTTATCTATATATTTTGATGTGATTATGTCACTAAAGTGTGGAATAAGTAAATTAAAAGTGTAGGTGATAGTATAAAAAAAGTTGTAAGTGAAAAAAAATTATCATAATTACATTGTTTTTATCTTACAGATATGATAAATAGAAAGATATAAGATAGGTCAAAAATAAATTACAGATATGTTAAATTAGTGATTAAAAATATATATGAATATAAGAAAAAATTATTAAAATTGATGTTGAAATCTCTAAATTAGAAAGCAAAGAATAAATCTTTTGAGACAAGGCTCTTTAATGCAAAAGTTATTAATGCTTTTTAATAAATAATGATGCCGGTTGTGTATACTTCCTAATACGGCATAATGTAACTCAGCACATCAAAAGTTATAGTTAAGATACCTCAAAGTAACTAAGTAAAATAATGTTATAAAAACCGGTGCGTAAATGTAATTTAAAGCCATTCCTGTTCTGCTTTTAAAATATCATTCACTGATAATCTTAATGTTCGATGTACCGTACGTATTCATCACAAATATTGATTCAAGCATTACTGTGACCTTCCTGCACCTTTCTTCACTCTAGGCTCGTAGCTCTATTTGATAGCCTACATCCATATTAATTTTAACATGCCGAAGTAGCAGCAGTCTCGAGCAATATTAATTAAGGTGGAATGGAACCAAATAAATGGCATTTAATATAATCTTCTAAATATGAGCACTGCAAAAGGCCTTCATTCTAAAGCTGACCAGCTTTTCTTCATTTCAGTTCGTAGCTATCTTCTTACTACCACGGCAAACGATGAAGTGACAGCTATTGCACTCACGAGATTACAGCTTTCAAAGTTTGTTTTTGATACCATTTCATGGGATCTGAAAAGAAAGAAAGACACTGATTTTCTAATTTTAGATGAGTAATGAAGCATTCTTCAAATATTTTTTAGTCTTTTTATATTTCTAATTTATGTATTGATGAATGAAAATGAGCCATATATCTGAAGACACGAGAATAAAAAAGTTCATAATTTAGTGTGTATTTTTATCTGAGCGCAGAAAATTTTTTTGAGAAACCTAAAAAAGTTCTGTTTCCTATCAGTTCTTTTTTTTTGTAATGGGTATCCACCTAACACTCCATCTTTCGTGGTGAGTTATCATGACTAATCCCACGAGCCTAGCCACATTCATCACCCACACGTGTCGCCCCCCACTTACTTTCCCCACCAAAGTAAAGGCGTCTCCAGAGAACGGTCGGGGACCGCCCAACCAGCTAAGAGATGGTGGGTTTTTCCTATCAGTTCTTATTTTAAAGTATTCAATATTATTGATTTTTTCACATAAATCTAGAATTATTGTTGTTCTCATTTAAATTGTGACGTTATGATATTAAATCTAATATCACAATTATTCGCTCGCTTAAGCATTGATCCAAATTAGAAATAATTGCAAGTTTAAGATATTTGAAGAATATTCGATCATCAATCGTCTAATTCAATTTTTTTCTCAAGAAACAAATTGATCAATGCATAATTTTGATTTTGGTATGTATATAACATATCAAGAAAGATTGGATTTAAAAAGATTGGCAGTTAATGATGCTTAAAAATTCTATAAAATTTTATGAAAACAAAATATATAGGTAAAACTACACATTTAAGTGAGCTTCTATTTGTCATATAATCCTTCTTATTTCTTCATACTTTAGATAAATTATTAGATTAGTATAAATTTTGAGAAAATTCAATCAACAAATAATTTAAAGAATTAATAGTGTGATCTTAAGTTTAAAAATTATATAATTATGCAATAAAGGACAAAAAAAATATGATCAGTTAGAAAAATAATCATTGTTGTCTTAAACTCTCTTGAATTGACAGTCAATAAAGGAATTTATTATCATACTAAAAAAATTGAGCTTTAATCATATTTTTAAATAATGCAATTAAAAATCTTATTATTAATTATATTGTCTTAAAATATGAGATTATAGTGATTTTTAATTACTCATTTGTTTAAAAATATTTATGACTAATGATAAATATTTATATATAATTTTAGTAGAATATGATTTATATTTTTTACTGATAGATTTACGGCACACATATCTTTAAAAATTAGAATGTGAGGATAAGATCTAAAATATAGTTAATAAAATTTTTTTAATTATTATTATTATTATTATTATTTTGGCTAAAAAACTTAAAAGTTTTTTGAAACAAAAGTGCTTCAAAAATAGAAGCCCCTCAAAAAATAAAAATAATAATAATAAACTTACATACATATATAGAAAATATCACATGAACATAAAGTTTAACAAAAACCTTTTTCTCAATCCCTTACCTTAAACCTTAAAAAAAATTCATAGTTAATAGAAGTTCTCTTAGCAATAATTTTAAGAAAAAATTGTCTAAATAAAATATTTAGCGACATCTTTAATTAATATGTAATTATAATTAAGATGTATGAATAAGTATGATATTTCGAAAATGCATTAATATATATGACCGTAAAAACATAAAGAAACATGCAAAATTATATAATATTTTATACTACCAATTTTTTTAACAAATAATAATTATGATCTATCATATAAAGTGCTTGAAAAGCATCACCAAAATGAAAAGGATAGAGGAGGCAAAATGACTCAACAGCCTCCTAACTCGAAGGAACTTTCATTTCTCCTTCCTTGTTAAATTGAAAACTTTGTAAATTACTTGTTCAGTGATGGGACATGACCTAACCCTAGTTTTCTAGGGCTCCATCATTGATCATGAGCACCGAAAGATATGTTTCGAGAACCCCATACCCGTGCATATATACATATATATTTGACTACAAGTTAACTGTGGCTGCCAAGCAAAACATATTTTGCTACTGATATTAAACAAAAGTTCAAATTAGCCAGCTTTTCCTTTTTGCTCATGTCTGCTTGTACAAGTTAATTGTCTGTAGGGAAAGTAGCTGCTGCAATTTACAATAGAAATACTATGCGTTACGTAAAAACTCTACCTAAGAGCAAGTGACAGGTTTCATGTATACTTGTGGCTATAATATATAGGCAGCAAAGCATGTTCAGAATAGACATTACAGAGATCTGGCATGCTCTACGTACGAACTAGCAAGATTACATGAAGCTGGAAACGCATCTGTTAATGTATGAATGGAGATGATAGATATAACAGTTGCATGATAATGATGTTTGTAAATCGTAACATGAATATTCATTTTTTTTTTTTGGATGAGTATCCACCAAACACCCCACCCATCTTGTGGGTGGGGATGTCGTTGTGACTAATCTCACTGGGGGCCTGGCAACCCTAAACCCACAAGTGCCGGCTCCCACTTTATTTTCCCCCAATTAAGGATGCGTGCCGCTCTGAAGGGGAATCGAACGCGGGTTGGGGAGTACCCAACCGCGCTCGCCCTCACCAACTGAGCTAAGCCCGGTGGGTGTAACATGAATATTCATTGACTTGTGGAGGAAATGTTAGCAAAATCAGAATTAGTACAGAGTTTGTAGTGTTTCGACAGTAATAATATCCACTTCATAGGTTAATTATGTGAACAAATCATAGGGAACTCACTTCAATGTGCATGTCTAAGCTAGGTGTAAAACTATCATGCTTTTTTGTTGTTTCAACTAGTTAAATTTAAAAAAAGTGATACTTATTTGTGAGTCTAAATTTTTTACAAGAAATTTATAAAAAAGAAAAAGAAAAATACACAGTTTTCTCTTCTGAACAATATTTTAGATCAAACAGATGATAATCATCATTTAAAAAAATATGAATGAAGAATAGAAAATTAAATTTTAAATTATTTGACATTTTTTTAATAAACAAAATTAGTGCAATGTAGAATCCTAGTATTTTTTTTTTTTCATCTCATTGTAGATCTGAAAAAAATAAAAAATGCATATTTAAGATCAATTTTACCTGTTATAATCTAATAATTTTTTATAAAACAATAACAAAGCAATAGTTCTCAAATTCAAATGCGTACATCTAAGGGTGTTTCACCAACACTATGAAACTTATCTTCTACGTCGAATTGCCTTCCACTTTTTCCTTCCTTTTCCCATTACCATCCAAGTTACCAAATGCCAAGCAGAAAAGGACTCACGCATTTCTTCCTTGATCCATCTTCTTGTCTGCATTTGGCGCTCTTACATGATGGCACCATCCGAAATTGCCTCCACTTGAACTCAAAAAGAAATTTAAAAAACCAAGAAACACTTGATGGGATGTTCGAGGTCAGAGTAGCCGATCATGTTTCTCTTCAAACTTATATAAGACTTCTCATGGAAGATCTTTGTGGACCATATATCTATATGGATTGAACATCATGGATATTCAGCTATACATACTTTCTAATTTGACCTTTCACTAACCTTCAGACACTGTAACCATATAATTGTGGGACACTTGTTCTATCTTTTCCAATTATGATTTCCTGGATACTTTGTTTACAACTTGGGAAAGTAATTGTATCAGTATATATGTTACTTTTAGTTGCTCGTTCTTAGTGCTTCTCGTCATGAAAATATGAATAAAGCTAGTCTTTTAAAGGCATCTTAATAATTTTAATGGTGGCGATGCGTCTGCTTTTGGAATTTCAACAGTAGCGATTAATGGTGTGAAGCCCCGGAATATTGAAAAACATGAGGCTTTGTTAACTCAGGGAGATTATAAATGGCATCTAGTTTGCTTATGAGAAAAAAAAATCTCATTCAATTTTGACTCCATAATTATAGAATTCACTGTTGACAAGGTATCAAACTGATGATCATCAAATGCATTATTTAATTTTATAATATAAAATTTTTAGCAAGGTACGCATTACAATTGAATATACTCCCCCTGGTTCTTTTGCTTTTAAAAAAGCGATGAAATCGTACTCAAATTTACTCATCTTTTTTTTTTTTTTCAAATTTACACATTTGCTTATGGATTAAGCTGAACTTAAGCCAATTATGTATCAAGCCAAACAAAAACTTTTTTTGATCATCCAGCTCTTTTGACATTCATAATAGTGTTACTAATGAACTTATATATGTATAATAGATCTTTCATTTACGATAAATATTGCTATTATACTCTTTAACCTTAGAAAAATACTTAAATATCTTATATGCATATAGCTTGAAATGGAAGTTCATGCTGAATCACCCCATTTTGAGATCAATCACTTCATTTTTCACCTTCTTAGTTTTTTTTTAAGTCCTACAAAGAGTTAATATAATTGATCTTGACAATCATATATATATATACTTCAAAGAAAAATAACATGGTTTAACTTACTTAATCTTCGTTATATTTCTTTAGGTATTTTTCCCACAACATTCTCAAAATGTATAATGATGGTGACCCTAAAAGAATCTGTATTGCGATCATGGGAAATCCCGGTAGTGGTTTTTGAGTGGGGTTGGTTGGGGAGAATGGACTTGAGCTAAATGATGAAGGGTGAGTGGCTGCAGGTCATAGCAGAGACCAAACACCTGAAAAATATATGTTTTTTCATGGCTTCGGTTCATGAGTTTTTTCATTATTCATTCACTTTTTATTCCTCACCGGTCTCTCTCTCTCTCTCTCTCTCTCTCTCTCTCTCTCTCTCTCTATATATATATATATATATATATATATATATAAAGAGGAGGGGAACCCAAATTGTACCGGCACCTATAGGGCTGTGAAAGCAGGATAGAAGACTAAGAATTTTCTTTTTAGTTTTTTTTTTGTCAGAAGCAAATATTTTTTCTTGATTTATAAAAACTCAAATCCTGCCTATCAGACCATTTCATTGGTTTTTAGAAGAAATATTTGCTTCTGACAAAATAAAATTAATGCGCATATAAAAATATGCCACATAATCTCCACAGATGTCATTTTATCTTTAATCATAAAAATAATCTTTATCCAAATTAAATGTATCAAAGTTGCAGAAATCAAACAAATCATATGATGTGAATTTTATGGATCTAGGAATCTTGACATAGACTTTCTTATGCCCCATATCTCTTTCAAAATATTTTGTTAGGAGCCTTTTTATTTAATTTTCCCTTATCTAAACGATTTTCATACTAATCAGTCACTCCCAATAGAGAAGGATTAGAATTTAAGGAACTATAACCTAAGGATTATCTATCAAGTTTTGAGCCTAAGGTGAATATCTTAGAAACTAAGGAGTATTTTGCTTAAGATGAGGCCCTTTGGTAGAAATTTAAAGTCCAAATTAATAATATAATAAAAATTATCTTTAAACTAAAGTATTTAATTTTCATAACTACAATAGTTTTGGGTTAGAGTCATGATACACTAGACAAAATTTTTAAACTAAACCTCATTAGTGATTTAATTAGGCAGGATAAAAAAAAATTTAACAAAATAGGCCTAGTCGCTGTCACGGGCTAATCGCTCTTCCCTAATTTAGGATCTAAAACTCGGGTTTCCTTATTTTTCTTCGATGCCGTCGTTCTTCCGCCAGATCTACATCCAAATTGTTGCCTACCGGATCCACCGCCGTGAAAGTAGCTTGGAAGGTTTATTTTCGCCGATTTAGGTATTTCTAACCCTAAACGAAAAAAGAAATGTATTTTGTATGAGTTTATTTGGTTAGTTTAGCTAATTGTTATGATATTCATAGGAGATCTGTGATCGATCTGAAATTGTGCACAGTTTTGATTTAGGAAAGCTTCATTTTTTTGTCTTAGTATTTTTTTATTTATTTAGGAAGTGTGTATGTGTAGTTAATTTTAGGGTTTATGAGATCTGTGATCGATCTGAAATTGCGCACAATTTTTATTTAAGAAAGCTTCATTTTTTGCGCAATGTTATTTTTTTATTTAGGAAATGTGTATGTGTAGTTTAATTTAGGGTTTAGGAGATCTGTGATCGATCTGAAATTGTGCGCAATTTTTATGTAGGAAAGCTTCATTTTTTGCGCAATATTTTTTTTTTTATTTAGGAAATGTGTATGTGTAGTTTAATTTAGGGTTTAGGAGATCTGTCATCGATCTGAAATTGTGCGCAATTTTTATGTAGGAAAGCTTAATTTTTTGTGCAATGTTCTATTTTTTATTTAGGAAGTATGTATGTGTAGTTTAGGGATGTTTTATTTTTTGCTTCAAAAGAGAATGATTGGATTTTGATTTTATTTGTCATATTACAGTAGTTGGATTCTATTTGTTATGCTGAAATATTAGGATCGAGTGATGGCTTGAATGCGTAAGTATTTCAGTCATCTTTGTCATATATTAATGCAGGATTTTTTGTGCGTGTAAAGTAGCCTCAATCGGTGTTCCGCTATTACAAGTCGCGTGATGAGTTCGATAGTGTATTTATTGTTCTTTATTATGATGGTGAACTCGTGAGTAAGTGATGAGTTCATTCCAACATATATTGGTGGGAAAATCCCAATCCAAATTTCACGACGGATTAAATTTGAGGAATTACAGAGAAGAGTTATGAGGTCGTTGAAGTTAGATCCATCAAAATTCTCTGTTAATCTGGTGGGTCGTTTTCCTATTGGAACTGGATTTATTGTGACACACATTACCGACGATGAAGTTTGTGAGACTATTATTAATGCAGCATGTTCACAGTCTATTATGGTGTATGTCGAATTTGAGGAACTCCCACGTGGAGATAGGTTGGTTAGCAACGTAGTCAACCATCAAAGTGGTGGAATCAGCACTGATTACATAACACCACCTCCTCAAATAAGTACTCAAGGGGAGATATATGAGGCTGCAGCTAGGGAAAATGATTATTTTACTAGCACAAGCTCTGCTCAAATGGGTAACCCAGGTGACCCATAAGATAATGATGTGAACCCACCATCTGATGTAAATGTTGAATATGAAACTATGCCTAGTGGAGATAGTAGAGAGGATGATGATGATTATATTAACTCCGGTGATTTAAGGGTAAACCATCCCATGAGATTTGATTGTCGATTACTCAAGGAGAACGAGTCATCTGAGGAGCATAATAATGATTATATGCTGCTCAAACCACCGAGAATGGGATGAAGACCTTGCATTTGATGGCCCATCGATGATTCAATCTTCAAGACGAATTGCATCCCGATGAATTAGTGGAAGGTATGTGCTTTCATGATAAGAAGTTGCAATTTGGTGGGTGGTCGATTATAAACAATGTTGAATATGTCATATATGCCTCAAGCAAATCAAGATTTACTATACCATTCACCCCAAAGGAGATCATGTTTGTGGCGTTTACATGCCCGCCGCTTAAGAGGTTGGGTGGAACTTGGAGAATTGGTGGTTGGCTCTCCTGCTTGTAGCCATTCAATTAATCTTTGGACACAAGCAATGCAAAGACAATTTATAAGTTATTTCATCAACCTCAGAGTGTGTCGTTGGATCTCAAGCCCGTGGAGATTATAGGTCATATAGAGAGTTCAATATAGAGTGTCTTATATGAAGGCTTGGGATGCAAAGCGAAAAGCAGCTATTTTTGGCTTGGGAGGAATCTTAGATCATTGGGAAAATTTATATCATTTGCACATCTATGCCAGTTCAATTATCGAGTACCCACGAATCGAATAGATTCCAATGACTGCTCGTCGCTTGAGCCAATAGTGGTTGGCGATCGCCATCCTAAATTTAACTTTTTAGATAACAAAATTTTCTGCAGTATGAATTTTTTAAAATAATAAAAAAGTAATTAAATTAATCTACTAATTTTGTTTTTTTAGCTTAAGTGAAATGTTTATGCTTTGTTTTCAATCTTCTGTGTATAAGTTGAAGGTTTGATTCCTGTAAATATCGATTTGATAATGCCCTGCTTTATAGACTTTATTTTATTTCTCTTGACAATTTCATTTCTTGTCTATTTTTTAAATGCTGACTATGTTGTTTGCCTCAACGATACCAGGTTAAGAGTTCCCCGCCCACGCAGAGGAGGCGACCAGAGGACACTATTGAGGACTACGGTCCACCACCTGCAGCCAGCACGTGTTACGAGACATGAGCAAGACATCTTGATTCAAGACGTTATTTTGAAGTTATTTACGTCAATGTGCTTGTTTTACTAACGTAGTCTATGCATGCTCCATTCGATTGTATTTGCCGCACACTTGTTGATGTTCAAGGAATGGGTTAATTGCCCCTCGATTCATGGGTGCATTGCGAGATGTCGGCTGTGTCGCAGATGCAGATGAAGCTAGATCACTTATCGATGTCATTAGTGGAGCGCCGTGGCACGAACACATTCCACTTTGCTATAGGTGAGATGAATCACACCGCTGCGGGCGATCCCGGCATTCGATAGATGGCCCTCCTCTTATAGGCAGTGTTGTCATTGGTGGAGGGAGACGGTGGGCTACGTGGCTAGACTATTGTGATGAGTTGATTGGAGCGCATCCCGAGCCAGAAACCGTGTATTGTGATCTTATCCATCCACATATCACCTGTAGCTATATGGGTGCATGTACGCTACTTTTACCTTTATGATGCGGTGAACTTTAGAGATTCATATCTCCAGATCTTTATTATGCATGAGCATACATACTATTTTCCATTGGATCTTTTCTTCTTCCTGACACTTCGTGAGGTCCACCGCAAGATCTACCATTACTAGAGGATATTCATTCTTTCAAGGGTTTCTCGGCTGCGGTTTGATCTTTGAGAGAGTTGCATAAGGCAACCGTCAGAAGCAGATATTCATTATTACGCGGTATGGGCACGGAGCACATTCATGGGGACCTACCTGTTCTCTATCCCGCAGACATTGATGGTCTTAGCTTGAAGGAGATTCGAGAAATTGCGATCCAACATCGAGTATCTGAGGATGAGTTGGATGGACTTCGCAGAGTGCACTAAATAGCGATCATTTTACTTGTTAACTTGTCATGGAATTTTAATTTTCGAGTAACTTGCTACATATGTCATCCTCGGAGCCACATCGATCCACATCGCGATATATGTGGAGAGAGATATACAAAAGTACCACCGATTTGTTGGAAGAGGGTAGAGTGGCACACCGGTGATCGCGTCGATGCCTCCCATGATTGATGTGACCCGATAGATCCATCGCTTCGTGTTGATGGACGAGGAAAGGCCGTTGATTGGAGCGTGTATCACCACTACATTGCATGGGGAGCACGAGTCGTTGGTTGTGATGGATTCAGATGATGACGGAGAGCCGACTCAACCGTTTACATGAGTGATATCGATCTTGGGCTTCACTTTATATGCTGAAGGCACCGACAGTTCCGCCTGATACATACTACCCCCGTGCGCCTGGAGATCGTCTGATGGTAAGTCTATGTGAAATTACAATTTGCTTTCCTTCTGGGTGAAACCGATATAAATTTACTTTCTTCGTGACCACATCCCAATAATCGAAGATATATTTCAAGAGATGGCACTTTAAATCCATCGGCGATTATGGCGGCGTCTGGATCCGAGGAACATGCATATATCTGACAAGAGATATGATATAGCATTGGCCCGATGCACGGTGGGTCCATATATACGCCTGGTGGGATAGTCTACCTATCCATTCCACGCCCACCCCAAGATTCATATCGATGCAATGTGGTCAGATGCACCGATCCCATATGCTCCCATTCCACATATGCCGCTTATATGCGATATGCGGCACTCTGCCATCTCAGCTTCCACCGAGATGTTACTTGGGATGTTCGCAACAACCCGGTGGCAGTGGACGAGGAGGAGGATCGCCAGATCATTATGCGGATCGCCGACCACCATCTCATTACACTCCTGGTAGCGCGATTCCACCGCCATATCATAATAGTTGTATTTTTTTTTTAGTACTTTATGTCATGTACTGTTCGCTGCTTTTTTTATTTGTTATGTCCACTTATTCAGATTCAGCTGATTGTACAATTATACTTTTATTTGTTATCAATTTAATTTTATTTAGTTAACTCACAACTATTTAGACTCATACCGAAAAAATTAATACACTTACATGTTTAATATTATCAAAAAAACATATGTATTCAACAAGCATTGTGTTAAGATCACACAAACGAGTGTTATCGTAATATTTTTAATTTTTTGCAACGTAAAATTTTTTACATTTCCAAATATTAAAAATTAATACTCTACCTTTTTTTTTAAAAAAAAAACATTTGCAAAAATTGAGCGAGATCCGTCAAAAGGTATCAACATAAAAGTTGTAAAATTTATTATTATCTTTCCAACGATGCTAAACACGCCAAAATCCGAAACGATGAGTGATGGCATAAAAAATGATCGATGATCAATATTGTTATTTTGAACTTCACATCTCACACACAAAAAATTGGCTCAACGCTAGATTTGTAAAGTCACAACATAAAAGTTGTAAAATTTTTCATTATCTTTCCAACGACACCAACTACGCTAAATTCTGACACCTAATGAACCTGATATGTTCAAAAAACGGATCAGAATTATTTTTTTAAAAAAAATTAATTACCGGAAATCGGACAGTTCATCATACCGCTAATCTATTTTGTTAATTTTTTTTTTATCCTACCTAATTAGCTAATTAAATCACTAATGATGTTTAGTTTAAAAATTTTGCCTGATACACTATTGTTTGGAAAGGCAAATAAACTGTTCGGATAGCTTTCCACTGCTTTAAATGTTTCTAAACTGTTGTCTCGAATGTCAACAACGAGAATTATTTATATAGGAATCTACAAAGGATGAAGGGGCCAACACTACAAGTCTAAGAGCTCGCATAGAGAAGGGGAACCACTAGAAAGCCAATGTAAAAAAGGGAAGAAAAAAAACAGTTACTCATAAAGTGGAAAAACGGATAACAAATATCTACGCTTCAGAGGCCAGAACTTTTTCAGGTTATATAGCTACATATATAAGACAATATTGTCAAACAGAGCCTATTGTTTCATTTGATATAAATTTTTTGTAGCCTTCTGCTTATTTGAACGGTAAAAAAGCAGTTCTAATAAAAAAACCAAAAAAAAAAAAATCTAGTTGTATGAAGTTCAGAAGCACTGTTCATGAAACAACGCTTTAGATAGCTTCCTAGAAAAAATATTTTGATGGCTTCTAATTTTTTTTAATCTTATTAATCCATTATTTATTTATTTATAAACTAAGAAATAATTAGATCATATTATATCAGAAACATAAAAATTTCATAATATATTCATTTTGATTATTCTATCAACTATAGAAATGTTCCAGCAGTGTTAATCAAATAAATAAATATTCTTATTCCACTTTAATATTTTTGTTCAAATATTCATTTAGTATACTCAATAGCACAACACAACACTATATAGAAGACTGCAATACCAAATAGAGCCTAAGATTTGTTTAAAGAATGAATTGAAGCGTTTGAGATGATTTCATATATGGTTTCCAAATGTCAAGTCAAAACCAGCTGAAGTAATTTATGAATTATAATTGTAAACATCATAAACACTGCAATAATAGAACAAGTCCCTCTCATAGATAATGTCCTCTAATGTAATCAATCATGCATACTTAAATAACTTTATAAATACCAAAGAAATCAAATAATTTGAAATCAATTGAATTGTTAAGATGTTAATTATTTTTTATTTGGTTTACTTCCATGTATTTCATAAATGAATTAAACTGATCTTGTGTCATATTCGTACTAATTTAACATCATAATCCAACAATATCCTCTTTTAGCACATATCCATTTAGGTTTTCTGGCTGTCGAAGACATCATTATATGAAGTCCACAATTAATCTCATATCTTTTCATTCTTATCTTTCTCAACCATATTTCTAAGCACTTCATCTTTTGAAGTCACATTGAATTGGGATTCCTATGCTTGATTAGCAAGTGGTTAATAGTCTTCATGTTAAAATAATAATTAAAGAATAATACTAGAAAATTTATATTGGCCAATATTATTTGATATTGGTGGGAGGATTTTTAGTTAGATGATTGCTCGAAATGGTTATGAATGTTTACTTTAGTATCAAAGGATGTGATCTAAAGTTTGTAGTTTGAGGGTGATTGTTTTAGATAGATTTGGTGGGAGGAATACAAAAAACTAATTCAAATTAGACATGTTTGGACTAATTTGAAATATCTCTTTTAGAATTATATTTTAAGTTTTCTAAATTAGGGAAAATGATGGGGAAGGCTAGATTTTGATGTGAAATTATGATGTAAAGTATTTGATGAAATTTAGTGGGCTTTCAAGTCATATAGTTAAATGATGAACAAGTTTAGTTAGGTATCCACCAAGGCTTTCCTAAAAACTTCAAAGGGTGGTTCCAAATAGCTTTGAGGGCTTTGATGATGAATATATGACCTTAGGTATGCTTAGGTTAATGAAGAGATATGATTAGAGTTTGGGGTTAAGATAACAAGGTAAAATATAAAAGTTAGATAATTAATTAGCCCCACGAAAGAGAAGTCAACCTTGGCTATCTAGCACTAAAATAAAGAGAAAGTGTTTTTTTGTCATCTGATTAGATTCATATAAAACTAACACATTATAATGCATATCATCCCTCTTTTAAGTGAATTAAAAAACATTTTAGTGCCACATTCTAAGATAAAGTAGCCAAGAATGAAGAAAAAGGTGCAAGTTTACCATAAGTGCAAGGTGGAGTTCCAAAATTTCCATTTAATGCGAGCTATTTCCTATAAAAAAATTCCATTAAGGGGGTGGCCATACATGTTTCCAAGGATGACTTGAAATACAAAGATTAGTACAAAAAAATAAATATAATTATATTTTAATAATTGTAAACTTTGGGTTTATTTGTTTTGGCTTCGGCTCTTCTTTTTGTAATTTAACTTGTAGGTTGATTTATTTGAACCACTTGATGTATTATATCAGCTTTTCTTGACTCAATTAAACTTCGTTAATTGAAGTTCAAGTAATCGTCTATTATTTGTGGAGGTTAGAGTCTTTAAATTATGTGAGATAGAATGAGAATGATAAATGACAAGTTAGATACATCAATTGATCATTTTGAGTTTAGGCCATATATTATCTCAAAAAGTGATATTTTAATTGTTCTTAAGATAGTAATATTATGAATATGTTCTAATATAGGAAACTATAAAATCTCAATTCCTTCAACTCTTGCATTTATGACACTTAAGCATATTTCTGAAAGTCTAATTAATTTCTTAAGTTTGATTGTCCATCGTATTTCTTAAAGTCTAATTAATTTCTTTAGTTTGATCATCTATTTGAAAATGAAAAGTATATAAAAAATTTATTATATTTTTTTATTATTTTCATGAGGTCTTTCAAAAGAGTGAGATAAATTAGACATTTCTATTAAAAATAATGGTCAAAGGAAGGCATGTAGATATGCAATTTCCTTAAAAACAAATCACCTAGCAATGTGAGAAGTGTCATTAATTTTAGAGAAGGGTAAACTTTAGACCATTTTTGAGTTCCTATTAATTATACAAAAATACTAACACTCTCTCAAGCTATTATAGGTAAACTTAAGATAAAATCTAATGAAAATATTTTGAAGATATAAAAGAAATAAGTAAGGTAATTTTTTTATACATTAATTTGTGACTTTGTTATACAAATTTGACTTAAGCTTCCAACTTTTGGACACCTCACATAAGTGAAGACCAAGAATTTAATTTTTCATCAAATAAAGAGTCTTATATTTTCTAAAATGACCAATAACTTTTCTAAAATATAATTTGAAATTTTTTTAAAGAGAATCACTAATAGAGTTGTTCTCCTCAACAAAGAACACAATATTTTGATCAATAATATGAATCATGGCGTACAATCATCCAAATCTCAAAATTCACCAAATTTTGATTCAACATTATGATCCCTAAGGGAATTATTTTGAACATTATGTACAGTCATATTTTATTTTAAATTCAAAAATTGATACTTTTTTTAAAGATTTAGAATTGAATTTATTAATGAAAATTAATCTTAAAATTATATAATATAAAATAAAACACAAGCTTTATTTTGGTTTATTTTGGTATAATTATAATTGAAATATTTAACATTAACTAAGATCATTTAAACTATAAATGAATCATATTATATTACGTACTTCATATTATATGATCAACATAATCATCTCAGTCTAATTAATAGTTTATAGTATGTTAGTTAAGTTAATGAAAATCAACTTATCAATCTTCTCCAACCACTAAATATAACGACAGGGTTTCTCCTTCCTTTAAGCTTTGTAGTAGAGATGGTGATGCAAGTAAATTTTTTAAATTCGAGAAAGCTTTATCACATTTTGGAGTCGATTCAAATCTCTTTGCTTTCCTATGAACTTTAAAAAATAATGAGTAGTATTCTTCAGCTTTGGAGATGAACCTGTTAATCTAGCGACTCGTCATATGAGCCCTTGAACCTCTTTCATCATCTTTGGTGAATCCATTTCGATTATGACCTTCACTTTGACTAGGCTAATTTTATGTCTATGAAAGCAATCAAGAATCTTAGATATTTGTCTGACCCGACACCAAAAGTGTATTTTAGAGGATTGAGATGCATGTTGTACTTCTTCAATATGGCGAAAGTTTTCTTGAGATCTTAAATGTGTTGAGTGAATGACTTGCTTTTGACCAGTAAGTCATCAATATAAACTATGTTTCTTTATTTTTGTTTCTTAAAAATATGATCCACCATTCTATGATAGGTGGTTCCTATACTCTTAAGCCTAAAAATCAATACTTTATAGCAATAGAGTCCTTCCCCGGTAATGAAGAATGTCTTCTTTAAGTCGGCAGGATGCATTTGTATTATATGGTATCTTAAAAATGCATCTAATGAACTTATTACTGAGTAGCCTACTACCGAGTTGATGATAAATGCATCTATTTGAGAAAGAGCATACCCGTCCTTTGGACATATATGCCAAATTCAAATTCATGAAGTCTGCACACATCATTTATTTTTGGCTTGACTTTTGCACCATTACCATGTTTGACACCCATTTTGGGTATTAGACTTCTTTAATGAAGTTATCTTCGAGTAGCTTGGTAACTTCCACTTTGAATTATTTGACAAGTAATGCTACTATCTTCCTCATTTCTTGCTTTATACGTCAAGCTTCTCTATGGATATTAAGCTGATGACAAGTGTTGACCTCACTTTTGGAGTGAGTTCTCAATCTCCTCACCATAGATCTAGGACTCTTTTAGACACTAAGAGGTCCTTAGTCTTAAGACACTTATAGTGATTAGGTGAACACTTAACCTAAGCTTAAAGACTTAGAAGGGTTAGTCATAGGGGTAGGTTATGCCTTAGGGATTTAAGGAGACTTACCAATCTTATAGCCTAAACCCAATCCATGTTCACCTTCTCAAATCAAACCCCAAATTCAAATCTGAATTCAAATTCAAATTCTAAAATTTATAATCAATCTCATCCTCAAATCCATGCTCAAAATCTTTCCTAAGCCTTATGATTGAATTCCATGGATTTACCCCTAGCCAAATTCAAATCAATCCAAACTCAATTGATTTTTTTTCCCAAATATCAATTCAACCTTTCAATCACTCTATCAAACTTACAACCAAACCAATTCCAAATCCAATTTGCCAAAACCTACAATCATGCCAAATCTTATTAAAGCCATGTGATTCATTTCCTTAGACTTAGACAAATCCCATTCAAATCAAGTCAAATTCAATTGATTCTCTCATGAATCAATTATTCCATCAATTACCTTCCCAAATATAAATTAAATCTACATTCAAATGATCAAAACTAAATCAAAGCAAGTCAAGACCCTTCCTAAGCCATATAAATCAATCCCATGAGCTTAGCCAAATATTAACCCAAATCAATTGATTTTCTCATGAATCAATTATATATTCAATCATCTTCACAAACATAAATGAAATCTACACTCCAATGATAAGAATTAAATCAAACTAAATCAAATTCTCTTCTAAGCCCTTTGGACCAACCTTCATGAGCTTAGCCAAATTTGCCATCAAATTACTTGAAACTCAATTGATTTTCTGACAAGTCTATTATTCCTTCAATTATCTTCTTAAATATAAATGAAATATACATTCAAATAGCCATGACTTAATCAAAAATCAAATCAAAACCCAATCTAAACCCTTTATTCCAATTCCTTGGACTTAACCAAAACCAATCTAAATCAAGCCAAAATCAATGGATTTTCTCTTGAATAAATCATTCCTTCAATCACCTATCCAAATATAAATTAAATATACAATCATCAAGCCAAACCAAAATCAAACCAAGTCAAGCTCAACTTAGCCCTTTTGACTAGAAATTTTCAAATGAACCAAAACCTATCATAAACTAAATTGATTGCAGTTGAATTTATATTTCAATCCTAAACTCATATATAAATTCAACTAAACCTTAATCAAATCAAAATGAAGCCAATTGACCCATTTAGGTTCATTTGACCCAAAGTGACCTAAAGAACCAATTTGAACCAAGTTCCAATCCAACCCAAATTGAATTGAACCAAGCCCATCAAGACCTCATACCATGATTATTTATCATCTTAAGATGGTCAATTGCCTTAAATTGGGTCAAACCAAGTCAACTTGGTCATTTGACCAAGTCAACCCTTTAAACCATATGAACCCAAACTAGCCAAAACCTATCATACACCAAATTAATTGAAACCATTGATTCAAACCAACCCATGATCAATGATTGAATATGACTTGACCTTCCATTGAGCCAAACAAAACCCAAATAGCCATTTGACCCAAATTGACCTAAAAGGCTAAAATAGGTCAAATCATGATCCAACCCAAATTGATTGCAACCAATGGCTCAACTTCATTTCAAATTGATTATTGAACTTGACCAAAGCCATAATTGAGCTAAGTTTGACCAATTGGACCCAATTGACTGACTTAGCCCAAATTGACCTAAATGGTCAAATTGGCCTAAACTCAAATTAAATCAAAATTAATCCAAACTAGGGGTTTAATCGAGTCGAGTCGAGTCGAGCTTTTACTTAATCGAGCTAAGTTTATTTAATTTAACTTGAGCTCGAGCTCATTTACTTAGTTTGAGCTCAGCTTGTTAGATAAAATTGAAGCTCGAACTCGTTTGCCAAGCTCGAGCTCGATTTTGAAGCTCGAGTATAAAAGTCATATTTTTTTTAAATTTTTTGCCTATATTCTTAATTTATAATGATGCATGTGTGTGTGTGTGTATATATATATATATATATATATATAGTTATAGTTATGTATCTATCTATATTTAAAAACTAATTTTATAACATGGCATAGCTATCTATTATTGTGCAATTATTATATTTGCAGATAGCATGTAAGCAACATAAATTTTAACATAATGTTAAACATGTCATTGCCTGTTTGCAATTACTTTTATTTGTAGATAGCAGATGATTTCCTTGATCATTGCATGTAAACAATTAAATCTAGATTAATATTACACAGAAAATAAGAAAAATATCAATTTTTACTTGATCAATACAGAATTACAGTTATCATAACACGATAAACACCTCATATAAATTTACTTTGATAGTATCATACAACTTTCTAATTACAATGCAACTGCCTTTTAATATTACAAAAAAATAGTAATTTGTAGTTGAATATTTGATCAATACATCAAAATAAACTGAAATTCTAGCAATACTTTATTTTATACAGAAAAAAAGAAAACAAAAAAAAAATTGAATTTTCAGCAGAAAAGAGTGATAAATGATAGATCTGATAAGTACTACAATATCCAAAGTCATTTCCTTCTTGAAGCATCCTCATCTAGTACCACCCAAGGCTGAGCTTAAGGCCTAACAATCACACTTTCACAATACAATAACAAGCATTTTTTAGAGCAGTAAATTTATACCAGAAAAGTTACAAGTGAAGAACAAAGTAAGGAAAGTTGTAGAAAATTCTCAGGCTCAGGCTCAGCCAACCCAAAATCATCTCAAGGAGTAACAAAATATGCGAGCATCTAAACTTCAATAGAGGGTTACAATCATATATAGTGCTACCAGCCAAAGAGAGAAGGGAGAAAACATCGAAGCCATCACAGCCAACTTACCTCGGGTCCTCGAATAAGACATTCATCCAAAGAACAATTGCCTGCAAAGCTCCTATTCCTGCCACCAAAAATTAATATAAATAGCTGGCAACAAAGACAAGTAGCCAAGTATGACCTAGCAACCAAAGGCCCAACTACAACTGTCCCTCCTCAAGCAACAACAATCGAGAAAGTAACCAGAACCAGGCCGGAATAGCAACCAAAGCAAAAAAAGGCATAGAAGACAACAACCAAAGATAAAATGGGAGAAACATAAAAGGCCTAAAAGGCTTGAGAAAAATAATTGACTGTACTAGCAAGACAGAACAACAACACTGCTATAGCCAACCCAATAACTACACCAACAACTGCAAGCAATACACTGCACCAGCAAGCTAATTCCTAAATATAGTAGGAGCGACAATAGACTGCACCAAGCCACCAACCAACAAATTTAGGCAGCAATAGTATAAAGCCACATAACCAATGAACCAACTAAAAACTAATATAGATTGCAAAAATTTAACATCAATAGCCCAAATATCGAGCCTAAAAGACAGAAGAAAAATAACCAAGGTAGAACATCAGTAGCAACAACAACACTAAACTACCAAGATAGTAAAAAATAACCAAGGCAGAATAGCAGCGACATCAGCAACCCGAAAGGGATGCTAGCAAGAAGCCCCCTAAATCAACAAAACGACCACTAGTCGACCTAAAAGTAATAATTATACAAAAACAACAGCTCAATACCTAGTCTAAAAGGCAAAAAAAAAAATCAAGATAGAACAACAACAACAACAACAACAAAAATTGAACCAACAAGCAAGACAGAACAACAGAAGCAAGTAAAGAGCAAAGAAAGAAAAGTTTCAGAAAAGGCTCATGCTCAGCCAACCCAAAGTCATCTCAAGGTGCAACAAAATATTTGAGCATCTGAACTTCAATATAAAGGTTCACCTAGCCAACCAAAGGCCAAAATAGATAGATCCTCCGCCAACAACAATTAAGAAAGCAAACAGTTACAGGATCGACATACTCTCCTCCATCAACAATCAGGAAAACAAACATAGCCACCTAGCCAACCAAATTACCAAGAAAACATCATATATAGCCAGCCAACAAAGCCACCCAGCCAACCAAAAATAATAATAGATAGTCTCTCCTCCAAAAGCAATCAGGAAACCTCCAATTCCAACAGGAGTAGCAACCAAGTTACCTCCACAAAGTGGAAAACATCAATGCACCACATAAGAATTACAACAACAAAATTAATTCACAATTCACATAGCCAACTAAGTTCAATAGAAGGGTTACAATCACATATAGTGCTACCAACCAAAGAGAAGAGGGAGGAAAACATCAAAGCCAACATAGCCAACTTACCTCGAGTCCTTGAATAAGTTATTAAGTTCAATAACAATTGCCTACAAAGCTCCAATTCCTGCCACTAGAAGTTATATTAACAGTTGGCAACAAATCCACATAGCCAACCAAAGGCCCAAATATCATAAACCCTCTTCTAACAATAATCAAGAATGTAAGTAGAACCAAACTGGAACAACAACCAAAGAAAAAAGGGCAAAGAAGACAGTATTCAAAGAAAAGAGGAAAACAACATAAGAGGAAAACACCAAAAGAGAACCACACTACTACAACAAAATATAAAACCAAAAGGGATGCCAACAAAGCTAGTCCAAACTTCCCAAGATAAAAAAAAATAGGAAAACACCAAAAGAGAAGGTTTCAATGTAAAGTTTCTTTGAATAAAATAAATAAATAAATATCTCGTATTCTCTTTTCAACAGTCCTTTAAGTGATAGGAAGAGGAATCTACATCTCTTCATCCTCTTCTTCTTCATACAAATAAAAATAATATTACATGATAGAATTTAGTTAAATGCCAAGCATAAAAATAAATAAATATGTATATAAAACACATTACCTTTACTTTACCTTCAAGCTGTAATGACAATGAACCCAATTTGAACCACATAAAAGTGCTTGAACAGTTTCTACACCAAGTTTAGATCGGTAGGTATCCACAATTCTTTCACCAGTACTAAATGTTGAATCTAAAGCTACAGTATTTATCGATATATATAATATGTCAACAGCCATCCTCGATAGTATATGGTACTTTGTCTGATTGCTTTTCCACCATCCAATGACATCAAAACTTTCACCTTCAGCACAAATCTCTAAACCATCATCTTAGTATTTATCCAAATCAGATTTTGTTGGTCTTTTACTTGCCTTTGTTGTAACATATGTAGTAAAATCATGCCATCCACTAAATTTTTTTCTATCCATTTCTTGAGTAGCCAAACTAACATTATCTCCACTAATCCTTTTGGACGTCCCAACCCCCAAGTTGCCACTATCACCTTCAGGTTCAAAATAAACTACATATTCTTCAAATAATACATACAATGAACTGCGTATAAATCCCACATTTCTCATGCATTCATCTCCTACATAAATCTTAGAATATGCAAACTCAATCACCATGAATTTCATTCTCGGATCCATAATAGCACCAAAGGCCATATGAAGGTTACATTCACCTTAGTATTTGTCAAACTTTTCTTTCATTTTATTAGTCATTTCCATAATGAAAAAATCAGTTGAAAGTGAACCCTCATCTAAAACTTTTTTATAGTGTAGATTTGAGAGAGGAATAAATTGGCTGTAAAGTACTCAGTGTCAGAGATGACATTAGTAGCTTCATTAAAAAAGCCCAATACTTCACAAACTTTTTCAATTTTATCCCATCTTCATCTATAGGATAATTAATATATGCAACTTCTCTTTCACTGTAAGAAAAGAAAACTTCTTTTAATTTCAGTGCAACTATCAACATAGAGTAAGTAGAGTTCCAACGAGTAGGACAATCTATCACAAGTTTTCTAGAAGGTAATTATAATTGTTGCACAATATCAACAAATTTTAGTAATCTTCCTTCTGATGCATTAATAAAGTAAACTGAATCGCTGATTTTATCAACAACATATTCAATGCTTTTTATCCTATCTTTCACCATTAAATCTAGAATATGAGCACAACAATGAAACAATTTCCCACTAAAAAAAAATTTTTTTTTTTATTCTAAAACTATCCTTTAGTAACTTAATGACCTTGTCATTATTAGCTGCATTAACAACTGATATGGTAAAAACTTTATTTTGAAGACCCAATCAAAAAGTTCCTTATAAAATGTTTCCACAATTTCAGTTGCAGTGTGTGGAGGAGCTAAATACAAAAAAACTCAAAACAAGTTTTTGTAACCTCCAACAAGTATCAAGATAACGTGTTGTCATAACCATGTAAGATATTCTCTGATTTTTTGACTTCCATATGTCTATGGTAAAGTTGATTCTATTTATATTTTTCAATGAGTTTCTAAGCTTTTTTTTTTCTCTTTTTCATACACCAACATAACATCATTTCAGGTTGTAGCTCTAGAATACCTCATGAAATAAGGAGACGTCATCTTAAAATCAAGATTAAACCCAAATTCCTCAACAATTGAAAAAAACTTCTCATTGATCAAAATATAATGTGCAATCATCTCACTAACTTTCTCATGATCATAGCTTAATGTAGTTAAAGCACCACCATCCTCAACTATTTGGAGCCTTCTACTTTCATTATCAGTTGGCTAAAAAGATAATAATTTTGTTTCTTTAAAGTATGAATTCTAGCAACACAACCCCCTAGATGTCTTTTAAATTGGGTGGTAGCACTTGTATTTCCTAGAGCAAGCTATTTCTTGCAATGCATACATTCCACTTCCTCTGACCATCTGAAAGAATTACTTCTTTGAGCTCTTCCCAAATCTTTGATGTCTTCTTTCTTTTCTTTCTTCCTAATACATTTTCATTTTCATTTTCAACATCAATCTCTTCATTATCATTATTAGCATTCTCCCCATAACCATCATTCTTCTTATCATTATCATCATCATAGTGCTCATTTGTAATCTCAAAGTTAGTAATACTACTAAGATTTTGTTGGTCATCCAAAAGAAATTGAGTATGCTCCTCAAAATTTTCATTCCCAACATCATTTGAGTCATTGACAATAACTTCAGTAACTCTTTCCATTGAAACCTAAATATTTCATAAAAGTAAAATGAAATTAGCATCTCTCCTAACAATAAATACTTAGAAAATCAAGATAGGGAAAATATAATCACACAAATAATTGTAGTAATAAATAAAAACCTTTAACAAATCTGAAACCCTTCAATAAATGATTGAAAATTATGCTCTCTTGAACCAATGAAAGCCAATATGAATGAAATATTACCATAAAAAATACCAAGTATAATCATACTTGACTACTCATACCTTCACCAACAAACCACAAGAATTTTGTGCATGAAAAACTGGAAACATAGTAGGAGTGTAAATCATTTCATCGAAAAGGGATAAAGAGATAGAATCTCCATGATCATGGATTCATCAAGGAGCATGATAAAATTCCATATGAAAAAAGAAATATTCACATCTTATTCTTTATGAGGTACATAATATACGTTCAAATGATATTTAGGTTCATCTTTACCCAATCCAATGATACTTTTGGATGAAGAACAATAAGCAAAATAAGATAAAATACAAGGAATTGATTGCTAAATTATAACTCTGCAACTCAGCCTAAGTTTTCTAATCGATTATCAATTCTTTGAACCTAAGTTTTCACATCAAAAGAGCAACAGTCTTTACATATTAATACTTGTTATTCCACTTTTTTCAAGGACATTCAAAACATTCTAAATGCATGATACATATGGTCACCATAAACAATACATCAAATTCCATGGAAAAAGAAAGAATAATTTGCTTAAGACTAGTATAGGCTTAAGTTCAAAAAATTTTGTGCATGAAAAATTATTCATGGAAAACAAATCATAAATAAAGGAAGCATCACTCAAAGTTTTAGTTTGGCACTTTGGCTACAACATTTCCAAATTTTCATTAGTCGATTGAATATGCCATATGCTAAATAGGAGAATTAAAAAAGTTTGAAGTCTACTTTCAAGAAGAGAGTGGAAAAAAAAATTTAAAACTTGTGGTCTTGCTTTGGCTAACTTGAAATCCTGAAAAACAAATTAAATAAGCTTAATATGCTAGCGTTTCTTTGAAATAAGCTTAATGGCTATGCTCTTTCAAAGGGGTCAATGCATACATAATAATCCTAAACATAATGCAATCCCTTCACATCTTCATATATCACATAATCCCTTAACATCTTCATACATCATGCAACAATCAGCAATGAGCCAATGCTTAATATAGCAGTGACATAATTAATAGCGGTAAAAAAAACCTATTCAGGAAGATATGTTAAGTGACTAAATTCAACAATGTTAAGTGTTGATGCCCATTAGGGGTGTAATTAAAGCAACAACTCAATACCGGGTCTAAAAGGCATTGCCCATACTATTACAACTGAAAAAAATGGCTAAACAGTTTGAAATTAACCCATATAAGGCTCTGGCTCTCCATCATCCACTAGATCACCACAACTAAAATATAAGAACATTACTTGAATAATAAAATCATCCAATGCAGATCTAATATGAAATGCATAAATCCACTTGCCCTCAATTTCACAACCCTGGTAAAACCCCTTTTATTTTTTTTTTTTGAAAAAACTATGAAGAAATCAACTTAACATATAAAAGAGAACTTCAATCAGAGCCAAAGTTACCAAACTAATTCAGTTTATGGTTTAACCCTAAACCGAACCAAATGTCACTGCTCCTAAAAGCGAACTTCATACCAACAAGTAACAACCGTAAACTCCAAATCATATTCATACAATCATACTAATCTGATTTATCATAAAAAGGAAACATAATATTACCAATCATTTATGCAAGGAAGAAATAAAAAATAAGCCAAAGATACCAAACCAAACCACCAAAGTTTTCCTATCCAGACTCTTGAGCAAGATTTCCTCTATCGGTGGTGTGGCGGTGGCGATCATTTAATTTTTGAAAAGTTACGACTCCTAGAAGCGACTATCTATAATCAAAGTGGATCACAAAGAAGAAAGGAGGAGTTTGACTATTGGGAATCGCTTTTACTAGTTTTCGAGGATGGTTGTAGTGCAAGAACAATGGAGAGGGAAAGTCGTTGCATGTCCACTTCCTATTTTAGGGCTTAACACTGAACAGGAAGTCAAAAAGTTGAGAGTCGGGAAACTTAGGAGACGGAAATAGGAATAGACAAAATAACGTATAATCCCTAAACGAGTAGACTGTTAAGCTTTCGAGTCGAGCCAGGAAAAACTCTAACTCGCGCTCATATATTATACGAGCTTGAATCGTAGCTCGAGCTCGAGCTCGAAACTCGATAAGCCCAACTCGTGAGTTCGATAATGAGTCAAGTTTGAGTCAGCTCACGAGTCAGCTCAGCTCACTTACACCCTTAATCTAAACCAAAGCCTACAATCCTATCCAATTGACCAATTGAACTTGAACAAACACCTAACCTGAGCCAATTTGGCCAATTTGGTTAAATTGGTCAACTTGATCCATTTGACCCATTTGATTTCAAATGTGCCAAAATCAAACCTAGGCTAAATTGATTGAAACCACTTGAACCAAAATTCTCCAAATCAATATTTGAACCTAACCCAAGCCTTGATTTGATCCAATTTGACCAATTGGTCAACCTAACCCAACATGACCCAAGGTGACACATATGACCCAAATTTAGGAAAATCCCTTGAAACCAACCCATGACACCTTGGGAGTTGACCTAACCCGACCCAAACCCACTTGGGATCATTCCAAACCCAAAGGGGGTCAAACTCAATGCAATCCCCCTTGGATTTGCCTCCCATATGAGATTTTTGCCAAAATTAGTAAAGTCCACTTTCCCTCTCCCCTTGGCAGCCATCACTCACCCCAAATGGGGTCTCACCTACCCACCTAGCCCACTCTAAGTCAGCTAGGCTTGCCATAGACCAAATGGAGGTGAGTTAACTTACCTCCCTTACAAGCCGAGAACCCATGGCCAAAAATCAAGCTATACCTGGCTTGAGCCACCTCCCAACCCTTCCACCACTCAAGTCATGCCACGTGGAGGTAATGATGACCACTCCGGCACTCTGGTGGTGGTTGGTTGGCCAAAAATAGGAGCCAATCCCGTCCATCCATCATAATGGAAAAGGGGTATACCCCCAACAATTCTCATAGAATTCTCATGCATTTGATTTGAGAGAGCTTCCAAGTGAGTTTGGAAACTCCCCAACGAGCTCCCTAGCCTTCCCAAAGCTTCCCCTTGCTGGAATTCTCTTTCCCAAGTGCACCCAAAATAAGACACCCAGTGTCTGATCCTAACTCCCTCAAACTGCAACCAAATTCTAATTCCTCTTGCACTCACCAACTCCACATCTCATCAAAGCAAAATGAACCTTCCCCCAAGCTCCAAGCCCACCAGAAGTAGGAGTTCGATCAAGAACGAGCCTCCAAAGGATGAAACATGGTCTTAGAGCATTGACGGAGCTAATCCACGACTCAACAGGCTTCGTCGAGCAGAAGCTACCTCAAGCGTCGCGACGATTAGCTCGCAAGGTATGCCATTAAAACTGAGCTTTCTTAAAAATACATTTTAGAGCTTTTTGAAGGAAAGTTGAATGCTGTGTGATCTTGACCATTGGATCCCCTCCGATCATTGTAGTGAAGGTGTGAGATCCATTTGGAGTGGATCCGAGCTCGGGTGAGCTCGAATCACGCTGACAATGGCGGATGGCTTCCGTCCTTCATCGCCAGCATGATGATAGATCACGTGTCATTCATTCAGTGTGATCAGAATGGATGCCCATGATTAAATACATTAGATATAGCCATTTTAATCATTTATTAATCGCAGGATCGATCCACGCCGTTCGATCCGAGATCGAATGGTGGAGATTGAAAGCTTGTCCGCCGTCAGCCACGTTAGCGTTGACTCGGACTCGCTTTAATAGCCAATCTCACGATTCCACATGGAAAGCGTGCCGCGTCAACGCGCCACATGGCGCTGATGGGATTATGCTTAAATAATCAATATTAATGGCTAAAATTTGTAATATTCATAAAACATTATAAAAAAATCCAAAAATTATAAATAAATACTCATTTAAAAGGTATTTTAGAGAGAAATTTATTGAAAATATCTTTAATTAATTTTGAATAGTAATTAAGCTTAATTAGAGTTTAATTAAAAATTTAATTATCTTAATTACTCACTAATTATTAGTTAATTAACCCTAAATTTTTTGAGATTGTTTAAGGGGATGACCTCTGCCTCTCTTAATTTTCTTTAGATTTATTAGTTAATTAATTAGAAAAATTTGCTAATTAAGTCTTAATTGCTTTCTTAACTTAATTAAGGGTTAATTAATCACATGAACAGTAACTAATTAATTAATTGGGCTCATTACTCATTGTCTAATAGTGAAGAGACTTATGGAAAAGGATTAAGACGTCTTTCCTAATCTCTTTCCCTATGTTCTTTTCACTTTTCAAAAAAATTAATTAAGGATTAAAATGGCTAATTAATTACTTAATTAGTTAAATTAAAGTTTAAATCACATCAAATATTGATTAATTAGTTGAGGGGTAGATCTTTAGGTGTTTAATAACTTAAAAGAAATCAAGGTAATTATGATTAATCCACATGTGTGAAAAAACCATTAGAGTACTTAATTAAGTTCCTTAATCTAATTAACCATAAATTGTGAGCTAATTGCATTAGGCCCTTTCATTTCCTAGGATCATTGCTAATTTACTTTTTAATTCATTTGCATATCATGTTGGCTCATAATTATCTGGATAATTATGTTAAGGCAACATAGGAAAGGGTTATATAATGAATTTAATACATATCACAACTTAATTAATCCATAAAATCAACTTAATCACATTTCATTAAACCAAATTAACTCACAAACATGAGGATGGGTTAGGATTAGCAAACTCCTTCTTACATTCCTTAAGTCAAATTAAACATGAAATTAAAATGATGCATAAAGAGCTTTGGTTTATTTTAAATAGTGTTATTTGATATGATTGTCCTTAGAAATTAATTTGATTGAAAGATATCATATGTTTATGTTTATTCATTCCTCTCCAATCATATTAAATATTACATGTCATGTGATTTAGACATCCATCTCTTTTCAAAATTAATTAAATCAAATGAGATTTCTTCTATGTTAAGCTTGCATGTGTTGATTTAATTTAATATATGTGTGGCTATTATCACTATTAAATCTAAATGTATTTTTTATAAGCTTTCAAATGAGCAATAACATATGCTGTGATGCTAGTTATAAATATATAAGAGATGTATGTGATTATACCTTAAGTGTATGAATTAAAGTCTCTTTCTTTTATTCACATGTTGATTTATGAGGCTTTAAGTAGCCCCAAGGAGGTCATTTGATTACCTCACTTCCCTAGTTCAAATAATAGCACGTACTCATTTGATTTCATTCTTATGTATCTTTAACATAAGAATTTAGATAGAGCTTTAAATCATATACCTAAATAATTCCATCAAAAGAAATACAATCTTTGCATGATTTCATCTTCTTAATATAAATACATGTGTATGTATTCAAGAAAAATGGGTATATAATATGGACATCTTAGGAATACAAGGCTTTAAGTAGCCCCAAGGAGGTCATTTGATTACCTCACTTCCCTAGTTAACAAAGGCACATACTTATTTATGTCTTTTATACATGTATGTGTGTATGTAGTTAGCAAATGATAATCCTCTATTCTATTTCAAAAAAATATATACATGCATTCATAATTTCTTAGTCATTGGATTAATTAATCATGTAATTTGGAGCTTACTTTCTTATATTCATATATATAAATTTACATATGTTTGAATGCAAATGGGTATACCATTTGGACATCTCAAGAATACGAGGCTTTAGCTAGCCCCAAGGAGGTTATTTGATTTCCTCACTTTCCTGGTTAACAATAACACGTGCCTATTTAATCCCATTCCTATGTATTTTTATATAGGAATTTAGATAGAGCTTTAAACTAATATAATTACATAATTCAATTACATAAAAAGAATATAAAATTTAAATACATATCTATACATTCATCCTATAGGTGTGCTAAAAATATATTGCATGTGTAAGTATAATTAGGATTAAAATCATATGCATGATATTTGTGATGGAAAGGAATGATTTGATATGTGTCATATGTTAGTAATCCAATTGAATTAATCTTAAGATGTCTTTCATGTTAAATAAAATTATTTAAAGTGAACATAAACTTAAGATTAATTGAATCATTTAATAAGTCATTCACTAAAGAGAAGTAAATCAAATTAACATGCTTTAGAAAGTGACTTAAGGTAGGGATGAAAGAGGATAATCCTCTTCTCTCTCTTTATAACACTTAGTTGTTAAGTGTATATCATATGAAACAAAAGAAAACATAAACTAAAAATTCTCAAATCAATTAAATAACTTCAAGTGAAATCAACCCTTTATGTTAAATTGAAGTCTTCTACACTTAGAAAATTATAACACTAATTCTTAGTTAAGATACACCATACAAGCCTTAACACACACATTAGAACTAAGTCACCACTTCTAGCTTTATGTTAGTGTGGTGTATGGTGTGATGTATTATTCTAGACTGGATGTTATGATGTATGTTGCAAAGCCTGGATGTTAGGCCGATATTAGTCTAATCATATTTTCTAGAGGGGATTATGCTTAAGGGGTGCTTAAAATAAATATAAATGCTCTCTTTTGCAGGTTTCTTAAACCCTCTAAGCATAATCCAAGTTAGGATAGGTGGGCTTCATTACTCATGTGTAGGGTGTTATTCCAAATTATAAATATAACTGCTTAGGTGGTATGCATGTTTAGCTAACCCTTATTTTATAGGTGTAGTTAGATTTATTTTTTCTATTCTCAATGTAATTTTGTACTAGGAATTAGGATTAATTCTATGGGGGATTAGGATGAACAATGGTCAGAAGGCTTTGTCCTAGGGTGCCTTGTGATGCCTTGAAATCCACCAAATCCAAAAAGCATATCCAAATCAAAGGAGGAAAGAATACATGAAGAGATGAAGGAAAGAAGACCCCCTAGCATTCAATATAAGTGTAATTATTCTTTCATATTCTGGGTTGTATAAGGGTAGAGCTCGGTTACCCATATTTTCTCTTTTTGAGTTGTACAACCATACCCGACTGCACTGGCATGTTAATCTTTTGTGATATTTATAAACTTGATTGATATTATGTTTAAATTGTGCATTAAAATGGCATGCTTTTCTTAGTTTCTTATATGTTTGATTCCATAATATATGGTCTAGATGCGATTAGGCTCTTAGGATAAAATTAATTTTTTTACCCCAACTAATCACTCATAATTAAAGTCTAAATAATTTATAACCTCACCATAAAGCTTAAGATGTAAATCAAAATATTTGGCTACCCCTTAGCTAAATGTTGTATGTCTCACATCATGCATCATCTTAAACCACTCTTGCAAAATGAGGGCCTCTGTCCTTACACGCATAGGGAGCGCTTGACCTATAAGAGCAACCCCTACTAACGGAGCTTTATCCTCTTTCTCTTTTGATTTGGCCAACAACTTTACTTGATCATGCATTTAGGCATATAAAAATCCCAAAGCCTTTGTCTAAATGAAGTGTCAAAAATCAAATAAAATTTGAAAAGATTTGCATTTATAGATTAAGTCATTACTCATACCACTCATGCTTTAGTCTCTTAGGGAGTGGGTTTAAGGACTTTAGTCTCTTTTCTAAATAAATAATAGCCCAACTATCTTGCAATTCTATATGCTCGGACCACGTGGATTTAAGGCGTAGGAGGAGTTAGCTGGCTGCCACTTCAGACAGTTATAAGTCTAGCAGTCCGACGATTTATAACCTCTTATGGAGGTAAACCACTACGTCCATATTTTGCTTAGATTTAGGTCATACTTTAGCTTATGCTAAAGCTCTCTAGATTTAGGATCCAAGGTAGTTATTTCCTTCGGGCTACAAGTATAAATCCTCACCTCTTAAGCTTTTTCACAACTTTATATTAATGGGTTATAAGCCCTAGTAATCTAATAAAAATTCAACTCTTACAAAATAATTCTCTTCACTTCAAAATTATAAAGCCTGACCATAGGATAGATTAGAATGCTCATTAGGCTTCCTAGTATCATGAGCATTTCCTATTTATTCCTTTGGTTTCCAAAAATATGTCTTCTCCTTGACCTTTCCCACTTGATTTTTCAATACAACTAATTCATTGATAGCCTAGCCTTGAAATATTTGGAGACAATAATTGTCTGCTTTAATCGAGAGTATTCTTAGGGAATTTCATTCCCTAAGATGTAATTAACTATGAAGGCTTGCCTGCATATGGAACTTTAGAACCCAATTTATTCATCCATATAAAGCAGGGAAAAAATCTCTAGTACATTCAAAGACCCATCTTGCCTCAGGAGTCCTTATTAGGTGATTAGGTCCAATGAAAGGTGATGCCTCTATCTTTTGAGATAGTACATCATACCTCAATGTTGTACTCAATCAGTTCAATAATTGTCTGCTTTAATCGAGAGTATTCTTAGGGAATTTCATTCCCTAAGCTGTAATTAACTATGAAGGCTTGCCTACATATGGAACTTTAGAACCCGGTTTATTCATCCATGTAAAGTAGGGAAAAAATCTCTAGTACATTCAAAGACCTATCATGCCTCAGGAGTCCTTATTAGGTGATTAGGTCCAATGAAGGGTGATGCCTCTATCTTTTGAGATAGTACATCATACCTCAATGTCGTACTTGATCAGTTCAATAAGTAACTTACGATGCATAGTGTGCCCCCATACACATCCAAAAATAAACACCATAGCAAGCGATGTTGATATTAATACTCTGCATATTAGTTGGGGTTAAGGCAAGCACATCAATGTCATCCTAAAGAGTTTAGATAAGGACTTTTTTGTGATTGGGATAGAAAGTTTGCTAACTTTGAGAACTTGGTCGCAATTTTGTGTGGTAGGTACTTCTTCTATCTCCTTGAGAACTTCAACCCCGATGCATTCAATATCTATTGACCTCACTTTTGGAGTGAGGATTAATTCTTCCCATCTTAGATCTAGAAATCTTCTAGACACCTGGATTTCCCCAGTGTTAGGCACTTCTAATGACTAAGGGAACACTAAACTTCAACTTAGAGACTTATAGGGCATAACCCTAAGCCTAGAGTTTACCTTAGGACAAATAGGTTTCACTTACCCTAAGCTTGAAGCAAGACTCATACCCAATTACTCATCCAAACTCAAGCTCACATAGATGGAGTTAAACCAACCTCAAACCTATTCAACTAATCTTAATTGAATTTAGTTTTCTAATCCAAGCACCAAGTCAAATTAACTTGGAACTTAACCCAAGTTAATCGCACCACAATCCTATAATTTAATTCAAATCCATTAAAATAAACTAAATCCAATTTTATTTTCTCAATTGCTCTGATTATTCAATAGATCACTTCAAGCCACTCCTACACTTGCAATCAAGCTAATTGAACCAAAGGAGTTTGATCAACCCAAGTTAGTCCATTTGACCTAAGAAGTTCAAATGAGCCAAAGCCTAGTTAAGCTCAAATCAATTGTGATCAAAGCCACCAACCAACTTTAAATTTATCATTGAACACATTCCAACCATCCATAACCCCAATTGATCCAAGTTGGCTCCAACAAGTCACTTAGCCCAAAGTGACCTAAAAGGGATAATTAAGTCAAACTCCTATTAAACTCCCATTGGATTAAATCAAGCCATCTAATCCCTTCATTGATGATTATAGGTCATTATTAAACACTCCACTATAATCAATTGAACTTAATCAAGTCAATTTGACCCTTTGACCCAAATTGACCCAATTTGACCTAAAGGGTCAAATTGAACCAAATCAAATCCTATCCCAAATTAATTGAAACCAATGCTTCTAACCTATCACCAATTCAATATTAAACATGATTCAACTTTCAATTGAACCCAATTTGGTCAATCCAACCCAATTAGCCTACTTATCCCAATTTGACCTAAAGGGTCAAATTGAACCAAATCGCTCCATAATCCAAATTAGTTCAAATTAACTCAACCAATCTTTTACAAATGACCAATTGAACATAAACTTAACCCTTGCCCAAACATGACCCATTTGACCCAAATTGAATCATATGAGGCAAATCCAAATCTAACCCAAATTGAATCAAACTAATTACACTCATTCACTCCAAATGACCAATTAAACTCACCCATGTCATCACTTTAACCCAATTTGATCAAAATGGTCAACTTAGCCCAACTTGACCCATTGACCCATATAGAAATAAATTGAGCCAAACTCAATCAAACTAAGCCCAAACCCAATCAAACTTGGCATGACTCATCCTTGGGTCACCATCGGCCTATCTAACTGGGCCCAACCCATAGTGAACCTAGTTTGGGTCAAACCCTTTGAACCAAGCCACCCAAATAGGATAAAACTCCATTTGGGTGGGTTCTCCACCCTTTTACCATATGATAGACACATTTGGCTCTTTTTGGATAGATGACCACTAACCCAACTTAACCCAAAATTGTTGGGCTCAGCCTTTAACCAAGGGTGGGTGAGTTCACCCAAGGGCAACCATTGGTCCACTTAAGGGAGAGTCAACACCTCATGTCAGCCCACTACACTCCCTCAGCCTTTCATCCTTAGCCACCTCAGCAATCCCCTGCCATCTCCAACCGGACAACTACCACAAGCTGAACTAATCTCAGCCCTTGGTTCAGCTGGGGAGAAGAGTATACTCTTCCCATCCATCAAACTCAACTGAGAGTTTCCCTAGAGCATTCTACACAGTCTCATACCTTCTCCCGAGCCCCTCATGAACTACACCACCGGCGAGACCAACTCTTGTTCGGACCTGAGAACTTTGTCCATCCAAACTTCATAAACCTCCACCAAACTCAAATTAACTTTTCTCATACCTTCGCCTCACTCCGGCGAGCCAAAATGAATCATTTTCCAAGTGATTCGACCACCAGAAGACGTCCCTAGGCAAAATATGATGAGCTTTATGGCGGCATTTGTAGGGCTACAAATAAATTGAGCGTTCGACAAGCTACTCATGGCTTGGCTTGATTAGAGCTTGTTCATGTTTGTTTGATTAACTAATCAAATGAGCTTGAAGACTTTTTAAAATACTCGATTGCTAAATGAACAAGCTTGAATAGCTTATCTTTTGGTTCATGTAAGTTCATGAACATTATCATTTAAAGCTCGCGAATAAGCTCGCTAAGGAGCTCGATTATGGCTCAATTACGGCTCGATTAAGGCTTGTCTGTAGACAGTATTATTCAAATTATTATTTTTTAGGCTTAATAAGCTTTAATTGATACAACTCATGCATATTTCTCAAAAAGCTATTTGTGAACAAGCTCTATTTAGGATTGATTAAAGCTTGTTTATTTTATTAAACGAGCAGCTCATTAATAAGCTCGATAATCCAATTTGAACCGAGCTTGAGCTTGATAATGGTAAACAAGATCAAGCTTGAACATTATTCTTAAAAGCTCAAATTTAGCTCAAACTCGATAATATTAAACAAGCTCAAGCTTGAACACATACATGCTTAGCTTAGCTTGGTTTGTTTGCAGCCCTAGGCATTTGGTCCATAGTCCGATCGGCTGGGAGGCAGCTCAAGATCTTCCCATAGATCGAGCTACCTCTATCGGTGAACCACCGGTCTATAACTCTGACGAGGTAAAAATATGGAAACCATAGTCTCGGCCTCTAGGTGTTGGTCATTTTTGAAGTGGATCGGGTTTTCATGTAATCTCCACCATAAAATCATCTTAGATTCATGTCTTGATCATTTTGGAGTCGATTCCACCATCAAATGAGCTCCGGGGAGCTTGGATCGTGCGATAGAAAGCAGAAGGTGTTCGATTTCCAACGCTCGTGGGATGATGGATCATCGGTCATCCATTTTGCATTATTAGAATAGGCGATCATGATTAATCGTGTTAAAATTTTTGATTTAATCTCTTTAAACTCACGAGATTAATCTCGATCGTCTAATCCGAGATTGGATGGCTGAAATGAAACCGCGTATGTTGCTACTGAGTCAGCTACCATGTTAGATGATTTAAGTGGCCAATGTTGCGACACCAAGTAGAAAGTGCTTCTGCATCAACGTCCTTGAGGCATCAATGGTTTGAAGGGTTAATTAATATTTAAAAATATAATTAAATGACTGTTGACCCTCAATTTTAGAATGAGGATCCAATCTTCCCATCTTAGATCTAGGAGTCTTCTAGACACTAAGATCTTCTTAGTGATAAAACACTTATAGTGATTAAGTGAACACTTAACCCAAACCAAAAGACTTATGAAGATTTGCTATAGGATTAGGCTATGAATTAAAGCTAAGGAAACCTACCTATCCTATGGCCTAACCAAACCCATGCCTACCTCCTTAGCCAAAATCCAACCTCAAATCAATATGACTAATCCCAATTGAATCACAATTCATATGCAAACCCCAAATTAAATGATTGAAACCCATGATCTAAACCCACCTAAGCCCATGATTCAATCATATGGACTTAACCAAAATTCCGTCAATCAAAACATAACTCAATTAATTTTCTCATAAGTGAGTCAATCCTTCAATCATCAATCCAAACTATACTAAAATCTGCAATCAAACCAATCAAACCAAGTTAGCCCAAATGAACCCAAATAAATTGCAACCAAAGCTATCAATCAATCTAAAATCAATAATCAAACTCAACTTAACACTCAACTCTATGAAACCAAGCCAATTGACCCATTTAGGTTCACTTGACCCAAAGTGACCTAAAGGATCCATTTGAGCTAAATCTCAATCCAACCCAAATTGAATTGAACCAACCTTTCCAAAACCTTCTATATTGATTATTGATCATCCTTGATTGATCAATTGCAATCAATTGAGTCAAGCCAGGTCAATTTGATCATTAAACCCAAATTAACCCTTTTAGCCTAATCAGCCAAATAAACCAAATCCCATCCTAATTCAAATCAATTGAAATCAATGATTCATACCAACTTCAAATCAACCCTTGAACATGACTTGACCATCAAGTGAGTCAAACCAAGTCCAATTGGCCCCCTTGACCCAAGTTGACCTAATTTAACCTAAAAGGCCAAATTGAATCAAATCAAATTCTAATCCAAATTGATTACAACCAATGACTCAAATCCATCCCAAATTGATTATTGAACTTGGCCAAAACCCCTAGTGAATCGAATTTGATCAATTGAACCCAATTGACCCATTTAGCCCAAATTGACATAAAGGGTCAAATTGGCCTAAATCATTCCTAAATCTAAATTGATTGAAATCAAAACCTATGATAATCTTCAAATGATCAATTGAACATAAACCGACAGTTAACCCAAGCCATTTTGGCCAATTTGGCCAAATTGGTCAACTTAGTCCATTTGACCCATATGAACCCATATGAGTCAAATTCAAAACTAATGAAAATCAAACCAAACCAATTGAACCAAAATATCCCAAATATGTATTTGAACTTGACTCAAGCCTTGGTTTGACCCAATTTGACCAATTGGTCAACCTAACCCAACCTAGCCCAATTTGACCTACATGGGTCAAATTGAGCCAAACCCCTTCAAACCAAGCCTAAATCCATTCAAACATGGAATGACCCATCCTTGGGTCAATCCAAGTCCAACCCAACCCAAACCATACCCAAATTGACCCTTTACAGAATGGGTAAAGCCTCCCACATGGGACAAAACCCATATTTGGGTGGTCAAACCCACTATCCTCCCCTTAGCAGCACCCTAAACTCCAAATGGACATAAGGACCACTAGCTCACCCGACCTAAAGCTGTTTGGGTAAGCCATGAGCTAAGTGGAGGTGAGCTAACCCACTCCTCCTCATTGGAACACTTGGAACCCAAAGGACAGTCACCTCAGCCCTTGTCAGCCCCCTCTCCTCCCTTGGCCACTCAAATTGAGCCACCTTATTGATTCTCTACCACCCACGGCCGCTTGCGGCGGTCAGACACCTGCAAACGATAGAGCCAATCTCCATGGTCGGATTAGAGGATAGAGAGGGGGGGGATACTCCCCTCAAATCCATTTCAAGATGACACATTACTCATCCTCGGAGCTTTGGCAACTCAAGACGACCTCCCCAATCTCAAGTTCTCCAAGCTTCCCTATCACTAATGATGATAAAACTGAGTTGAGTAGAGCATCATCTCAATTCAACCTCACCAAATCTCCATGGTTTTCAAATTAACTTCATCCACACCTTCCCCTAGCTGTGACAAGGTAGAATGAATCATTTCTAGAGCAATTTGATCACCAGTGACCACTCCTAGACCAACTCTGATGAGTTTTTTTGGTAATGTTTGGTTTATAGAGTAGTCGGTGAGGAGTCAAGGTGTCTTCTTCTCAACAGGGCTTCGTCTCTTCAAGACGAAGCTACCTTGGCCAATTAATCGCCAATCCTGAGCTCCTGCGAGGTATATTCTGGAAAACTGACATTTTCTCAAATTATTCTGGGCCTTTGTGAAGGAAAATTTGATTTCATGCGATTCCCACCTTAGGATCCCTTTATATCTCCTTCTTGAACATTTTGGGATCAATTCTGAGCCTCCACGAGCTCCAGCAAGCTCAGATCAAGTAGATGGTGCCCATCTTCCATCACTTGGGGGACAATGGATCATCCACCATCTATTCCACATGATTGGAATGGACAGTCGTGATTATTTGTTAGATTAACCTGGATTTAATCCTATAGGAACCGCAAGATTAATCCCCACCGTGGCCACTTCAGCACCGCATCGAGTTTAAGTGGCCAATCCCATGGTGCCATGTAGAAAGTGCTGCCACATCAACCGCCCGCATTATACCGATAAGATTAAAGTTAATTAATGCTTAAAAATTCAATTTAATCACTAAAACTTCATAATTCATAACTAATTGAAGAAAAATTTAAAAAAAGCATATAAATAAATACTCTTTGGAAAGGTAAAATAGAGGAGAATCTAATTAAAATGATTTCATGTGATTTTGAACAATGATTAAGGCCTAATTAAAGTTAGAATATTTTCTTAATTTGCCTAATTAAGTCCTAATTACTTGGGCCATTAATCTCAAACTTGGCATGTTGATCTAATGGGATGACTTCTGGCTCCCATGATTTTCTTGGGATTTATTGGCTAGGTAATTAGGAAATTTTAAAATTCTAATCTTAATCACTCCCTTAATTAATTTAAAGGTTAATTAAGATTTTAAATAGTAAAAAATAATTAATTTAACCTCATTAATCACAAATTAATAGTGAGATGATGAGTGAGAGTGATTAGGACCTCTTTCCTAATCATTTTCCCAATTCATTTCATTAAAGAGAATGAATTAATGTGAGGTTTGATTAAGTAATTAATGATAAAATTAAATCAAATTGAAATGTTAATCACTTCAAATAATCAACAATGAAAGTAAGGGTTCCTCTTTATGAATTCAATAACATAAATACCCTTATAGAAATTATGATTAGCCCATAAGTGTGAGAAAATCATAAAAATACATAATTAGATTCTTTAACTTAATTAATCTCTAATTATGTGCCAATTGCATTAGGTTCTTTAGAAGCATTGCAATTTTATTTTTCCTCATGTTCATATCATTTGTGGCTCATGATTAGAAATTTAATTAAATTAAAGAAGCATAAGAAAGTGCAATTAAATGATTTGCTTAATGTTCCAGCTTAATTAATTCAAAAAACATACCTAATTATCTTTTCTTAAATAAATCATGATTATCCACATGGGAATGGGGTTAAAACAACAAATAATTTCTCTTCTTTAAGTTCAATCTAAATCCAAAAATCAAATTAATAAGAAGCTTTAGTTTTCTTTAAATAATTTTATTTAATGTGATTGTCCTTAGGAATTAATGTAGTTGAGTGAATCATATGGTTATGTTTGGCTATTCCTTTTCAATCACTTTAGATGTTGTATGTTATGTGATCTCATGCATTCATATTTTCAAATTCAAATGAATCAAATGGAATTTACTTATGTAAGCCTGCATGTGTTGGTTTAATTTTATTATATGTGTGGCTATTATCACTAGTAAATCTAAATTTATTTTTTAAAACATATAAGTTGATAATAATATTTGAAATGATATGTGAATGTGAAGCTTTCTTCCTTATGTTCATATATGGATTTACATAGATTTTAATGATGATAAGTATATAGTATGGACATCCCAAGAATATGAGACTTTAAGTAGCTCCAAGGAGGTCATTTGATTATCTAACTTCCCTGGTTAACAAAGGAACGTACTTATTTAATTTCATTCTTATGTATTTTTGTATTAGAATTTGGATAGAGTTTTAACTCATATGTATAAATAATTCAATAAAAAAGAAATACAACCTTTGGCATGATTTTCATTCTCCTAATCATGTATATGTTCATTGTATTTAAGATAACAAGCCTCAAAAGATATTTGAGAAGAAGCCTAGGATAGTTGTGTTAGTGGATAAGGGGAAGCAACTAGCTAGAGTTCAATTTGAAGGCCCAAATTTCAGTAGCCTCCACTATCACCTCCTCTTCCACCACCTCACCCGTGTTGGCCAACAACGCCACCCGTCAGCCACAATGACCGTCGCCAATAGCCTACTCAACAATGTTATCCATATCCACCACTAGGTAGCTATTTTTCACCCACTTTAAGCAAGCCATACTCTTTCAAGAGGGAGGTAGTCAGAAAATCCTTCAAGAATCTCTTAAAGAAGCCTAATTTTCAACTGCCCAAGCCTAAGTGGCCGGATGAAGTGGGCAAGAGTGATGATCCTAGCTATTGTCCCTACCATCGCATATTAGGCCATGTCTTAGAGGACTGCATTACTTTCAAGGTCTGGCTTTAGTGTAGCAACAAGTCAGGAGTTATAGTTATCCCTAAGGAATACTTATTAGAACAACCATATGATCTTATTAGAGTAATCCTTGGGGATACTTCCATTCCTCTTAAGGCTAAAAAAGATTGGGATATTTTCTTATCCCGTACCTCTAAGAAAATTATCTAAAATCAAGAAATTTTCTTTGCAGGTGCCTGAAATAGCTCAAACCTCCAACACCAAAGAATCTTTACTGGTTGCGAAGGCTAACTCAAGCAGGGTGGAAGCCCAATAACAGCATTAGTAGTCTACCACACTTGCTTGAGATAGACCTGTAGTGCAACCAGTGTTTAAGTCCAGCACTCCTTCCACCGTTGCAGCTACTACCGTCTCTACTAGCTCTTCTTTTACTTGTAAGAGCATTGTATCCATGGATGAGGGCACCAAACCCCTCACTCTGCTTACTTTACTTGATTTCTATCATTTACCTCCACCCAAATTAAAGAAATCAATGAAGAAAGCTGATTACACTTACATTCTTTCTACTTCTGATGCTCATAGTTTTATTCTTATTGAAAGCTCTCCAAGTCTAAAAAATAATGGCTCAAATAGTCTGATCCATTCCTCTTTAATCTAAAATCAAATTTTCCTTCTCTGTATCAATCGAGTTGACCTCTTGAGATTGACTGGGAGTCATCCCACTCTGAGGATCCCATAGGAGAAGCTGAAGTATACTTGATGAGTAGGAAGAACTTTTCATGAAGTCATCATTTCAAGAAGTCACTAAAGTCAATCTACGCAGTGGCAAAGTTTTAACTCTTAGGGTAGCACCTCAAGATAAGGGTAAATAGGTCATTGGTTCTAATGATCAGATAACCCCTCCATAAGATGCTCCACCTACGAATATGCCTGTAGAGGACCAGCCCATAGTTAATTACAACATCCTAGCTCATCTTAGAAAGTTTCCATCTAAGCTAAGTATATACGATGCCCTTAACTTATCCAAAGAGATGAGGGAATCTCTAGTCAAAGCTTTGGAGGTAACACTCAAACCACATAGTGATGAAGATCGTATTCCTAAGCAAAGTATAAGTGTATCCAAATCATCTTTATGTAAAATGGTTATGCATCAATTGGGAATCTTAGCTCTAACCCCACTTTCCTCATAAAAAGTTAAGGATTTGGTAGTTAAGGAAGCCCCTAAATCATCCATAGCTGTGAAGATTTAGAGGTTCTATCCCGGGGCATCATCCTCAAGTCAAAAAGTTGATGTAGAACTAGAGGATGATTCATATAAAAAGTTAATATAATTATCATTTGATTGATACTTACCTTGTGTTCGTTATTTAGCAAAGAAAGGATTAATTCCACATACATAGTCTAAGCATAGGTCAGATTACTTCAAAATGATATGGAACAACAAGTGCAAAATCTCTCACTCAAGACCAGGACTAGGCTTTGGCATGATAGGCCCAGTTGACGATGATGATTACTGCTTAGTCATCATCAATCATTTGGAAGCTGATAGGTTCTTTTCAAATCTCATTAATTCTTATGAGGAGGTGTGCTTAGAACTTTAGATGATCTAGATGATTTTCAAATCAAACATGCATTGCCAAAGTTTGAAGAAGAAATCAAGTCAACCATCGACGAGCTCAAAGAGATCAACTTAGGAACTGAAAAAAAATTCACTTCCTACATACATCAGTTCATTATTGAATGAAACTGAAACCAATGACTTAGTTAGGCTACTCATTGAGTTTAAGGACTGTTTTGCATATAGTTATGAAGAAATACCTAGATTGGTTCCTAATGTAGCGATCCATATGCTAGTGATACAGGCTAATGCTTACCCTTTCAAGCAAGTTCTAAGACGCATGTGATTAGACATTGGACCACAGGTCATTTCTGAAGTCAAGAAAATGATCAATGTGATTTCATCCGGGAGGAAAAATATCCCACCTGGTTGGCTAGTGTCATCCCAATTAAGAAAAAAATGACCAAATTCACATATGCATCGATTTTAGGGATCTAAATAAGGCATGTCCAAAAGGCAAATTTTCACTACCAATACCATAACTGATGGCAGATATTGTCTCATCTCATGTTGTCTTCTCCTTCATGGATGGATCAACTGGATATAACCAAATAAATATGGCTCCTAAATATGAGAAAAATATTACCTTCATAACCCCGATCATAATCTATTATTATAAGGTCATGCCTTTCGGCCTTAAAATTGTCGGTGCCACATACCAGCTGGCCATGACTCGAATCTTCAACGAACTCATTCATCATCAAGTCAAATGCTACGTCAATGATCTTGTAGTCAAAAGTAAACAAAAGGTAGACCATCTCTTTGACTTGAGAGTAGTTTTCAAATGGATAAGACAATACAACCTCGAAATGAACTCCCTGAAGTGTGCATTCGGAGTAGCATCAGGAAAATTGCTTGGGTTTGTTGTCTGACATTGTGTAATCAAAATCGATCTAGAGAGAATTAAAGTGATATTAGAAATGGCACCCCCTAAAAGTTTAACTCAATTAAGATCATTCCAGGGGTAGTTGGTGTATTTGAGATGCTTTATATCCAACCTATCTGGAAGATGCCGACCTTTTTCAACACTTGTCAAGAAGGATGCCAAGTTCAACTAGGATGAAAAGTGCTAGCATTCCTTTGAAGATGAAGTACCTAATGATGCCACCAGTTCTAGCTGCCCCTGTCCCAGATAAGCCTTTGATCCTCTACACTATTGCATTAGATGACTCCCTTAATACTTTGTTGGCCCGAGCCAATGACGAAGGAAAGGAAAATGCACTCTACTATCTCAGCTGTCATCTAATCCCTACTGAGGCAAATTATCCACTCATTGAGAAGCATTGTCTAGCTTTAATCTTTGCATCCCAAAAGCTATGTTATTACATGCTTTCTCATAAAGTGAACTTGATTTATAATATCAATTCATTATAATATCTCATGACATGACCGACACTATCCATATAGTTGGCACGTTGGTTCATAATTTTATCACAGTTTGACATCACTTTCATACCCTTCCGTGCAGTAAAAGGATAAGCACTCATGAATTTCTTAGCATCACACCTACTTCCTGCTAACTCTTTGCTTAGTGATGATCTCCCCGATGAACAAATTATGACATTAGGTGATACTAGCATTCATCGCTAGGAGATGTATTTTGGTTGTGTAGCTTTCTCTCAAAGAGGAGAAGAATCACAATTTACTCTTCCAGGAAAGACAGGGGTAAAAATAGTTCTCGTAACTCTAGACTGCAATATGATGAGATTCTCATACCATCTATCTAATCCTTGCACCAAAAATGAAGCTGAATATGAGGCTCTAATTGTTGATCTAGAGTTAGCCATTTTGTTAAGCATCCAGAATATCAACATCTTTGGGGATTCCCAATTAGTGGTCAACCAAATCACCAAGTCCTATAAGGTTCTTAAGCCTAGACTCCATCACTACTAGAAGTACACCATGGAGTTGTTGGCCCAAATCCCAGAGGTTATAATCTATAAGATTCCTCAAGGAGAAAATAGCATAGCAGACACTTTAGGCAAGCTTGCCAAGAAATTGGCACATTCGGAAGATGAGTCCATATCAATAGAGGTCCAAAATAGGCAAGTCTTACCTCTTATTGATACTGAACTCATCAAAAAATACTCTCTTAAAGGGGAGGTTGTCATTGCCAAAAAGGATGAAGAGATGGATTAGAGGCAACCATTCATAGATTACCTAAATAAAGGAAAACTACCTCAAGAGAAGTCACAAGCACATCTGATGAAGCAAAGGGTACTTTCCAATGCCCTCGTGGTTGGTGTCTTATATGGATTGTCCTTCGGTCATATGTGGTTACATTGTTTAGACAAGCACGAAGCTTGTAAGATCATGATTGAGGTGTACTCAGGATTATACGGAGCTCACCAATCCGGTCCCAAGATGAATGCTAAATCAAGAGACTTGGATACTATTGGTCATCGATGATTACATATTACATGGATGTAGCTAGATGATGCCATCAGTGTCAAGTATATGGTGTATTTCTACACCAACCACCCAACATTCTACATCTAACATTATCCTCATGGCCATTTGAGTGTTGGGGGTACTGATATAGTGGGTCGGATTGATCCTCCTTCTTCCAAGGGTCATCCATTTACCTTAGCTACTACCAACTACTTTTCCAAATGGGTGAAGGCGATTCTCCTCAGGGAGGTCAAAGCTCAGCTTGTGCTCCAATTTTTCAGGAAACATATTGTATATAAATTTAGGGTGCCTCGCTGAATTATATCCGATAATGGTACTACATTCAAGAGCACCAAAATCAAAAACTTCACCTAGAGACACAACATTGATTGGAGATACTCTACCATCGACTACCCACGAGTGAATGGTTTGGTAGAAGCCTTCCACAAAACTCTCATCCAAATACTCAAGAAGACACTCAGCAATAATAAATGATAGTTGCATGAGCAGTTAGTTGAAGCCTTGTGGGCCTACCCCACCACTTATAGAACTCCAACTCGGTCTACTCCTTTCTCTTTAGTGTATGGGTCTGATGTTGTTCTACCATTAGAGGTCCAACTCCCATTACTAAATATAGCTATGGGTAGCAAGATCATAATGGAGCAGAATGCCAAACTGTGGTTAGAAGAGCTCGAAGGTTTGGAGGAGAGACGCTTATGAGTATGCTAAAATCTTGAGTTGTATAAAGCCAAAATGATTCAAGCTCACAATAAGTCAGTCCGCCCTAGAGCTTTTCAAGTAGGAGAGCTTGTTTTAGTTCTATGGAGACCAATTAATGTTCATCGTAAGATGGGAGGCAAGTTTGAACCCACTTGGGAATGCCCTTTTGCCATAGAGAAAGCCTACCAAGGACGATCATATCAGCTTAATAACCATAAAGGAGAGCACATAATGCTTCCAATCAATGGGCTCTGCCTAAGAAATATTATCCATAAAATAATGTTCAAAAATAATTATCATTAATGGAAATTCTATTTCAGATCAAATCTCTTCGAATTGAAAGCATTTATATCTTCAAATCTGCCACGACGTGTTTAAGGTATGTGTAAGAGAACCTTAGCGACATCATATCCTTCATCAACATAACACAAACATAAATTACACACAAAATATAAAACAAACACATATATTTTATCTTGGGCTACTTTGAGTTGAGATAATGCCCCAAGTAGCCCTCGCTTAGTAGCTGCTCTAGGTTGAGTCAATTCACTACTTAGCTAGTGTGTCACCCTAGTGGTCTTCTTGCTTAGGAGGATGTAAGTCTCCCATGCTTTCTTCCTGGCTTAACCATTGTAAACTAACAAGCACCTTGTTAGTATGATAGACTTTACTATGCAGCCGGTAAGCTACCTCATGTTGGCTCTCTTTAAGAAGATATAAGTCTCTTGTGATTTCTTCTTAAACTAGCTTTCATGCACCGACTGGGTTGAGCATATTCGAGGATTAGGGTAAGTCCCCCAGTGGCTCCTCTCCTCCCGGCTACTTCAAGTTTGGGTCTAGTCCTTCATCGGGACTCCCCACTTAGTAGTCGCCCTAAGTTGGATAGTACCTGTCAAGCTAATGACAAACTATCTCGATGATCATTTTTGTCTATGAAGATGTAAGTCTCTTACGCATTCTTCCTAGATTGTTCATCCACACCAATGGGCACTTTAGGTTGGCTGGTGTTCTCTATGATGACAGGGTCCAACCTGGTGGATACATCACTCATGGCAGATGTAACTCCCTGCACTTTCTTCTTGAGTTGGCCACTGTACACATACAAGCTTTTTTTCTTTCAGGGATCAGGATAACGCCCCTGGTGGAACCTCTCCTACGGGCACTCTATTTAGATCATGTCCTTGTGACCCCATCTAGACACTACCCATGTTACTATCAGATTGGACAGTTCCCCTTTCCTAGTAGCCACCCATGTGGTTGGAAGGTTTGTACTGCAGATGTACAGACTCTCCTTTTGGATTGGTAAATCTGAGACAGGTCTAGCCCGACATAGCCCCTTCTCAGTGCAGTCCATCACACACCAACAGGGTCCACGCAAACATATAAACAAAGTATTATTTTTGCTTGTAGATTAGGAAAACACCCCCAGCAATACCTTTTTCATATGCAGACATCTTATATATAGGGAAGTGTCAGAAAAACTCCCTATAGGAATCTCCTGACTACTCTTGAGTTGAGGTAAGATCCCCAGTGACACTCACTCAGTAGTCACCCTAGGTCGGGTTCAATTTATTATGAAAACCAACAGGTCACCCCAGTGACTATTCCACTTTGGAAGATGAGTCATCACGCTTTCTTCCTAACACAATCGTTGCACACAGAAAGGCAACCCTTAGGTTAGTTAGTCTCACTCTTCGCCTGGTAGACTACCCCTTTGAATCAGTAAATTTGATACAGGCCCGGACCAACATAGCACCTTCTCTATGGGTCCATCGCACATCGACAAGGTCCATAAATTAAACCAATCTAAATTAAATTCAATCAACCAAATCAGATTAAATAAAATCAAATGAAAATAACTCTAACTACTTTTGGGTTGAGGTAAGATCCCCAGCGGCTCTCACTCAGTAGTCACCCTAGGTCGGGTTTAACTTGTTGCGCATCCAATAAGTCACCCCAGTGGTTGTCTCTGCTTTGAAAGATATAAGTCTCCTACACTTTCTTCCTAGCACAACCATTGCACACTGAAAGGCTACCTTTAGGTTGGATAGTCTTACCCTTCAGTCGGTAGATTGTGCCTTCGGACTGGTAGACCTAAGGTAAGCCAAGACCCCTGTGGCTTCTTCTTAGTGGGTACATCGCACACTGACAAGGGCCATATCAAATTTAAATCAATCAAATTCAACCAAGCTCATATCCCCAGTGGATATGCCCTCAAAATAAATCATATCAAATTAAACTCTTCTCCCTAGTGGAGCCCATATCATATCAAAACAAATTAAATCAAATCAAATTTAATCTCCCTAGTGGAGTCAAATCACATTCCTCCCCCAATGGACCCCAAATCAAATCGAATTCAAACAAACAAATCAAAATTCAAAATCAATAAACAAATCAAATCAAACAAAAATAAAACAAAGCAAATCCAATCCTGATCTTCAGTGGATTCAAGCTTATATCCCCAACAAATATGCCCCCGAGTTAAAAAAAACTAAAACAAATAAAATCCAAATACATATCCCCAATGGATTGCTCAAACCTGTGTCCCCAGTAGATTGTTCATACCTAAATCCTTAGCAGATTTCCTTATTTTGTGCCCTTGGTATAAACATATCTCATATCATATCCATGCATGTGTGATCCCAGTGGATCCCTCTACATGTCCTTGACATGAAATTCTTTCAAACCAAATATTATTGGCTCTCTTATGCCCTTGACATGAGATGAGTTGCATTCCACTAAGATCGTAATTCTATCTACCTCTTGGGTTTAGGTATAGATCATTTCTATTAGCGCTTGTAATTCTTTTGGGCATTGTTGATCACCTAGGTCAATGCCAATACGTACGGTGTACCCTTTCGTTACACAACACCTATTGGGGGCCCTTTTGTTGACCTCACTTTTGCAATGAGTATTCAACCTTCCCATCATAGATTTAAGGGTCTTCTAGACATTAAGATCCCCTAATCATATGACACTTCTAGTGGCTAAGAGAACAGTTAACCAAGGCCTAGGGACTTAGAAGGGTTAACCATACAATTAGATTATGCCTTAAGGACTAGAGTGGCCTACCTATCCTATGGCCTAATCAAATCCATGACTATTTCCTTAGCCAAAATCCAATCATCATTCCAAACCACATCTAAATCTACAATCAAGATAAGCCAATCTCCAAACCAAAATCAATTCAATCAAACCAAACTCAAGCCAATGATTCAAACCTATAGACTTAGCCAAATCCCTTCAAATCAAACTCAATTGATTTCTCTCATCAATCAATTCAATCTTTCAATGATCATTTCAAACCACATCTAAATCTACAATCAAGACAAGCTAATATCCAAACCAAAATCAATTCAATCAAACCAAACCTAAGCCCATGATTCAAACCAATGGACTTAGCCAAATACCTTCAAATCAAATTCAATTGATTTTCTCTCAAATCAATCTAATCCTTCAATCATCACTTCAAGCCATACTGAAATCTACAATCAAACTTATCAAGCCAAAATCAATTCAATAAAATCTAACCTAACCAATTTGACTTGAAATATCCAAAAAAAGCCAAAATTCATTCAGACTCAAATCAATTGCAACCAAAGCTATAAGGCAATCCCAAATTAATATCGAAACTCAACTAAACTCAAATCAAACCTCAATCAAGCCAATTGACTCATTTAGGTTCACTTGACCTAAAGTATCCTAAAGGACACATTTGAACTAAATCTCAATCCAACCCAAATTGGATAGAGTAAAACCAACCAAAACCTCCCACAATAATTGTTGATCATCCTTGATTGATCAATTGCAATCAATTGGGTCAAACCAAGTCAATTAGGTCATTTGACCAAGTCAACCCACTTAACCTGCATGAGCAAAATGAACCAAATTTCACCCTAAGATAAATCAATGGAAACCAATGATTCACATCAACCTAAGATCAACCCTTGAACATGACTTGGCCATCAATTGAGCCAAACCTATCCCAATTGGCCCTTTGACACAAGTTGACCCAATTTGACCTAAAAGATAAAGCTGGGTCAAAGCAAATTCCAACCCAAATTTATTATAACCAATGCCTCAAGTTCATTTCAAATTGATCATTGAACATGATCAAAGCCTTGATTGAATCCAATTTGACCATTTGAACTTAATTGGCTTACTTAGCCTAAATTGACCAAAAAGGTCTATTTGGCCTAAATCCTTTCCAAATCCAAATTGATTCAAACCAAAGCCTACAATCATCTTCAATTGACCAATTGAACATAAACCAATGCCTAACCCAAGCCAAATTGACCAATTTGGCCAAATTGGTCAACTTGACCCATTTGAACCTAAATGGGTCAAATTCAAATATAAGCCAAACCAACCCAAACCAATTGTACCAAAACACTCCAAATACTCATTTGAACTTGACTCAACTATTGGTTTGACCCAATTTGACCAATTGGTCAACTTGACCCAACCAAGCCCAATTTGACCTACAAGGGTGAAACTGAGCTAAACCCACTCAAACCAAGCCCAAACCCAATGAAACTTGGTATGACCCTCCTTAGCTCACCTTGGGTTAGCCCAAATCAAACCCAACCTGAATTGACCCAAAATTAAATGAGTTTGGGCCACCACATAGCATAAATACTTCACTTAAATGGTCAACACTCCCTATCCACTTGGTAGCCTCCTAGACCTCCACATAAGCATAAGGGACACTAGCTCACCTGACCTAAAGGTGGTTAGGTCAGCCATGAGCCAAGGGGAGCTTATTTCATCTCTCCTCCCTCATTGGAACACTTGGAAACATAAGGACAACCACCTCCACCCATGGCAGCCACTCTCCTCACTTGGCCAACCAAATCGAGCTGCCTTAGATAATTCCCTATCACTTGTGGTGGCCGAACGACTGCTAGAAGCCAAATGGATCAAGGTCATCTGATCTAAGGGAGGAGGGGGTATTCCCCTCTCATTTCAAGCCAAACTGAGCCACCAAGCATTCAGAGAGCTTCCTAGGTTATTTCAAATTCCCTAGAGAATTCTCCATGCTTCCTAAGCCTTCCCGTCATCGAAAAACACTAGCTTGAGATAGGGCAAGGCTTTACTCCATCCAACTCCACCAAATCCCAACTAATCCCAATTTAACTTCACCCACACATTCACCAAGCTTCGGTGAGGTGAAGTAAATCTTTTCCCTCGCTCTCCAACCATTAGAAGTACCTCCTGAGCTAAATCTGGTAAGGATTGCGGTGGTGCTTGTCCATAGAGCAAATGAGGAGGAGGAATTACACCATCTTCTCAACAGAGCTTCACCTCGTCAAGGTGAAGCTACCTCGATTGGTTCACTGCTAGTCTTAAGCTCTAATGAGGTACTATTCCTTTAAATCGAGATTTCTCAATTTTTTTAGGCCTTTTCAAAGTGAATGTTGATTTCATAAAAATCCAACTATTAGATCTCTTAAGATCCTTCTCGTGAAGGTGTGGGATCAATCTTGAACCAATATGAGCTTCGGTGAGCTCGAATTGGGCGGCGGAAGGCAGACGTTGTCCGTCTTCTATCACGCGGGAGACGATAGATCACCCGTCGTCCATTCCGCATGATTGGAATGAATGGCCATGATTAATTCGTTAATTAATCTCAATTTTATCCTTTAAGAACCATGAGTTTTATCTCCGCCATCCGATCTTAGATCAGACGGCAGGGATGAAAGTACGTTCACCGCCAACCACGTTAGCATTGACTCAGACATGTTTAAGTAACCAATCCTGCGATGCCACGTGGAAAGCACGCCACATCAATGTTCACATGGGGCCGATGGGATTAGGCTTAATTAGGCTTAATTAATTCATTTTAATGGCTGAAGCTTTAGAAAATCATAACAAATTGTAGAAAAAAAATATAAAAATATAAAAAATACTCATTTTAGAGGTAATTGAAAGGAGAATTAATTAAAATTATTTTTATTTAATTTTGAACATTAATTAATCTTAATTAGAGTATAATTATAAACTCAATTAGCTTAATTAAGCCCTAATTACATAGGCAATTAAATCCAAACTTTGGGTGTTGGTTTAATGGGATGACTTTGACTCCCATAATTTTATTGGAATTTATTGCCTAATAATTAGGGGAAATTAATAATTCAAATCTTTATTACCTTCTTTAATTAATTAAGTGATTAATTAATATTTAAAATAATAAAATTTATTTAATTCAGGCTTATTAAACTCTAATTGACAATGAATGGGAGAAGGGGAGAGGATTATGACCTCTTTTCTAATGTCCTTCCTAAATCCATTTCATCTTAAGAGAGTTAATTAAGGTAGGGATTAATTATGTGATTAAATGATTAATTAAATTACCAAATTAAATCAAATTGAAATACAAATCATATCAAATAATTAACAAAGAAATTAAGGGTTCCTCTTTATGTGTTTAATAACATAAAGACCCTTAATAAAATTATGATTAACCTATGAGTGTGGAAAAATTATTAAAGTACTTAATTAGAATCTTTGACTTAAGTAATCTTTAATTATGAGCCAATTGCATTAGGTCCTTTAGGAGCATTGCAATTTTATTTCCTCACATGTTCATTTCATTTTGTGGCTCATAATTAAGTGATTAGTAAAATTAAAGAAGAATGGGAAAGGGTAATTAAATAATTTTCCTAATGATTTAATCTAATTAATTCATAAAATTCATCTAATTATCTTTCCTTGAATCAATTAAGTTTATCAACATGGGAATGGGATTAAAACATCAAATAATCACTCCTCTTTCTAAATCAACTCAAATCCAAAACCAAATTAATAAGAAACTTTGGTTTTGCTTAAACAAGTTAATTTAATATAATTTTCCTTAGGAATTAATTTGGTTGAATGAATCACATGTTTATGTTTGATTATTTCTTTTCAATTACTTTAAATATTATATGTCATGTGGTTTCATGCATTCATCTTTTCAAAATTAAGTGAGACAAATGAAAGTAATTTATGTAAGCTTGCATGTGTTGATTTAAATTAATTATATGTGTGGCTATTATCACTGATAAATTCAAACATATTCTCCAAAGTTTATGAATTGATAATAAAATATGGAGTGATAATAGTTATGAATATATATAAGCTTTGCATGTGTTTATAGTTTAAGTATGTGAAATGAAGCTCTCTTTCCTATGTTTACATATAGATTTACATATATTTGAATGCTAATAAGTATACAGTCTGGAAATCCCATGAATACAAGGCTTTAAGTAGCCCTAAGGAGGTCGCTTGATTACCTCACTTCCCTGGTTTAACAACTACACATACTTATTTGATTTCAGTCTTATGTATTTTTGTATTAGAATTTGGATAGAACTTTAATTCATATATATAAATAATTCAACTAAATAAAAAATATAATTTTGCATGATTTTCTATTCTTATAGTTTCTTATACATTCATATATATTTAAGATAGCAAGTGTTTAGTCTGGACATCTCGGGAACACGAGACTTTAAGTAGCCTCAAGGAGGTCATTTGATTACCTCACTTCCCTAGTTTAACAATGGCATGTACTTGCTTATGTCTTTTATACATGTGTATGTGTATTTTATTAGAGAATAGTAATCCTTTCTTCCTACTAAAAAATGTATGCATCCAAAATCATCTAAGTCACTAAGCTATATTACATATAAAGTTAGTGCTCTCTTTCTTATGATTCATATATGAATTTATATGTGTTTGAATGTTAATAAGTATATAGTCTGGATATTCCAAAAATACAAGGCTTTAAGTATCCCCAAGGAGGTCATTTGATTATCTCTCTTCCCTAGTTAACAAAGGCACGTACTTATTTGATTTCATTTATATGTATTTTAGTATTAGAATTTAGATAGAGCTTTAATTTACATGTATTAAATAATTCAATCAAATAATATATAAATTCTAAATGTATGCATTCATCATTTAAGTATGCTAAAATTATATTGCATGTATAGATATGCTAAGTGTTAAAGTCATATGCATGTTATATGTGATGGAAAGGAATGATTTCAAATATGTCATGTGATAATAATTCAACCATATTAATCTTAAGATGCCTTCATATTGAATAGAACTATTTGAGGTTAACCTGAACTTAGGATTAATAAAAAAATACTTAATAAGTCATTCACTAAATAAAACTAAGTCATCAAAATATGCTTTAGAAAATGGCTTAAGGTAGGGATGAAGGAGGGTAATCGTCTTTCCTCTCTTTATAACATTTAGAGGTTAAGTGTAAGCCAAATGAAACAAATTAAAACATAAATTAAAATTCACAAATCAACTAAACAACTTAAAATGAAACCAACCTTTATGATAAATTAAATTCTTCCACACTTAGAAAAGCATAACTTTAATGCTTAGTTAAGACATACTACACAAAGCTTTAGCACATAGATTAGAACTAAGTCACCACTTTTAGCACTAAGTTAGGGTGGTGCATGTTATGATGTATGTTTTATTTTGTGATGTAATATTTTAGACTGGATGTTATGGTGTATGTTTCGTAGACTTGATGTTAAGTCGCTCTTTGCCTAATCATGTTTCCCGTAGGGGATTATGCTTATGGGGTTGCTTAAAAGTAAATATAAATGCTCTCTTTGTAGGTTGCTTAAACCCCTAAGCATAACCCAAATTAGGACAGGTGGGCTTGGTTACCCATGTGCAGAGTCCTAAGTTCAAATTACAAAGATAATTGTTTGGGATTATTTGTATTTTAGCTAACCTCTATTTTACAGGTGAAATTATATGTACTTTTTCCTATATAAATATAATTTTTGCAATAGAAATTAAGATTAGTGCTATGGGGGGATTATGATGAGCAGTGGCTAAAAGGCTTAGTCTTGGGATGCTCTGTGATGCCTTTGGAGTACAATCAAATCAAAAAGAAAGAGAAGGAGGATATGAAGAAGTGAAGGAATGAAGACTCCATAGCATGTATTCATTCTAATTGTAAAATTATTCTTTCATATTCTAGGTTGTATAAGGATAGAGCTCGACTACCCATGTTACATCTTTTTAGGATGTACGGTGGTACCCGATCACACCGATCTCTTATTCTTTTACCATAGACTACAAAATTGATTGATGATTTTTAGATTGCGCAATAGAATTGCCTCTTTTTTATAGTTTCTTTATGATTGATGGTTTAATGTGTGGCCTGGATGGGTAGGCCCTTAGGATAAAAATTAATTTTTCTATCCAACCAACAACTCATAACTAAGTATTAAAGTAATTCATAACCTCACCCTAAAGCTTAGGTGTTAAATAAGTTAATTAAAAGATTTTGTAACCCCATAGCTATATCGTTGTATGCTCACATTATGCATGCATATTCCTTCTTCCTTGAATAGGGGGATTTCCATCCTTGCATGATAAGGGAATGCTTGACCTATGAGGGCATCCTTTGTGATGGAGAACACCCTCTTCTCACTGATTTAGCCAATAAGACCATTTCATCATGCATTTAGGCATACAAAAAACTCAAAGCCTTCATCTAAATAAATGTGTCAAAATGAAATAAAAGTTGAAAATATTTTGCATTTATAGATTAAGTCATATGCTCATACCACTCATGCTCTAGTCTCTTAGGGAGTGGGTTTAGGATTTTAGTTTCCTTTTTAAAATTAAATAACTAGCCTACCTATCTTAAAAATTTATAAGACTAGACCACATGGATTTAAAATGTAGGAGGTGTTAGCTAGCAGCCACTCCAGGTAGTTATAAGTCTAGAAGTTAGACGAGTTTATCCTCTCTTGTGGAGATAAGCCCTTATGTCCACCTATTAATTAGATTTAGGTCATTCTTTAGCTTGTGCTAAAGATCACTAAATTTAGGATCTAAGGTTGCAGTTTTTCTTGTGTTATAAGCACAAATCCTCACCTCTTAGGCATTCCCACAACCTTGTGTTGATGGATTATAAGCCCTAGCAATCTAATCAAAATATAACTTAACTAAAGAAATCTCTTCATTTTCAAATATATAAAGCCCAACCATAGGATAGATTAGAATACTCACTAGGCTTCCTAGTATCATGAGCATTTCCTACTTCCTTCCTTTAGATTCCAAAAATAAGTCTTCTCCTTGAACAATCCCACTTGATTTTTCCAAAATAACCAATCCTTTGATAGTCTAACCTTGAAATCTTTGGAGACAATAATTGTCTACTTTAATTGAGAGTATTTTTAAAGAATCTATATTCCTTAAGATGTAATTAACTATGAAGGCTTACCTCCATAGGGAACTTAAAAACCCGACTTAATATAAACCTTATTTTATTTGTCCATATAAAGTAGGGGAAAAATCTCTATTATATTTGAAGACCCATCATGCCTTAGGAGTCCTTATTAGGTGATTAGGTCCATTGTAGGGTGATGTCTCTATCTTTCAATATAGTACATCATATCTCAATTTCATACCCGATCACTTTAGTAAGTACCCCCTACGATCTGAGTGGTGTCGACCCCATATCCAAAAATAAGCACCACAATGACTTAAGGTATGGATGAAAGAGGGTAAGCCTCTTTCCTCTCTTCATAACACTTAGATGCTAAGTGTAGATCAAATGAAATAAAATAAAATACAATTCAAAATTTACAAACCTCTAAACAACTTGAAATAAAAATAACTATCATGTTAACTTAAACATTCCAGCTTAGAAAATTAGAATTCAAAAGTCTAGTTAAGACATAACACATAAAGTCTTAGCATACACATTAGAATTAGGCCACCACTTCTAGTTCTAAGTTAGGACAGTGTATGTGTAATGTTATGTTTTGTTTTATTATGTAATATTTTAGACTAGATGATAGGGTGTATGACTCGTAGACTATATGTTAGGCCATTATTAGTCTACTGTTATTTTCTGCAAAGGATTAAGCTTAAAAGATTACTTAAAAATAAATATGAGTGCTCTCTTTACAGGTTGGTTATACCCCTAAGCATAATCCACATTAGGATAGGTGGACTTAGTTTTCCATGTGTAGGGTGCTAAGTCCAAATTATAAAGTATAACTGCTTGAGATTGTATGTATGTTTAGCTAACCTCTATTTTGTAGGTGTAGTTAGATTTACTTTTCTCATACAAATATAATTTTGTAACAGGAATTAGGATTAGTGCTATGGAGATTAGGATGAGCAATGGCTAGAAGGATTAGTCTTGGAATGCCCTGTGATGCCTTGAAGTAAATCAAGAGAAGGAAGAAAAAAGAATTGAAGAATGAAGACCCCCATAGCATGTATTTAATTTCAATTGTAATATTACTTTGTAATTTCGATTTGTATAAGGGTAGAGCTCTCCTACTCAACTTTTTTCTTTTTTGAGGTGTACGGCGGTACACGGCCACACTGGCCTCTTATTCTTTCATGGTAGTTTATAAAATGGTTGATGTTGTGTTTAGCTTGCGCACTAGGATTGCATCTTTTTCATAGCTTTCTTTATGATTGATGTTTTAATGTGTGGCCTGGATGCAGTTGGCTCCTAGAATAAAATTAATTTTTCTACCCCAACTAAAAACTCATAACTAAATTCTGAGCAACTTTCAACTTCATCATAAAGCCTAGGCTATAGTCAAGATAATTAAAAAATTTAGCAACCCTTTAGCTATATATTAAATGTCTAACATCATGCATGACATCTTCTATCACACTTATAAAATGAGGGCCTCCATTCTTGCACTTTAGGGACTGCTTCACCTATGAGAGCAACCCCATATGATGGAGCTTCACCCTCTTTCTCTTCTGATTTGGCCAATAACTATATTTCATCATGTATTTAGGCATAAGAATTTCCAAAGCCTTCTTCTAAAATGAATCTATCAAAATAATATAAAATTTGAAAAGATTTCACATTTTATACTAAGTCATATGCTCATACCAAACATGATTCAGTCTCATTCTAATTAAATAACAAGCCTAATGATCTTGCAATTTTATAAGGCTGGCCTACATGGTTTTAAATTGTAGGAGGTGTTAGCTAATAGCCACGACAACTCTAGGTGGTTGTAAGTCTGGAAGAGTCAGACGTGTCTATCCTCTCTTGTAGAGGTAGACCCTTATGTCCTCTTTTTGCTTAGATTTAGGTCGTGCTCTAGCTTGTGTTGAAGCTCTTTATATTTAGGATCCAAGATTTTTATTTTTCTTGGGATACAAGCATAAATCCTCACCTCTTAGGCATTTTCATAATCTTATGTTGGTGGATTATAAGCCCTAACAATCTAATAAAATTTCAACTCAAATAAAATAAATCTTCTCACTTTCAAACATATAAAGCCTCACCATAGGATAGGTTGGAATGCTCACTAGGCTTCCTAGTATCATGAGCATTTGTTTCTTATTTTTCTTTTGGATTCCAATATAAGTCTTTCCAATTGAACAATCTCATTTGATTCTCCAAAATAACCAATCATTTGATAGTCTTAACCTTAAGATATTTGGAGATAATAATTGACTACTTTAATCGAAAGTGTTCTTAGGAAATCTCATTTCCTAGAATATAATTAATTATGGTGGCTTGTCTCCATAGAAAACTAAAGAACCCAGCTTAAAATAAACTCTGCTTTACCTTTCTATGTAAAGCAAGGGGAGAATCTGTGGTATATATGAAGACCCATCATGCCTTAGGAGTCCTTTTTAGGTAATTAGATCCATTGTAGGGCGATGTCTCTATCTTTCAAAATAGTACATCATAACTTGATGTCATACCCAATCACTTTAATAAGTATCCCCTACAATCTGCGTGGTGTCCATATGACCCATTTGAAAATAAACACGAGAATGGCCATAAATTTAAAAAATCATAACCAATTATAACATAATCTAAAAAATAGAAATAAACCCATTTTAGAAAGGTTAGACACAGAAAATTTAAGAAAAATAAAATCCTTAATTAATACCTAATGAATAGTGCTTAATTAAGGTTTGAAGTTCAAGTTAATTACCTTAATTAAGGCTAAATTACTTGGCTAGTTAATTCTAAATTTGCTGGGATGATTTTATGGGATGTCCTCTACGTCCTATAATTTTTTTGAAATTATTTGACATGTAATTTAAAGAATTTGGAATTTCAATCCTAATCACCCTCTTTAATTAATTAAATAATTTTTAAAATTAGTGAACAGTAAAAATTAAATAATTAATATAGATTAATCAATGTGAACAGTGAAAATAATGAGGAGAAATAATTAAGACCTCTATTTTAATTATTTTCCTAAGTATGTTTCCTTAAGAAGGTTAATTAAATGTTTAATAATTACATAATAATTAGGAAAATTAATGATAAAGTAAGAACCAAAAGTAATAATTGGTTCATGTAAGTCAAATATAATCCATTAATTTCCCCTTTATGTGTCTAATAACATAAAGCCATTAAATAAATTATGATTAACCCATTGGTGCGGGAAAATAATAAAAGTATTTAATTTAGACTCTTTTCTTCTTTAATCTAATTAACTCTTAAGCATGAGCCTGATTGCATTAGGCTCCTTTAGGTGCATTGTTAATTTTATTTTTCTAAAAGCATATCATTGAAGGCTTATGGTCAAGTAGTTAATCAAATTAAAGAAGTTTAGGGAATGGTAATTAAATTGATGTGCTTAATTGCTTGAACCTAATCAACCCATAAAATCTATTTAGTTTCCAGCTTTAAATATGCTAAATCACTAACATGAGATGGGGTAAATACTAAATATCACTTCTACCTTTTAGATTTTAACAATTTAAACATCAAAATCAAATCTTATAAGAACTTTGGTTAGTATTAAGGAGTGTTTATTTGGCTTGAATGTCCTTAGAATTTAATGTAATTGAGTATGTTATGTGGCAACATTTAATTACTTCCATTCAATTATTTTAAATGTGCATGCCATTTGTTTCATATTTTCACACTTTCAAAAGAAAATAGAATTAAAAGAATATGATTGCATTTAAGTTGCATGTGTTGGATAATTGTTATTATATGGTGTAGTTATTATCACTTATAAATCCCAATTTATTTTTGAAACTATAAGTTAATAATGGATAAAAATGAGAAATTTAAATTAATGTTTGTCATGAATACTTAATGAAATTTCCATTTAGTTATAACTTAAAGATAGTAAAGAATTATTTTATCTTTATGTTTCATGTGCATGTTTATATGTATTTCAATTAATAAGCATATAATCTGTACATACCAAGAATATGAATCTTTAAGTAGCCCCAATAAGGTCTTAGATAATCTCACTTGCCTAGTTTAACAATGATGCGTACTTGCTTAATTTCACTTATGTGTATGTATGTGCTATAATTTAGGATAAAACTTTTCTTTTCATGTTATTAAACTTTACATAAACAAAAGATTTATTTTTATATAACCTTAGCATGATTTCTATTTCTATGCTTGTGGATATGTTTATATGTATTTGAATGTATATAATCTAGACATCCTAAGAACACGAAGCTTTAACTAGCCCCAAAGAGTTCTTAGATAATCTCACTTCACTGGTTTCACAATGGCACGTAGTTACTTAAATTTCTAATACATGTTTGCATATGCTCAACTATGAAATTAAATCTTTCTTTTCTACCAAAATTCATGCATTAATGATCATCAAATGTTCAAAATATGAATAGGTATTGCATGTATAAATATGAATATTAAATCAAATAATAAGAATAAAGGAGAAAATAAAAGAAAATGAAAATGAAAGAGTTTGTATGCTATTAATAAAGGAAAGAAGTTGTGGAATGTTACTCATGTGATAGTGACTCAATTTCATTAACTCTAAGATGCCTTTCATGTTTGAATGAGATTCTTTAAAACTAATCTACACTTAAGCTTAATAAAATGTTCATAAATGGTTTAATAAAGAAACTAAAGCCATGATAATATACCTTTAGAAAATAACTTTGGATAAGGATAAAGAGATCAAACCTCTTTCTTCTCTTTATGGTAATTAGGTGTTAAGTAGGTATTAAATAAAAAAATATAAATTAAAATCAATTAGTTTATTAAGATATTTAAAGTAAAACAACACTCTAATGATTAATTTAAATAATTTTAAAACTTTAGATAATCATACTCCTAAAGCCTAATGAAGACACACCACACTAAGCCTTAGCACACATATTAGAATGCTAAGTCACCAATTCTACTATTAAGTTATTATGATGTATGTTATAATTATGTGTTTTGTTTAATGATGTAATGTTTTAAACTGAATGTTAGGATTTTTTTTGTTGAAGATTGGATATTAGGTCGTTAGTAGCCTAACAATATTTTATGTAGGAGATTGTACTAAAGGGGCCGATGTGATAATAAGTAAATATAAATGTTCTTGCTTGTAGGTGCTACTTACGCCCTTAGGCATAATCTAATTAGGAGAAGTGGGCTTGGCTACCCAAGTAAAGGGTGCTAAGTCCAAATATGTAAAATATAATTGCTTAGCTTGTATATGTGATTAACTAATGTCTATTTTTTAGGTGTAGTTAGATTTCATTTTTCATAAATATGTAATTTTTGTAATAAGATTAGGATTAGTGCCATGAGATTTAGGATGAGCAGTGGTAAGAAAGCAAATACCTAAGACACCCTGTGAAGCTTGGAGAAAAACTAACTTAAAGAAGGAAATAGGAATAAGAATTCAAAACACCCATAGCATTTATTTCAATTGTAATATTTAATTTTAATCTGGGTTGTATAAGGGTAGAGCTTGGCTACCCAACCTTCTCTCTTCACCGGGGTGTACAATGGTACCCGGTCACACTGACCTTTTCTTTTTTTTAACGAAATCCAAATGTTTGATTATTTTGTTTAGTTTGTACAATAGAATTAGCATGCTTTTCAAAAGTTTATTAAAGTGGATAATTTGATGTGTGGCCTAGATGCGATAGACTCTTTAGGATAAAATTAAATTTTCTATCCTTACTAAATAACTCATAACTAAATTTTAATATAACTCATAACCTCAATTTAAAGTATGTGTTCTTAATCAAGATAATAAAATATTTAGCAACCCCTTAGCTAAATGTTATATGTTATCACACCATTCATATCATATTGTGCCACTCTTGAATAGGGAGAGTCTCCACTTTTGCATGATAGGGATATGCTTGACCTTTTAGAGCAATCCCTTATAGTGGAAAACACATATTCTAATTAATTTAGCCCATAACATAATTTCTTCATGCATATAGGCATAATTATCCTAAGCCTTGGTCCAAAATGAATGTGTCGAAATAATCCAAAAATCATAATTTTTTTAACTTTAGTCTAAGGCATGTTTGCATACCAAACATTATCTACTCTTTTAGGGAGTGAGTTTTGGACATTAGCTTTTTTTAATTAAATAATAGTCTAGCTATCTTGTATCTACATAAGACCAGCCTATATGATTTTAAAACATAGGAGGAGTTAGTTGGCATCCACTCCAAGCAGTTGTAAGTCTAAAAGAGTTGGGATGCATCTATTCTCTCTTATGGAGGTAAACTATTATATCCCATTTTTCCTAAATAGACTTAAGTCATGCTTCTAATTTGTGCTAAAGTACTTTATATTTAGGTTATGAGGATACTTATTTTCATCTGGCTATGAGTATAAGTCCACATTTCTTAGGAATTTCCATAATCTTATATTGTCAGACTAAAATCCCTAGCATTCAAATGAGATTTCAACTCAAACAAAAGTAAATTCTCTCTTTAAAAATATAAAGCCTCATTCTAGGGTAGATCAGAGCACCCATTATACTTCCTAGTATCTTGGGTGCTCCCTACTTATCTTCCTATGGAATCTTTCCATTTGAACTTTCCCACTTGATTTTTGATAAGTACCTAATCCTTGGATAGTCTATCTTTGAACTCATTAGAGATACTTATTGACTACTTAAATCAAGGGTGTTCTTAGAAAACTCTCATTTTCTAAGATGTAATTAACTATGAGAGTTTACTTCCATAGGGAATTAAAGAACTTGAAATAAAATAAACCCTATTTTACATATCCATATGAAGTGGGGGAAAGATTTCTTGTATATACGTAGACCCATCTGACTTAGAGTCCTTATTCAGTTGTGGTGAAAATTATATTCCTATCTTCATCCATCCTTTTAAAAGAGGGATAAATGAAAATAAAAATATATGCCTTTTGGGATGTCATGCAGATCTGCAGATGTTCTTATTAGGGTGATCGGGTACAACATTGAGGAAAGGTGTACTATCTTGAGAGATAGAAGTCACCACCCTACAATGGACCTAATCACATCAATAAGGACTCCTAAGGACTATGGGTCTTCAGAATGTACCAGAGATTCTTCCCCTACTTTACATGGAAAAGTAAAGCAGGGTTTATTTTAAACTGGGTTCGTTAATTCCCTACAGGGGCAAGCCCTCATAGTTAATTACATCCTAAGGAATGAAATTCTTTAGGAATACTCTCGATTAAAGTAAATGATCGTTGTCTCTAAAGATTTCAAAAGGTAGGAATATCAATCGATTGGTTTATTTTTAGAAAGTCAAGTGGGATTGATCAAGAGGAGGGAGTTCTTATTGAAGCCAAACGAAAACAAGTAGGGGATGTTTAAGATACTAGGAAGCCTAGTAAGCATCCCAAACTACCTTATGGCTGGGCTTTACATTTTTGAAATTGAATTAATTTGTTCGAGTTAAATTTTTATTGGAATGCTAGGGCTTATAATTCCATGATACAAGGTCACGAAAATGCCTAAGAGGTGAGGATTTATGCTCGTAGCCCACAAAGGAAAGTAGCAAGCTCTGAACCTACTTCTAGGGAGCTTTGGCGAGGGCCAAAAGCATGATCTAAATTTAAGGCAAAAATGGGTATTTAGTTTACCTCCACAAGAGAGGATAAACCACCTGACTGTTGGACTTACAATCATCTAGGGGTGGCCCCCAACTAACTCCTCATGTGGTTTTAAAATATGTATGCAAGTCAAATACTCTTGCAATATAGCTAAACTATTATTTATTTAGAAAGAGACTAAGTCCTTAAACACACTCCCTAAGAGACTAGATCATGTAGGGCATGCTTTAATGACTTAAATCTAATGCAAATTTTTTATATGTTTTAATTTTATTTTGGACAATCAATTTGATACAGGCTTTAGGATTCTTTATGCCTAATGCATGAGAAATTAGACTTTGGGCCAAAATCAACAAGATAAAGAGATGTATTTCCATCATAGCTCTCACAGGTCAAGCCAAGTTCTCTGGCAAAGGTGGAAGCCCTCCAATCAAGAGTGAAACAATATGCTTTTATGCATGATATTAGAAAAGTAAGATAACATCCAGCTAAGGGGTTGCTAATTCTTTTACCTTGTTTTATAGCCTAAGCTTTAGGTGAGGTTATGAATTATTTATTTTTAGTTTTGAGTTAATTAATTTGGAAGAAAATTTATTATTTCTTAAGATCCTAATAATCATCCAGGCCATACATCAAAGCAAGAAAGAAACTAGGAAAAGATGTCATCTTAATGCACAAGTTAAACAAACATCAATCAATTTATAAAACTAGCGCAAATAAATAAAAGGCCATTTATGGTTGGGCACCAACATTCAAACCCAAAAACAAATTGGATAGTCGAGCTCTACCCTTATATAACCCATATTATAAATGAATTAATTACAATTAAGTAAGAAATTCATGTTACGGGGGGGTCTTCATTCTTCATTTCTTCTATCTTCTTTCATTTTTTGGTTCCTTGTTTTGGATGGTTGGAATATGGTTGCTCCAAAGGCTTCACATGGTACATAGAATGTAATCTTATAATCAATGTTCATCTTAATCACCCCATAATAATCATTTCAAAATTCTAATTGTAAAAGTACATAAAAATGAGAAAAAGGAAATCTAACTAACACCTGCAAAACAGTGATTAGCCAAACAAGCCACACAATCCCAAGCATGTATATATATATAAATTGGACTTAGCACCCTACACATGGGTAACCAAGTTCACCTAGCCTATTTCGAATTATGCTTAGAGGTATAAGCACCTACACAATAAAAGCAATTTTATATTTTTATTACAATGCCCCTTAAGCACAATCCCCTGTAGAAGACAATGATTAGACTAAACCATTCTACCATTTAGTCTATGCACATGCACCCTAACATCCAGACTAAAATATAACATCACAAAAAAGTAAACATCAAACAATGCACCGCCCACACCTAAAGCTAGAAATGGTGACTTAGCCTAATGTGTGTTATTTAAGGTTTGTGTGGTATGCTTAGCTAGGCTTTAAGATTGAAGTTTTCTAAAGTATGAAAATGTTCAACCTAGAGAGTGGTTTCATTCAAGTTGTTTAGTTGATTTGGGTTAATTTTATTTTGTATTTTGATTAGGTTTGAATGAAGCTAGGATTAATTACTAAGTGTTGTAAAGAGAGAAAAATAGAAGGGAACTTCTCTTTTCTCCCAATCTTTAGTAATTTCTAGGGTAGATTCATATTTGATTCTTATTTAGTGAATGTTTTATTATGTATTTTAATTAATCCAGAGTTTATATTTTCCCTAAATAAACTTATTCAAAAAGAAAGATATTTTAAGATTAAGTAAAGTGAAATACTATTACATAACATACATCACTTCATTTTTTTCCCAACATGTGTAACATGCATATGGATGAATCCTAAGCATATCTATACATGCAAATGGAAATATTTAGCATACCTTAATGATAAATGCTAAGTAGTATTATTTAAGAAAATTTGAATGCTTTATGATGCATGATTTTTATTAAGTAAAAAAAGACGGATTCTTTTACCCATTTTTCATATGCATATTTATATGTATGAAAGGCATAAGTGAGTATGACACTATTGTTAGCATCAGGGGTGTAAGGTAGAAGACCTACTTAGGGCTACTTAAAGTCACACAACCCCAGCATTGTCCAGACTAATATACCACTTTTCTTAAATACATATACATGTATAAGAGAAATGAATGGCAAAAGAGAAGATTAAACCTTCTATTGGCAACTTATGCATAAATAAATCAAACAAACAAACACAAACTTTTGCTTCTTTCTTTTCCATTCATTTCTTTTGTACATGCATATGTATTTAAGTATAGTGGTATATTAGTCTAGACAACCCTAGGGTTGTGAGGCTTTAAGTAGCCCTAAGTAGGTCTTGTACCTTACACCCCTGGTGCTAATAATGGAGTCGTACTCACTTAGGCCTTTCATACATATAAATATGCATGTAAAAAATGGATAAAAGAATCACCCTTTTCTACTTAACAAAATCATTCATCATAAAGCATCCAAATTTTCTTAAGCAACACTACTTAGCATTCATCATTAAGGTGTGCTAAACATTCCCATTTGCATGTATAGATATGCTTAGGATTCATCCATATGCTTGTTACACATGTTGGAAAAGAAATGAAATGATGTGTGTTTTTTGATATTAATTCACTTTTCTTAATCTTAAAATATTTTTCTTTTTGAATAAGTTTGTTTAGGGAAAATCAAAACTTAGGATTAATTAAAATAAATAATAAAATATTCACTAAACAAAAAGTGAAATATGAATCTACCTTAGAAGTTACTTAAGGTGGGGAGGAAAGAGAAGTTCCCTTTTTTTTCTCTCTTTACAACACTTAGTAATTAATCCTAAGTTCATTCAAACCTACTAAAAACACAAAATAAAATTAACCCAAAATAACTAAATAACTTAAATTGAAATCATCATCTAAGTTGAACATGCTCACACTTAGGAAATCTAAATCTTAAAGCCATAGCTAAGCATACCACACAAACCTTAAATGGCACACACATTAGGCTAAGTCACCACTTCTAGTTTTAGGTTAGGGCAATGCATGGTTTGATGTTTACTTTTATTTTGTGATGCTTTATTTTAGTCTGGATGTTAGGGTGTATGTGCGTAGACTGAATGGTAGGACCATTTAGTCTAATCATTATCTTCTGCAGAGAATTGTGCTTAAGGGGTGTTGTAATAAAAATATAAATACTTTTTTCTGTGCAAGTGCTTATAGCCATAAGCATAATCCAATAGGCCATATGGACTTGGTTATCCATGTGTGGGGTGCTAAGTCTAATATATGCTCATACATGCTTGGGAGTTGTATGGTTTGTTTAGCTAATCTCTATTTTGTAGGTTTTAGTTAGGTCTAATTTACCCTTTTCATGTAATTTTGTAATTAGGATTTTGGAATGAATGTTATGGGGGATTAGGATGAGCATTGGTTATAAGATTACATCTTATGTATCATGTGATGCCTCTAGAGCAACCACATTCTAACCATTTAAAAGAAGGAACCAAAAGAAGAAAGAAGAAAGAAGAAAAGAATAAAAGGAGAAAGAAGAAATTAAGAATGAAGACCCCCATAACATGAATTCCTTTCTTAATTATAATTAATTCATTTGTAATCTGGGTTGTATAAGGGTAGAGCTCGCCTACCTAATTTTATTTCAGGTTTGTGCGATGGAGCCGGACCACAAATAGCCTTTTATTCTTTTGTTCTAGTTTTATAAATTGATTGATATTTGTTTAACTTGCACATTAAGATGGCATCTTTTCCTAGTTTCTTCCTTGCTTTAATGTATAGCCTAGATGATGATTAGGCTCTTAGGAAAAAATAAATCTTTTACCAAATTAATCAACTTAAAATTACAAATAAATAACTCATAACCTCACCTAAAGCTTAGGCTATAAATCAAGATAAAAGAATTAGCAACCTCTTAGCTGGATGTTGCCTTATTTTTATAACATCATGCATAAAAAGTACATTGTTTCACTCTTGATTGGAGGGCTTCCACCTTTGCCAGAGAACTTGGTTTGACCTATGAGAGCCATGGTGGAAACACACCTTCTTATCTTCCTGATTTTGGCCCATAATCTAATTTCTCATGCACTAGGCATATGAAACCTAAAGCCTATGTCAAATTGATTATCCAAAATGAAAATAAAACATATGAAAAATTTGTATTAGATTTAAGTCATTAAAAACATGCCCTACAAGATCTAGTCTCTTAGGGAGTGTGTTTAAGGATGTAGTCTCTTTCTAAATAAATAACAACTTTTTTATCTTGCATAAACATATGAATTGCCTACATATTTTAAAACTGTAGGAGGATTTAGTTGGTGGCCACCCCCAGGTGGTTGTAAGTCCAACAGTCAGGTGGTTTATCCTCTCTTGGAGGTAAACAAAATACCCATTTTCTCCTTAGATTTAGGTCATGCTTTTGGCCCTCGCCAAAGCTCCCTAGATTTAGGTTTAGAGGCTGCTACTTCCCTTTGTGGGCCATAAGCATAAATCCTCGCCTCTTTGGCATTTCTATAACCTTGTATTATGGATTTATAAGCCCTAGCATTCTAATAAATATTCAACTCAAACAAATTAATTTAATTTCAAAAATGTAAAGCCCAACCATAGGGTAGTTTGGGATGCTTGCTAGGCTTCCTAGTATCTTAATCATCCCCTACTTATTTTCATTTAGCTCGATAAGAACTCCCACCTCTTGGTCAATCCCACTTAACTTTCTAAAAATAAACTAATTGATTAATAGTCCTACCTTTTCAAAATCTTTGGAGGCAATGATCATTTACCTTAATCGAGAGTATTCCTAAGGAAACTCGTTCCTTAGGATGTAATTAACTATGGGTGCTTACCCCTGTATGGAACTTAATGAACTCAATTTAAAATAAACCCTGCTTTACTTTTTCCATGTAAAGTAGGATAAGAATCTCTGGTACATTCCAAAGACCCATAGTCCTTAGGAATCCTTATTGAGGTGATTAGGTCCATTGTATGGTGGTGACTTCTATCTCTCATGATAGTACACCTTTCCTCAATGTCGTACCCAATCACCCTAATAAAAACATCTGCATGGCATCCCAACAATGTGTAATTTTATATATATTTATGTTTTCATTTATCCTTCTTTTCCTTGAAAAGGGAAGGGGATAGGTGAAGGCAGTGATATATATATAAACATTTTCACCATACATTTTTCTAGCGACTCCATTGGGGATGGTTCCTCTCTCTATCTTAGGTCAATGATCATTGTCTCCAAGTATCGATAGTGGGTTTGTACTTTTGAATGAATCCAAGACTATTTTCTTTCTATTGGAACATAGCTTATTTCATCCTTAAGTTAAGCTAGCCAACATCTTTAGGTTTTAAGTTCAATCTAAAAATAAAGACAAAATAAATCATCCATAAAAGTCTCACTTTTCGAAAGAACTTTTTCAAAATACACTTAATAAAATATTTACACAACATCTAACATTTTTTACAATTGTTACATGTAGAAACATTTCACAAATAAAACCAATAATCATAACTTCCAAAAGCACAAATGAACTTCTTCATTCAATTCATTTTCATGAAGACTTCAAGTGAATAAAATTCCAACAATCCTAAACTTTCAAAAGGCACAAAATTTGAAGATGGGCCTTTCCATTCAATATATCCAAATGTGTTGAATGGATGTCACATCTTCAAACCAAAATCATAACTTTGAAATTCCACTCAGCACATTCCAAATGTATTAAGTTGGAATTTTCACCTTTTCAAAAGCACATATGAGACCTCCCCATTCAATATACCCATATTTATTGAATGGAGGTTTCATTTTCAATCAAAATCAAAAAATTAAATTTTCAAAAAGTATATATGAAATCCCTCCATTCAATATACCCACACCTATTAAATGAAATTTTTTATTTCCAATCAAAATCAAAAATAAACTTTCAAAAAACACAAATGAACATCACCATTCAATATACACAAATTTATTGAATAAAGATTTTATTTCCAAATAAAATGACATTATTTTGAAATGCCAATTAACATATTCCATATATGATTAGGTTGGAATTTCCTCTTTCAAAAAATAATAATCACACATGAAAATACGCCTTTGAAAAATGAAACACAATTGATTTCCATCTTACATACCCAAATTTGTTAAATGGAAATCCCTCTTTTCAAAATCAACAAAAACAAAATTTTTCAAAATACTTTTGGAACTTCATTCTAGCATACCACATTTGCTAAAGTGAAGTCTCCACTTTCAAAATAAAATCAAAACACAAAAATTTGAAACACATTTTTTTGGAATTCCATTTAGCATACTCAAATTTGCTAAGTGAAATCTCCATTCACAAAATTTGAAACACACTTTTGGAACTTCATTCTAGCATACCACATTTGCTAAAGTGAAGTCTCCACTTTCAAAACAAAATCAAAACACAAAAATTTGAAACACATTTTTGAAATTTCATTTAGCATATTCAAATTTGCTAAGTGAAATCCCCATTTCACCAAAATTCAAAACACATTGGAACTTCAATTTTACATATCACATTTGCTAAAGTGAAGTCTCCATTTTTTTTTCAAAACAAAATCCAAAACAAAAGAAACACTTTGGAACTTCATTCTTTAGCATACCATATTTGCTAAAGTGAAGTCTCCATTTTTTTCAAAACAAAATCCAAACAAAAGAAACACATTAGGATTTCGTTACCATACCCAAATTTGCTAAGGATACAATTTTCAAAATCAAAATCTCTAAAAACAAAGGAAACACATTAGGATATTCTTAGCATACTCAAATTTGCTAAGAGTCACATTTTCAAAAAAAATTATAAAATTAAAACACACTTGGATTCCTCACTTAGCATACCCAAATTAGCTAAATGAGAATTCCATTTTTCAAATCACAAATGATTCACAAAATAAAGAAAACAAAGAAAAAGAAGAAATTATTTTCAAACACCTCACCTAGCATACTTAAATTTTCTAAGTGAGTAAATTCCAAAAATCATAAATCAAAAACAAAATCAATTGACCCTTTACTTTAACATACCCAAATTTTTTAAATAAAGGGTCCTCAGAATCAAAAATCAAAAATCAAATATGAACCTATGGAAGTGTTGACCTCATTTTTGGATGAGGTTAATTTGGCAATTAGGAGATCCTAATCTCAAATAGGATTCTCCTAATTCAATGCTTAATGCTTAGGACATTACAACTAGTGACCTAGGGAATTCACCTTGGGTTGGATCTAAACTATATGGTTTAGGTAGGATCAACTCAAGCATCCAGATTCAAAATCAATTAATCAAATCAACAATCAATAATCATCAATCCAAGATGATTAAAAGTCAAATTACATTTAATTTCAAAAATTCCCTCGAGTTGATTTTGAATTGGCTAAAGCTGAAATTAATGCACTTGATTTGGACTCAAACCCCAACCCAAATCAAATGTACTCCAAATGTAAACTCAAAATAGGCAGCACACATTAGTCTAAGGCTATGTGATGTCATAATCATAAAATATAAGAAAAAGGGGGAGAAAATGGGAAGAAGAGAAATGCTAATTTTCTTTCTTCCATCTCTCCCCATGCAAAATCTCTTCTTCCCACCTCATCCACTCCAAGACAAAAACCACCTCGTAATAGGTGGCTGCCTTCAAGTGAAGGCAAAGAAGGCAATTAAGGCCAAGGAAAACCTCCAAGAGTTTTCCAAAAGCATAGCCAACCAAGGGAAAAAGAAAACGATAAGAGGAAGAGGAGAAGAAGGGTGCTCGACCATGTATAAAAATCATGCAAGGAAGCTCCTTCCCTCTGAGGTGAACACTCCAATATTTTCACAAGACCAAGGGAGGTTGATCACACACCTTGACTGGCCTTGCCGTCGCCGATGGCCAGAGTACGACATTTTAATTCCTCCTTATAGAGTTTTTGGCCAAAGGTGGAAAACAACCAAGGAAGCTCCATACTTGTGAGGTGAACATCCCATTGTGTTCACAAGGGGGAGTTGATCATATACCTTGAACGGCCTTGCCGCCACTGGTGGCCGAAAAATGACTTTCAAAAATTTTCCATAGGAAGCTTTCAGCCAAGCATAGAAAACAGGGTAGGAGAGACTATCACCTCCCTATTTTCATTCCAAAAGCAACACCAAGGAGAGTGATGAAGCTTCCAACCCTATCCCGACCCCCTCTCCACTAGCACTTCGGCGAACGTACGAAGGTCGAACGACCTCTCATGGTGAAATTCCAATGAGTGGATTTCATCCCCAATTGAAGGCACCTACACCTTCACAAGCTCATGGTAAGCTCAAACGAAATCCCACCGGACCCTCTCGCCACCGGCAAGCCAGAAAAAGACCAATGCCATTGTAAACCATGAGTGCGTTGGTCTAGGGAACAATCTGTGCGGAGGCAAGCCACCAAACTTTGGGCACATGTTCGTTGGGTCAAGGCGAAGCTAATGGGACCGATCTCACCACCGGCGATCGCTAGAATCTTGGTATGCAATTTCTCCCTCCCCCTATGCATTCAGTTTTGGAGCTTTGTGAAGAAAGTTGGATCCTCAAATGGATCCAACCATATGGATTGACCCTAATTCGATCCCTGTTCATTTTAGGATCGAAATCGAGGCTTGATTCATCGGTGATTGTTGGCAATTGGCAGGAAATCACGGACGTTGTCCGTTATTCACCGGCAAGCCTTGAGATTTAATCCTAACCATCCAATTCTTCTCTTAGGATCGGACGACACTGATTTAGGCGGACAGATTGATTTCATCCTCTTAGGGACCGTGAGATCAATATGGACCATCCGATCTTCAATCAGATGGTCTATAAATGATCTTGCTCTTTTAACACATGCAGCGTGGGACCCTCCCCACTTAAAAACTGTTAGAATTAGTTAAATAATAGTTTAATTAATTTAAAAAATTTTGAAAACTTCATAAAATCATATAAAATCAAAGCAAAATCAAAAAATTATAAATAAAAGCTCTATGGATTCATCTTGATGAGAGGAATCCATAGAAATTAAAATCCCCATATTTTATTAGGTAATTTTCTCTTAATTTGGGTTTAATTAAAAACATTAAACCCTAATTACTCTCAAATTAATAATCCAATTAATTTGAAATTTTAGGGAAACAAAATTAAGCTTACAACATACCTTAGGAAAATTTGTGAAGATTTAATTCTCTGATTTCAAGGGAAATTGTAATTTCATGTTTTTAACCTTTAAATTAAATAAATTAGTTACCCTTTAATGAAATAATTAGAAAACTTTAATCTAATAACCTTAAATTAACATAATGAATATTAATGAACATCAAAATACTAATTAAACCTAATGAAACCTATATGAACCTAATAGATCACTAATTAACCTAATTAGGTAATTAAAAGAATTAAATAATTTAATTAAATCATAATAAATCCACCAGTTAACTATAAATTATGAATAAATGCTCATTGGAAAAGTATTTCAGTGAAGAATAAGTGAAAAATAAAATGCCTTAATGAATATTAATAAATTAGGCTGAATTTAAGTTTTAATGAAATAATTAAAACCTTAATTACATCCAAATTACAAGAAATCACATCTTTTGAATGACAAAGATTCTATTGAGTATATTCTGATTTTAAATGAAGTAAAAGACACCCAATGTAAATGGGCATTTTACCTTTAAGCTTCTCCACATCAAAATAAAGTGGTAGGGTTAGAAGTGAAAAATTGTCCGTAGCTAAACAAAAATAAGTAGATATCTCATACTTTGTAATTTTAGCCTTTGCCATGATTAGGTGAGCTCATTTGGTAGGTTGAAAGAAAAGATAATGGATCTTCTTTTCTAAGGGTCCATATCCTTTGTATGGAAAAGGTCTCATTGAGTATACTCTGATTCCATTTCCAGTGGCCTATAACCATAAACAAGAAAAGTTTTGGTGTTATAGAGCCATTACAAGTTAAAAAGCTTAAGTAGTTTAGGTCCTAACTTTCTTTTCAAAAGGCACTCTAGCACATCGCATCAATGTTGTTTAGATGTGTCTCGATATTTTTATAGTCTTCTAGTTTGGGTTACACCCTTAGGATTTGAAGAAAAATTCAATTCCACAATTGACAAGATGATATCAATGATCTAACTCTTTAATGAGTTAGCTATCGATGATTTGATCAAGCTATATGTTGGGTTTAAAGATTACTTTATCTAGAAATAAATTGAAATGATCTCCAGATGTAGAAGTCTATAAACTTAAGCTTGATTCCATTTCAATAAACTAAGTCCCTTGACGACTGTGGTCAAATTCCAAAAGAAAAGCAAAATTATGCTAAATTAAAAGTTAGAAAATAATGGTTGTACATAAGAAGAAAAGATTCTTCGTGGTTAGCTAACATCATTATATGACCCACATCTTGGGACTAGGGTAGAATCTTTACCTTGAAAATGGGTTCATATTACCCATATTTTATTTTAAAATCAAAAATATTTTCACGCATAAGATTATCCTTCTTAAGGATAACTTATCTAAAAATTGTCAAATAAAGAAATTCTAGAAAAGAAATTTGAAAGCATATGATATGACATTCAAAATCCTTGCAAGAATGTTTTATTATAGAGTCATATCATTCAATCTCAAAATATTGAGATGATTTAGCAAAAAAGAGTCATGATCAAGATTTCTTATAATCGCACTTTCAATTAGGTATAGGGATATATTGAAAATCTTGTCAAAGAAGAAAAGAAAAGAAAAGAAACTTCAATAGGACTTGAAGGGCAATCCTGTTACTATATATGACTTAGCCTCATTATTTTAAAATGTGCTTAGGTGGTGTTAGCTGACAGTCTTCTCCAGGAAGGTTGTAAGTCCAGAAGAGTCAGGGATAGGTTAGTTCTCTCAAGTGAGGAGAATGACCAATGATTCCCAAGGATAGAACTAGGTTGAGCATCTAACATGTATCAGAAGCACCTGTAGACTAGGTTTTGAAGCATCCTTTTAAGAATAATTCTTTAACCTTAGGCATTTCTATAGTCTTGTGCTGCTAGAATCTAAGCCCTAGATATCTAAGTATCACTTGAATTCTAAAATTAAATCCCAAATTTGAAGCCCAATCATAAGATAGATGAAATGTCTACTGGGCATCCCTGTATCAATAGGCATTTCCTACTCTGCTCCATTTGACTCTTAAAAATAAGTCTCTCCAATTTGGACCTCTCCTAATTGAATTTTCAAAATCAATCCTTTGTAAGCTACCTTAGTAGTCTTTAAAAATAACCACTTATTTCTTTAATCGAGAGTATTCTTAGGAAGAGCCCTTCCAAAGATGTAATTAACTATAAAGGCTTGCCTTTATAGGGAACCATGATCCCAGGATAAAGTAGACCATGTTCTACTTTTTCATGTAGTTCAAGGGAAAATACTCGGGTACATGAAAGACCCATTAGCCTTAGGAGTCTTTTATTGAAATGATCACATCCATCATAGGAGAACATGTTTATCATCCAAGATAATATGTGTATTCCTTAATATCATATTTGATCATCTTAATAAAATATGCCTAAACTCTATGTGGTGTCATTGCTTTTCTCTATTCCAGAGAAAACACCAACAGGAAGCATCTCTTTAAAAAAAAATTTCCTCTTTCCAATCAAATCTCAAAATATCTTCTAAATCACTTGAGCCCAACTTAACATTTTCAAGATGTTGAGTATGGGTTCAAATTCTAAATTCGAATTCAAAATCAACAAAGCAAGAAAATCTAATTAAAGTTTGTTTTTGACATTGTAGTTTCTTTCACCGCATTTTAGTCTTTAGTAGATTCAATGGCAAGAGATATGTGTTCACTTTTTCCCATGGGATGGATCTGGCCCTGGATCAGGCCAACCTCCCACGCTCTGACAACACCCACCTCATCCACTTTGGTTAAGGTTAGGGGCAATTACATGTGAGGGACATCCCTCATTGTCGAGGAGAATAGTGGCGTAAGCCAATCATTCGTTGACATGCGCCGAGTGAGATTCCCTCAATGAAGAGGAAGGCTGTGGAAGTTCCCACAACAGTAGTGTCAGTACGCCCAGTAGTTCCCCATGTTGCCCCAGTCAAGGCTAGCACCCACTCACTACTACCCTCTAAAAGGAAGGCTCCCCTAATCCTAAGGATTGTCTCCCTTGCTTTTGAGGTTGGGTCTAGCTCTTACTCTGCTCACCTTACCAGGACCAAAAGGAGAAACAAGAATCGCATGATAAAGCAGAACCACACTCGCAATGCTAAGGAGATGGAGGAAGCCATGCAGTATGTTGTTGAGTAGTTACTCGCGATGGTTTCCCCACTAGTTATAGCAAACTAGTTTCATCCTCTATTTAGGTCTGATAGAGAGGATGTCAGGAGGATTCGTACTTCACCTCCACTGGTTGGTTCGCCACCACCAATCGGAGAGGAGGAGGTCATATGCCTCTCGATCTATTCTCTACACCGGTAGGTAAAGCTTATGGATGATCCAGTGGGGCTCGCTTTGATTTGAGATATGTTATCCCCGGTGGGAAACATATTAAACAGAGAGGCCCGGAGGCTGTACACCGCTCACACGCCAACCGGTGGAGGTTCAAATACCATCGCACCTCTACACTTATTGATTTTCCTGATCCACATGCTACCCACAATGATCATACCGATAGTATTCTGCTCACGAGGACTACCCATCACAAGAGACAAGCTCCTGTTCAGAGAGAGTCAGTGGTGTCTCCACCACACTGCTCTACCCCTCGTCCACCATCTTTGATCCATGCTCCAACATATCCAGTTCCACCAAAGGTAATGAAGGCCGCGTCTAGGGAGAAGAGAACCCCGTTGGTGATCCAGCTATAGCTAAGGGATCTCATTCCATTTACACTACCTATTGTGGCAAGGCTGAGCTCTCTTGCTCAACCTTCTGCCCTAGTCACAGTGAGGAAGGAATGGCAACCCCGAAGCATCATAGTTCTCCTATCACCATGACCACCATAGCATACGATGGAGATAGCAGTTGTCGAGGGAGAAGGTGATAGCACAGTTTCACTTATGAATATAGATCCTCTTAGGAGTGTCACCCCATACAGATTCAGTGACATTCAGGAGCATATTTCTTCCAGCGAGTATAGCCCTCAAAGGGTTAACTCTCTAATAGCAGGGGAGGTCCGGTGCCTCACAGTACATGATAGTGATCCCACCATCGATTAGCCAAAGTCATTTATGCCAATTTTGGATAGATCATTCTCTAGATGATATAGTAGCCCATTATCTCATGGAGAAGAAAGAGATCCTAGGATATGACTAGTCTGATGAGGATAAGATCAGCTTTAATCCCAATGAAGATAATTTATTGGGAGATTCAGCAGGGGTTTGCATGGTAGACACCAGGGGATCTCTCCTTAGATAGAAGTAAATTATGGAAGGTGTTGAGGCTGAGCAGAAAGACACAACCTACTCGACCGAACACCTCCTTTAGCAGATAAAGCAGAAGGATGAAAAAATAGATAGGATGGAGAAGAGGCTCAAAGATCTGCTAGCAGCTATCTTAGCACTTCAAAACCAAGCACCAGCAGTGCATCCTACCATAGCTGAGACTAGTCAGCCAGAGTTGGTGCATTTCTTGGACCCAGCCAAGAATTTACCTCCAGTAGAGTAAGGTACCACCAGCATGTGTAGGAAGATAGTGGATAGTACCTCTATGTAAGAAAAATATATCAAGAGTATGGTTGAGCAGCAGGTGAGAGAAGCGTTGGCTCAATCTCGAGGAGGATCATCAGTTCCAAAGGGTAGACCCTACCCAAAGGAAGTTGATGCAATCCAATATCCTAAGGGTTTTATGCCACCTTCTTTCAAGAGTTTTGGTGGTAGTGGGAACCCGAGGTAGCACATTGCATATTTCAGAGATAGTTGTTGCAACATCAATGGCAGTGATGCTTTACTCTTCCATCTCTTCGTTAGTATCTTAGCGGGTATAGAATTTGGCTGGTACGCTGAACTTCCCAATAGTTCAATGAAGACTTTTGTTGAGTAGGAGCAACTCTTTATCAAGAGGTTTGCTGGAGCTCAGCAAAGGATCACTATTGGCGATCTCGTTGTGGCTCAATAAAATCCTGGTGAGTCCCTCATTGATTGCATTCTCAGATGACATAATTTGAGTATAAAATGCGAACCACTACTGTCTGAATAGCATGCCATCGAGATTATTCTTAAGAATATACATGGTCCAATCGCCTTCATGATCAAAGGTTTTATCATCAAAACTTTTGAGAAATTAATCAACAAGGTGGCTAGCTTGCAAGGAGAAGCCAAACAGTTGCCTTCTCCAGATCTACCAACAAAGCCAAAGTCGTAGAAGGTATATGAGAAGAAACCCAGGGTAGTGATAGTAGTAGATAAGAAGAAATAGTTGGCCAGAGAGCAATTTGAGAGACCTTGTGCTCCAAAGCTGTCACTTTCACCTCCTCTAACACCACCGAGGCAGCCCTATCGGTCGTTATAGCAACCTCTATGGCCTGCACTACCTCCTCCTCAACCACATCAATAGTAATAGCGGTACACATACCCACCACTAGGTAGCTATGGTCCACCTACTCTTTTGGATAAACTTAACAAGCCTTATTCATTTAAGAGGGAGGTAATCAGGAAGATCTTTAAGAACTTCTTAAAGAAGCCTGATTTTCAACTACCCGAACCTAGGAGACCGGAGGAAGTGGGCAAAAGCCATGATCCTAACTTTTGCTCCTACCACCATATACTAGGTCATATTTTGAAAGATTGCTTCACATTTAAGGACTGGCTTGAACATAGCTTTAAGACTGGTGCTATAGTCATCCTAAAGGAATACCTTGTGGAATAATAATCCAGTTCCATTAGGTTAATCCTTAGGGATGCTTGATCCTTCCAAAACTAAAGAAGGTTGGGATATCTCTTTATCCAAAACCTCTAAGAAAATTATCTTGAAAATCAAGAAACTTTTCTTGCAGGTGCCTAAGCCAGCTCAAACCTCCAACATTAAGGAAGATTTGCAAGTTGCTAGAGCCAACTCAGAGAAAAGGGGAGCTCAGCAGCAGTAGTAGTAGCAGCAACATGTGCCACCGATAGCCAAGAAGCAACCACCAATGAGACCCTCCACAGTTGTACCACATCGTGACTATCCCTACTTGCTAGCTTCTTCTTCTAGTAGAGACATCTTGTATCGATGAGAGCATCAAATCCCTCACCCCTCTTACTTTACTTGATTTCTACTATGTACCTCCTATCAAATCCAAGAAATTGAAGAATAAAGCTAGCTTGAATTATATCTGTGTCACTTCTGATGGGTTATCTAAATCTATTCCTAATGATAACTCTTCAAATCTAAACAATAACTATAATAATTCTGATCTTCCTCTTTTTGATTCAGAATTAGATTTTCCTACTCTGAATACTACGGGTTTGCCTCTTGAGATAAACTTGGAATCATCCAATTTTGAGGGTCCCATAGGAGAAGTTGTTGGTGAGCCTGACGTGCAGGTAGAATCTTCCACTACCCTACCACAAGAGATCACCGAAGTCAACCTCCATAGTGGCAAGGTTCTACCTCCTAGGGCAGCACCTCAAGATATAGAGAAATAAGTCATTGGTTGATAGGATCGAGAAGCCCTTCCACAGGATGCTCCACCCTTGGATATGCTTGTGGAGAATCAACCCAAGGTGGACTACAATGTCCTCTCTCACCTAAGAAAGTTATCATCTAAGCTAAGCATATATGATTCTCTTATCTTATCCAAATAGATGAGGGAATCATTAATCAAGGCTCTCCTTGATCTTAAGATATGCTTAGCTTAGTCGACTGCTATTTGAGAGGAGGCACATTATTTCAGTGAAGCCCAGGGGATCACTTTCACAGATGAAAACTTACTTCTAGGGGACATGGAGCACAATCGTCCCCTCTACATTACAGTTGACATGAGCAAATTTAGACTTATTAGAGTTCTAATCAATCTAGGTGCATCAGTGAACATTATGAGTCAAAAGACCCTTGCCTATTTGATGATTGACATCTCCACACTTTGAGGAGATCAGATGATGTTGAGAGGATTCAATGAACAAGGCATGAGGGCTTTAGGTTCTATAATGTTATCTTTAGAGATAGGTGGATGGAAGACTGAAGCCAAGTTTTATATCATTGATTCGAATACTTCGTTCACTGCTTTGCTCGGTAGGCCTTGGATACACTAAAATAAGATGATTCCATCCTCCCTCCATCAGTGCATCAAGTTCAGGAAGGATAGGATTGAGTACTATGTCAAAGGAGATGAAAAGCCATTTTTAGTTAGAGAGGATGAGATATATGAGGATGTGACCTACTAACTTTCTCAAAATACCCTTTCTCGTGAACTTGGAAAAAAATCAAAAGAAAAAGAAAAAGAATAGAAAATTAAAAATCCAAGTGAACAAGAAAGGGAAATTGAAGAAGAAATAGAGTTGCATATCACATTCCACCCACAATTCATTCCATCATATGGACATGTGGGTAGGATTACTCGACCTCCACCAAGTAAAGGCAGAGGTAGAAATAAAGGCAGTTCCAAAGGTGGAAGACCCACTGGTTGGCCATCAGCCAAATGGGTTATGTTCCAGATCATAGGAGTACCCCCTACTATTCATATAGACTTGGAATCCAGCTCAGAGGATGAGTATAATGTGATTAGCATACCAGCCAACCCCTCTTAGTGAGTTTCATTGGAGGCGACACTCGAGCTGGACAGCGACAAAGATCGGGCCTCCAGACAAAGCAAAGTATTCGATCAGATGTACATAAAACTATAAGGCAACAATTAAGAACCTTAGCTCTAACCTCACTTTCATCTCAAAAAGTTAAAGGTTTAGTAGTTAAGGAAGCCCCTAAGTCTTCCAAGGATATGAAGCTAAAGAGATTCTTTTTAGGATCATCCTCCTCAAGTCCTAAAGTTGATGTACAACTTGAGGAGAATTCATATAAAGAATTAATGGAATTACCTTTTGATTAGTACTTGCCTTGTGTTCTTAATCTTGCAAAGAAGGGTTTGATTCCTTATTCATGGTCTAAGCACTGGTCAGAGTAATTCAAAATGCTATGGAATAACACAGGCAGGGATGCACAATCAAGATCAAGACTAGGATTCAATACAGTGAGTCCAGTCAACGATGATGATTACTACTTAGATGTCACCAACAATCTGGAGTCTGATAGGTTTTTTTACACCAAACCAGTTCTTATGAGAATGTGTGTTTAGAAACCTCAGATGATCCAGATGATCTCTAAATCAAAGATGGACTGCTAGAATTTGAAGAGGAGATCCATTCAACAATTGATAAGCTTAAAGAAATCAACCTCAGGGTAGAAGAAAATCCACACACGATATACATCAGTTCGTTGCTGAATGAAGAAGAAACCAATGACTTAGTTAGGCAATTGACTGAGTTTAAGGTCTGCTTTGCATGGAGTTATGAAGAGATGCCCAGATTATCTCCTAATGTAGCAGTCCACAAACTAGCAATAGATCCAAGCGTTAACCTTATCAAGCAAGCTCCTAAACACATGCTATTAGAAATCGAACAACATGTCATTTCTGAAGTCAAGAAACTGATCGATGCTAGTTTCATTAGTGAACAAAAAGACCCTACCTGGTTAGCCAATGTCGTCCTAGTTAAGAAGAAGAATGTCCAAATTCTCATATGCGTCAATTTTAGGGACTTCAACAAGGCATGTCCTAAGGATGAATTTCCTCTTCTTATACCAAAATTTATGGTGGACATTGCCCTATCTCATGCATTTTTCTCCTTTATGGATGGGTCATCTGACTACAACCAATCAAGATGGCTCCCGAGGATGAAAGAAACACTACTTTTTGAACCTCGATTGAAATTTATTGTTATAGGGTCATGCCTTTCAACCTTAAAAATGTTGGTGCTACATACAAACGGGTCATGACTCATATCTTCAATAAACCCATCCATCATCAGGTTGAGTGTTATGTTGATGATCTAGTAGTCAAGGGCAAAGAAAAGGAAGACCATCTCCTTGACTTGAGAGTAGTTTTCGAACGGTTAAGATAATATAACCTCAAAATGAATTCCCAGAAGTGTGCATTCAGAGTAGCTATAGGGAAATTCCTTGGGTTTGTTATCCTACACAAGGGAATAGAAATAGATTTAGAAAAAATCAAAGCTATCTTAGAAATTCCACATCCTAAGAGTTTAACTCAACTCAGATCTTTCCAAGGACGGTTAGCGTATCTAAGTTGCTTTATTTCTAACCTATTTGGGAGATGCAAGCTATTCTCAGCACTTGTCTAAAAGAATGCCAAGTTCAAGTGGGATGACAACTGCTAGCATACCTTTGAAGATATTAAGCAGTATTTTGTGAAGCTACCAGTTTGAGTAGCCCCTATCTCGGGCAGGCCACTCATCCTCTACACTATTGAATTGGATGACTCTCCCGGCGCTCTATTGGCCCAAGCCAACGATGAAGGGAAGGAGAGTGCTCTCTACTACCTCAATCATCGTCTGATCCCTGCTAAAGCAAACTGTCCACCTATTGAGAAACATTTCCTAGCTTTGATCTTTTCCTCCCAAAAGCTACGACACTATATGCTTTCTCGTAAGGTGAACTTGATTTCCAGAACTAATCCACTGCAATATCTCATGAATGACCAATGCTGTCCAGATGTTTGGCATGATATTCCATGATCATCTCGCAGTTTGATATAACATTCGTACCCCTCTGTGTGATAAAAGGATAAGCACTGGAAGATTTCTTAGCATCATATCCACTTCTTGCTGATTCTTCACTTAGTGACGATCTCCCTGATGAACAAATCATGAACTTAGGGGAGGTTGACAACTGCCAATGGGAGATATATTTTGATGGTGCAGCTTCTTTTCATAGAGGGGAAGCACCACGATCTACTCTTCTAGGAAAGGTAGGGGTAGGAATAGTTCTCCTAACTCCAGACTGTGATGTGATGAGATTATCATACTATCTGTCTAATCCCTACACCAACAACAAAGCTAAGTATGAGGCTTTGATTTTCAGTTTAGAGTTATCTATCACAGTGTGTGTCAAGAGCATCAACATTTTTGGAGATTCTCAGTTGGTCAGCAATGATATTGTCGGGTCCTACAAGATTCTCAAACCCAAGCTTCATCATTACCATGAGTATACTATGAAGTTGTTGGCCCAAATCCTTGAAGTCACCATCTACAAGGTTCCCCAAGCACAGAACATGGTAGAAAATGCCTTGGCCAAACTTGCCAAAGAATTATCATGTCTATAAGATGAGTCCATTCCAATAATGGTCCAAAATGGACAAGTCCTATCCCTTATTGATACTGAACTCATCGAGAGACTATCCAGTGAAGGGGAGGTTGTCATTGCCTATAAGGACAAGGAGCTGGATTGGAGGCAACCATTTATAGACTATTTGAACATCGACAAACTACCTCAAGAAAATTCATAAGCCCATCAGGTGAAATAGAGAGCTCTCTCCTATGTTCTCGTAGATGGCACCCTGTACCGACGGTCCTTTGATCAACTGTGGTTATATTATTTAGATAAACATGAAGCCCATGATATTATAACCAAGGCACATTCAGGTCTATGTGGAGCCCATAAATCTAGTCTGAAGATGAAGACGAAGATTAAGAGACTAGGATACTACTAGCCTTCGATGATTACAAACTGTGTGGATGTAGCTAGGAGATGCCATCAGTGTCAGGTGCATGGCGTGGTCTTACATTAACCACCCAACATTCTACACCTTACATTGGCCTTATGGCCATTTGAGTGTTGGGGTATCGATATTGTCGGTCCGATCGATCATCTTTCTTCCAAGGGTCATTGGTTCATCTTAGCTGCCACCGACTACTTGTTCAAGTGGGTGGAGGAAATCCCACAGGTCACAAGATGCTTGCTTTTTTAGGAACCATATCGTATATAGGTTCAGGGTGCCTTGACAAATTATATCTGATAATGGTATTATATTCAAAAGCACCAAGATCAATAGCTTTGCCAGAAGACATGGTATAGATTAGAGATACTCTACCATCTATTGCCCCTGAGCAAATGGCTTAGCAAAAGCATTTAGCAAAACTCTCATCCAAATACTAAAGAAGACTCTTGATGATAACAAGCAACAGTAGAATAAGCAGTTGGTTGAAGCCTTGTGGGCCTACACACCATATACTGAACTCCTACTCAATCTACCCTATTTTCCTTAGTGTATGTGTCTGAAGCCGTTCTACCTTTAGATGTTCAACTCCCGTCACTAAGGATAGCATTGGGTAGCATGATCACTGTAGAGCAGAATGCAAAGTTATGGTTAAAAGAGCTTGAAGGTTTAGAGGAGAGTCACTTACGGGCGTGCTAGAACCTCGAGTTATACAAGGCCAAAGTGATTCAAGCTCACAATAAGCTAGTCCGCCCTAGGTCTTTCCAAGTAGGAGAACTTGTGTTAGTCCTAAGGAGACCAATTATTGCTCATTGAAAGATGGGAGGCAAGTTTGAACCCACTTAGGAAAGCCCCTATTTCATAGAGAAGGCCTACCAAAGAGGATCTAATTAGCTCATTGATTATAAAGGGGAACACCTGATGCTTCCAATTAATGGGCTCTATTTGAAGAAATATTACTCATAAAATATGTTTGAAAATAATTATCAACAAAAGAACAAAAATCTAATTCCATTTCATCAAAATCTTCTCTTCTTTCGAAGCGTTGTTTGCTTGTCTTGTGAATCCTCCATGACGTGTTTAGGATAGGTGTAAGAGTCCCCCAGTGGTATTTTATCCCTCTTCCATAATACAAACACAATCAAACACAATCTCTCAGTGCTATTAGAATAGGTGTGAGAGAGCCCAAGAGGTATCCTTTTTGATTAGCACAATTACGTTAGGTGTGAGAAAACCCAAGCGGCATCCTTTCTTAGTGTGAATTCCCAGTGGCCATCCATAGTACCATTTCATCAAAATCCTCAGCGTGTTTTTGGTTAGGTGTAAGAGTCCCCCAAAAGCATCCTATTCCCTTTAACACAAAGCATAAAAATAAACACATATTTTTTATCTCGGGAAATTTTGATGTGGCAGCAAGCCAACTATGGCACTCACTCATTAGTCGCTTTAGGTAAGGTCTACATGCTACGTCGCTAGTATGTCACCCCAGTGATAACTTGTTGGGAAGATGTGAGTCCCTGCTCTTTCTTCCTAACTTGACCATTGCAAACCAACGAGGGTCTTGTTGGTTTGGTAGGCTTCACTGCCCAGCTAGTAAGCTACCTTATGTTGATTTTGTTTAAGAGGATGTGAGTTCCTGTGCTTTCTTCTTGAACTAATCATCATGTACTGACTAGGTCGAGTAATTTTGAGGTTAGGATAAGTCTCCCAGAGGCTCCTTTCCTCTTGACTACTTTTGAGTTGATATAAGTCCCCCAGTGGCATTCACTCAGTAGTCGCCCTATTTCGGATGGCACTTGTCGAGTCGAAGACAAACTATCCCAGCAATTAGTTATGCTATAGGAGGATGTGAGTCCTCGAGCTTTCTTCCTATGATGATTGTTATAAACTGATGGGCACCTTAGGTTGGTTGATGTTCGCTATGCTAACAGTGACTCACCCAGTGGGTACACCACTCTTGATAGATGTGAGTCCCCACGCTTTCTCCTTGAGTTGACCATCGAATACCTATTTGATATATGACTAGCCATGTCATCTTCTCTAGGGTTTTGGATCAAGCACTTAGTGTCCCCATCCCCTGCGGACACTCTATTTGGATCACATCCTTTGCGACCCCATTTAGACACTACCTGTGTTACTTTTGGATTGGACAAACCCCCTTTCCTAGTACCCACACTTGTGGTTGGAGAATTTTTTCAGCGGATGCACAGATTTTTCCTTAGTTTAGTAAATTTGAGATAGGTCTAGGTTGATATAAGCTCCTTTTTAGTTTGATCCCTCCCAAACTAACAGCATCCATGATAAATAAACTAAATAAATAAAAAAAATATTTTGCTTGTGGATTAGGAATTCTAGCCCCCAAAGGGCCCCTTTTCCCAAGCAGGCATCCTATCTTTAGGGCAGTGTCGGCAGAACTCCCTATAGGAATTGCCTGACTACTACCTGAGTTGAGATAAATCCCTAGGTCGATACTCACTCCATAGTCTCTCTTAGGTTGATTTCAATCTATTTTGCCACAAGCAGGTTACCCTGGTGGTCATTCCGCTTTGGAAGATGTAAGACTATGATGCATTCTTTCTAACGCGACTGTCGCAAACCAACGGGCAGCCCTAGGTCAGGTTCGATTTGTTGCCCAAAGTAATCGACCACCCCAGTTGTCTTTCATAGTGGAAGATGTGAGTCCCCGAGCTTTCTTCCCTTGAATTGATCATTGCAAACCAAAAGGCACTTCTTTGGTTGGATAGTTCTCCCATCGGTCGGGAAGCTACTCCCTTTGGTTCAGTAAATCTGAGATTGGTCTAGGCTGATATAAGCTCATTTTTAGTATGATCCATCACAAACTAATGGAACCTATCAAAACAAACTAAAAAAGAAATGAAATTAATCCTTGACTATCTTTGAGCTAATCTAAGTGTCCTAGTGGCATTCACTCAATAGTCAGCCCTAGGTCAGGTTTGATTTGCTGCTTTACCAACCGATCACTCTAGTGGTTTCTTATTTTGGAAGATGTGAGTCCCCGTGCTTTCTTTCTAACTTGATCATTGCACACCAAAAGGCATCCCTCTAGTTGGTTAGTCCTACCTTGTGGTTGGTATACTATTCCCTTTGGATTGGTAAATCTGAGTCAGGCTTAGGCCTCCATGGCCCCTACTCAGTGTAGTCCATCATAAACCAATGGGATTCATAACAAACAATTTAAAAATAAAATTAATCTTGACCATCTTTGAGTTGATCTAGGTTCCCCAACATCATTCACTCAATAGTCAGCCCTAGGTTGGGTTCGATCCGTTGCCATGCCAATGGGTTACCCCAGTAACTGGTCTCTACTTTGAAGGATGTAAGTCTATTATGCTTTCTTCCTAAGTATAGTTGCTGCACACCGAAAGGCATCCCTCTTGTTGGCTAGTTCTACCTTGTGGTTGGTAAACTATTCCCTTTGGATTAATAAGTCTGAGTTAGGTATAGGCCTCCATGGCCCCTGCTCAGTGCAGTCTATCGCAAACCGATGGGTTCCATCATAATCATAACAAATAAAAATAAAATAAAATTAATCTTTGACTATCTTTGAGCTGATTTAAGTCCCCCAGTAGCATTCACTCAATAGTCAGCCCTAGGTTGCGTTTAATCTGTTGCCTTTTCAATAAATCACCCCAGCAACTGGTCCCTAATTTGGAGGATGTAAGTCTATTATGCTTTCTTCCTAGTATAACTACTGCACACCGAAAGGCATTCCTTTTGGTTGGCTAGTCATACTATGTGTTTAATAAACTACCCCTTTGGATTGTTAAATCTGAGTTAGGTCTAGGCCTCTGTGGCTCCTACTCAGTGCGATCCATCGCAAACCAACAAGGTTCATCTCAAAATCCAAATTCTAAAAATTTGAAATAAATTCAACCCTCCTCCCTCAATGGAGTCAAACAACAAACAAAACAAATCCAATCAACCTCCCCTACTAGAATCAAGCAAACAATCAAAACAAATTAAATAAATCAAATTGATTTTTCTCCCTAATGAGACTCAAATCAAACCACTCATCCCCTTGTGGATGATTTGAACCTGTTTCCCTAGTGGAAGGTTCACTTGCTCTATCCTTAGTGGATTCCTCATTCCCTCTCTTACATTATTGGCATAAGTAGAGTCACATTGCACTAAGCTCTAGATTTCTTCTACACCTTGGGTAAGGAGTAGATCATCTCTAGTGCTGATCGCGGTTGATCATTTTCAACACCAATATGTGCGGTGTTCTTTATCAGTCACACCGCACCTATTGGGCGCCCTTTGTTGACCTCATTTTTAGAATGAGCTCTCAACCCCTCCATCTTAGACATAAGACTTCTCTTAGACTTTAAGAGTTCCTTAGTCATAAGGCACATCTAGTGATTAGGTGGACACTCAACCTAGCTTTAAAGACCTAGAAGAGTTAGCCATAGGAATGGGTTATGCCTTTGGGGTGTTATGAAGATTTGCCTACCCTATAGCTTAACCTAAATTCCTCACTTCCTCCCTTCAAGTCAAACTCAAATCAATTCCAACTTGATTGATTTTCTCCAAACTCATATCAACTTCAACTCTAACTCAAAACTTGAACCAATTCACTAGATTTTCTCAAATCATGAATCAATTCCAAATAATTAAAACTTATGATTGAAACCCATGATTGGATTCCACACTCCAAAATATTTTCTAAGTCCTTTGATTCCCTCTCATGGACTTAGCCTAAATCAAATCTAAATCAATTCAAATTCAAAGAATTTTCTCATAACCCAGTTATAATCTCATTTATGTTAACTTATATAAATGAAATATAAATCAAATCAATAAAACCAAATCCAAAATTCAAATCCAAATCAAAAATATTTCCTAAGTCATTTGATTCCCTCTCATGGACTTAGCCTAATTCAAATCTAAATCAATTCATATTCAAGGAATTTTCTCACAACCCATTTATATTCTTATTTATATTCACATATATAAATGAAATATAAATTCAAATCATCAATACAAAAAATCAATTCAAAAATGAAATCCAAAATCAATCAAAAATCCAACCTAAGTCTTTCAAGTCAAAATCTTGAACTTAGCCAAATCAATTTCAAATCATGCCAAACCCTTGATTTTTTTTCTTCATGATTCAATCAATCCTACAATCATGAATCCAAATATAAACATAAACTTTAACCATCAAACCAAAACTAAATTCAAAAATCAAACCCAAGTCAAACTCATGTTCACCCTTTTGAACCTAAAATTGCCAAATGAATCAAAACCCATTTGACTTCAAATCACTTGCAAATGGATTTATATTTCAATCATAAGTCCATATGTAAGTTCAATCAAGCTTTGACTAAGCCATTTGACCCAAAGTGACCTAAAGTACCCCTTATGAGCCAAATTCTAATCCTACCCAAATTGGATTGAACTAAGCCCACCTAAGCCTCACATTGTGAGCAACAATCATCATAAGATGGTCAGTCACTCAAATTGGGTCAAACCAAGTCAACACTTAGCCAAAATGAAACCTAAACTAATCAAAATCCACCATAGGCCAAATTGATTGAAACCATTGATCAAAATGCATTCATGATCAATGTTTAAAGTTCACCAAGTCATCATTTTAGCCTAACCTAGCCCATTTGACCACTTAACCCAAGTTGACCCAACTTGACCTAAAAAGTCAAAATGTGTCAAAACTTGATCTAAGCCAAATTTATTGAAACCAATGGGTCAAGTTCATTCCAAATCACTTGTTGAACTTGATCAAAACCTTAATTGGACAACTAGACCCAACCTAGCCCAATTGACCTTGAACCCAACTTGGCCTAAAAGGTCAAATTGAGCCAAATCCAAATATAAACCAAATTGATTGAAAACAAAGATGAAAATCCATTTCAAATGATCAACCAAACATAAATCAACCCATGACCTAACCCAAATAGGTCAAATGGGCCAAATTGGTCAACTTGACCCATTTGACCTAAATGAAATCAAATGAACCAAATTTAAATATAAATCAAATAAACCAAACCAATGATGCTAAAATATTTCAAATTATCATATGAACTTGACCAAACCCTTGGTTTGACTAATTAATTGACCTTCACTTGACCAATTGGCCCATTTTGACCTAAATGAGTCAACATGAGCCAAATCATATCAAACCAACTCCAAATTCAATGAAACTTGTCCTAACCCATTTTTCAATCATACCAAACATATTCAAATTGAAATCAAGGTCAAATGACCATTTTACCCCTAGGCTATAGGGTAACCTAAAATCAAAACCACTTAGAATTTGGTCAATTCCTTTTCATGGACACTTGGCATCCTCTTAGTGGACCAAATGGTCATTAATGGACATGGTGCACATGACCCAATGGGTTTGGGACAGCCCAACCCAATCTAAGGCTAAAATTGACCACCCCCATGGACATGAGCACATGGGAATCCTTCCTCCACTATTTCAAGCACATGGGAGCTCCATTACTCCACTCTACACCCAAAATTGAATGCCATGACACTCTTAATATCCTAACAAATTGATCCAATCTGATCAATTGATAAAAAATGGCATGAGAGCTTGCAATCGTCTGATTCACCTAGGGGAGATATACTCCCCCTAATTTCACTTGAATTGCACTATCTCATATTCAATTGAAGCATAGGAACTCAAAAGAAGTGATTCTAATCTCCCCTAAGGTTTCCTAAGCATTTTCCATTTCCCCATTTTTGAACTTCTTCAAACCAAAAATAGGGGAGGTCAAGTGAAATTCTATCTCATCCAATACATAAAATCAAGCTAATTCCTCTTGCAAGCTTCTTTAGAGGACTCAATCAAAATCACTCCAAGCTTCAGCCAAGTTCTCAAGGCAAGGGGGAGGGGACTTTGATCAAGGCTGAGCCCAATTTAAGGAGAGCTTGGTCCATAGGAAGATCCACTAAACCAAATCACCTCAAATCTTCAACAGGGCTTTGTCTCCACTAGCCGAAGCTACCTCAATGAATTCGAGCACCAGTGATAGCCTCTGGTAAGGTATGCCCTCAACCTGAGCTTAAACTAGCCATAGTGTGGTCCTTTGTGAAAGAAATTCTCACCTCATGATAATTTGATCGTTAGATGCAATCTCCCTTGCATGATGATGGTGTGGGTTGATTTTGAGTTCAATTCTAGCTCAATCGAGCTTGGATCATGCCATGGAAGGTGGACGGTTCCCCTTTCCCATAGGAGAACTCAAGGATGGATCATGTGTCATCCATCCGTACATTTTGGATGGACGGCCATGATCAAGACGCGTGGGATCCTTTGATTTCTCCCTTAAGAATCACAAGCTTAATCTCAGTCGTTCGATCTTAGATCGGATGGATGGGGAGAAAGCGCGTAGTGTCACCGCTGATGCGATGCTATGATGTGACAACTTAAGTAGCCTCTCCCATCGTGCTACATGGAAAGTGCACGCTGCATCAGCCTCCATGTGGCATCGATGAGATTAGCCATATAATTAAAGGATTAATTACTTAATAAGCTTGGAAAATTTAAATATTCATAACTAATTGTAGAAAATCAAAAAAATGCAAAATAAAAAGCATTGGAAAGGTAATTCAAAGAGGAATATTCTAAAATTAATTTCACTTGATTTTGAACAGTGATATTTTCTGAATTAGGGTTTTATTGGAAATATAATTACATTAATTACTCTCTAATCATTCTACTGATTAATTCCAAACTTCCTAGGTTTGATTAATGGGATGACTTCTGCCTCCCATAATTTTCTTGGAATTTATTAATGGCTTAATTAGGGTAATTGCTTGGCTCATTCCTAATTACTCTCTTAATCCATTAAATGATTAATTAACCATTTAAATAGTGATAAATTCACTAATTAATTTTAATAATTACCTTAGGACAGTGAGTCAACTTAGGGAATGAGATTAGGAGTTCTTTCCCATATCTTTTTCCCAAAGTTCATTCCATTTGGATTAAAATCTAAGTAAGGTGCAAAATTAATTAAATAATTTAATCATTTAATAAAATGGCTTAATTAATCAAAAATTTTGAATCAAAACATTCCAGAACTTAACTAATTCATCTTGGGTAGATGCTTAGGTATTCAATAACCTAAGTAGCTTAAGGAAATCAAAATCCAACTCATATGTGTGGGAAGGGTTATGAAAGTACTTAAATTAAACCTTTTAATTTAATTAATCACTAATTGTGAGCCAATTGCATTAGGCCCTTTCTTTCCTAGGTGCATTACAGATTAAAATCCCTTGTGTGGTTTTATGTCATATCATTGGCTCATAATTATGTGATTAAATATGATAAAGTGGTGTAAGTAAGGGGTAATTAACACACTTAATTCACACCTTAACTGAACCAAGGCATAAAATTGATCTAATCACCTAAAAATTGAACTTAAATAACTCACACATGGGGGAATAGTCTAGGACCAGAAAACTCATCTCACATTTCTCAAATTAAAATCAAACTCAAACGAAATTCAAACTCTCCTTAAAACAAATTTGATTTACTTTAAATAATCTTATTCATAGGATTGTTTTCAGGAATTAATTAGGGTGAATGAATTTACTTGTTTTCATCACTTTATTTCTTTCCTAACATGCTAAATATGTATGTCATATGAAATTCATGCATCCATATTTTTTTTTAAAAAAATCAAATTAAAAATGAAATGTTCCCTTTATGTCAAATTGCATGTTTTGGCTAAAGTAAGAATATGAATGGCTATTATTACTATTAGATCTAAAATTATTTTCAAAACTTGTAAATCAATTATCAAAGTTGAAAGGTATGCCACTTATGATTATTTATAAGCTTGCATGTGAGTAGAAATATAAAGATCTGCATAGTGTGGTTTTCCTTCTCTTTTCTTGTAGCATAATTTTGAATAGAGTTTGGCAAAGTGTATAGTTCATTTGAAAAGAACACAACATTTGTTTAAATCCTTTCCTATTCATTCATATATTATTACTTAAAAAGGACATCCACACTTATACATATAAATTGCATAAAGAAATCGAACAAACAAACACAAACTTTTGCATCTTTCTTTTCCATTCATTTCTTTTGTACATGCATATGTATTTAAGGTTATTGGTATATTAGTCTAGACAACCCCAGGGTTGCCAGGCTTTAAGTAGCCCTAAGTAGGTCTTGTAATTTACACCCCTGGTGTAAATAATGGAACCGTACTCACTTATTCCTTTCAAACATATAAATGTGCATGTGAAAAATGGATAAAAGAATCACCCTTTTCTACTTAACAAAATCATTCATCATAAAGCATCCAAATTTTCTTAAGTAAGGCTACTTAGCATTCATTATTAAGGTGTGCTAAACATTCCCATTTGCATGTATAGATATGCTTAGGATTTATCCATATGCATGTTACACATGTTGGGAAAGAAATGAAATGATGTGCGTTTTGTAATATTAATTCACTTTACTTAATCTTAAAATGCTTTTATTTTTGAGGTTTGTTTAGGAAAAATCAAAACTTTGGATTAATTAAAACATAAAATAAAATATTCACTAAATAAAAATTCAAATATGAATCTACCTTAGAAGTTACTTAGTAATTAATCCTAGGTTCATTCAAACCTAATCAAAACCCAAAATTAAATTAACCCAAAACAACTAAACAACTTAAATTGAAACCATCATCTAAGTTGAACATGCTCATACTTAGGAAATCTAAACCTTAAATCCATAGCTAAGCATACCACACAAATCTTAAATGGCACACACATTAGGCTAAGTCACCACTCTTAGCTTTAGGTTAGGGCAATGCATGGTTTGATGTTTACTTTTATTTTGTGATGCTTTGTTTTAGTCTAGATGTTAGGGTGTATACGCGTAAATGGAATGGTAGGATGATTTAGTCTAATCAATATCTTCTATAGGGGATTGTGCTTAAGGGGCGCTGTAATAAAAATATAAATGATTTTTATTGTGCAAGTGCTTATATCCCTAAGCATAATCCAATAGACTAAGTGGACTTGGTTACGCATGTGAGGGGTACTAAGTCCAATATATGCTCATACATTCTTGGGATTCATATGGTTTGTTTAGCTTATCTCTATTTTGCAGCTTTTAGTTAGATCTACTTTTCCCTTTTCATGTAATTTTGTAATTAGGATTTTGGAATGAATACTACGGGGGATTAGAATGAGCATTGGTTATAAGATTACATCCTATGTACCATGTGAAGCCTTTGGAGCAACCACATTTCAACCATCCAATAGAAGAAACTAAAAGAAGAAAGAAGAAAGAAGAAAAGAAGAAAAGGAGAAAGAAGAAATGAAGAATGAAGACCCCTATAACATGAATTCCTTACTTAATTGTAATTAATTCATTTGTAATCTAGGTTGTATAAGGGAAGAGCTCAGCTACCCAATTTGTTTTCGAGTTTGTGCGGTGGAGCCCAACTATAAATGGTCTTTTATTCTTTTATGCTAGTTTTATAAATTGATTAATGTTTGTTTAACTTGCGCATTAAGATGACATCTTTCCTAGTTTCTTCCTTGCTTTGATGTATGGCCTGGATGAAGATTAGGCTCTTAGGAAAAAATAAATCTTCTACCAAATTAATCAACTCAAAACTACAAATAAATAACTCATAACCTCACCTAAAGCTTAAGCTATAAATCAAGAAAAATAAATTACCAACCCCTTAGCCGGATGTTGTCTTATTTTTATAACATCATGCATAAAAAGTATATTGTTTCACTCTTGCTCAGAGAGCTTTCACCTTTTCCAGAGAACTTGGCTTGACTTGTGAGAGCCATGGTGGAAACACATCTCTTTATATTGCTGCTTTTGGCCCATAATCTAATTTATCATGCATTAGGCATATGAATCCTAAAGCTTGTGTCAAATTGATTGTCCAAGATGAAAATAAAATATATGAAAATTTTGTATTAGATTTAAGTCATTAAAAACATGCCCTACATGATCTAGTCTTTTAAGGAGTGTGTTTAAGGACTTAGAAAATTCCTAAATAAATAACAACCTTGCTATCTTGCATAAACATATGACTTTCCTACATATTTTAAAACTGTTGGCGGCCACCCCTAGGCAGTTGTAAGTCAAATAGTCAGGTGATTTATCCTCTCTTATGGAGGTAAACCAAATGCCCATTTTCTCCTTAGATTTAGGTCATGCTTTTGGCCCTCACCAAACCTCCCTAGATTTAGGTTCAGAGGTTGCAACTTCCCTTTTTGGGCCACGAGCATAAATTCTCACCTCTTATATGCTTCCATAACATTGTATTATGGAATTATAAGCCCTAGAATTCTAATAAAAATTCAACTCAAATAAATTAATTCAATTTAAAAATATAAAGCCCAACCATAGGGTAGTTTGGGATGCTTACTAGGCTTCTTAGTATCTTAAGCATCCCCTACTTATTTTCATTTGGCTTCGATAAGAACTCCCTCCTCTTGGTTGATCCCACTTAACTTTCTAAAAATAAATGAATCGATTGATAGTCCTACCTTTTCAAAATCTTTGGAGACAATGATCATTTATTTTAACCGAGAGTATTCCTAAGGAATCCCGTTCCTTGGGATGTAATTAACAATGGGGGCTTGCCCCTGTAGAGAACATAATGAACCCAGTTTAAAATAAACCCTGCTTTACTTTTTTATGTAAAGTAGGGGAAGAATCTCTGGTACATTCCGAAAACCCATAGTCATTAGAAGTCCTTATTGAGGTGATTAGGTCCATTGTAGGGCAGTGACTTCTATCTCTTAAGATAGATCACATTTCCTCAATGTCGTACCCGATCACCCTAATAATAATATCTGTAGATCTGCGTGGCATCCCAACAAGGCATAATTTTATATATATTTATGTTTTCATTTATCCTTCTTTTCCCTGAAAAGGGAAGGGGATAGATGAAGGTAGAGATATATATATATATATATATATAGATATATATAGATATATATAGATATATATATAAATTTTCACCACATGGTGACAATTCGGTCGGTTCAGTTGAATTCTTTGTTAAACCAAACAAACTGAACTAAATAGCTTAAAATAATCGAACTAACCAAATAACATATAAAACCAAACTATCCAAATCGAACTATAATTCGGTTCAGTTTTTGATTAAACAGACTAACATTAAAAAAATTTAAAAAAATTTTATTTTTAAATGAACTAATTAATTAAAACACAATCTAATAAATTTTATTCATTAAAAATTTTGTAGTCAATTAGAAATCTATAAATCCTTACAAATAATTAAGCATTTATAATCAAAATTATATATTTATATTTGACTTTTTAACTAATTTTGGTTTATTCGATTTATTCAGTTTAACTGATCTCTTTCAAAAAAGTTCAAACCAAAAATTGAATAACTAATCATTTATAACCAAAAACCAAACTATGAGATTTAATACTGAACCAACCAAATAACGTTAGTTCAAATTGATTTTTTGATTTCTACCAACTAGTTCACACCCTTAAACTTGACTCATTTTACCTAAAAGATCCCATATGAACTAAACCCAAATCCACTCCAAAATGGGTCAAACTAATTGTACCAATGCATTCCAAATGACTAATTGAACTCACCCAAACCATTGCTTTGATCCAATTTAGTCAAATTGGTCAAGTTAACCCATTTGACCCATATGTGTCAAATTGAGCCAAACCCACAACCAAACTTGGCATGACTCATCATTGGGTCACCAGGGGCCTACTCAAGTGGGTCCAATCCATGGTGAACTCTATTTGGGTCAAACCCATTAAACCAATGCACCCAAATAAACAAAATCCCCATTTGGGTGGGTTCTCCACCCTCTTACCCCATGGCAGCCACCTTTGGCTTTTCTTGGACAAGAGGACCATTGACCCAACCTAACCCAAGGCTATTGGGCTCAGCCTTTGGCCATGAGGGGGTGAGTTCATCCCTAGCAACCCATTTGTCCACCTAAGGGAGGCTGTACACCCCATGCCAGACCGCTACACTCCCTCAGCCACCTAAATAGTCCTCTGCGACCTCCGGCCACCTTCCCCGACCGAACAGCTACCAAAGGTTGAACTAATCTCAGCCCTTGGTTTAGCACGGGAGAGGAGTGTATACACCTCCCCATCAATTCAAACTCAACACACCTTCCCCACTGCATTCCACACAGTCCCATATCCTCTCACGAGCTCTTCATGTGCTCCACCACTGGCGAGACCAGCTCCCGATCGAACCCGAGAGCTCCGTCTATCCAAGCTTCCAAAATTTCCACCAAACTGAAATTAACTCTTCCCACATATTCACCTCACTCTGGTAAACCTAAATAAATAATTTCCTTTGTGATTCAAGCACCGAAACACGTCCCTAGACCAACTCCTGTGTTTGGTCCATAGAGCATTCAGTGAGGAGGCAACTCCTAATGTCCTCAACAGGGCTTCAACTCTTCAGTAAGAAGCTACCTCTATCGATGAATCACTAATCTATAGCTCTGATGAGGTAAAAATCTAGCAATCATAGTTCCCCCCCCCCAGGTGTTGGTCTTCTTTGAATTGAACTGTGATTTCATGCAATTTTCACCATAAGATCCCTTTAAATTTCTTCCATGGTCATTTTGGAGTCGATTTCACTAGCGAACTCAAATCGAGTAGAGAAAGGCGGACGATGTCCATCTTTCTACACATGTAGAATGACGAATCCTCAGTTCTTCATTCTGCGTGAATAGAACGGACGACCTTGATTAATCATGCTAGAAATCCCAATTTAATTCCTTTGAAATTACAGGATTAATCTTGGACATACAATCTCAACTGATCACGAGATTAATCTCGTCCATTTGAGATTGGACAATCAGGACGAAACCGCATCCCCCGCCACTGAGTCAGCTGCAGCGTCGGAAGATTTAAGTAATCAATACCACGGTGCCATGTGGAAAGCACTATCACGTCAGTGTCCATGTAGTACTGATGGTTTAAAGGATTAATTAAGCCTTAAAAATGTAATTAAATGGTCTGAACTTCAAAAAATCATAACTATTTGTAGAAAAATTCAAAAAATACAAATAAATCTTTTTTGGAAAGATTAGAAAGAAGAGAATTTAAGAAAAATAAAATCTCTGATTTATGACTAGTGAATAATGCTTAATGAAGGTTTGAAGCTTAGGCTAATTATCTTAATTAGAACTAATTACTTGGCTACTTAATTCTTAATTTGGTGGAATGATTCCATAGAATGTCCTCTTCCTCCAATAATTTCCTTGGAATTATTCGCTATGAAATTTAAAGGATTTGGAATTTCAATCCAAATCACCTTCATTAATTAATTTAATAATTATTAAGATTGATAAATAGTGAAAATTAAATAATTAATGATAATTAATCATTATGTAATGGAAATAATGAGGAGAAGTAATTAAAACCCTTTCCCTATTTATTTTTCAAAATGTATATCTTGAAGAAGGATAATTAACATGTGTAATCAAGGATTAATTAGGAAAATTAATGATAAAATAGAAGTCAAACAAAATTAACGATTGGTTTAGATAATTCAAATATAATTCATCAGTTTCCCTTTATGTGTTTAATAACATAAAGTTGTTAAGAAAATTATGTTTGACTCATTGGAATGGTGAAATCATAAGAGTACTTAAATTAGATTATTTCCTTCTTTAATCCAATTAACTCTTAAGTATGAGCCTAATTGCATTAGATCCCTTTAGGTGCATTACAAATTTTACTTTCCTAAAGCATATTATTGAAGGCTCATGATCAAGTAGTTAATAAAATTAAAGAAGCTTAGGAAAGGGTAATCAAATCAATGTGCTTAATGGTTTAAACCTAATCATGTCATAAAAAATCTATTTAATTTCTTTCCTTAAATATGTTAAATCACCAACATGGGCTGGGGTAAATAGTAAGTATCATCTCTTCTCTTTTGGTTTTAATAATTCAAACACCAAAATCAAATTTTATAATAATTTTAATTAGACATAAGGAATATTTATTTGGCTTTATTGTCCTTATGACTTAATGTAATTAAATACGATATGTGACGATGTTTAATTACTTATTTTCAAGAAAATAAATGAGCATGCAATTTGTGTCATATGTTCATGTTTTCATAAAAAAAAAAAAGGAAAAGAATCAAAAGAATATGGTTACATTTAAGTTGCATGTGTTGGATAAATATTATTATAAGGAATGGCTATTATCACTACTAAATCCTAAATTATTTTCAAACTATAAGCTAATGATGAAAAATATAAGTTAATGTTAGTTAAAAATATTAAATAAAGTTTACATTTAAGTTATAATTTCAAAAATAGTAAAGGTTTTGTATTATCTTGAAGTTTCATGTACATGTTTACATACATTTGAATTGGTAAGTATATAGTCTGGACATCTCAAGAACTCAAGGCTTTAAATAGCCCCAAGAAGTTCTTAGATAACCTTACTTTCCTGATTTAACAATGGCACGCACTTGCTTAATTTCATTTATATGTATTCATATGCTAGAATTGGAGATAAAACTTTGCTCTTTGTGTCACTAAGTTTTGCATAAATAAAAAAAATTGCTATTATATAATCGTTGCATGATTTTCATCCCTAAGCTTGTGTACATGGTTCCATGTATTTAATTGGACAAGTATATAATTTGGACATCTCTGGAACAAGAGGCTTTAAGTAGCCCCAAAGAGGTCTTAGATAACCTCACTTCCTTAGTTTAACAACAACACGTACTTGCCTAAACCTCTAATACATGTCTACATATGCTTAAGTAAGGGATGAAATCTTTCTTTTCTACCAAAATACATGCATTAATGATCATTCAAGTGTGTTAAAATGCAAACATATATTGTATGTATAAATATGTGCATTAAATCAAATATTAAGAATGCTAAAAAAATGAAGAAATGTGTATGCTATTGATGATGGAAAGAAGTGGTAGAATGTTATCCATATAATGGTGATTCAGTTTTATTAATCTCAAGATTCCTTTCATGTTTTAATAAGTTCCCTTTAGACTAATGCAAACCTAAATTTAATATATATTTTACTAAAGAAACTAAAGTTATAATAATATACCCTTAGAAAACAACTTAGGATAGGGATGAAGGGGTAAAACTAACCCACTCCCCCCCTATCTTATCTTCATAATAATTAGATATTAAGAAGGCATCAAATGAAACAAAAAAATGTAAATTAAAATTAATCCATTCATTCAAAGATTTGAAGTGGAACCTCCCCTAATATTTAACTTAAATAATTCTAAACTTTAGATAATCATACATATAAAGCCTAACTAAGATATACCACACTAAACCTTAGCACACACATTAGAATACTAAATCACCAATTATAGCCTTTAAGTTAGGCTAGTATATGTCAGGGTGTTATGTTTTATTTTATGATGTAATATTTTAGACTGGATGTTAGGTCGTTAATAGCCTAATGATATTATCTACAACAGATTATGTTAAAGGAGTCATTGTAATAATTAGTAAATATAAATGTTCTTTCTTGTAGGTGTTTCTTATGCCCCTAAGCATAATCCAATTAGGACAAGTGGGCTTGGCTACCCAAGTGTAGGGTGCTAAGTCCAAATATGTGAAATATAATTATTTGACCTATATATTTGTTTAACTAACATCTATTTTGTAGGTACAATTAGATTTCACTTTTTTTATAAATATATAATTTTTGTAATAGGATTAAGATTAGTGATATGGGTTTAAGATGAGCAATGTCTAGAAGGCCAGCTAGAAGGCTCTATGAAGCTTAGAACAAACCAATCCAAAAGAAGGAATGAAAGATAAGAGATTGAAGACCCTCACAGCATTTATTATAATTGTAATATTCTATTGTAATCCTTGCTGTATAAGGGTAGAGCTTGGCTACCCAATTTTATTTTTCCAGGGTGTACGGTGGTAGCTGGTTGCACTGGCCCCTTATTCTTTTACAAAATTCATATGTTTGATGGTTGTGTTTAGATTATGCAACAAAAATGACATGCTTTCCATAAGTAGCTTAAAGTATGATGATTTAATGAGTGGTCTGGATGTGATAGGCTCTTTAGGATAAAATTAAATTTTCTATCCTCACTAAAAATCATAACTAAATTTTAATACAATGCAAAACCTCATCTTAAGGCTTGAGTCTATAATCAAGATAAATAAAAGATTTAGAAATCCCTTAGCTGAATATTGTATGTTATCACGCCATACATATCATATTGTGCCACTCTTGAATAGGGAGGGTCTCCACTCTTGCATGATAAGAGATATGCTTGACCTTTGAGGGTAATCCCTTACAATGGAGAACACCACTTCTAATTGATTTAGCCCATGACTTAATTTCATCATGCATATAGACATAATTGTGCCAAGCCCTTAGTCCAAAATGAATGTGTCAAAATGGTTTATAAAGTTATAAATTTTTGCATCAATCTAAGTCATATTTTCATACCAATCATGATCAAGACTCTTAGGAACTGAGTTTAGAGTTCTAGCTTCCTTCCTAATTAAATAATAACCTAGTTATCTTGCATCAATGTAAGACTTGCTTATATGATTTTTAAAGCATAAGAGGTGTTAGCTGGTGACTACTCAAGAAGGTTATAAACCCTAAAGGGTCGGGAAGTGTTCATTATCTCTTATGGAGGTGAACTATCATATTACACCTTTCTCGATTAGACTTAGGTTGTGCTATCAGCTTGTGCTAAAGTCTTTTAGATTTAGGTTCTATGGCTACTAATTTCCTTCAGCCTATGAGCATAAGTCCTCACCTCTTAGACATTTCCAAAATCTTGTGTTGTTGGACTATAATCCCTAGCATTCTAATACTACTCTAACTTAAATAATAGTAAATTTTCTCTCTTAAATATATAAAGCCTCACTATATAGTAGATTGATGCACTCACTAGGCTTCCTAATATCATGGGTGCTTCCTACTTATTCTCCTTTGAAATCTATAAATAAGTCTTCCTATTTGAACTCTCCCATTAGATTTTCATAAATATCTAATCCTTTAATAGTCTTGCTTTAAAATCTTTGGAGATACTTATTGACTACTTTAATCTAAAGTATTCTTAAAAAATTCTCATTTTCTAAGATGTAATTAACAATGGAATCTTGCTTCCATAGGGAGCTAAAGAACACGACATAAAATAAACCCTGTTTTACTTCTCCGTATAAAGTTGAGGAAGAATCTCTGGTGCATACGTAGACCCATCTGCCTTAGGAGTACTTATTAGATGATTAGGTCTATTATAGAGTGATGTTTTTATCTCCTGAGATGATATATCAGACCTTAATGCAGGATCAATAAGTATCCCCTAAGATCCGCATGGTGTCCCTAAGGCTCCAAATTAAAACACCATAGATTCAACTCCTTGATAACGAGTTGAGGTGTTTTTGAAGCCTAGCATAAGTGTGGGCAGGCACTTCGAGTCACCCCCTTTTGTTTGATCTTAGTGCTTGAAACCTATCTTCGAGCAATCATTTTGAAGGTGACCTCTTCATCAAGAGTGTCAGCAAAATGACTTTATTATATTCCTTAGTGCGATTATTTATCAACTTAAGTAGTTTGGCAAGTGTTTTTGGCTACTGGAGGTCGAGGGCATATATTAACAATTCTTCTTTTTTATCCTTAAGCAAGTGTAGCATAGGCCACCGCGGGTTCTAAGTCTTTACCTTCTAGCATATCTTGTTGAAAATGAGTGATGAAATTTCTTATGACTCGTCAGGATCTTGTCTAATTTGTAGAAGAGTCTAGAAAAATTTTAATGACTTCAAAGCACTGGAAAATTGTGTATTAAAATTCTTTTTAAAATCAGCTAACAAGGTCATAACCCCTATTTGGAAGTATGAGAGCCACTTTAGGGTTGATTCTTTGAAAGTGGTAAAGAAAAGGTGGCACTTCATCATGTTATCTAGGTCTAATAGTGATATTGTTGATTTAAAGTAAGTTATGTGGCCTGTCAAGTCTATTTGGCCTTTGTATGATTCCAAGCATGGGATTTAAATCTATGTGGGGAATGAGCATCTATAATCTTCGTAAAGAAAGTGTTGGTTAGATTCATCTGCTCCCACCATATGTCCTCTTCTTTACTTGCATAATATGAGTCCTCATATAGGCTGGGGGTTTCAGATAACTCTCATTTTACTAGGTGAGCTCGGTGGATCACTAATCTTAAAGATCAATCCTTCATTTTCTTTAACTCTTGGTTTCATATGATTGGTTTTTTTTCATAGCTTCATGTATTAAATGAGTGATCATATCCTCCATATCTTTTTAGTTCTATTTCTTGGCAAACTACTCAGTGTTCAGCTCCATGTCAGATAACTAATTATGTTCTAAGTGTCCTACTTTGCTTTATATCTAACTTCTTGTTCTTTACCTCATATATGTTCACTGCATCTAAAGGGATGTTGAATCCAAATTTATTCATGGAGTGAGGTAAAACCTTCTTAGATACCTAGAAAATGGGGTTAGAAAAAAATAAAGTAATAAAATATGAAAAAAAAAAAGTGCAAGAAATATCTCAAAAATTATTATTTAGCTAAGATCTCAATACAAAGTGATAATGACTCCCCGAGCCCCAGAAAAAGGAGAGAGAATAAAAAAAGAAAGGATCAATTTTTATAATATCAAGAGGGGCTATTATATATAGTAAACACTTATAAGGCAAGTTGAGTACATGAGGGAACTCTCTTGATTTGAAGTGAATATTTGGAGCTAAGTGTGATCTCCAAGGGTTGCTGGAATGAGAGGTCTGTTGTTTATTTGATTGTACGACTTCTCTTATGTAGCGAGTTCCCATGCAAGATTGGATTGCTAAACTTTGGTTGTTTAGGCTGATCGGCCTTCCTTGATCGCTCATCTACCAAAAGAAAGTCACTAGTCTGCCACAAGTGAGTCATAATCTACATAGTTGGTTCCCATGCTTTATTTCTTGGACCTTTCTTTTTTACTAGCCATTCATGTGGTGGGTCTATGGAGTAGCTTACTTTCATGAACTTAGTCTCATTCTGATGATGGGTTGCTATGAAATCTAGTCTAATCAACTCACACATTCGTGTATACAATAAAGCCTTTCTAAGAAAGATGAGAATTATTTCACATTTAAACCATCAAGAGATAAATCAATTGAAGAACTACATGGAATTCTAATTTTCAACAAAAATAAATAAATTTCTATGTTGATAAATAGTAAAGTTAATTAATTAGATAATCAAGCCCTAATATAGCATAAATGCATCCAATCTCCAATTTTTTACTTATAAAAATTTAATATAATCTAATGAGCTTACAAGTACCTTGTGTGATTGGATCCTTCAATAAAATGTAATTATTATTTTTTTCATTGAAAGGATCACTTTCATATAAACATTTATATCAATTTTTCATAAAAGATGTAAACTACGCTAAGTAATCCTACCTCAAAATTTTAGATAATCTATCACAAATTTCTAAGTAATCACTATAGATTTGTTAAATTTATTTTTAAACAATTAGTATTGCTCATATAAAAGCTATCTCTTGATTTAAACTTAAATGTGTGCAATTATGTGAGTAAGAGAGAGTGAGATATATATACATACATGGATTCCTAAACCCATAGCTAAATAATCATAAATCCAACTCCATATAACAAAAATAATGTGAGATACATAAATTCAAAATAAGTTTCAATAAGATTTAAACTATAAATTAAAAATGTTTTTGGAAACTTCAAATCCATATTGCACAAAATTAAACAAATGAAGTCACAAATAAACACTTTTAGAAGCTACTGGAAGAGTTTTACTTTTATTTCTATAAAGATGTTGAAGAAATTGGAGCATTTCATAGCAATTTTAGGAGCAACGATAAGGTTTTTCACTATCGGCCCGAGAGAAAGGCAAAGGGAAGAAAAAGAAATGGGAGAAGGGTTAAGCATCAGCTGAAGATATTAGCTGATTTCTAATAAAGTTGCACATAGAAATTCTGTTGGTAATTTTTTCAACGCAATTTCTATCTAAAATAAGTGTTTTAATACCTAATGATTTTTTGTAAAAAATTCTATTGAAAATTTTTTTGACAAAAAATCCAATAAAAATTCGGTCGATTATTTTCTGTGGATTAATCTGTAAAAAATTCATCAATAATGGATAGTTTTCTTGTAGTGGTTGTAATTTCCATTTAGGGTGTACCATACTTATGAGGCACCATATATCAGAGTTTAAGCATTGTCTACTATCATAAGGTAAAAAAAGTGCCTAAACACTAGAAAGTGCGACACTTTAGTGAGTGTGTCAAATTGGGTTAGCATGTAGGGTTCGAGTCTAATCTGAATTTGATATAATCCATTTATTAAACAATTCAAAAACCTCAACTCAAACTTGACCCAGTTTTAACTTGATTTATCCAAACACAACCTAAATAACCCTTTGTACATGAATTATAGGTCAAATTGAGTGAAAAGTGAGTCAATTTTGGGTTCATATGTCAAAAATTGGGTCACATTCAAGTTGATAGTTCAAAATTGAGTTAATTTTAAAATGGTGAGAGTTAACTTAAACTCAATCATAAAAATTAAATGGGTCAAATTATTAAACTAAAACAAACCCAAAAATTATTCAGTTCAATCGAACCCAAAATTTTCACGTTAAGTTCGTGTCGAACTATCATATCGGATCAACTTTTGACACCCCTATACCTTAGCACTATACAGTGCCTAGACGTTGAATATCAACTCTATAGTACATAAATCATCTCATGTAACTCATTTTTCTATTTCTTAAGTTTTTTTTTTTTGCTTTTATTTGCTTTATCCTTTCTAACATTTAAACTTGTACTGCAATATTATAAAATTATCATAAAATTCATCTCATTCTTATAATATTATTTTAAAATTTGTAGAATTAATAGGCACTATCCTTCAATTTTTCACCTCCCCTACACAAATCACTTGGAGTCACTCTTTAACTTCTTTATAAATCTCATTATCAATGTTGAACACACCATCTTACAGTCTTTTGTTTGTTATTTACTGTGGTGTTTTATTTCAGATGTCGGTGTGGACACCACATAGATCTTAGGGGGTACTTATAGAAGTTATCAGCTATGACATTAAGGTATGATGTACTATCTCAATAGATAGAAACAACACCCTCCGATGGACCTAATCATCTAATAAGGACTCTTAAAGCATGATGGGTTTTCGTATGTACCAGAGATTCTTCCCCTACTTTACATTGAGGACTAAAGTAAGATTTCTTTTATGTCGGGTTCTTTAGTTCCCTATGGAGGCAAGCCTTTATAGTTAATTACATTCTAAAAATGGTATTTTTTAAGAATACACTCGATTGAAGGTGACAATCAATTACCTCTAAAGTTTTTAAAGTTAGGCTATCAATGAATTGTTCGTTTTGGAAAATCAAGTGGGATTATTCAATTGAAGAGACTTATTTTAGATTCCAAAGAAAGATAAGTAGGGAACACTCATGATACTAGGAAGCCTAGTGGGCACTCCAATCTATCCTATGGTGAGACTTTATATAATTAAAAGAGAGAGTTTATTTAAATTTGAATTGGAATTTTATTAGAATGATAAGGCTTATAATCCATCAGCACAAGATTGTGAAAATGCCTAAGAGGTGAGGATTTATGCTCATAACCTAAGGGAAACAAGCAATCTCGGATCCTAAATCTAGGGAGCTTTAGCACAAACTAGAAGCATGACCTAAATCTAAGCAGAAAGGGGACATAATGGTTTATCTCCACAAGAGAGAATAAACCGTCCAACTCTTCTGGACTTACAACTACCTGGAGTGGCGGCTAGATAAGAACTCCTACGATTCAAAATCATGTAGACTGATTTTATGTATTTTGAAGATGGTTTAGGCTATTATTTAAATTGGAAAGAAATTAAGTCCTAAACTCACTCCCTAAGACACCAGATCATGACTGGCATGAGTACATAACTTAGTCTAAATAAAAGTTTTACAAATTTTAGATTATTTTGACACGATATCTTGGAAAAATGCTTTAGGAGACTTTAAGCCTAAATGCATGATAAAATTTGATTATTGGCCAAATCAGAAAGAGAGAAGGTGAATCTCCACCATAAGAGGGTGCTCTCATAGGTCAAGTGTTATATAAAGTGCAAGAATGGAGGCCCTCAATATTTCAAGAGTGAAATAATATGGTATACATGATGTTAGACATACAACATCTAGCTAAGGCGTCGATAAATCTTGTAATTACCTTGATTATATCCTAAGTTTTAGATGAGGTTGAAATTTGTTTTAAAATTTAGTTGTGAGTTGTTAATTGGGTAGAAAATTTAATTTAATCCTAAGAGCCTATCACATCCAGACAACACATGTAATCATCAAGTTTAAGAAACTATGAAAATCATGATGTTCTATCGTACAATTTAAATATAATAATAATCATTTTATAGAATATCGTGAAAGAATAATAGGCTAATGCGGCTAGGTACTACCATACTCCCCGAAAAGGAGAAAAGTTGGGTAGTTGAGCTCTACCCTTATACAACCCAGATTACAAATGAATAATTGAAATTAAATTAGATTCTATGGGGGTCTTCATTCCTTACTTCCCTTCTTATTTCTTCTTTCTTTTCTTCATTTTTCTTTTAATTTAATTATGCTCCAAGGCTTCACAAGGCCTCCCAAGACTATGCCTTCTAGCCACTCCTCATCCTAAACCCCATAACACTAAACCTAATTTCTATTATAAAATTATATTTTATGGAAAGTAAATCTAACTACACCTGCAAAACAGATGTTAGTTAAAGATGCATACAAACCCAAGCAATTATATTATGTAATTTGGACTTAGCACCCTACCCATGGGTAACCAAGCCTACCTGTCCTAATATGGATTATGCTTAGGGGCATAAGCAACATGAAACCAAAATATTTATATTTATTTTGAGCAGCCCCTTAAGCACAATCCCCTACATAAAATAATATTAGGCTAACAACGACCTAACATCCAATCTACTAACCACAATCTTAACATCCAGTCTAAAATATTATATCACAAAATAAAACACAATATCATTACATACACCATCCTAATCTAAAGCTAGAAGTGGTGACTTAGCATTCTAATATTTGTGCTTAGGCTTAGTGTGGTATGTCTAAGCTAGGCTTTTGAGTTATGATTGCCTAAAGTTTTGGATTATTTAAGTTGAGCATGAATGATTGTTTCATTTTTAAGTTGTTGGGAGAATTGGTGGATTTTAATTTGTATTTTTTTTTTTCATATGATATTCACTTAACATCTAAGTGTTGTAAAGAGAACAAGAAGGCTTAACCTACTTCATCCCTACCTTAAGTTATTTTTTAAAATGCATATTTTTTTTATTTAGTTTCTTTTAATGAATGATTTATTAAACATTTTATTAATCCTAAGTTTGGGTTAACCTTAAAGAGTCCTATTCAACATTAAAGGCATCTTAAGACTAATGTGGTTGAATTACCATCACATAAAACATGTTACACCATTCCTTTTTAGAACTCATAACCATGCATATGATTTAAGGCTTAAAATTCATATACATGCAACATACTTTTGGCAGACTTAGATGATTATGAATGCATATATTTTGGTAGAAAAGGGGACTTCCATCCCTTAGCTAAATACGCACACATGTATAAAAATTTTAAGCAAGTATGTGTCATTGTTTAAACCAGGGAAGTGAGATAATCAAATGACCTCTATGGGGCTACTTAAAGCCTTGTATTCCAGGGATGTCTAGACTATATACTTGTTATTATTAAATACATATGAATGTATACACAACCATAGAAATGAGAATCATGCAAAAGAATATACTTTAGTTGAATTATTTACACATATAAAGTAAAGCTCTATCCAAATTCTAGTACAAGTACACATAAGAATGAAATTAAATAAGTACGTGCCTTTGTTAACTAGGGAAGTGAGATAATTAAATGACCTCTATGGGGCTACTTAAAGCCTCGTATTCCTGGGATGTCTAGACTATATACTTTTTATCATTCAAACATATGAAAACTCATACATGAATATAGGAAAGAAAGCAACACTATAACATGCTTAGGCTATAAACACACACACACACACACACACACTCACACACACACACACACACACACACACACACACATATATATATATATATATAGCTAATATCATTCCAAATTTTCATTATTAATTTATAACTTTTAAAAATAATTTTGAGATTTATTAGCGATAATAACCACACATATAACAAGATTAGACCAACACATGCAACTTACACATAAGTAAATTTCATTTGATTATTTGATTTTTAAAGCATGAATTCATGATGCCACATAACCTGCAACATTTATAGTTATTCAAAAAGAATAATTAAACATAGCCACCTAATTCATTTAACTACATTAAGTCCTAGGGACAACCACATTAAATAAAATCATTTAAAGAAAAGCAAAGCTTGTTATCAAATCTAATTTTAGATTTTAATTAAACTTAAAGAGGTGGAAACATTTGTTATTTTTTATCCCATCCCATGTTGATGATTTAGTATGTTTAAAGAGAGATAATTAAGTAAATTTTATAAATTAATTAGGTTGGAATCAATAAGAAATTCATTTAATTACCCTTTTCTATGCTTCATCCTATTTGACATTGTTGAACTCACTTTTGGAGTGAGCTCTTAACCTCCTCTTCTTAGACATAGAACTCTTCTAGACACTAAGAACTCCTTAGTCATAAGACACTTCTAGTGATTAGGTGAACATTTAATCTAAGCCTAGAGACTTAGAAGGGTTAATCATAGGATTAAGCCATGCCTTAAGACTTAAGGAAATCACTTATCCTATAGCTTAAACCCAATCTAGATACACTTTCTCTAATTAAACCCACATTCAAATCTTAAACCAAACCTCAAATTCAAATCCAAATTCTAAATCCATATCCCAAATTTGACTCCAAATGATTGAAACCCAAAATCAAATTCAAATCCTAAGACCCTTCTTAAGCCATGTGAACCACTTTCATAAGCTTAGCCAAAACTACCTTTAAATCAATATAAATTCAATTGATTACTTTATAAATCAATTATTCCTTCATTTATATTCACAAATATAAATAAAATCCAAATTCAAATGACCAAAACTATATCCAAAATTAAATCCAAACCCAATCTAAGCCCTCTGAGCCAATTCTTTGGACTTAGCCAGATTTTATCCATATCAAGTCAAAACTAATGAATTTTCTATTGAATCAATCATTTATTTAATTATCTACCCAAATATAAATGAAACCTACAATCATCAAATCAAATCGAAGCCAACCCTAGTTAAACCCAACCTAGCCCTTTTGACTTGAAAACTTCAAATGAGCCTAAATAACTTAGACTCCAAATTGATTGTCGTTAAATTTATATATCAATCGAGGGCTCATAGATAAGTTCAACTAAATTTGAATCAAACCAAAACCAAACCAATTGATCCACTTAGGTTCACATAACCCAAAGTGACCTAAAGGACCCATTTGAGCCAACTTCCAATCCAACCCAAATTGGATTGAACCAAGCTCACCAAAACCTTCCACCATGATTGTTGATTATTGATCATCCCACGATAAATAATTGTAATCAATTGGGTCAAACCAAGTCAACTTAGTCATTTGACCAAGTCAACCCATATCCCAAATGAACCAAAACTAGACAAAACTTATCCTACATCAAATTTATTGAAACTAATGATTTGAATCAACCCAAAATCAATATTTAAATATGACTTGACCACCAATTGAGCCAAACCAAACCCAATTGGCCATTTGATCCAAGTTGACCCAAATTAGCTGAAAGGACCAAATTAGGTCAAATCATGAACTAATGGCTCAAGTTCATTCCAATTTAATTATTGAACTTGGCCAAAGCCATAATTGAGTCTAATTTGGCCAATTGGTCAACTTGACCCAACCTAGCCCAAACTGACCTAAAGGGTCAAATTAGCCAAAATTCAAATTAAATCCAAATTGATTCAAACTAAAGACCACATTCATCTTTAATTATCTAATTGAACATGAATCAACCCATAACCCAAGCCAATTTGGCCAATTTTGGTCAAATTGGTCAACTTGACCCATTTGACCCATTTGACTCCAAATGAGCCAAAATCAATTCTAAGCCAAATTAAATCAAATTGATCATACCAAAACTCTACAAATTATCATTTCAACCTAACCTAAGCCTTAGTTTAACCCAATTTAACCAATCGATCAACCTAACTCGATATGACCCAATGTGACTCATATGACCTAAATTGAGCCAAATCCTTAGAAACCAAGCCATGACCCACTGGGGACTGATCAAACCCGATCCAAACCTATTTGGGATTAGCCCAAAATCAACCCAACCCATTTAAATCCATCATGGACCCTCCCCCACATAGGATTCCACCCAACCTCATTTAATTCTCCCCATCACATGCATTTAACTCCTCCCCAACATTTGCATTCAATGGAGCTGATCATATAGCAGCAAGAGAGGACTTTGGAGAAAAAAATCCAAAGTCCTCAATCAATCCATCATCTATCCCAACCACCCCAAGCAAGATAACAACACTTCAGAGCCAAAAAAAATTCAAAAAAGAATGGATTTTCGGCCACTATAAAAGGATGGGGAAATGAGGCTTCATTCTTCTTTCTCCTACCTCTATTCAGCCCCCAAGAGCTCCCCAAAGCAACCAACCACAACTTCCCCACCTCTCTTGAGCCAAAAACATCAAAATCGGGTGGATTCTGGCATGGAAATGGCAAGCACCGAGAAATACTTCATTTTGATGTGAAGGCGAAGATCCAAGCTCATTCTAAGGCCTCTTCCCTTGCTCAACAGCCTGCTCGGATCATCACTACCACTAGAAATCATCCCTAGTGAGGTAACTTTCAAAAATCATTGTCGGCCTTAGGATCCTCCATTTTTGACAATTTTTTATGCAATTTTTAGGAATTTACCATAGATAATCTCACATTTTTACTTTAAATCATCCCAATTAGAAAATAAAAATTTTCTGGTGCAAATCAATGCGAAAACGAGTCCATTTGGACAAGTTTTCACTTAGAATTTCTCTTTTTTCCCAAAATACCCCTATTTTTACTATTCACGACTGCCGGATAGCAGCAGTCGTCCGATCCCGCAGTTCGCGAGATCGAATGGCTCGGATCGCGCGTGGATCGCGCGATCTGAGCCTTGGAATTGCCTGATCATTCTGAACCGTCTAATCCCACAATTCGGGTGATCAAACGGCTCAGATCGCTCGTTGATCGTGCGATCCTGGCCTCTAGGTGGCGCGATCCACCGTCGATCGGCGATGGATGGTCCGGATCGCGTGCATCCGCGATCATTATGCGCGTGTGATTTTCGCTCATTGGGCGGCGCGCCGCGGCATAATCATCGCGTCGCGTGGCCATGCCATGCGGCACCATCGTCAATCATGCGCACCACATGGCTGCGTTGCCGCGTCGATTGCGTCGCGGTCTTGACTATGCTAAGTGAAAAAATCGGATTTTCTGATTTTAAAAAATTTCTTAAATTACTTGAAACTTCAAAAATACATTAAAAATAAAATACCTAACCAAAAATTGCAAATAATGGCTCGTTGGATTTGTCTTTTCGAGAGGAATCATAAACTCAAAATTCCTAAATTTTATTGAATGGTTTGAGCTTAATTTAGGTTTTAGTGAAATTAAAGTTTCATTAATTACTCTAAAAATACAAGTGAGATTAAGTTGAAATATTCAAGGATTGAAATTAAAGTTAAAACACACCTACCATTAAAATCTCAAGTGAAAAGGACTTCTTGATTGGGAGAAAATAAATTTTGAAGTTCAGATTATCCATTTTAATAAAATAAATCAAATAAAAATCCAAAAATTTACAAAAATCTTCAAAATGGCTTAAATCATTTTAGTTGACATCTAGGACTCTTAAAATAATAATGGGATTTTTTGAATCCTAATGATCCCCAAACAAACACTTAAGATTAAAGTTTAATCAATTAAGGAATTAATTAAAATATAATCTGAAAATAATTTAAATATCAAATCAAAATCAGAAACGATGTAATACCCAAATGATTAGTAATCAAACCTTAAGTCAGAAAAGTATCATGTATCCCTAAATGAAATTGAATTTAAACATAATTGAACCTAATCGAGTTAATGAAATTTAATTAAATGATTAGATTTTTAAATTAAACTCATAATGAAATAAATGAATGAAACTTTAATGTAAAATCAAACTAATCTTGTTAAACCAACACCAAGTATTGAATCTTAATTATATGAAACTACTTAACAAATTAAAACAAATTAAATATTAATTAATCATTACATAAATTAAAAATCAAATTAATTGACAAACCAATTCAACATAATCATTTGATATTAATCAAATTAAACTAAATAAAATTAAAGTAAACTTAATTAACATATGACTAAATCACATCCATTTGGAATAAGATAATTAATTAACCATTAAATATTTCAACCTAATAACTAAATCAAACATGTTAATAAAATTAAACAAACATAATAAATGAATCTAATCAAACTTAATTGAAATGAAATAAATAATTAATTCACTTAATAACAATGATGGTAATAACAATAATCCTTTAATCAAATCAAACTTAACTAAAACACTTAACTAAATCAAATCACTCACATGTAGAAAATTAAGTAATTAATATATAATTAAACAAACCTTTAATTAATCTAATGATTTAGAAAATTAATTACCCTTAATCAAATTTAACTAATTAAACATTTAATTAATGCAAACTTAATGAATTAATCTATCAGCTTAATGAGCCAAATTAATTTTACGAATCACATTAAAATTAATTCAAATTGAACACTTAATTAATCTACTAATTAATTTGATCACACCTCTTAAATAAACTAATTAAGTTAATTAAATTAATCATATTAAGCTTAAGCTTAATCAAACATAAAATAAAATTGAATGCTAATCAAAACCTAATTTAAACTTAAATCATTAAGTCATTAATTAGATCATTAACCTAAATAAATATGAAATCAAATTAAAAATTAAACAAATCTTTATTTAATTTAATAATTGATCATACCCCTCAAGTAAACTAATTAAATCAAATTAATCATATTAAACTTAAGCTTAATCAAAGAAAAATACAATTAAATACCAATCAAATCCTACATTAAATATAAATCATTAAGTCATTAATTACATCATTAATCTAAATAAATATAAAACCAAATTAAAAATTAAGTAAATCTCTATTTAATTTAATAATTAACTTAAATACACTTCTTAATTAAACTAATTGCCCTTAAGCTAATTCAATTGAATAAACACCTAATTAATGCAAACTTAATGAATTAATCCATCATCTTAATGAACCAAATTAACTTTTTAAATCAAATTCAAATAAAACACTTAATTAATTTAGTAATTAATTTGATCACACATCTTAAATAAGCTAATTAAGTCAATCAAATTAATCATATTAAACTTAAACTTAATTAAACATAAATGCAATTAAATACTAATCAAAACCTAAAGTAAGTTTAAATTATTAAGGCATTAATTACATCATTAACCTAAAAAATATGAAATCAAATTGAAAATTAAACAAATCTTTATAATTAACATAAATATCCTAAATAATCAAATCAAATTCAAACCTAGAAATAATAAATCAAATCTCATTCAACTATTAAATATTAACATGAAATCAAAATACAAACTAAACTTTGATAAACATGACAAACGGATGAGATTAAAAATAAAATCCTAATTACAAGGAATCAAACTCATTTAAAATTAAAATAAAATCTCAATTAATCTAATCTGATCAAACTATAAATAAATGAACCATAATCAAATCAAATAAACATAAAGTTAAGTCACACAACCATAACCAAAGGAAAGAATTATATATTAATTTAAAAGGATATTGAATTATCAAGATTTAATTAAACCAAAACATCTAATCTAAAATTAATCAATAAAAAAATACATGAATTTAAACAAACTTAAACTTCATTAGAGATTGAGGATATTGAATTATCAAGATTTAATTAAACCAAAACATCTAATCTAAAATTATAATAAAGAAACACTTGAATTTAAACAAACTTAAACTTCATTAGATATTAAGGATATTGAATTATCAAGATTTAATTAAACCAAAACATCTAACTTAAAATTAATCAATCAAAAACACATGAATTTAAACAAACTTAAACTTCATTAGATATTAAGGATATTGAATTATCAAGATGTAATTAAACCAAATCATCTAATCCAAAATCAACCAATCAAATACTTAAACAAACTCAAATTCTAAATTCTAAATCAAATCAAATAAATCATCAAATGAATTACACAAATTCAAATGGGCTAATTAAGATACTTAAGGACCTTAGTTAGATTCTTTAGGAGTTAGGATATAGAATAGGGTGAGTTTCATCTACAAATGGAATTCATTCTATTATTCATTCTTGAAAAGCTAAACATCATTTTAACCAAATAAAAGTGAAATAAAAATGAAAAATAAATCATTAAATCATTTAAATTGAAATCGCCCAATGGTAAAATTTAAACAAATTCAAACTCCAAATTAAAACTTAAACTAAAGAAGCCTAATAAAGTATTACCACACAAGCCTTAAGCGCACACATTAGAATACTAAGTTATCACTTTTAGTGCTAAGTTAGGGCATTATATGTATGATGTTTTGTTTTGTTTTGAGATATAATATTTTAGACTAGATGTTATGGTGTATGCCTCGTAGACTGGATGGTAGGCCATGATTAGCCTAATCATATTTTCTGTGGGGGGTTGTGCTTAAGGGGTCGCTGTAATAAAAATATAAATGCATTTGTTGTGCAGGTTACTTAGCCCCTGAGCATAACTCATGTTAGGAGAGGTGGGCTTGGTTACCCATGTGTGGGGTGCTAAGTCTAAATTATTCATATAACTGCTTGGGTTGTATGGTGTGTTTAGCTAACATTTATTTTGTAGGTATAGCTAGATTTACTTTTCCTATTTTAATGTAATTTTGCATTAGGAATTAGGATTAGTGTTATGGGGGATTAGATGAGCAAGGGCTAGAAGGCTTAGTCCCTGGGGTGCCCTGTGATGCCTTTGGAGTAAATCAAATCAAAAGGAAGAGAAGGAAGAAATAGAGAAAAGAAGACCCCCATAGCATGTATTATTTTTGTAATCCAGGTTGTATAAGGGTAGAGCTCGGCTACCCATCTTTTTTTCTTTTAGATGCTGGAACGACCCTTGGCATTTTATTCTCTTATGGTAGTCTATAAAATTATTTGATGTTGTATTTAGATTGTGCACTAGAACAACATGCTTTCCATAGTTTCTTTATGATTGATGTTTGAATGTGAGGCCTGGATGCAATAGGCTCTTAGGATAAAAATTAATATTTCTACCCCAATTAATAACTCGCAATTAAAATTTAAAATAACTCATAACCTCACATAAAAGCTTAGGAATTAAATCAAGATAATAAAATTTTTAGCAACCCCTTAGCTGGATGAATGAATATATAATATCATGCATATCATATTCTTCCACTCTTGTTTAGAGGGGGCTTCCATCTGTGCTAGAGAATAAAGGCTTAACCTGTGAGAGCCTTTGATGGAAGAACACCCATTTCTCTCTTGTTGGTTCATAATCAAGTTCTTATGCATTTAGGCATACAAAATCCCATAGCCTATGTCAAAACAAAGAGTCCAAAAGAATAAAATAAATTTAATAAAATTTGCATTAGATTAAGTCATGGTTTCATACCACTCATGCTCAAGTCTCTTAGGGAGTGAGTTTAAGGACTTAGTTTCCTCTCTAAATAAACAACAGTCTATCCATCTTGCAAAGCATAAAACTAACCTACATGAATTTAAAGCGTAGGAAGAGTTAGCTGGCTATCACTCTAGGCGGTAATAAGTCTAACAGTCGGGTGGTTTATTCTCTCTTGTGGAGGTAAATCATATACCCATTTTTTTCTTAGATTTTGATCGTGCTTCGGCCCTCGCCAAAGCTCCCTAGTTTAGGATCTGAGGTTGTTGTTTCCATTTGAGGCTACAAGCATAAATCTTCACCTCTTAGGTTTTTCCATAATCTTATATTGTTGGATTATAAGTCTTAGTATTCTAATAAATTTTAACTCAAACAAATAAATCTCATTAATTTTAAAAATATAAAGCCCAACCATAGGATAGATTGGATTGCTCACTAGGCTTCTTAGTATCATGAGCATTTCCTACTTTCTCCCTTTAGATTCCAAAATAAGTCCTCTCCTTTTGATCTATCCCATTTGATTTTCTAAAGTAGTCAATCCTTTGATAGTCATAACCTTGAAATCTTTGGAGACTCTAATTGTTTACTTTAATCAAGAGTGTTCTTAAGGAATTCCCATTCCTTAGGATGTAATTAACTGTGGGGACTTGCCTCCATAGGGAACTTAATGAACCTAGCTTAAAATAAACCCTACTTTACTTTTCCATGTAAAGTAGAAGAAAGATCTCTGGTACATTCGAAGACCCATCATGCCTTAGGAGTCCTTATTAGGTGATTAGGTCCATTATAGGTTAGTGATTTTTATCTTTTGAGATAGTACATCATTCCTTAATGTCATACCTGATTATTTTAATAAATACCCCCTAAGATCTGCGTGGTGTCCCCCATCTCAAAAATAAACACCATAGATGTGTTGTCCTGAGTCAACATCGACGAACACGCTTTCATCCCTACTGTAGGATCTTGAATCAAATGGTGGAGATTAATCTCACATTTCTTAAGGGAAATAAATTAATTTTCTAGTGGATTAAATCACGGCCATCCATTCCAATCATGTGGAACAAACAATAGATGATCCTTCATCCCCCGAGCCACAAAAGATAGGGCTGAGAAATTAGCTCGAAGATCGTGGCTCGCTCGAAAGTCGACTCAAATTTGGGCTCGAATCGAGATCGGCTCAAAGCAAACGAGCCAATTTTCGAGACAGAAATGTGGCTCGAATTTATTTTGAACCGAGCTGGCTGCTCGCGCTTCATAAGTGGATCGGCGATCTAGCTCCGCCTCACGGCGGCGAGCCCCATATCGCCGTCCGATTAATTCGATGGGTGAGATTAATTCCCTAACGAGCCGAACGAGCCGGCTCGTTTGCATTTTGAGCCGGTTCATTTGGATTTCGAACCGGCTCAGATGGATTTCGAGCCGGCTCGTTTCATAGTTGAGCCGGATCGAGCTCGAGCTCGATTCGATCCTCGACTCAAAACTTTCGCCAAGAGCGATTTTGAGCGAATTATTGATTTTGAGCCGATTTGAGCCGGTATGGCTCGACTCGGTCCTCAACACACCTAACAAAAGATGGACATCATCTACCCTCCATTGCTCGATCAGACCACATTAGAGCTAGTGAAGCATCGAGATCGATGCCAAATGGTTTGAGAAGATCTCTAGAGGGATCTTACAGTGAGATTCACATGAAATCATAAAATTCTACACAAAAGACCAACACCTAGGGGATTTTCTATGGTTTGCCAGAATTTATCTCTTAGAAGCTCAACACCAGCGGTCCAATGACTGAGGGAGCTTTGTCCTGAAGAGAAAAAACTCTGTTGAGAAGCTCACGCCTTGCCTCCTCATTGGTGGCTCTATGAACCAAACACCGCTAGAATCCTCGCCAAAGTTGGTTAAAGATGATCTTCGATGCTCGAATAGATCAAGAATTAATTCATTTTTTATCGTCAGAGCTTGAGGAAGGTGTGGATGAAGTTAATTTGGATTTGGTGATGTTTGACTGGAGTTAGACAGGGTAGATGCTCGATTTCACTTGAGTTTTGTGTCGCTAGTGATGGGGAGCTCAGGGGAATTTGGAAACATATTAGGGAAGGTCATCCCTACTCTCTCTAGCTCTTTGAATGCTCTATTTTTTAGATGAAATGAGATAGGGAGGATTATATTCTCTTCCCCCTTAAATTGGATGGCTAAGATGACTTCTGCATTTGGCAGACATCTGTGGTGTTTATTTTTTAGATGTGGGACACCATGCAGATTGTAGGGGTACTTATTAAAGTGAAGGAATGACATTGAGGTATGATATACTATCTCGAGAGACATCACCCTTCAACAGATCTAATCACCTAATAAGGGTTCCTAAGGCATGATGAGTCTTTAAATATACCAGAGATTTTTCTCCTGCTTTATATGGATGAATAAAGCAGGGTTTATAATAAATTGGGTTCTAAAGTTCCTTATGGGGGCAAGCCCCCATAGTTAATTACATCCTAAGGAAGTTGAATTCTTTAGGAATACTCTTAATTAAAGTAGGCAATTATTGTCTCCAAAGATTTTAAGGATAGACTATTAATAAATTGGCTATGTTGGAAAATCAAGTGGGAAAGATCAAGGAGAAGAATTATTTTTGGAAGCCGATAGGAATAAGTAGAAAATGCACATGATACTAGGAAGCCTAGTGTGCATTCTAATCTATCCTATAATTGGGCTTTACATAGTTGAAATTGAAGAAATTTATATGTTTTGAGTTGAAATTTTATTAGACTACTAAGGCTTATAATCCATCAACACAAGATTGTGGAGAAGCCTAAGAGGTGAGAATTTATGCTCGTAGCCCATAGAAAATAGCTACCTCAGATCCTAAATCTAGGGAGCTTTAAGAAGAGTTAAAGCATGACCTAAATCTAAGTGAAGATGGGCATAAAATATACATCCATAAGAGAGGATAAACCACCCAACTATTGGGCTTACAACTGCCTGGAGTGGTTGCCAACTAACTCTTCCTACGCTTTTAAACCATGTAGGCAAGTCTTTTGAATTTGCAAGATAGTTGGGTTGTTATTAATTTAGAAAGAGATACTAAAGTCCTTAAACCCACTCTTTAAGAAATTATAGCATGAGTTGTATGAATAATGACTTAATCTAATGCAAAATCTTTTCAAATTTTATTTCAATATTGAAACCTCATTTTGACAAAGGCTTTAGGATTTTGATGCCTATATGCATGATGAAATAAGATTATTGGCTAAATCAACAAGAAGGGGTGTTTTTCACCATAAGGGATGCCCTCACAGGTTAAGCATTCCCCTATCGTGCAAGGATGAAAACCCCTATCTTTAAGAGATGAAATAATATGCATGCATATTATGAAACATTCAATCATTCAGCTAAGGGGTTACTAAATCTTTTAATTAATGCCTAAGCTTTATGGTGAGATTATGAGTCATAAAAAGTTTTAGTTATGAGTTATAGTTAGGTAGAAAATTTATTTTTTTCTAAGAGCCTAATCGGATCCAGACCACACATTCAAGCATCAAACATATAACTAACTAATTAAAGCATATTTGATTCTATTATGCAAGTTAAATAAAATATCAAATAATTTTTATAACTAAGCTCAAAAGAATAAAATGTATGTGCGGTCGGGTACCATTATACAACCCAAAAAAAGATGGGTAATCGAGCTCTACCCTTAAATAACCCAGAATTATAAAAGAATAATTACAATTAGAATGAATGAATGCTATGAGGGCTTCATTCTTCATGCTTCATATCTTCATCTTCATATCTTCTTTTAATTTAGTTTACTCCACTTCAAAGGTATCACATGGCCTCCCAGGACAAACTCTTCTAGCCAATGTTCATCCTTATCCCCCATAACATTAATCCTAATGCCCAACTGCAAAATTATATTAAGAATAGAAAAAGTAAATGTAACTACACCTATAAAATAGAGGTTAGTTAAACATACATACAACTCAGGCATTTATATTTATAATCTGGACTTAGCACCCTGCACATGGGTAACCAAGCCCACCTGTCCTAACATAGATTATGCTTACGGGCTTAAGCAACCTATGAAGAGAGCATTGATGTTTATTTTCAAGCGTCCCCTTAAATATAATCCTGTGCATAAAATATGATTAGGTTAATCATGGCCTACCATCCAGTCTATGAAATATACATCCTAACATCCAGTCTATAATAATACATCACAAAAAATATACATCATACCAAGCACCACCCTGATATAAAGCTAGAAGTTATGACTTAATTCTAATGTGTGTGTTAAGGCTTGTGTTGTATGTCTTACTAGGCATTAGAGTCGTATCTTCTAAGTGTAGAAAGATTTAATTTAACATGAAGGGTTGGTTTCACTTGAAGTTATTTAATTGATTTGAGAATTTTAATTTGTGTTTTCTTTTATTTCATTTAATTACACATAGCAACTAAGTGTTATAAAAAAAGAAAATATGATTGCCCTCTTTCATCCCTACCTTAAGCCACTTTCTAAGGCATGTTAATTTCATTTAGTTCTCCTTAGTGAATGGCTTATTACACATTTTAATTAACCCTAAGTTTAGGTTCACCTTTAATGATCTTATTCAATATGAAAGACATCTTAAGATTAACTTAATCAAATTACTATTACATGGCATATGTCCAATCATTCCTTTCCATCACATGTAACATGCATATGATTTAATCTTAAATGTATCTATACATGCAACATATTTTTTGTACTTAAATGATGAATGTATGTGTATGTGAAGTTTATATTTTTTTTATGTGATTGAATTATTTAATAATATTAGTTTAAAGCTCTATCTAAATTCTTATACAAAAATAAATAGGTATGTGTCATTATTCACCAGGGAAGTGAGGTAATTAAATGACCTCCTTGCGGCTAACTAAAGCCTCATATTCCCTGGATGTCCAATCTGTATACCCACTTGTATTCAAACATATGTAAATTTATAATACATGAATATAATAAAGAGAGTTCCCAATCACATAATTAATTAACTCAACAACTTAATCATTCATGAATGCATGGATTTTTTATGAAAGAAAGAGGGGTTCGAATTCTATAATTAAATACACACACACATGTATAAGAGACATGAGCTAGTACATGCCATTATTAATTAGGGAAGTGAGGTAATCAAATGACCTCTTAGGGCTAACTAAAGCCTCGTATTCCTGAGATGTCCAAACTAAAAATTTGTTTTTTCTCAAATACATATGGATGTATACATAAATGATGAAAGAAAAACCATGTAAAGATTGCATTTTTTTAATTCAATTGAAGCATTTATGCATATGGATTCAAGTTCTATCCAAATTATAATATAGAAATACATGTAAATGAAATCAAATAAGTAAGTGTCATTGTTAACCAGGGAAGTGAGGTAACAAATGACCTCATTGGGGCTAATTAAAGCCTCATGTTCCTGGGATGTCCGGACTATATACTTGTTAACATTCAAATACATGTAAAACCACACATGAATTAAAGAAAAGAAAGCTTCATTCCATATACTTAAGGTATAATCACATACATCTCATATGTATTTATAACTAGCATCACAACATATGTTATTACTCATTTATAAGCTTTTTAAAAATACATTTTGATTTAATAGTGATAATAGCTACACATATATTAAATTAAATCAACACATGCAAGCTTGACATAAAAGAAAATCATTTGATTTAATTAATTTTTGGAAAGATGAATGTATGATTTCAAGTGACATGCAACATCTAACATGATTGGAATGGAATAAATAAATATAAACACATGATTTCATTCAATCAAATTAATTCTTAAGGACAATCATGTCAAATAACACCACTTAAAATAAACTAAACCTTTCTATGTATCATTTTTTGAATCAATGTTTGATTTGATTTAAGAAATGTGAAGAGAGGTTTGCTGATCCTAACCCATTCCCATGTTTGTGAATTAATTTGGTTTAATAAAATGTAATTAAGTTTGTTTTATGGGTTAATTAGGTTGTAATATGCATTAAATCTATTAATTAACCCTTGCCTATGTTGCCTCATTCTAATTAACCAAATAATTATTAGCCAACATGATATGCACATGAATAGAAAATAAATTTGCAATGATCCTAAGAAATAAAAGGGGCCTAACGTAATTGGCTCATGATTAATAGTTAATTAAGTTAAGAAATTTAATTAAGTACTCTTATAATTCTCCCACACATGTGGGATAATTATAATTTCTTTACGATTTTCTTAGGTTGTTGAACACCTAAGGGTCTACCAAGACATCATTAATTGAGATTCTATGTGATTATAATTTCAATTTGATTAATTAAGCAATTTGGTTAATTGATTAAGCCTTGATTAATTTAATTAATGAAATAAACTTAGGGAAATAGATTAGGAAGGAGGCCTTAATCTCATCCCATGGGTTTATTCACAATTAAGTAATAATTAACCACTTAATTAATTAATTTATTACTGTTCATGGGATTAATTAATTATTAATTGAATTAGGAGAGTAATTAGGGCTCAATTAATCAATTTCCCCAATTAAGCAAACAATAAATCCCAAGAAAATTAGAGGAGGTAGAGATCATCCTCTTGAATTAACACAAAGTTTGGAGCTAATTACTTAAGTAATTAAAGATTAATTAAGTTAATTAATTTTGTAATTAATCTTTAATTAAGCCCTAATTTTTATTCAAAATTAATTAAGAATATTTGTTTATAAATTCTTCTCTAAAATATCTTCAAATCGAATATTTATTTGCATTTTTATGATTTCTCTATGATTTGATTTTTACTAAAATAGACTATTTGTGCTTTAAAATATAATATCTCTCAATCCAGAAATTCTTTTGGCTTGAAATTTTTATGGTATGTGTATTTTAACTTCAGTTTCAATCCCTGAAAATTTCAAATCAATATGATGTATATTTTTGGTCTAATTTATAAATTTTGATTTTTTTACTAAAACCTAAATTAACCTCATAATACTCAGTAAAAATTAGAGATTTTGAGTTTGTTGGATTTCTCTCGAAAAGATGAATCTAAAGAACCCTTACTTGCAATTTTTTGTTAAGTATTTTATTTTTTATGAATTTTTGAAGTTTCAGGTAGTTTAAATAATTTTTAGAAAAAATTCTAATCTTACTTAACCCGCCACGCTGTTGATCGACCACGCGTGCCAAGCCTCGCCATGATTAAGTCGAAGCTGTGGGTACACGCAGCTCGTGGTGGTAGTGGATTAGTCTGCGCGGTTCTGATGCAGCAAATGAGCGTGAAATCCGCAGGGATGGCGCATTTTTTATCAGACCGTCTAATCACATATTAGAATGTCCAGATCAAATCACGTGATCTAAGGGCCTGAATCATGCACTCTGTCGCTAATCACAGCCATCCATTTCCTTGAATAGGAGATCGGATGATTATTGTGCATCTTCTCCTCAGTGGACGAAAGCGATGTGCGAACAGTAAAATTGAGAGCTGGAAAATGCAAAAAATGCATAGGAGAGTCCATTTTGAGCTCAATTTCCCATCAATTCTCGTCGAAAAAACTCCTATTTTTGCATTAGGATTGATTAAAATGAAAGATGTAAGGGATATCTAAGTAAAATTCTTAGAATCGAGCAAACATCGACACGAACAAAAAAACCTATGGCCGGTTAAAGGATTTGAAAATTACTTCACCATGGATGATTTTCGGCGGTTGTGTTGATCTAAGCACACTCCTAGATGCAAGAAGAAGCCTTGGGATGAACCTAGACCCTTGCCTCCTCTTGGAATGTTGTATCCACTAATGACCGCCGCCTCCTTGCCAAAATTCGCTCAGTTTTGGTGTTCTTCTAGCCCAAAGGAAGTGGGAAAGAGGGTCTTGTTTCTTGGAGGAGCTCTTGGAGTGTGTGTAATGGCAAAGTGAGTTCTTGGAAGCCTTTCCTTCTCTTATGCTTGGTGGTTGCTGAAAATCACCTCTAAGGGTGATTTTTAACTCCTAATGGATGTCTTATGGCTTGGGCTGGTTGGGAATGGTAGGGAATCATCCTAGGTGGCTTAGTTTGGTTAGCCAAGAGGGATTAGTGGCTGCCAAAAGGGATTAGTGGGTGTCCTATGGGTTTCAAATGCTCTAATGGGGGAGGTGAGGTGAATTCACCTCCCTATGAGTCATGGCCAACCCAATCACCTCTTGGGTCAGATTGGGCAGTGTCCTTGATGCCTAGGTGGACCATTAGGAGGGTGTCAAGTGGCCAAGGAATAAAAATGACCACTTACATAAGTGATTTTTCTCATGTGATATACTTGTCCCAAGGGGAAAATGGTCATTTTGTATTAGATTTGATTTGGGTAGATTTAAAATGAGTCAAAAGTGAGTTTGGCCAAATTTCATGTCATTTGGAGTTCATTAGGTTAGGTTTGGCTCAATTTGACCCGTTTCATCAAAATGGGTTAGATTGACCAATTGATCAAATTGGGTCAAACCAAGGGTTGGGTAAAGTTCATATGACCATTTGGAGTGTGTTGGTGTCAATGGTTTGGTTTAATTTGGTGTAAATTTGATTTTGGTTCATTTGAGTTCATTTGGGTCAAATGGGTCAAGTTGACCAATTTGACCAAATTGGCTTGGGTCATGGCTCAATTGAAGGTCATGTTCAAATGTTGACTTTGAGTTGATTTGAATAATTGGTTTCAATTGATTTGATATATGATGAGTTTTGCTAAGTTTCATACATATGGGGATGACTTGATCAAAATGACCAAGTTGACTTGGCTTGACCTAATTTAAGGCAAATTGGATTAGGGTGATCAATGGTCATGGTATGAGGTTTGGATGGGCTTAGTTTAATCCAATTTGTGTTGGATTAGAACTTGGTTCAAATGGGTTCTTTAGGCCACTTTGGGTCAAGTGAACCTAAATGGGTTAATAGGCTTGATTTTGGTTTGATTATGGTTTAGTGAATTTATATATAAATTTGAGACTGATATATAAATCCAATTGCAATTGATTTTGGTTCAAATGAGTTTTGATTCATTTGAATATTTCAAGTCAAATCAGCTAAGTTGGGTTTGACTTGGGTTGAATTTGATTGGTTTGATGATTGTAGATTTCATTTATATTTGTAATAGTGATAGATGGAATGATTGATTTATGAGAAAATCAATTGAATTTGGTTTGCTTTAGATGGAATCTTGGCTAAGTTCATGGGGTTGGTTCATATAGCTTAGGTTTGGATTTTGATTTAGTTTGATTTATTTTGATTATTTGACTGTAGATTTAATTTATATTTAAGAAGATGATTGAAGATATAAATTGATTATAAGATAATTAATTAATTTTGGATTGGATTGAATGGGACTTTGGGTAGGCCCATAAGATAAAATCATAGGGCTTAGATTGATTTGATTTGATTTGGTTTAGAGTTGGTTATAGATTTCAATCATTTGATTTGGATTTAAATTTGGATTTAAATTTGGTATTTGAATTTAATTTGAGGTTTGATTTTGAGAGGGTGATCATGGATTGGGTTTAGGCTACAGGGTAGGTAAATTTTCCCTAAGTCCTAAGGCATAACCTAATTCTATGATTAACCCTTATAAGTCTTTAGGCTTAGGTTAAGTGTTCACCTAAGTGCTAGAAGTGTCTTAAGACTAGGGAAGCCTTAGTGTCTAGAATACTCCTAAGTCTAAGATGAGAAGATTAAGAACTCACTCCAAAAGTGAGATCAACAATGTCTAGCCAGCGCAGGCGACCGGATACATCAGAGGGGTGCTAAGGTGGAGCTCCTTGTGTGGCTGAGTAAAGGAAGTGGGCTGAGGTGGAGTATCCTTGCTCCCCATGGTGAACCAATGAGGGGGCTTGGGTTAGCTCACCTCCCTTGATCATGGTTGACCCAACCATCTTTGGATCATGTTAGCCAGTGGTCCAAGGGTATAAAACAAGCTTAGGGAGGCTGTCAAATGCAAAGGGGTAGGTAAGACCACCCAAATAAATATTTTGTCCCATTTAGAGAGCTTTACCCAATGGGTATTAGGCCAATTTGGGTTTGAAATAGGTTGAGTTTGATTTGGGCTGACCCAAGGATGGGTCATGCCAAGTTTGATTGGGTTTGGAGTTAGTTTGGTTGGGTTTAGCTCAATTTGATCCATGTAGGTCAAATTGGGTTCAATTGGGCTAAGTTGACCCATGGGTCAAACCAATGGTTGGGTTAAGTTCAAATGATAATCTGAGATGTTTGAGATCCATTGGTTTGGTATGATTTGGAGTGGATTAGAATTTGGCTTATCTGGGTTCATATGAGTCAAATGGGTTAAGTTGACCAATTTGGTCAAATTGACCAAATTTGCTTGGGTTAGGTATTGATTTAGATTCAATTGATGATTTAAAGATGATTCTAGGTGTTGGTTTCAATTAATTTGGATTTAAGAATGATTTAGATCAATTTAAACCTTTAGGTTAATTTGAGCTTAATGGGTCAATTGGGTTAACTTGATCAAATTGGGTTCAACCAAGGGTTTGATCACGCTAAATAATCAATTTGTGATGGATTTGAGCCATTGGTTTCAATTAATTTGAATTGAAATTTGATTTGGCTCAATTTGGCCCTTTAGGTCAAATTGGGTGAACTTGGGTCAAAGGTCCAATTGGACTTGGTTCGGCTCAATTGATGGTCAAGTCATATTTAATGATCAATTTAAGGTTGGTAGGAATCATTGTTTTCAATTAATTGAGTTTGGAATGAAGTTTGGTTCAATTTGGTTCATGTAGGCTAATTGGGTCAACTTGGGTCAAGTGAACAAATTAGCTTGGTTTGACCCAATTAATTGCAATTGATCAATCAAGGATGATCAATAATCATTGTATGAGGTATTGAATGGGTTAGTTCAATCCAACTTGGGTCGGGTTGGAGATTGGTTCAAATGGGTCCTTTAGGTCACTTTGGGTCAAGTGAACCAAATGGGTCAATTTGAGTTGGATTGGGTTGAATTAGGTTGAATTGAGTTTGATAATTGATTTGGAATTGATTGATGGCTTTAATTGCAATTTATTTGAATTTAATTGGATTTTGGCACATTTGGGCATTTTGGATTCAAATGGGTTAGCTTGGGTTAATTGAATTGATTTGATCAATGGATTTGATTATAGGTTTTGGAAGAGTTTGAAATGCTAATTTGAAGGGTTGAAATGCTTTTGTGAAAATCATTTGGGTTTGGTTTGATTGATGGAGCTTAGATTTGATCCATAGGATTGGATCATGGGGTTAAGATATGTTTGGGTTTAAATCATTTTGGCTTGGAGCTTAGATATGAATATTGTTGCGTGCTAGAGAATTTTATTCCGGTAGATGCGAGATCTTCGTCGTAGCCCAAAAATTATCCAACACACAAGCGGGGATATGAACAGGGTTATATCGTGAAAACCCGTTAAGGGAAAAACCAGGGCCTTGCCCGATCAGAAACTTTCACTATGTGTTCAAAGATACGTCCTTGCTTCTCGTTAGTTGAAGGTGCTGAGGAGTGAAAACAATATTCCGAGTGTAGAAAAACACAATATCGGTCGACTCTAACCCAAGGAGAAGTTTCCCAAAAGCGGCGGATCTTACGAGCAACCTCTTGATCTTCGGAGAAAGGAGCGGGCTGGTCTTTTAGTCCTCGGCGTCTCGATCTTGAGCTCTTGGTGGTAGCGGTGGTGATAGATTATCGGCGTCAAGGTCGATTGGTGGTTCTCAGAGCTCTCTGGTCTTCAAATCCGATCCGGTCCCCTCTAAGGTGAGAATGAAGCTCTATTTATAGATTTTTGGGAGTGGCAGGCCTTGTAAATTCGTGGAAAACTCCAACCACTCCCATCGGACGGCCCAGTGCGATCCCCTCGATCAGACGGTGTATTTTGATGATCTGGGTGCCTTAATGATGTAGAATTGGGTGATCTTGGAGATTATTGTATTAATTTTTTAGGATGTATATGATTCAATTAGATTTGATAGGATTAGTTTGAGGTTAAATTTGGATGGATAGGCACAGCTAATGGGTTAGGCCGTAGGATAGATAGGTTCCCCATTGGTCCTAAGGCATGGCCTAAGCTTGTGGTATACCCTCCTAAGTCTCTAGGTTTTGGTTTAATGTTCACTTAATCACCATAAGTGTCCTATGACTAAGGAGATTCTAGTGTCTATAAGATCTCTAAATCTATGATAGGAAGAATGAGTCCTCACTCTAAAAGTGAGGTCAACAATTACAAGTTGAGATCACCGCTCAAAACTTAATTGTATATTTATCTATATATCTCTAATATTAGTGTTCATCCATACATCATATTTTTTATCATGATTATGATTAGTAAATCATAAAGTTTTCTAAAACTTTTGTTATTTCATCATCAATCATCAGTTAATTGTATCATACAAAATTGTCATGCTATGTAACACATGCTTCGACATAATATTATTCTCAAATCAGATAACTAAATAAATACCGGACCACTATTATCTACCATCATTCATTATTACATGACTCACACACATTTTAATGATGTAAATATCCATGTCTCTTACATTATATGTATATTTGTAACCACAATGTAAAGTAAAGTTAGAATCTAACTCTTAGTTATGTAACAACACACAACCAAAGCCCATTTGGAGTAAAGGTTTGTATTTGTCATGTTATAATTTTTAAAAATATTTGAACTATGAATTTGTACTTCTCAAGACTCTTCTTCGTGATGTATGCTATTTTGTAAAATACATGCACACATACAAATATATATATATATATATATATATATATATATTATATATATATATATATATATATATATATATATATATATATATATATATATATATATATATATATATTATCACTCATGTATTCTTACATTCATTAAATAATAAATGTAATGTCGTTTTTATTTAGCTTAAAAAATAAATGAAGATACAAATCAAACGAGTAAAAAAAACCCTAATTTTAATACACAACTAAAGCTTGTTTATCATCATCAAAAATTAAGAGATTGTTGACCGCTTAAGCTTAAATTACCATAATGTACATTGATAATCTAAAAAATAATTTGGATCGAATGAATAAGATATAATTAAGTTTTGCGTAAGTTTGTGCACTAATATTTTAGATATCAATTAGAAGATTAAATTCAAATTCTAAAGATACTCAAAAGAATATATAAGACTTATAATTACGCTAATAGCTTAAATTAATAAGCTAGCTCATGATTAGAGCAACACAAAATAGCCCAAAAATATAATAAATTTAAACTAGCTAGAAAAATTTTCAAGATAGAAGTATGTACATCTAAAATGTATATTTTATTATTTATTTATTTATTTACTTATATATTTCAAGCGTACAGGTTGCTAGAATAACTGAACGTATTTTTGAGTGTAATAAGAAAAAATAAAATCAGGTAATAAATGTTGCAAATCTGGATGTGAGCTTATTATATATATATATATATATATAAACTATGCAATAAGTGTCATCTTATTTTTAAGCCTATTAATTTTCTAATCAAATAAAGATTAATTATTTTTTGGGCTTTGGAGATATCTTATAAATTTTGTATGAAATTATCATGCATAGATATCAAGTATTTTATTTTATTTTTATGATGAGATAAAATAAAATAAAATATACTCAAATATTAATAAAATCATGGCCCCAGTTTAACGGGTTGGTTCTTTTTTTTCATAGCTCATTTTGAGTGAAAAGAATGCTCTCTCTCTCTCTCTCTCTCTCTCTCTCTCTCTCTCTCTCAAGAACACCACTTTAGATTTTGAAGGTCAAAAATCTCGTATTTACTTTTCAATAAATCCAGATACACATCTAATTAAATCTTCTCGATGATTTAACATGAGATCCAAGTACGATGAATTTATCTATTATTTTATTATTTGTTTCTAACAAGTGGTATCAGAGTGGTTATCATGTTGAATCATTGAGGATAAAAAGATATTTCTCAATCTTTTATATTGATTACTTGTGAACTTTGGGTCTAAATAATTGATTTTTATTTTACACAAATCATTTGGCTTCACTTTTGACCTCACTTTTGAAGTGAGCTCTCAACTTCTCCATCTTAAACATAGGACTCCTCTAGACATTAAGAGTTACTTAGTCTTAAGAAACTTCTAGTGATTAGGTGAACATATAACCTAACCCTAGAGACTTAGAAGAGTTAGCTATAGCAATAGGTTATTCCTTAGGGGTATTATGAGGACTTGTCTACCCTATAGCATAAACCCAATCCTTGCTTCCCTCCTTCAAACCAATCTAAATCAAATCTTAAATCAACTTCAACTCAATTAATTTTCTCAAATCATAAATCAATTCTAAAATCCAAATCATAAATCTATTACAAATCAAAATGATTGAAACCCGTGATTGAATTCAAATCCCAAAATCTTTCCTAAGCCCTTTGATTCCTTTTATGGACTTAGCTTAAATCAAATCCAAATCACTCCAAACTCAAACGATTTTTCTCATAACTCATTTATATTCTTATTTATATTCCCAAATATAAATGAAATATAAATTCAAATAACCAAAACTAAATTCAAAACTCAAATCCAAGTTCAACTTAAATCCAACTTATACTCTTTCAAGTCAAATCCTTGAACTTAGCCAAACCATACTCAAATCAATCCAAACCCTAGGATTCTCTCTTCAAACAATCACTTCTTCAATCACATGCCCAAATATAAATATAAACTACAATCATCAAACCAAAATCAAACTAACCCAAGTCAAACCCATGTACATCCTTTGAACTTGAAATTATCAAATGAACCAAAACCCATTTGATTCCAAACCACTTGCAATTGGATTTATACTTCAATAATAAGTTCATATGTGAGTTCAACTAAACTTGAATCAAGCCTTGATCAAGCCAATTAACTCATTTAAGCTCACTTGACCCAAAGTAACCTAAAGGACCTTTTTGAGCCAAGTTCTAATCCAACCCAAATTGGATTGAACTAAGCTCATCCAAGCTCACTTTAAGAGCAATAATCATCCTAGGATGATCAATCACTCAAATTGGGTCAAACCAAGTCAAACCTAGCCTTTGATTAAGTCAACATTTAGCCCAAATGAAGCTTAAACAAGCCAAAATTCACTATAAGCTAAATTTATTGAAACCATTGATCTAAACCAATCCATAATCAATGCTTGAACTTGACCAGGCCATCAATTGAGTCAAACCAAGCCTAATTGGCCACTTGACCTAAGTTGGCCCAAATTGACCTAAAAAGTCAGAATGGGTCAAATCTTGATCTAAGCCAAATTGATTGCAACCAATGGGTCAAATTCATTCTAAATCACCTGTTGAACTTGACCAAAGCTTCAATTTACCAACTAGACCCAACCTAGCCCAATTGACCATGAACCCAACTTGACCTAAAAGATCAAATTAGCTTGAAATTAAACCAAATCAAAATTGATTGAAACCAAATCTTGCAATACATTTCAAATGATCAACCAAGCCTAAACCAACCCATAACCTAACCCAATTGGGTCAATTGGGTCAAATTGATCAATTTGATCCATTTGACCTAACTGAACCTACAAGAACCAAAATTAAATCTAAACCAAATTGAACCAAACCAATGATACCTATAGGCTCGAAATGAACATTTGAACTTGACCTAACCCATGGTTTGAACCAATTTGACCAATTGGTCAACCTAGCCCAAATTGACCCAACTTGACCTAAATGAGTCAAATTGAACCAATTCAATTCAAATGAACTCCAAATCACTTAAAATTTAGCCCAATTGAATTTTGAGTCATTTCAAATCTGGCCAAATCAAAATCAAGGCCAAATGACCATTTTATACTTAGGTCAAAGAGTATCCTATGACCAAATTCACTTATAATTTGGTCATTTCTTTCTCAAGCCACTTGGCATCCTCTTAGTGGTCCACATGGGCACCAAGTAAGGTGGTGAACATAACCCAATGAACTTGGGTCGACCATGACTCAAGCCAAGGCCAAACTGACCACTCTAATGGAAATTGAACACTTGGATCACGAAATGCACTCACCTAGCACATGGCCATCCACTCTCCTTCCCTCCACTACCTAAAATGACTCACATGGGATGGTTGACAGCCCAAACTGATCATCCAATCTCACCCATTGATGAAAAATGAAAAAACTACTCTTCACCATCTGATCCAAGGAGGGGGAGATATACCCCTCCTCATTCCCACTCAAACCACAAGCATTGATTTCGACAAAGCTAAGGAGGTTGAAACGAAGCTTCTCCAAGCCTTTGCAAGCCCTTCCCGACCTCCCCCATTTCTCCTTCTCAATTTTGCTCAAAGCTGAAACAGGGGAGGTCAATCTAAATTCCAACTCACTTAATTCTCCACCAAAACCAAATTAACCTTGCACAGACCATCAATGGACCTCATAAAGCTCAACCAAGTCATTTCTCAAGCCTCCAATCCACGGGAAGCATCACCTTGATCAAGGTCGATCACCATTAAAGGGGAGCTTGGTCAACTGAGCCATCCACTTCAAATTAAGATCCAATACCTTCAACAAGGCTTCGTCTTTATTAGATGAAGCTGCCTCCTCCGTTGGAAGGGCCAGTGATAGCCTCCGGCGAGGTAATTGCTTGAAACCTTATCCTTAGGAAACTTTGCTTGGTCCTTTTTGTAGAAAAGTGTCATCCCTTGAGATCTTGATCATTGGATGTGCATCCCCCCACCTTCCAAAGGTGTGGGATCATTTTGATCCCAATCTGAGCTCGAGTGAGCTCGAATTGAACGAGGAGAGAAGAACGGTGTTCGTCTCTCGTCGCACACGAAGGAGAAGGATCATACGCCATCTGTTCTGCATGATTGGAATGAATGGTTGTGATTAGATCACAATAATTTCCCTTTGATTTAAGCCTAAATCAATGGATTAATCCCAGCCTTTTGATCTTAGATCGGACGGCCCATAGAGAAAGCGCGTCCGCTGCCAGCTGACTTAGTAGGCGGATGTGACAACTTAAATCCTATCCCATCGTGCCACATGGAAAGCGCATTGCGTCAGCGCCGCGTCAGCCTCCACATGGTCCGACGGGATTATGGGGTTAATTAAGCCTAATTAATCTGGTTTTAATGCTAAAACTTCCAAAATTCATAACTAATTATAGAAAAATCTAAAAAATACAAACTCAAGTTCATTTTAAAGATAATTCGAAGGAGAATAATATAAAATTAAAATAAATCGATTTTGAACAGTAATTTTTACTCAATTTGGGTTTTATTGAAAATATAATTAGGCTAATTACTCCTGCAATTAATTCCAAACTTTCTAAGGTTGATTAGTGGGATGGTCTCTACCACTCATGATTTTCTTGAAATTTATTATTGGATTAATTAGGAGAATTTCTTATTTCACCCATAATAACTTTCCTAATTAATTAAATAATTAATTAACCTATTAAATAGTGATAAATTCACTAATTAAGCTTGTTAATCGTCATGAAATAGTGAATGGACTTAGGGAATAAGATTATGATTTCTTTTCCAATCTTTTCCCCGAAGTTTATTTCATTTGGATAAACACTTAATTATTTTGCAAATTAATTAATAACTCAATCACTTCATTAATTAGTTCAAGTAATCAAATTTGAAACCAAATCATTCCAGAACTTAATCACTTAATTCTTGGGTAGATTCTTAGGTGTTCAATAACCTAAGAGGATTTCAAAGGAAATTATAATCAAACTACATGTGTGGGATAGTTATGAAAGTACTTAATTAAACCTTTTAGCTTAATTAACAAATAATTGTGAGCCAATTGCATTAGGCCCCTTTATTTCTTAGGTGCATTGCTAATTTAATTTACATGTAGTTGCATATCATATGTTGGCTCATAATTATTTGGTTAATTATGTTAAAGTGGTGTAGGTAAGGGGTAATTAATAGATTTAATTCATAGCTTAACCTAAATAAAACATAAAATCAACCTAATTTTTCTAAAATTAAACCAAACCAATTAACACATGGGAAATATGGGTTAGGACCAGCAAACTCTTTTCACAGTTTCTAAGTCAAATCAAATCCATAAATAAAAATCTCCTTAAAGAATTTTGATTCATTTTAAATAATCCTATTTTATATGGTTGTCCTTAAGAAGTAATTAGAGTGATTGAAGTCATGTGCTTACATCCCTTCATTTATATCCAAGCATGCTAAATATTATTTGCCATATGAAATCATGCATTCATATCTTTTGAAAAAATCAATTAAATAAAATATTTCCTTTTTATGTCAAATTGCATATTTTGGCTAAAGTTAAGAATATGAGTGGCTATTATCACTATTAATCCAAAAATTATTTTCAAAACCTATAAATCAAAGACTATGAATGAAGTGATTCTACTTATAAGTACTTATAAGCTTGCATGTGATTATAGCATAAGATGTGTTTTGTGTTGTTTTCTTCTCTTCTCTTAACATGAACTTGCATAGGATTTGCAAAGTGTATAGTTCATTTGAAAAGAACATAACACTTGCTTAAATCTATTCCTATGCACTCATATGTTATGACTTAAGAAGGATCCTCACATTACACATGTAAATTATACAACCAAATCAAACACAAAAATTATTTGCATGATTCTTTATCTATTTGATCCTTTTTATACATTTACATGTATTTAAGAAAAGTTGTATATTAGTCTGGACATCCCGGGGCTGTGAGGCTTTAAGTAGCCCTAAGTAGGTCTTGTGCCTTATGCCCCTAGTGTAGACAATAATGGCATCGTACTCATTTACATCTTTTATACATTTGGATGTGCATTTTATTAATGGATGAGAAATCCCCCTTTTCTGTATAATAAAAATATGCATCAATGGAACATCCAAATTTTCAAATCATATCTCTTAGCATTCATCATCAAAGTGTTCTAAAATTTGCTTTGCATGTATAGGCATGCTTAGGATCATTCATATGCATGGTATACATGGTGGAAAGAAATAAATGGGTGTGTGTTATGTGGTATTAATCCACCTTAACTAATCCTAAGATGCCTTTTCTTATCGAATAGGGCTATTTAGAGCAAATCTAAACTTAGGGTTAATTAAAACACATAATAAAACAATCACTAAAGGAAATTCATCAATCAATCTACCATAAAAATGTTTTAAGGTAGAGATGAAAGAGAAGTTCTCTTCTCTTTTCTTCTCTTCATAACATTTAGTAACTAAGTGTAGGTTCATTCAAACCAAATCAAATCACCTACTAAAATTAATAAATCAACTAAATCACTTAAAATAAAATCACCCTCTAAATTGAATCTTTCACACTTAGAAAATTTCAACCTTAAAGCCTAGCTAAGACATGCCACACAAGCCTTAAATGGCATACACATTAGGTTAAGTCACCATTTCTAGCTCTATGTTAGGGCGGTGCATGGTTTGATGCCTGATTTTATTTTATGATGTAATATCTGGATGTTAGGGTGTATGTGCGTAGTCTAGATGTTAAGCCGATCTTAGCCTAATCATGTCTTCTATAGAGGGTTGTCTTAAGGGGCATTGTAATAAAAATATAAATTTTTTTGCTGTGCAGGTTGCTTATACCCCTAAGCATAACCCAAATTAGGACAGGTGGACTTGGTTACCTATGTGTGGGGTGCTAAGTCCAAATCATTCATATAATTGCTTGGGTTGTATGGTATGTTTAGCTAATCTCTATTTTGTAGGTTTAGTTAGATTTATCTTTTTCATTTTGATGTAAATTTTGCAATCAAGATTTGGAATGAATATTATGAGAGAAATTAGGATAAACATTGGTTATAAGACTATGTCTTATATACCATGTGAAGCCTTGGAGAAAACTACATCCCAAGTCAAATCAAAAGGAAGAAAGAAATGATGAAATGAAGAATGAAGACCCCCATAACATGAATTCCTTCTAACTGTAATTATTCATTTATAATCCGGGTTGTATAAGGGTAGAGCTTGGCAAACTATTTTCCTTTTTGGGTTTGTGTGATGGAGCCTGACCACATCGGCCTCTTATTCTTTTGCGCTAATTTTATACATTGATTTATGTTTTGCTTATGATTGTTCAATTGGGAAGGCATGATTTTCCTAGTTTCTTAATTGCTTGATGGTTGTTGAATCGCCTAAATGTGATTAGACTCTTAGGGAAAAATAAATTTTCTATTCAATTAACCAACTCAAAATTAAACTAAATAACTCATAACCTCACCTAAAGTCTAGGACATAAATTAAGATAATAAAAGATTTAGCAACCACTTAGTTGGATGTTGTATGCCTCACATCATGTATAAATTATATTACTTCACTCTTGTTAATGGAGGGCTTCCACCTTTGTCATAGAAAATGGCTTGACCCTTGAGAGCCATGGTGAAAGCACACCTCTTTCTTTCTGATTTTGGCACATAACCAATTTCTCATGCATTAGGTATATGAAATCCCATAGCCTATGTTAAATAAAAAAATGTCCAAAAATGAAAACAAAACTTGACAAAATTTGCATTAGAATAAGTCATTTATTCATGCCCTTCATGATCTAGTCTCTTAGGGAGTGTGTTTAAGGACTTAATCTCCTTTCTAAATAAATAACAGCCTAGCTATCTTACAAAGCATAAGACTTACCTACATGTATTTAAAATCATAGGAGGAATTAGTTGGCGGCCACCCCTAGACGGTTATAAGTCCAACAGTTGGGTGGTTTATTCTCTCTTATGGAGATAAATCATATACCCATTTTCACCTTAGATTTAGGTCATGTTTTTTCCCTCGCCAAAGCTCCCTAGATTTAGGATCTGAGATTATTATTTTCTTTTGCGGGCTACAAGCATAAATCCTCACCTCTTAGGTATTTTCACGATATTGTGTTGATGGATTATAAGCCCTAGTGTTCTAATAAAATGTCAACTCAAACAATTAAACTTTTCTCAAATTTTAAAAATATAAAGCCCAACCATAGGATAGTTTAGGATGCCCATTAGGTTTCCAAGTATTATGAGCATCCCCTACTCATCACCCTTTGGTTTCGATAATAACTCCCTCCTTTTGATCAATCCCACTTGATTTTTCAAAAATAACTAATTTCTTGATAGTCCTATCTTTGAAATATTTGGAGATAATGATCATTTATCTTAATCGAGAGTATTCTTAAGGAATCTCATTCCTTATGATGTAATTAACTATGGGGGTTTGTCTCCATAGGGAACTTAATGAACCCAGTTTAAATAAACCCTACCTTACTTTTCTATATAAAGTAGGAGAAAGATCTCTGGCATATTCGAAGACCCATTATCCTTATGAGTCCTTATTAGGTGATTAGGTCCATTATAGGATGGTGACTTCTGTCTCTCAAGATAGTACATCATTCCTCAATGTCGCACCTGATCACCCTAATGAGTACATCTATGGATCTACGTGGTGTCCCAACAATATTTTCAATTCCCAAACTGAAAATAAAATACACCACATATTTTTTTGGCGACTCCGTTGGGGATGGTTCCTCTCTTTATCTTTGGAAAATGGTCATTGTCTCCAAGTATCAATAGTGGATTTGTATTTCATATGAGTCCGAGACTATCCTTCTTTTTTGTTGGCACTTAGCTCATTTCATTCTTAAGCTAAGCTAGCCAACATCCTTTAGGTTTTAGGACCTCACTCCATGTTGGTCTTAAAACCCCTGTTGGGTCCCCTAATAGGTGAAAATAAGAAATATAACCAAAAGAGATGACTAAAAGCCATGTTGAACCTCCTTACCATTTCTATGGTAAGGTAAGGTTAATTCTACAAATAAGAAAAGTAAATCCTTCATAAAAATATCACTTTTCAAAAGCACTTCCCAAAGAAGTCACATAATAAAATACTTGCACAAAATTTTCATAACTCAACCTCATCAAACAATCTTCAAGATTGTTACATGTAGGATCTTTTCAAAAAATCAAAGTTAAGAATCATCTTTCAAGAAGCACATATGAACATCCTCATTCAATATACCCAAATTTATTGAATGAAGATTTCATTTCCAAATAAAATCAAAATCATCTTTCAAAAAGCACATATGAACATCCTCATTCAATATACCCAAATTTATTGAATGAAGATTTCATTTCCAAATAAAATAACACCATTCAAAATTCCACTCAACACATTCCACATGTGTTAAGTTGGAATTCCCTTCTTTTCAAAAAGCAATAATCACACACAAAAATTTCATCTTTGAAAAATAAAACATGATTGACTTCTATTTTACATACCCAAATTTGTCAAATGAGAGTTTCTTTTTTCAAAAAAGAAAATTAAAAATAAATTGGATTTTATTTAACATACCATTTTGTTAAATAGAAACCCCCTTTTTTTTAAAATAAATTTGGACTTTATTTAGCATACACAAATTTGCTAAGTAAAGATCCTATTTTTAAAATCAAAAATCAAACACATTTGGATTTTCATTTAGCATACACAAATTTGCTAAGTAAAGATCCCATTTTTAAAATCAAAACCAAACACATTTGAATTTTTTATTTAGCATATACAAATTTGCTAAGTAAAGATCTCATTTTCCAAAAAAAATCAAAACACAAAAATCAAACACATTTGGATTTTTATTTAGCACACACAAATTTGCTAAGTAAAGATCTCATTTTCAAAAAATAAAAATAAAAACATAAAAATTAAACACATTTGGACTTTATTTAGTATACTCAAATTTGCTAAGTAAAGGTCCCATTTTCAAAAATCAAAACAAAAACATTTGGACTTTATTTAGCATACCTAAATTTGCTAAGTATAGGTCCCATTTTCAAAAAAAAATCAAAACAAAAACTTTAGACTTTATTTAGCATGCACAAATTTGCAAAATAAAGATTCCATTACCAAATTCACACATGATATACATCATGGGCAAACAAGCAAAAGAAGAAAATTATTTTGAAGTATGAGTTCACCTTCCCCTTTGGGATGGATTTGGCATTCGATTGGGCCAGCCTCCCCTAGACTGATTCGCTCATCTGATACACTTTGGTCGAGGATTTGAGGGGGCCAAGATCACTTGTGAGGGAAACTCTCACAACTGTCAACAGGAATGTGGTGATTGGGTAGAAGCCAATCATCCATGTTGAGATGCCTTCAGATTCTGAATTTCCCTCACTGAAGACAAAGGCGGTAGAGGTTCCTGTAGTAGCCATAGCTCTAATGCCCATACATTCAGTTGTTCCCAGTACGGGCTAGTACTCACTCACTGGCTTCCTTTAAGGGGAAGGTTACCATGGCTTCAGGGATAGTCTCCCCTACCTTTGAGATAAGGTCTAGTTCTCGTATTGCTCCACCCAGCAGAACTCAACGCTAGAATAAGAGCCGCAAGATCAAGCGGCATCATGTGCGCATTTCCAAGGAGATGGAAGCAGTCTCTCACATTGTAGTAGAGGAGTCACCCAGGGTAGTTTCTCCTTTGCTTACTCAGAACATGTTCCATCCTCTTTCCAGTTCTGAAGGAGAGGAAGATGTCAGGAGGATTACAGTGTCACCTCCACCTGCCGTTCATTATGAGGCCTCTACCAGAGATAGGAGGAGATCGTCTGGCCTCGGGGTTCTCAGTTGGCGGGGCTTATGGGCGATTGATCGATGACCAGTTTGATCTATGATCAGTTATTCCTCATAGTGTAGGCGAGCATATCCATCATGAGAGGGCCAGAGAGGCCCGTGTATTAGTTCATGTTAGTAGTAGAGAGAAGCGAAGGTATGTCAGGCAGTCAGTAGCCTCCACCCTCAAAGATTTCCCCGATCGACGTGCTACCATCATCGGTCACACTGATAGTATTCTATTGACTGTTACTACCCATCACAGGAGGAGAGCCCCTACACATAGGGAGTCAGTGTTGCCTCCATCACACTGCTCCACTCCACGTCCACCATCGCCAGTGCAGGTTACATCTTTCATAGTTCCATCTAAAGCCATGAAGGCAATATCAGGGGAAAAGAAAGCCCCACTAGTGATCCGGCTATGGCAAAGGGATCCCGCTCAATCTACTCCACCAATTGAGGTTAGGCCAAGCTCTCCTACTAGACCTCCTACTTCAATTGTGGTGATAAAAGTGTGGCAACCTCATAGCATCATAATTGTGCCATCACCACCACCATCTCAGCAGATCATGGATATAGTAGCAGCAGAGGGAGAAGGAGATAGTTTCATTATCCCCATGATGATAGATCCCCCCAGGAGCAACACTCCACCTATGGAAGTTGACAGGCATGAGCATGCATCCTCCAGTGAGCGTAGCCCTCACAAGGTTAGCATTCCAGCATCAGGGGAGGTCAGATGTATCTTTGTTCATGAACATGATCCCACCGCAGATCAGCCGTGAGCATTTGTGTCTACACAGTTAGATCGCTTCTTAGATGATATCGTAGCATAGTATCTCACTAAGAAGAGAGAAATCCTAGGGTATGACTAGTCTGACCTCAAAGAAGAGAAGGTTATATTTGATCCCAACAAAGATGATTTGTTGGAAGACTCAGTAATGGTGCATATGGTTGATACCAGAGGTTCCCTCATTCAGGATCATCAGTGTTCAGAAGGTGTTACGGCGGAACAGGATGATACAACCTATTCGACCCAACACCTCCTTCAACAACTCAAATAAAAGATGAGTAGATTGATAAGATGGGAAAAAGACTTGAAGATTTGCTTGCAGCAATTCTAGCACTTCATAATCAAGCTTCAGCAGCACATCCTACTATTGTGGAGACTGGTCAGCCTGAGTTACTGCATGTCTTGGATCAACCCAAGAGTTCACCTCTTGTAGAGCAAGGCAGCTCTAGCTTATATAGGAAGGTAGTGGACAGTACCTCCATACAAGAAAAGATATCAAATTTATGGTTAAATAATAAGTAAAAGAAGCGCTAGCGCAAGCCCGAGGTGGTTCATCAGTTCCAAAGGGTAGGCCCTACCTGGAGGAATTCAATGTTATCCAATATCCTAAGGGTTTTGTGTCTCCTTCTTTCAAGAGCTTAGATGGCAGCGGGAACCCATGCCAGCATATAGCACACTTCAGGACCAGCTATTGCAATGCTAGTGGCAGCGATGCATTATTGTTTTGTCTCTTTGTCAGTAGCCTAATAGGTATAGCTTTTGATTGGTATGCTAAACTCCCCAACGATTCAGTGAAGACTTTTGTTAAGTTGGAGAAACTCTTTGTTAAGAGGTTTGATGGAGCTCAGTAAAGAGTACCTGTGGGCAATCTCATTATGGCTCAATAACAGCCCGGTGAGTCCCGCATTGATTATATTCTTAGATGGCATAAATTAAGCATGAAATGTGAACCATAGTTGTCTGAATATCACGCTATTGAAATTCTATTAAAGAATATTCATGGCTAGGATTCCTTCATGCTTACAGGTTTCACCATTAAGACATTTGAAAAGCTAATCAACAAGACAGCTAGCCTACAAGGAGAGGCTAAATAGTTGTCTTTTCAAGATCAATCATTAAAGCCAAAATCACGGAAAGCCTATGAAAAGAAGCCAAGGGTAGTACCAGCATTGGACAAAGGGGAGTAACTGGCCAGGGATCAACAAGAGAGACCTCGAGCTCCACAACCTTCGCTTTTGCCTCCTCTACCACCACCTCAGCCATCTTATCGGCCACCACAGTAGCCTCCACGGCCTTCGTCTCCTCCTCAGTGATACTCACAGCAGCGGTACACATACCGCCCCCAGGTAGTTATCATCCACCTACTCTTTTGGATAAATTAAATAAAACTGATTTATTTAAGAGGGATGTAGTCAGAAAAATCTTTAAGAATCTCTTAAAGAAACCTGATTTTCAGCTACCTGAGCCTAGAAAGCCAGAGAAGTGAGCAAGAGTAATGATCCTAACTTTTGCCCCTACCACCACATGCTAGGCCATATTTTGGAGGATTGCTTTACATTCAAGGATTGGCTTGAGCGTAGCTACAAGTCGGGCGCTATAGTTATCCCTAAAGAATATCTAATAGAACAACTATCCAGTTCTGTTAGGGTAATCCATGGGGATACATGTGATCCTCTCAAAATAAAAGAAGGTTGAGATATCTCTTTATCCCAAACCTCTAAAAAGATTATTTCTAAAATCAAAAAACTTTCTTTACAGGTGCCTGCAGCAGCTCAAACCTCCAACATCAAGGAAGGTTTGCGAGTTACCAAAGACAACTTGGAGAAAGTAAGAGCTCAGTAGTAGCAGCAGCATCCCATACTTTCCCGGGATAGCCAAGTAGCATAACCACCAGTCCATTCCATCCAAACTACTACTTGGTGGCCCACTTTTTTAGCTCTTCTTCTAGTAGACATCTTGTATCAGCGGATGCGGGCATCAAATCTCTCACCCCACTTACTTTACTAGATTTCTACTATGTCCCTCCTTTTAAATCTAAGAAATTGAGGAATAAAGCTAGTTTGAATTACATCTATGTCACTTCTGATGGGTTATATGATTCTACTCCTTTAGAAAATTCTTCAAGTCTTAATAATTATAACAACTCTGATCATCCTCTTTCATATTCAAAGATGGACTTGTCTTTTCTAAATAATATGAGTTTACCTCTTCAGATAGACTTGGAATCATCTGATTCTGAGAGTCCTATAGGAGAAGCTGTAGGTGAATCTGATGACCAGATAAATCTTCCACTAAACCACCACAAGAGGTCACTAAAGTTAACCTCCGCAGTGGTAAGGTTCTACCTCCTAGGATAGCACCTCAAGACAAGGGAAAATAAGTCATTGGTTTCAGCGATCAAGATGCCCCTCCACATGATGCTCTACCCATGGATATGCTTGTAGAGGATCAGCCCAGAGTTGATTACAATATCCTCGCTCACTTAAGAAAGTTGTCAACTAAACTAAGCATATATGATGCCCTTGTCTTATCCAAAGAGATGAGGGAATCATTAATCAAGGCCCTTCTTGATTCAGAGATATGCTTAACTCAGCTGACCACTGTTGAAGAGGAGGCATATTATTCAAGAGAAGCCCAAGGAGTCACATTCATTGATGAAGACCTTCTTCTAGGGGATATGGAGAATAATTTTCCCCTCTACATTATAGTGGATATGGACAGATTCAGACATTCTAGGATGTTAGGTAATCCAGGTGCATCGGTGAATATTATGAGCTTGAAAACCCTTGCCTACTTGAGGATTGACATCTTTAAGCTCCGAGGAGATCATATGATGTTGAGAGGATTCAATGAACAAGGCGAGAGGGCTTTAGGCTCCATAGTGTTACCTTTGAAAATAGGTGACTGGAAGACTGAAGCCAAGTTTCACATAATTGATTCGAATACATCGTTCACTACTTTGCTCAGTAGGCCTTGGATACACCAGAACAAAATGGTTACATCTTCTCTTCATCAGTGCATCAAGTTTCAAAGAGATGGAATCAAATACTATGTCAAAGGAGATGAAAAGCCATTTTCAGTTAGAGAGGTTGAGATATATGAGGATGCAACCTACTATCTTCCTCAAAATTAAAATATTTATTCTCATAAACTTGGTCAAAATTCAAATAAAAAAGAAAAAGAAAAAGAAAAAGAAAAAGAAAAAAGAAAAGAAGAAAGAAAGTACAAATGAGCAAGAAAGGGACACCGAGGAAGAGGTAGAGCCGCATGTTACATTCCACCCACAGTTCATTTCACCATACGAACATATGGGTAGGATGACTCGACTCCCACCAGGTAGAGGCATAGGCAGATATAGAGGCAGTTCTAGAGGTGGAAGACCCCCTGGTTGGCAGCCAGCCAACAGGGGCTATGTTCCACATCACAGGAGTACCCCTGCTATTCACATAGACTTGAAATCTAGCTCGGAGGATGAGTCTCATGTGATTAGCATACCAGCAAACCCCTCTCAGTGGGTTTCATTGGAGGTGATACTCAAGCCAGACAGTAACGAAGACTAGGTCTCCAAGCAATGCATGAATGTATTTGAATCAAAATTATGTAAAACCATTAGGTAGCAGTTGGGAACTTTAGCTCTAACCCCACTTTCTTCTAAAAAGGTTGAGAGTTTAGTAGTTAAGGAAACCCCTAGATCTTCCATGGGTGTCAATCTAAAGAGATTCCTATTGGGATCATCATCCTCAAGTCCAGAAGCAGATGTAAACTTGAGGATAATTCATATAAATATTTAAAGGAATTACCTTTTGATTGGTACTCGCCTTGTGTTCATAATCTTGTAAAGAAAGGTTTAATTCCTTACACGTGGTCCAGGCACAGGTCAGAGTATTTTGATAAGCTGTGGGACAACAAAGGCAAGATGCACAATCAAGACCAGGACTAGGATTCGATACATTGGGTCCAATCAACGATGATAATTACTGCTTAGTTGTCACCAATCATCTGGAGTCTGATAGATTCTTCTCAAATCACACTAACTCTTATGAGGGTGTGTGTTTAGAAATTTCAGATGATCCTGATGAACTTCAAATCAAATATGCACCTCCAAAATTTGAAGAGGAAATCCATTCAACCATCGATAAGCTCAAAGAAATCAACCTCGGGACAGAAGAAGATCCACGCCCCACATACATTAGTTCTCTACTGAACGAAGAAGAAACTAATGACTTAGTTAGGCTATTGACTAAATTTTAGGACTGCTTTGCATGGAGCAATGAAGAGATCCCCGGATTATCTCCTGACGTAGCAGTCCATAAACTTGCAATAGACTGTAACGCTAACCCTATCAAGCAAGGTCATACACGGATGCGATTAGAAATCGAACAATAAGTCATTTTTGAAGTCAAGAAATTGATCGATGCTGGTTTCATCAGGGAAGAAAATACCCTACCTGGTTAGCCAGTGTCATGCCAATTAAGAAAAAGAATGGCCAAATTTTCATATGTGTTGATTTCAAGGACTTAAATAAGGCATATCCTAAGGATGAATTTCCACTTCTTATACTAGAATTAATGGTGGGCATCACCTCATCTCATGTAGTATTCTCCTTTATGGATGGATCATCTGGCTACAACCAAATCAAGATGGCCCCCGAGGATGAAAGAAACACTACTTTTCGAACACCAATCAGAATCTATTGTTATAAGGTCATGCCTTTCGGCCTTAAAAATGCCGGTGATACATACCAGCGGGCCATGACTCAGATCTTCAACGAACTCAATCACCATCAAGTTGAATACTATGTTGATGATCTAGTAGTCCAAACCAAAGAAAAGGAAGACTATCTCTTCAACTTGAGGGTAGTTTTCAAACAGTTAAGATAATACAACCTCAAAATGAACCCTCTGAAATGTGCATTCGAAGTAGCTTCAGGGAAGTTCCTTGGGTTTGTTGTCTGGAACCGAGGAATAGAGATAGATCCAGAAAAGATCAAAGCTATCTTAGAAATGACACCCCCTAAAAGTTTAACTCAACTTAGATCTTTCCAAGGGCGGTTGGCGTATCTAAGATGCTTTATCTCTAATATGTCAAGAAGATGCAAGCCATTCTCAACACTTGTCAAAAAGGATGCTAAGTTCAACTGGGATGACAAGTGTCAGCATGCTTTTGAAGACATCAAACAGGATTTTGGTGAAGCCACCAGTTTTAGCAGCCCCTATCCCGGGCAAGCCACTTATCCTCTACACTGCTGCATTGGATGACTCCCTTGGCGCTTTGTTGGCCCAAACCAACGATGAAGGGAAGGAGAAAGCTCTCTACTACCTCAGCCATCATCTGATCCCTGCTAAGGCAAACTACCCACCTATTAAGAAACATTGCCTAGCTCTTATTTTCGATTGTCTCACAAATCATTTGGCTTCACGTATAGAGAATCAATATTTTGCATATCAATCTTTTTCTCTAGTAAAAGAATATAACCAAGATTTGCTTTATATTTTGATCACAATTTTAATTTTCATATAATCGTTGTGTTTATTCTCATGATTGTGATCATGTTTTGAGAAATAAAATTCATATTCAGTCATATGAATTTGATTCAATCATGTTCTATTTTCTTAACATTATTTTTAAATAATTTTGTAAGAAAATAATTAATGCGTACCATTATTATTATTATTATTATTATTAAAAGGAAGATGAATCATTTTGTTTACCAAAATGATAATTTTTTAAACGTTTATACAACAATTATATAAGTAATGTTTCTATTATTATATTTAATGTTTTGTTTTATTTAATCTAATTCATTTTTTAATAAGAAATGTTTCTATTTATTTCACTTAATACCTTTATAGTATAAAATGTTTACTATTATATATATATAACATTTTAAATAAATGGATTTAGCTTCCCTCTTTTCAATTATAATCATAAATGTTTCATAAACTTATATAGTTAATGGGACTTTATATATGAATTAAAGAAAGCTCATATTCATACCTTATGATGACAATTGCATTTATTTTATTTTATTTATTTCTGAATATACATATGAATAATCAGAATCATATATTAAACATATATATTATAAATATTTTAACATAGTTAATATTTGAACATTATATATGTATATATGATGTGTAATTCATCTCTTTGTACTTAAAGATCTAAATTTAAATTTTCTTTTATTAATATTCATTATTTTAAATTATCTTAAATTCAAATAATATGTCATCAAAGTGGTTTCTATTATGTCAATTTATTAATTTTAAAATATATGAATATTACCTAAATATTATATTTAAATCTATGCAAAAAGTAATCAGCCCAAAGAAAGATTATTTTTAACCAAATTTTATGCACTAACAGATATATGATAATTTTTTGTTAATCTTACATATAATATGTCGATCAAAAGAAAGACATATTATTGGCATAATTTATTATTAATATTTGTTGAGTATAATTTTAAGAATATCATTTATAAATTATTATTTATATCCAAATATTAAATTGCAATATTGTGATAGGTATCTTATGAGGGTCCATCTTATTAAGCACTTCATTTCAAGCATGTATATTATTGATATTTTATTTATATTATATATACATAAAAAATGAGCTAATTATTTAGCTCATTAAAATAAGTTATAATACTCTAAAAAAAACTTGACTATCAATGAGCTAATTATTTAGTATATGCAAGAGAAAGAGAGATTGAAGCAAGAAAAAATAGAAAGTACTTATTTAACTACTTCATATGATATTGTTACTAAAGGAAAAAAAAACTTATAAAAACAAAGAAGCTACAGACAGAAGAACTTCATAGCATAAGGTGCAATAGAAATAATATAATACTGTCACTTATTTCTTTTTGCAAAAAGGCCAGTCATGTGAAAAAAGGTTATTGCAAGTATGCTAATTGGTTCAACAAAATGGTTAAATTTCTCAACTTTGTTTGTTCTGAAGTTAATTTATTTTTAGTATCAAATCACACTTTATAGATAGATACATGTGCAACTACTTATATATGTGTGACTATCTAGGGTTATCTAAAGAACCAAATGCCAACTAATCCTAAAAGATTCATCTATGTAAGAAATGACATAAACTCATGTTGAAGTAATATGCTTATATAGATTATATCTAGAATCTAATTGTATTTTGGATTTACATAAGCCTTTTTATGTACCGTCATTTAGATGAAATTTAATTTTAATTTCTTATTTGGACAAATCTGGTTATTCATGTTAATTTGGAAATAAAAAACTTAGTCTCTTTTAGTATTAAAATATTATTGGTATCAAATCTTTAGTTGATAAACTATATAAATTAGATATTTCTGCTTCACAGAATAATAAAATCTTGTATGCAAGTAATTTTGGTTTAAAGTAAAAATTAATAAATGAGAATTTATATATGTTTTGGCATAAGCATTTAGGATATAATTCTAAATAGTGAATTGAAAAACTTGTGTTAGATGGAATTCTTAATTCCCTTAATTTTTAAGATGATAAACTTTATATTGATTGTATTAAGGAAAAATAAACAAATGTCAAAAATAATTAATTCTAACATGAGTTTAAGCATCTTAGAATTAATGCATACTAATACTTATGATATGTTCCCTATAGCTACCTAAAATGACTAGCAATATTCTATTATTTTTATAAATAATTATTCTCATTATGGATACTTATATTTGATTTATGAAAAGTCACAATCACTGGGCGTATTTAAAATTTTTAAGAGCTCAAGTTGATTTTAGGCTGAAGTTAAAACTTAACTTGGTAAAAAAATAAAAGATGTTAAAACTGACTATGGTAGTAAATACTATGGTAGATATGATAGATTAGGTGAACAATATCCAAGCACTCTTATCAAATATTTAATAGAATGTGGCATAATTTCTTAATATGATGTACTAAAAACTCTAAGTCAAAATGGTGTAGCTGAGAGGTGGAATTATACCATAATGGATATAGTTAGAAGTATGATAAATTATTATTTTTTACTACAATCACTTTAGAGAGAAGCATTAAAGACTGCAGTTTGCATCCTTAATAGAATTACAAGTAAAGTAGTAGCTAAAACTCATATGAATTATAGATTATAAAAAAGCCTAGTATTATGCATCTTCACATTTACAGATGTCCAACTGAGGCTATGTTATATAAGCCTAATGAGAGAAAATTTGACTCAAGAACAATTAGTTGTTATTTTATTGGATACTCTGATAGGTCAAAGAATTTTAAGTTTTATGATACTTCAAATAAATTCTTTTTTGAGATGGAAAATGATAAATTTATTGAGAATGTTGAATTTTATGGAAGTAATAAATCTAATGATTTTATATTTAATAATTTATTGCTCTTCTTATAGTTACAACATAAAATGATCAGACAGTTTGGTCTCATAGTATTCAAGTTGTAAATTCAAATAATTAAAATATTTCTAAGTTAATTCCTACTCATATTGAGAAATCATAATAAACTAAAACTAAAGTGTCATAGGGAGAGGACATCAACAACTTCAAATGATTATGTTGTGTATCTATAAGATCATGAGTTTGACATTTGATTGAAAAGTGATACAATCTCTTTTAGTCAAATCAAACAAAATATTAACTCACATAAGTGGATAGAAGCCATGAAGAATGAAATGAAATCAATGAAAGACAATAGTATTTGAGATCTCGTTAAATTGTCTAAATCCGTAAAACATATTGATTATAAATGAATTTTTAAAACGAAACAAGATTCAAAGGGGAATGTAAAAAAAATAAAATATATCTATCTCCAAAGATTTCATTCAAAAGGAAGGCATTAATTATAAAGAGACTTTCTTTCTAATTTTTTTGAAAGACACATTTAGGATTATTATAGCACTAGTAGCTCATTATGATTTAAAGTTATATCAGATGGATATAAAGATTGTATTTCTCAATGGTGACATTAAAAAAATTATATATATGGTGTGACCAAAAAATTTACAATTGTCTGATTCAAAATGTCTAATGTGCAAATTAAGAAAATTCATTTACTGTTTAAAGCCAACATCCCGTCAATGATATAAAAAATTTGATCAATTGATTATTTCTTTTAATTTCAAAGAAAATACTATAGATTAATGTATTTATCACAAAATTAATGGGAGTAAATTTATCATCCTTATTTTATATGTTGATAATATTTTACAAGAAAGTAGTGATATAATCCTTTTGCATGAAATCAAAGATTTCTTTAAAATAAATTTGAAATGAAAGATCTTCAGAATGCATCTTTTGTGTCAGGTATACAAATTCATCGAAATCATGCTCATGGTACAATTGGTTTATCGCAAACAACATATATTAATAAAGTGCTTAGTAGGTTTGGGATGAAAAATTATACACTATGAGATACATCTATTGCTAAAGATGATAAATTCAGTTTGCTTCAATGCTCAAGAAATAAAATTGAAAAGAATGAGATCGAAAAGATCCCTTATATATCTGTAGCAAAGATTCTCATGTATGCTCGAGTTTGTATATATTTGGATATTGCATATATTGTTGGAATACTTGATAGATATTTAAGCAACTCAAGAATGGATCATTAGAAAACAATAAAATAGGCTATGCGGTATGTTTAGAGAACAAAATAATTTATGCTTACATATCGAAGATTAGATCATTTAGAGATTATGGGGTACTCCGATTTTGATTTTGTTACTTGCCTTGATAGTAGAAGATTCACTTCATATTATATTTTCATATTAGCTTGAGGAGATGTATCTTAGAAGAGTGTTAAACAAATACTCATAATTTTTTCCACTATAGAAGCAAAATTTATAGCTTGTTATGAGGCATCTAATCAAGGAATATGATTGTGAAATTTTACACTGAACTAAATATTTTTGATGGAATAGAGAGGTAATTAAAAATAAATTATGAAAATAAATTAGCTAAGTTGTATTAAAAGAATAACTGGAGTTCATCAAAATCATAAAATATTGACATAAAGTACTTTGATTATATACTAGCATAGAGAGAGTTTGTTTATGATATTCAATAATTATAAACATATTTTTTATTAGACTAAAATGTTGTTATTTTTTTTTATTTAAAATTCTAAAAAGTTACATAATTTCAATTGCAATTTAGCATAAATAAATGAAATTATATTTATAATTTACTTGAGTTATAATATAGAATCAATTGAAAATAGTATGATATAAGATCATATTATATGAAATTTTCATACTACATATCCATACTTAATTTATATCATTAATCATATTGATTTAATGATCACTGATAGGTCTTGTTACAAAACAATTATAACAAATATCACATTGATTCTATATTAATATTAATAATGAACAAGATTATCTAAAGATGTTCCTCTGTGAAGACAACAAGTATTGAACTCTTATGGTATTTAATAATGTATAATTATCAAGTAATATATATGGCACAAGTGGAAGATTATTAGAAATTTTAGATGTAGGTTCACATATATATTATTAATTATACATTAGGTATTATCTTATTTTTAAGCCTATTAATTATGTGATCAAATAAGATTTATTATAATATTTAATATATTATCTTTGAAATTTTATCATGCATGTAATAACACAAAAATTCTATCATTGAAATATATGTGTGAACATAAATATTATTACAAGCATGTGTGATCATTCTTCGCATGTCAAAGTATACAAGCTTCATGTGTATTTTCCAGTAACACATATTTTCATTATTGTTACATTCACTACAAATTAACTTCTTAACAAAAAAAAAAAAAATAGAACGCAGATTTTTTGATAACTATGACATTAATTAATAAGTACATCTAAATTATTAGCGACGATACTGATTCAGCAACTGCATCTAATAATTATTCATAAAGTGCTTTCCACTGCAAGCTATGCATGACCAATAAAGACATTGCTATGACTTAACGAATTTTAGGAGCATATATATGATTAAAATTTACGCCACTATTGCAAGCTCTTTTCTCCCCTACTGTCAAAATAACATTGATGTCAATATTATTTTTCGTAGAAACAATCATTACTACAAATATAGAGATAATATATACAAACTGTTGCTCAAACAAACATTGGTAAGAATTACAGGAATTACATTTTTTTTTTACTCCTTTCTGTACTCAGTAAAATCTATGTCCTCAAGTAATTTCTTTTGGGTAAATTTTTAAAATAAGTATGTTTAAAATGTAATTAGTAATTTAAGTATTATTAAAAAAAATAGAAATAGGTATAGTCGTCTATTAAATGGGCGACTAGTGTGCCACATCAAATCCGACGTGGTGTGACTACTAATTTGTGTGGAGCATAGTAGTCGCTTGATTAATGAGCAACTTTCATAATGCAACCTAGGCAGGGCTGGCGACTAGTCTATAACGTCTAGCTAGTCTGAGACAAATTTTTTTATTTCTATTAGATTGCACCAAGTCATTAAGCATATTCAAGTCATTAAGGTGAATTAATCTTACGCATATTAAAGTCATTAAGGATATGAATAGTAAAGCTATTACATCAAGAATCAACTTTAAGCCTTTATGCATTCGCTTTAGATATGGATGTTCTTACTATGCATTTATAGTAAGACCATTGAGGATCGGCAATTTTTTTCCTGATCGTTGATGTAAATGACTTGAATATTAGGATCGACAATTAGGAATATTCAAGTCATTTACATCAAGGATCGGCAATTTTTTACCTTGGTGTATGCTTTTTGCTAATGTAATTCTTCTTGTTGATAAGACTATTGACTCAGAAGCTTGAATTATGGAGGTCAACCTTAGAGTCTAAAGGTTTCCATTTAAGTAGATCTAAAACTAAATATATAGAGTGTAATTTTAGTTGTTAAAGTTATAGTGTTAGTGTTGTGACATTAGGTGAACAAGTCATTAAAAAGAGTGAACGATTCAAATATTTAGGCTCTATTGTTCAAAATGATGGTCAAATATGTAGTAAAAGAGAAACGTGAAAATTACTTGTATCCAAACACATAGAAGATTACCAAAATAATGTAATACAATAAAGTTCCAAGATATATACAAAGAAATGGAACATCTACTATAACACAATACAAAAAAAAAGTAAAACATAGATGAACCAATGTAGTATAGACGCACAGGTCACACTATCCAAAATAGCTAATGCCTTTGTTGTCTGCATGGAATCGCACCACTCCCAGGTGTATACTAATAAGGTGCACGTGGTGGACGATCACACAGCTGATGGTGGTTCTCCAATGCAAGATCTTCAAAAGTCTGCATAGGATAGTCCTGTGATGGGAAGAAAGGCGGCTGTGACTCATAGATAGGCTGGTATGTAGAAGGACCTGGATCAGCATAGCATATGTAGATGGTCTGGCACCCTAGTCATGCTGTGCGACATTCTCTGTAGGCTCCGATCCATAATGTGGGTCGTCAATATATACCCGCAATCTCAAGTCTCTGCATAACACCTCGTACCTATCTACGACTCCTTGTAACTCGTGCTCATCTGTACGGTCGAAGTATAATTGAAAGATGTCCTGAGTCGCCAAGATGTGCTCTGACTGCATGAAAAAATGCGTTTAAAATTAACCTCAAGTAGGTATGTAACATATTAAATTTAACAGAAAACTTATGTTAACACTTACATATATGCGCTCTACAAGTTCTCTGGGGTAGTAAGTGGTAGGAGGATCTGCTGGGGCAGCCAATAAATAAAAAGAAGCCCAAGATCTGAACCAGCACATGTACTGATTGATATCCATCAGCCTATCCTCATCTTCGTCCAAGCCCTCGACTATGTAATCCCTCCGCCTCTCCCAAGCGGCAATGTGCACTAGTGGTAATCAACTCAGTCTACATCTGCTTTATATCGACCATCGACCCTTTTGAAAGTTGGGACTACTAGTACCACTTCAACTCTGGGTATGAGTCCAAACTTTCACAGCACTCGATCAGTAAGTGACACTCCACCCTCTTCCAGCTGATGAGCGGGACTCATGCCAACCACATATTGGAGTCTGCTGAGCATGATATGCTCAGTGTATGGCTCTCAAATCACCTGCACATATTAAAAATTATATAAAATTAGTATACACATTATAGAAATTAGAATCAAAAAAAATTACACCGTCTATCGTGTGCGACAAATCATCCTCATTCCTATATAATATCACGTTCGTCATTGGCATTTGGAGAACATATCGCTCATTCCACCTGTGCACACAACACATTATAAATAAACATATAAGAAAAAAATTTGAAATTACAGAAATTAAAATATACCTCAATCCAATGCTAAGCTCGTCGAGATCACTCGGATATGGCACATACAGGGTCGGCCTCCCCACATGAAGATGCTCCCAAGACCATATATGTAGAAGGTGTAGGCAGCTAGCCATATTGGCCCTGCTGGGCCTAGTAGACTCGTACAACTCCATGTACATGTGCGCTAGAACTGCTCCTCCTATAAACAATGTATTGAATGAATCTAGGTCCTTAAGTAGTGGAAGATACTGCAGATGGACCTCGAATCCTGACGTGTTTGGTAGTAGGAAGCACCCAAATAAGAAACAAAATATAGGCACACAGGTGTCTGCTGTACTCCTCAATGCTCAGATGCACATAAGACTCTCTGTAGAAATATCACCTAAGCCACCTCAGCGGAATGCATGTTTGTGCCTGTACCTGACCCATCCTGAAGGTCGATGTGATGTGTGGGTTGATTGGGTTATGATACACTACATCTAGTAGGGGATGTCGACCCAACAACTCATCGCAGCAGTCTAGCCAGCTACGCCACCTCTTCCCCTCACTAATCACAATTGGGCCAATAATAGGCGGCCCATCAACACGTAAACCAAGGATCATCTCCACATCCTGAAGCGTCACTGTCATCTCACCAATGGCAAGGTGGAAGGTATTGGTCTGTGGAGACCATCTCTCAACCAAGGCAGTAAGTAGATGATGATCCAAGAGGATAAAACGTAGCTAACTAGCACACTATAGGCCTACTGCTTTCAGGCCACTGATGAATCTCTTGTAAGTGATGGGTCACTCCTTTAGCATAAGCAAGTGGGAAGCGACCCTAGAGCGATTATAATAAAAAAAAGGATCAGTCAAACCGGTACTCACATTGCATGTGTAACATAGAAATTGAAATTAAATAACACTTACAATATCGGGTGGGCTCTATCTGCAGGGAGGCTATGCTTCGTGGACCTGTAGGAGGCCTCGACTATGGGGTGTCCGGCCTATGTCTAGCAGTGGGGGAGCTCCGATCATTTTATTAAAAAAACATATGTACTAGTTAGTGTTAGGAAATTATAAATTTTAAATGAAAAACTGTAGCGTAAAGTAAGCCAAAAAAGAGTATTATAACCTACATAAAAATTCTAACAAGGAGCATAGAACATATAAACGGGTTGCTATTGTAACTACAACATACCTTCTACTATTGACATTGTGTGGGCACGATGACCTGTAGTGGCCAACTGTCTTACATAGACTATAGGTTCTACTACTACTGGCTCTATTTTCATCCATTGTATTTATGAATCTAGTGGTACGAGGTCTACCTGACCTTTTATGAAAATTAGGTGGCAGTAATTCTATTAAACTTTTCTCAGCACTGTAAGTTGGCCAATCAAAACGGTCAAGCAAAGTGTGGAACTCAGTTGAATATATGAGTTTATACAGATACAAAGTGTAATACTATGAAACACACATCAGGTGATTTAATCTTCTGAACCCCAATGCAGCAATAGTATGCGGGCATGGCCAATGATATATAACTGTCTTATTACAGCTACAGATACACTGACCATTATCTAATAAATTAATTCTAAATGATTGGCTTGACCTATCAAACACCTGCATCTCCCAAGGGTTGATGTTCACCGGTTCTGGGAAATGTCTAGCTTCCCTTTCAATACACTGTAATATGGTTGATACCCTTTGGGTAAACAAAGATAAATTGGCCTCCTGTTGTTGAGTTGCAGTTGCAAGTCTTTTCATGAACAATGTAACTAAATTGTAATAAATAGTAATGATTAGCGCTTGAATTGGCAAACCACGTGCACATTTAAGAACATTATTGAAACATTCGGATGTATTTATCATCATTATACCATAACGCATACCACCATCATGCACTAATGATCATTTAACTGTGTCTCGCTCCACAAGCCATTTGTGAGCTTCTTCTTTCGCATTTTTTATATCTATCATATATCGATTAAACTCACAAATGTCATCAATGTTTCCAGCCATATACATTTTTTAGTAAAGAAATTTAACATCACCAACCCAATCTATGTATTACCTTTTTGAAATTCTCACGCAGATGATGCAAGTAGTGCTTATGAGCGGCCTACAGAAAAGTATCTCTACACCCACCCAACAAGCCAACATGCTTATCATATATTATGCACAAATCACGTCTAGTTGAAACCCATGTAAACACATTAAGAACCATAGCCAAGAATCAGTCGACTCAGACTCAATGATAGTAAAGATAAGAGGAAACAAACCATTGTTTCCATCTATTCCAACAACATTCAATAATGTACCACGGTACTTTCCTAACAAAAATGTACCATCTAAACTAAGGATAGGGCGGCAACTATCCCAGCCCAAAATAGAAGGACCAAATGTCCAAAAAAAGTCTCTAGAATCACTGTGTACTGCTAGACTGCATTCTGTATACTGTACCAGGTAAAGTAGTATAAATTATTTCTATGAAAAGGCTGAGAGTCCTATAAGACTCTTCCCAACTACTAAAAATTATTTTTATTGCCTTATGCTTAGCATCCCAAACCTTAATGTAAGAAACTTTTATATTAAACTTTGATTCTATTCTACCTATAATCTCCTTAGGTTTCAGATCAATTTGATGTTTGATTACAGGTATAATGAAATAAGGTATGAATTTGAAACTACACTATCGATGACCACCAGTACTCATTGCATTGATACATCTATGGTGATCCCCAACTCTAGAGATTCTCTAGGCACCCCGTAGAAGTCTGTTGCTGCTACAATGCAGACGCTAATTACATGCTCTGTTAGGATTATCGTGATGTACACATATCATAGTATAGTTCTTCTGGTTTGAGGTTACTGTTTGGATTTGAACATTATTAACTATGCACCATCCAAAAGTAGCAAACTGAATGCTCCTTTTACTTGTAAAATACATTCCTTCTACAAGATCACCTAAAATTTCAACATCATCTGTTAGGATATTTTCATTAGATGAATCGTCAAAGTAAATATTATTATCTCACTCTCTCGTGGTTTGACACATCCGTACATACTCATTAGTAGGCAACATTTGGCTTTCACTATCAATATTCCAGAATGAATGAATTTTTAAGAGATCCTAACTGGCTACATTTTCAACCATAGTAGCTTCGAACATAGGTGAACAATCATCATCACTGATATCTTGCAAAGAGTCACTACTTGAGCCACTGCTCATAGTCTCATACACATCATCGCCTCTAGTACTCTAAGGAACATATGGTTCCTCTGATCGATAAATAACATCATCGTTGCCACGATACTCATAAGTACGACAACACACATTGATATGAAATATTAACAATATAAGCACAAAAATATAAAGAAGGTATTACCTGGGGATCAGTTCGTCAAAGCTACTATCTCTGACCAGAGGAGCAGGTGCGATGAAATCTTGTATATGCATTGATGGTATATCTCTTAACACACGATCGGTGGCGTGGATGCAACATTAGCATCCATACTTCCACATACTAATATCGACTAGAAGCTTCGTCGGTGTAAGCATAAACTTCATCATTAAAAATAGCATACGCTATAAATCTATTACCCACCGGATAACGATATGTAAGACTAATTGTGTGACGCTCCGAATCAATGTGCAAGGATCTCATAATTCTTTGTTTCAATTCCAATAAGATGCTATGACGCAGAACCTTAACTTGATGATTTCGACCACCCGTATAACTTGGAATGAACTACTCATCGACACTTAGTTCACCTCCATAGAATAGGAGCAATGAAACAAACTCTCTACTCATTCCTCAAATAACTAAAAAATAACCAATCATATCAGTATTCCCTAAATTTAGAAAATATTATGCGTATAAATTTATTTGTAGTACAAAATACATAAATCGAACGATATTTAACTCAATCTACACATTATGAGAACAAATCATCTAAGATGACTTGCTTGAAAGGTCACTTGCTTTAATCTTATAGGCCAACTACAACGACTCAAATCCTATTATTATCATTCTTAAATATTTCACAATCATTTTTAATAATATACCTGATATATATTAAACGTTAAAGACTATATTATCACTCAAAATTACAAATCAAATCCCTTAACCATAACTCTAAGCCATAAACTGAAATCCTAAATCAAATTCTCCTAATACACACAATCTAATTAATTATAAATGAGAAAAATTAGATGTACTTTGTGTGTTTGAACGGCGATAATGTGCTAAGAACTATAGAATCCGGCAGAAACTTCCCTTAAAGAGGCACTCGAATCATCGTCGAAAGCTAATGTTGGTTCCAAATTTGTTAGATGGAAGAGAAAGAGGAAAGTCGAACGCAATGATGCGGGCAAAAAAAATGTCGGCGGTCCAGCAAGAAGCGGCAGGCGGAGTAATGCCGATGGTTGGAGCAAGGCCGGTGGCTGCCGGAAAGATCGGAGAGGAAGGTGCTCATGCTCGAAAGGGAGGAGCAGGGTCGGCGGCTCACGTGGAGAGTTCGGATGCCGGAATGGGAGCTCGGATCGCGGAATAGGTCGACTCACGAATGGGGCCGATCGGTCGATCAACCCTATTTCTGTGCCCTCGGCTAGTCGCCCACCAAGTGGACGACTAGCTTCAATTATGCCTGGGGCTATCCTGCCATGTCGAATTTGACAAGGCATAACTATATCTAAAATTTTTTTAATAATACTTAATTTACTAATTAAGTTTTAAAGTATAGTTAAATTAAAAAAAAACTCCCTTTCTTTTTATTCAGTTTTCAGCTCCATGCCATCTTCCATCTAAGCGAAATTAAAAGCGAAAAGATTTATCATCTTTTGAGATCAAGACTCTCTCTTTTAAACTCCTACTCGCTCTTAAAGCTAGTGTTACAGCAGCTAGCACGCTGCAGGCTCATCAGTGATCATCACTAATATTCAAATCTCAAGCACCAAAGCAGACGTAACAGCAAAGTAATAATAGTGTTAAAGTGGCAATTATTATAATAAAAATAAAAATAAAAAGTCACTTTTTATAAGTATCATATAATATGAGGAGGATTAATTTATAGGTAATGATGCCTTACAGCAAGCAAAGCCTCAAAGCTCGAAGAACAGATATATATATAAAACGCCGAGTAAATGCTCTTGCATATTTCCATGTCTCTTGGGACCCACATCCCGCCCACCCAGTGTCAGCTTCCCAATCTCGCACGCGCGATCAGGACGGTCCCCCATCGTGGGCCCCATCTACTCTCCACCCATGCAAAGCGTGGAACTCGATGGGTCCCATCCATTGTCGGGAATAATCCCGCGAACGTACCCCCATGCCCTGAACAAAATTCCGCCGCTCCGACCTTTTTTGTCTCTTAATGTCACCGATAATCGCACCGCCGAAGCCACCCACCATCCCCTGCCGGGATGGCTCATGATTGTTCTACGTACAGTCGCTTCAGCTCGCAGACCTTTTCAGGGGCATAAGTGCAAAAAAAAATAAAAAATATTTGTGGAGAGAGCAATCATGCTTCTTCTTCCCCTCGTAATATAAAAACGTTCTAAGTTTCTGAAACGAGCCTTGCTCACGAACTACAATGCGTCGACCCCTCCATTATTCTTCCATCCCAAGCCCTGCCTGCATGATTCTTAATTTATATTTATATATATTTATCTTTTACAATTTAAACCTTCTTCCCGAGGTGATCATGAGCATGAAGGCGTGTCCATTGATGAGTTGCCCTCCGTATTTGCATGAATTAATTAGCTAATTAGTGGTAATGGTGATGTGAATTCTTAATATTTTTTAAATGTTTAAAATATATTAAACAGTCTGGTGTGGTGGGTAATGGAAGATTATTTATGATTTAATTAAGTAAAGGTGTTATGGAGTTGAGATGAAGGAAGACAATAATGGCTTATTGAAAAGAGGTTTCACCTTTTTCCTCTATTAAGTGTCAACTGATGCAGGCCATTAAAATATAGTCGAATAATGCTGAGTTTGGCCATGATGGGGAATATTTAGATGAACGTGACATGCAGAGAGTATTCATGCATTAAACCTATTCGAATAAAGCCTATTTAGTTTATGTGCTGATCAGACGTATAAAAAACTCAGTTTTTTAATAGGGGATTCTAGACTTTTACACCTGTTTTAGAGTATAAAATTATATATCAAAATTTTAATTTTTAAATTTATCAAAATAATTACATCTTGTAATGTATATATATATATATTGTGAGGTGATTTAAACACCAGAGTGTCATCACTCATAAAAAAAAGACTTCTTAATGATTTGAAGGGCTTTAACAACAATTTTAACTGTACAAATTTATAAAATAAAAAAAAAAACTTGTAATGGTTCTGAAACTGTTGCAAAACTGTTATGAATGATATCACTGGAAAGCATTTTGCCGACTATTCTACAACAGTTGGGGAAGCTAAATCACAGCGCACTAAATTACGGATATAAAAATCGTTTGTAATGTTTTAGAAGTAGTTTAAACCATTAATATTAGCAGTTAGCAGTGATTAAAAGAAAAAATTGTCTAATCACAATCTGGACGTCCACCACAACATTTGCTAGATGGTTGATGAGGATGGTTATCTTTAAGTAGTTGGCAATCTTATTTAATTGTGGAAGAGTAATGGAAATAATGTATAGTGGTGTTTGATTTTGAATATATTATGGCTAGTTTCTCTTTCATTAAGAAAATATTTTCCATCATCAAGATGGCTTCCTACTTTGAAGAAAGTGTAAGTTCTTCATTCTATATAAAACTATCGTTATAAGACTTAAACATCAAACCAAAGGTAAAGAAATTGTAGCATACCTTGCATCAACTACAGTGAGCTTGTGTAATAGATCTAAGAGAGTTTGGCATGAACAAGAAAACCCAAGCACATCCTCAAAATATGCAAGCCTTATCAGTGAACATTAATAGATTAATATTTCCTTCCAATTAACAAATAGGTCATTAAATTAATCTAAACTTTTCCTCAAACAAAATAAAGATTATTAGCGTACTAAGTACATAAAGTATTTATCTATTTTTGTAGTCTATTAAACATCCACAATCTTTAGCTTCTCATATCCATATGTGGTATGCAATTTTATTTAAGCTTTAATACTTATTGCACATATGAACTGCTAAACTATAATTGTGTTACCTTAAAATATATGCATAACTAATTTCATAACTTTTACTCATACCTTCATCTCAATAAAATTATATTGAGTATAAACTACATGATACTTGAACAGTTATTTAAAGTTATATAAAATAAAATATTAATAATAAATAATGTTATAATTATCTTCAAACTAAATAAATATTTCAGTGCTTTTTTATATCAAACTCACTGCATCATATATATATATATATATATATATATATATAAAGAGGATTGGGAGGGGTTAGCATATGTAGATGGTTTAGCTTCATGAGATAGTGATGTGGGAACAGTAATTTTTTTAAAGAATATGATAGGGTATGCATACCATCTAATAAGTGGTAGGTTGGATTGCTCATGATGGGGTAATATCAATGATAATATAATCATCGAATAAAATTATATATAACTAAGATTAGTTATTAAAAATAATTTTATTAAATTTGTATACTTTACTGAAATTATCTTACAATAGAGTGTTGCCTACTCAATTTGAACTTTCATTGAGTAAAAAAATTAAATTTTTTTTAATTTGATTTTGGGTTGACTCATTCAAAATTGACGAGTTATCGCCCCTAATTATTGGTGGTTTACATTTTTTTATACCCCTTAAACACTCAAATGAAATTGAAGAATTAGGAAACTAATATAAACTCATAATCATCTAAGTCCAAATTATTAAGTAGCATTATATCTCTTATAATAGAGGCCAAGAACTTACGAAGTAATGAACGAGTTTCAACTAATTTGAGAAACAGATAACAATCACTTAAGGCTCAATTAAACTTGACTTATAATAAGATATCAGATGCTCCCTCTATTATGAGTGAATATGATCATCAATACCAAACTTTTGAACTCAAACAACTAATAAAATAACTTATCTTTGAGTTGTTTGTCCAACTATGAATGACTTCATGGTTAGCATAATAAAAGATCTTAATTAAGAAGCCAATATTATATTTGTAAATCAATAGATTATGGCTAAATGGCCAAGCCAATCAAATGTAAGCAATCTCTCTCTCTCTCTCTCTCTCTCTCTCAAAATATAAGAATCACTCTCTCTCTCTCCTCTCTCTCACCCTCTCTCAAAATATATAAGGATCATAATTCAATCTGACTTTGAATCCCTAATTACTTATGTCCTCAAGTATGATTTAACTAGTTTTCACTAGATAACTTGAGACCTCACAATTAATATCATGCATTAGCTTGAATTAAAGGAACCCAATATTCAATAATTATATTAATTATCATACCTATTAATGCATTTTCAATGTTAAATTTTTTATTATTGTAGGGTAAAAATCAAGCTAAAACCTAAATATGCGGAATAAATTTGAATGAGGTCTCCCATTCCAGCATTTTAATTGTGATCTTTTCTAAATGCATACCATCTAATAAGTGGTAGGTTGGATTGCTCATTATGGGGTAATATCAATGATAATATAATCATCGAATAAAATTATATATAACTAAGATTAGTTATTAAAAATAATTTTATTAAATTTGTATACTTTTTGAAATTATCTAACAATAGAGTGTTGCCTACTCAATTTGAACTTTCATTGAGTAAAAAAATTAAATTTTTTTTAATTTGACTTTGGGTTGGCTCATTCAAAATTGACGAGTTATCGCCCCTAATTATTGGTGGTTTCAATTTTTTTATACCGCTTAAACACTCAGATGAAATTGAAGAATTAGGAAACTAATATAAACTCATAATCATCTAAGTCCAAATTATTAAGTAGCATTATATCTCTTATAATAGAGGCCAAGAACTTACGAAGTAATGAACGAGTTTCAACTAATTTGAGAATCAGATGACAATCACTTAAGGCTCAATTAAACTTGACTTATAACAAGATATCAGATGCTCCCTCTATTATGAGTGAATATGATCATCAATACCAAACTTTTGAACTCAAACAACTAATAAAATAACTTATCTTTGAGTTGTTAGTCCAACTATGAATGACTTCATGGTTAGCATAATAAAATATCTTAATTAAGAAGCCAATTTTATATTTGTAAATCAGATTATGACTAAATGGCCAAGCCAATCAAATGTAAACAATCTCTCTCTCTCTCTCTCTCTCTCTCTCTCTCTCTCTCAAAATATAAGAATCACTCTCTCTCTCTCTCTCTCTCTCACCCTCTCTCAAAATATATAAGGATCACAATTCAATCTGACTTTGAATCCCTAATTACTTATGTCCTCAAGTATGATTTAACTAGTTTTCACTAGATAACTTGAGACCTCACAATTAATATCATGCATTAGCTTGAATTAAAGGAACCAAATATTCAATAATTATATTAATTATCATACCTATTAATGCATTTTTAGTGTTAAATTTTTTATTATTGTACTGTAAAAATCAAGCTAAAACCTAAATATGTGGAATAAATTTGAATGAGGTCTCCCATTCCAGCATTTTAATTGTGATATTTTCTAAATGCATAGTAAAATTATGATTCTAGTTAGATAAATTTTTTGATAATTTCTTGAATAATAATAATGTGATAGTCAAACACCGTTAGTTTTTTTAATAGAACAGATGTCACATTTGAATTTTTGTGCTCCATCAATATATCACTATTTTAACGCAATTTTTTTAGTAGTATTTTCTTCCTTTTCATACAAATTTTGCTCCAAACATCCTTTAGGAATTTTGTTTTAACAATTAAAAGAATGGAAGCCAATCTAGTCAAAGCTACTTATTCAGGTGAATATGAATGCATGATAAGAGCTCTATGGCAATCTAAAGAACATAAAGCAAGCAATTTTATTAAAAGATTTTTTTTCAAGAACTTATAATAGTCAATAAGAGACTCCAAATGATTAATAACTAATTGTTACAACACAATAAGTTCTTATGAAAAGCTTCATTAAGACTTGGGTGTCAAAAATATTTATTTGATTGATTATGTCTCTCCTAACTTTTGATCTCTTAACAACTAGCCTAGTAGAATAGCTTAATATTTAAGAAGCTTAGACTTGATCCATTTCCTCATTTGTTTTTTACAATAAGTTTATAATCCAATGCCCTAAAATTTGAACAAATTACTTTTGGGCTTCATTTGTAAGGCGTTTGAATATCAACATTCAAATTTCTAAGTGAGATAGTGCCATCTTGGTTTTGAATGTGATTGAACTCCATTGCAATACATCTAATTTGAATGCAATATGGATTTTCCAACATGCTTCCAAATTGTATTTTATTTTTATGACATAAGCCTATTATATTGAGAAAAATAATGATAACTCAAAAGCTTAGCCTATATGCACTAATGCATGAAAGCAAAATAAACACACAATATAGCTATATGCATAAATGCATAAACATAAATATGATGACATATAATCCAATGTACAATTATTGTGATAGTATGAGATACCAACTTGGCATTGAAGCAATTTTTAATATAAGTAGGTGATGACTTTGTGTCTAATTGCCCGAACAAATGGAAATTCATTCAATATTATTATCTAAATAGTATTATTATCTAGACAATATTAATATTTTATTTTTTTGTTATTAAATGAAATATTATGACTGATATAAGATTGGATGCACAAATTGATAATCTGAATAACTAGCGAATTGAACACTATTTAGACATTAATTATCACCAAAAAAATATTCATGTATTTTATATTATTCTCATTACTCTCTCACTTTCTCATTTATTTTTATTATACTATTTATTTTTCTTTTCTTCCTATCATAACCCATCAAAGAATTTTTTTTTTTTTTTAAACGGTTAAAAAAACTTAATCATCTTCATAATTTTATATATTTCTAGGTCATCTTACATTTCAATTTGCATCACCATCATATATATAGCCAATAGGTGATGACCAAAATAAGTAATTATATTGAAATATCCTCCAATATAAATTAACTCTAACTTCATCTAAAGTTAAAAATGCTTGCTTTTTTATGCTTAGAATATATACATCAAAACTTTTCCTCAAAACAAAAGAAAGATTATTAGCAAAATATGTAGATATTGTATTTAGCTATTTTCACAAAATTTTAAATTAATTCCTTTCATCCAAATAGTAGGCAATTAAACATCCACTATCATTAGCTTTTAATATCCATTGTGGTATGCTAAGCTTTAATACTTATTGCATAACTAATTTCATAACTTTTATTCATACCTTCATCTCGATAAAATTATATTAAGTATAAACTACATGATACTTAAAAAGTTAATTAAAGTCATATAAAATAAATTACTAATAATAAGTTCTGCATTACAATTTTAAAAAATAAATAATAAAAAGGTTATATTTATCTTCAAACTCAATATATATTTCAGTGCTATTTTATATCAAATCCATTGTATCATAGATATACAACATATATACTGATGAAGATTTTAAGAGGACTATTAGCATATGTAGATGGTTTAGCATACAATCTAATGAGTGGTAGGTTGCCCTGCTCATGATGGGGTAATATTTATGATAATAATAATCATCAAATAATATTATATATTACTAAGAGTAATTATTAAAATAATTTTATTAAATTTGTGTATTATACTCAAATTATCTTGCAATAGAGTGTTTACTGCTCAACATGAACTTTCATTGAGTAAAAAAATTATTTTTTAAAAAAATTTGATTTTAGATTAGCTCATTCAAAGTCGAAAGGTTACAACCCCTAATTATTGATGGTTTAAATTTCTTATACCCCTTAAGCACTCTAATGAAATCAAAGAATTAGGAAACTAATATAAACTCATAATCATCTAAGTCCAAATTATTAAGTAGCATTATATCTCTTAAGAGAGGCCAAGAATTTACGAAGAGTAATGAACAAGTTTCAACTAATTTGAGAATCATATGACAATCTCTTAAGGCTCTCTCTCTCTCTCTCTCTCTCTCTCTTAAGGCTCTCTCTCTCTCTCATAACACATACACACATACACAAAATATAAGAATCACTCTCCCTCCCTCTCTCATCTCTCTCAAAACACTCAATCTAGCTATATGCATAAATGCATAATCATAAATATGATGGCATAATCCAAAGCACAATTGTTGTGATAGTATGAGATACTAACCTAGTATTGAAGCAATTTTTCATACAAGCAAGTGATGACTGTTGTCTAGTTGCCAGAATAAATGACAATTCATTTAATATTAGTATTTTTTATTTTATTTTTTGTTATTAAATGAAATATTATAATTGAAATAAGATTGGATGCACAAATTGATAATCTAGATAACTAGGGAATTAAACACTATTAAGACCTTAATTATCACCAAAATATATTCATGTATTTCTTATTATTCTCATTATTCTCTCTGTTTCTCATCTTTTTTTAATATACTAATTATTTTTCTTTTCATTCTTATCATAACCTATCAAATTTTATTTTTTTAAACAATTAAAAAATTTTAATCGTAAACTCACACACACAATACATATGCAAAAACTTAAACCAATCTTTTAATTAAAAACTTAAAACTCTCAATCACTAGACTAAGATGACTTGTATAATAAACTTTATTTTAAACCTAATGATTGGACATTTTTATATTTAATGTTTGATCATTACACAAAGAAATGCATTCATTTTTTTTTATTTGTTATTTCTAAATAGATATTAGATTTACAAATATAAATAAAATAGAGCACTTGTACATTATTTTTCTAAAAATTTTCATGAAATTTTTCTCACTGCTATGACAAAGAAGTAACCAAACAGTAAGTTCTATTGTGTTAGTCATATCTTTCAAATCAAAGATCACCTAATCAAGATATTAGAAAAGAACCCACAATTATATGATTAATTTTTAGAAGAAAAGAATACATTATTAATCAAACAAAATTATCACATTCATTTTTAAATAAATTTAATATTTTTATATTTATCGTAATCAAATTAAATTTGGGTCAAAATACTTTACACAAGTCTTTTCAATATATTACTTACATAAGCTTCAAACAGCCCCTCAATCACCTACCTTTGCAGCCTATCATTGTTGCCCACATCTGCTCTCATTCATATTTTAAATCATATTAAATATATAATAACTCAAAATAGTTCAATACATTTAATTTATATCCAACCAAATAAATCCCACATTTTAGAATACAAGCAATTAAATAACTCTAAATTTCTAATATACATGTAATTTAAAAGCATCCACCCAACCAGCCTCCAAGCAATTCAAAATAAAAATAAAACTTTCAATGATTTACATCAAATTAAATTAGTCCATCATGAAGGTGGGCCTGTTGAACGACAGAAGAAATCCTCAAGAGATTTGCAATTTAAAACTTAGCAATGTCAATTATTGTGCCCAACGTTTTTTTCCTTTCTCAGCCCTAATGTAGCAGCTCCCAGGCATTATAAAATAGCTATAAATGACACCTTTAAAACATTTTTTTGAAAAAAAAAACTAAGTTAAATTTCCAAAGTAATAAAAGTTGCAAAGCTCTTGGATCTAACGTTTAAAAGAATTTCAACGGACAACAAAATCTCTGCCATCACTTCCTCAGCCTGACAGCTGTGATTCCTTCGCTAGAAGAGCTTACATTTGTCTTCACAGATTATACCATTCAATGGCGATGCATTTAATTTCTTTGATAACATAGCAGAACAAAAATGTCAGAGATGTAATCTGTCGAAAACTTAATGTAAGGGACATTCAGAGAGGAAGTTGTCCTTGTTTGCTACCATTAAATGAAGAGTAGCGAACGGTTCAAGGCGCTGAGATGAACGAGAAGAAAAGAGCCATTACAGGATCGTGGAGCTGATGAGCAGAATAAGGAACTGAAGGATGAGGATCGGGTCACTTTATGCAATCCTCTTGACTGGAGCATTTGGATCATGGTTGCCTGAATCTGTAAGGTTTTCAGTTGGCCATGATAAAAATATTAAAATGGTGATTTGGCATTACGCGCACATATATATATATTGTGTGTGTGACAAAGGGTTATATATCTACATAACCAAAAAAGGTAGAATTCATTTTGATAGTCCATTGATCTTTAGAAGAAAGAAAATCTTTATTTTTATAAAAAAATACTTAACGAGGCATGAATACAATGAATCCATAAAGGAATAATAAAGTGACCAAATGCTTAACGAAGACTACATGCAAAGGAAAAGAGACATTATAGAGAAGTCACACAAGTGAACAAATAAAAAAAAAAGATAAAAAAGCACTCTTTTCCAAACCGAAAAGTATATAATATTATGAAAACAGAAAGACTCAAATAAATCAAGATAAATAAATACATAAACCTCATAATATTTAATATAAATTACAAGAATCAAACCAAAAAAAACAAAAGGAATCTAACCCATACCAAAGGATCTCTATCAAAATTTTGTAAGCAAATACTCTATCACAATCGAGCCTAGGGCTTAGAATTTCCAAAACGAGATCAAACAGTCGGACTGTGAAAAAATAAATTTATAATATCTATTATTATATTATAATTCAATAATATATTGAAAGAACCACTAAAAGTTGAAAAGAAATTTAGAAAAATTTTAAATATACATTTCTCTATTTTGAACTCGAATTTTATAAACGTTATCCTCTCTATTACTCATTTTTATAACAAGTTTTCAACCTTCATTTGTTAGATTAAAAATCACAATGAGCTATAACCAGTGAGTACTCATTTCTCTAATATACAGTAACACAATGAAAAAGAAAATATTATGCATGTTAGTTAACAAAATAAATCAGTAACCAATCAAGTGATAGTTTATATCCAAATATGAGTCTTTCAAGAAAGTTTAAATCACATTCTATACTACTGTATAATATCATATCTTATCTAAATGTTTACATCCATCACATGAATCACCATCTAAAATTTATACCATTTAAGACACTCAATATCAAAAATCTTTTACATATCTTTTTTCACACATGCACGGGTTCCTTAGCATCCCGCATTATCTAGAAAAAACTCCATCACCAACATACACATGCAGGTAATTTATATAATTCATGGCATCATGTTGTTCATTTACATTCAATGTTTTCTATAATATGTAAACTTGAGTAAACATTAACAATGAAAGTTTGTCACAAATATTTCAATATGACCAATAATTATAAGAAAAGATAATTCAGTGAAAACACTATGATCAAAATTAATGCAAATCTATCTATGACATTGCAAACAAACTATTAAGAAGACAATGATATTATTACAACTAAAAATATGAGTACTCACTTGTGCCACAAATAAAAGGATTTTTGACTTTCACAGAATTTGCCTCTTATGATTCAATACCTATAACAATAAAAATTACATTAATCAATTCCTACATTAAGTTGATCCTTCTTATTCTTTATATTATCATTAACCTTCAAATCCATAATACTACACAAATCAAAGTATTCATGTATTTTTTAACTTTATTATTCTATATTTTATTTTCTACTTCAAAACTCTGCTAATAACATAAAAATATAGTTTTAAAATTCAGGTTTATTCTTAATACATAGATATATAAATTTATATAAAAATAATATTAATTATTTTATGTAGATTTAAACTTTCAAAATTCATAAATGAAGCTCTTAAATTTCTATTTTTTATATAACTTTATTAGTATTATTACTATTATTCAATTTAATTTAATTATTTAGAAACTTTTAGTAAACTTTCATGTTAATCGATTTTAATAAACTTTACTGTTTAATTTTATATATATATATATATATATATAGATATGCATATATACGTGTGTCTATATATATAATCCTTTACAATTTATCCTATACAATAATTTATGCTTTATAATAACCTTCATAATAATCCCTCATAAATTTTAATTCTATCAATTTATATTAATTTTTTACAAAACATTAAGTTCTATGTATAGATATATTTTGCTTATATTAAATTTATTATTATTATTAGTTATCATACTATGATTGTACTATTATTACTATAGTACTTAAAAATTTTGTTTTCATCAAATTAAATTTAATTTATTATATACATACATAATTATTGAATAATAATGAAGGAAATATAACTATGTTGAAAAAAATATATAATTTTACCTAACTTATTCCCCTTCTTATTCCTCCTTATTTTGGCCCTAACTAGCGCTTCGGCTCGATAAGATATGAACAAACAAGGCTTCGGCACTCGACGTCTTCGCTTGCAACCTCACCTAGTGTCGACGCTGCCGCTGCCTCCACATCGCCATCGAGCCCAAGTTCAGCTCTTTGTGTTCCCGGTTTGAAGTCCTTGACTTCCCCCTCTCGTTCACAATAAATAATGGGAGATCCCTGCCTCATTCTAATAAAGAGAACCGACTGATGACGATTCCATAGAACTGACTTCAGTCACATTTTTTTTTTTTTTGGTGGGATATTTCAATATTCCCCACTTACAAAGCATAATTCAATAATTTTTTTGTCCAGAAGAATCATTTATTATACTATCCATAAATGATAAGGTTAGACATTGCTGCTACAAAAACTTATAAATCATAAAAACTAAATAACTAAATAGAATGAGCATCAAATGTTCAGTAAAATGAATATCAATGTCCTGCAAAATGAGTATCAATGTACAATATATATGCTCAACTGCTATAAAACATAAAAATTAGTCCATATAAGTAACTATGACATTATATCAAGCATTCTCAATATCATGATCCAATGCAATAGGCTCTTCAAGCTCTCTCTAAGGGCATAGACTCTAGGCCGAACATTCTGCCTTGGTTGACTCTGAGTGAGAGCTGAAGCAATCGATTCTATCATCCTTGGCCTAATAGTCCTCTGTGAAGGAGCTTCACTGGATTTTTGTTCCTCGGAAGTCTTCTGGCCAAGAGTAGGATAATACCTTGCTATTTGACCAGGTTGATGAAACCAATAACATGTGTTGGAGCCTGGTAAGCATTCACCTTTATGCTGCTTCCCACATTTGGCACATAACTCAACGGTAAGAACTGTGCCACTATTAGAACCACCAGAATTGTATTTAGGTTTTTTTCCCATTAGATCCCTCTAACTGAGCTACGAGATCACAATCATCAACACTCTTCCTCCGATGCATCTCCTTACGCTTCTAAATAATTTGGAAATCAATCTCTACTATTCTTGCCCTCTCTACCAACACTGAATAATTCTCAATTCCTAGTGGCACTAAAGACCGTCTAATTGAATCTTTTAGACAAAACTAAAACCTATAGCACTTCTCTTCTGCAGTGGAGATCAACTATGGTGCATATCTAGACAAGGTGGTGAACTCTACCTCGTACTGCATGACAGACTTCTCTCCTTGCACCAATCTAATGAATTTATCTTGCATCTGTCTTCGTGCCAATAGAGGCACGACCAATCTTTGAATAACTCCACAAAATCCTCCCAATTAACTATTTGGTTTGGTATGTCACCCAACATATCCTGATGTTGACCTCGCCACCACCTTTCAGCTTCTCCATCTAACACAAAAGTGGCCAGTGGTACCTTTCTATCACCTGGACAATACATGCTATCTAGGATCTTCTCAATGCATAATAGAAAATTTTCAGTCTTAATTGGCCCTTCAGTTCCCTTGAACAACAACGGCCTCATATCATAAAACATCTTCAAATATTTATCCATAGTAATAGCACCATTGATTCCATTAGATTGAGTTCTTAAATCCTGAATCAATTGGGTCATAGTTGCTAGCATCTAAGTCAAGGCATTGGTGTTCACAACAATGCTAGGTGGTAATTCCTCTCCCACCACATTCTCGTCTTCCTCCACCTCGGGGTTATTCATATGCCTGAGATATATATATAGACAAACATTATCTTATTATAATTATCTTAACTAAAACTCTCAAAATTTCTTACGATTATTATCATAATTACCCTAAGGGCTCTTTCAATAAAATCTTTATTGATTAAATTAACCTCGTGCACTGATACCAATTTTGTCACGACCCGGCTCGGGGCTTGAAATTTTCAAGACGGAAACAGATGGTCGAACTATGAAAAGACAAGTTTACAATATTTATTATTATATTATAATTCAATAATATATTGAAAGAGCCACTAAAAGTTGAAAAGAAATTTAGAAAAATTTTAAATGTATATTTCTATTTTGAACAACCTTCTATAAGCATTCTTCTCTTTATTACTTATTTCTATAATAAGTTTTCAACCAGCAATTGTTAGATTAAAAACCACAATGCATAACCAATGAATGCTCATGCCTCTAATATATAGTAATGCAATGAAAAAAAAAATATTATGCATGCTAGTTAAACAAAATAAATTAGTAACCAATCAAGTGACAGTTTATATCCAAATATGAGTCTTTCAAGAAAGTTTAAATCACATTATATACTAGTGTATAATATTCTATCTTATCTAAAATATTTACATCTATCATAGGAATCACCATCTAAAATTTATTCTATTTAAGACACTCAATATCAATAACCTTTTTCATATCCTTTTTCATATACGTGCACGAATACCATAGCATCCCCAACTAGTACCATAAGGGTTAAAACTCCATTAGTAAACATACACATACATGTAATTTATATAATTTATGGCATCATATTGTTCATTTATATTCAATGTTTTCTATAATATGTAAACTTGATTAAACATTAACAATAGAAGATTTGACACAAACATTTCAATATAACCAATAATTCAAAAAAAAGATAATTCAGTGAAAACATTGCGGTCAAAATTAATACAAATCTATCTATGACATTACAAATAAATCGTTAAGAAGAAGATGATGATATTACTATAATTAAAAATATGAGTACTCACTTGTGCCAAAAATAAGAGGATTTTTGACTTTTTCAAAATTTGCCTCTTATGATTCGATACCTATAACATTAAAAATTATATTAATTAATTCCTACATTAAGTTGATCTTTCTTATTCTTTATATTACCATTAACCTTCAAATCTATAATACACAAATCATACTATTCTTGTATCTTTTAACTTTATTATTCTGCATTTTATTTTCTACTTCAAAGCTCTACTAATAACAAAACAATATAGTTTTAAAATTCAGGTTTATTCTTAATACAGAGATATATAAATTTATATAAAATAATATTAATTATTGTATGGAGATTTAAACTTTCTAAATTCATAAATCAAACTATTAAATTTCTATTTTTCATATAACTTTATTAGTATTATTACTATTATTCAAGTTAATTTAATTAATTAGTAACTTTTAGCAAAATTTCATGTTAATCGATTTTAATAAATTTTATTGTTTAATAATATATATGCATATATACGTGTATATATATAATCCTTTACAATTTATCCTGTACAATAATTTATACTTTACAATAACCTTCATAATAATCCCTTGTAAATTTTAATTCTATCAATTTATATTAAATTTTTACAAAACATTAAGTTCTATATATAGATATATTTTGATTATTATTATTATTATTAGTTTTCATCCAATTAAAATTAATTTATTATATACATACATAATTATTGAATAATAATAAAGGAAAATATAACTTTGTTGAAAAAAATACATATAACTTTACCTAACTTATTCCCCTTCTTTTTCCTCCTTGTTTTGGCCTTAGCTTGTGCTTCGGCTTGGTAAGATACGAACGAACAAGGCTTCGACACTCAACGTCTCCACTTGCAACCTCACCTAGTACCGACGTTGTTGCCACCTCCTCACCTAGCGTCAACGCTGCTATCGCCTTCAATATCGTCGTCGAGCCCTAGTTTGGTCTCTCCTTTGCACTGTCCCCATTCGAAGCCCTCGACTTCCCCCTCTCGGTCGCGATAAATCATGGGAAGAGCCCCGTCTCATTCTAATAAGGAGAACCGGCTTCAGTCGATAATATTTTCTTTTGTGGGATATTACACACTTAATCAAAACGTACTCACGGCCATTCCATTTCTAATTTGCATAAGTTTAAAGTGCTTAAAATAAAATACAATATAAAACATAAATTTTATAACAAAATTTTAAATTAATTAATTTTCAAGAAGATAATTTAATATTCCTCGAAACCAAGCTCTTGAAATCTTGACAGTTGAGCACTAAATGATGCCTAAATTTAACATCCACACAAAAATGGATCCATTGATATCAACAATGCACCTAAAATTAAATCTTTGTACCTCCAATGTACTTCTCTCATTACTCCAAATGTTGAAATTTTATAACCTAGCACTAAGCCAAACCATATAATATAAGATCAATCAATCTGATCATCTTCAATAATCATCCCTTCAATATGCAGTACCCCTTCAAAATTATAACTTGCAACCAAGAAGCTAGCATTTTTGTGCTCCTCAAATCATGATGCTACAATATAAAATATGATCAGATAAAAGCAATAATACTATTGAAAGTTGCACCTTGCAACACATAATCCATTAACTTGTTGACCTTCATGAATACTAAGAATTTTAGAATCTTCCTAATAACCTACATCCTACTTTGACTAATAATGATTAAAGTTATCATATTCCTTCTAAAACCTAACCCAAGCCTAACAATATTTCGATCACATAATCATGTATCTTCAACTTCAAAATGCTAAACCAACCATCTACCATATTATCTCTCAAATAAACTTAGGTGCGAACAGCTCAAAAGTAAAAAATAACTACTTACAAGGGCAATATACAACAACAACAACAAGCCTTAACACTAGGTGCTACATGAATCCGCTCCATTGTGTCCTTGTGTCAAATTCTCATTTAAATCAAGTATACTAAGATCATTTTTTATACATCTTAACTAAGTCTTTTAGGTCTACCTTTTCTTAACATAAGACAAATCAATGCATCTACTCTCCTAATCGGTCATCAACGCGACGCTTGGCCAAACCATCTAAGGCGACTCTCCCTAATCTTATCTACCACTGAGCTACTCCCAACTTTTTCCGAATATACTCATTTTGCATTCTATCTCTAAGAGTAAAGCCACTCATCCACCTAAGCATCCTCATCTCTATAACACTTAACTTAGTCTTATGCTTCTTTTATTGGCCAACATTCGCACTAAGTCATTGCAAGTCTTACCACCATCTTATAAAATTTTCCTTAAGTTTAAGTGGAACTTTTCTATCACATAATAGCCGATGTATTCCTCCACTTCAACCATCCAACTTGAATTCTACTAATAACATCTCCATCTATTTCACCATCATTTTGAACAATAGAGCCTAAATATCTCAAACGCCACTCTTATTAATAACTTGTTCACCTAATGTCACAATACTATCACTAGAACTTCTACAACTAAAATTACACTCTATATATTTAGTTTTAGATCTACCTAAACAAAAACCTTTAGACTATAGAGTTGACCTCCATAATTCAAGTTTCTATTGAACTTCCTCTCTAGTCTTATCAACAAGAAGAATGTCATCAAAAAGCATACACCAAGGTACATCTTCTTGTAAATGCCTAATAAGAACATCCATAACTAAAGTAAAAAGATAAGCTTAAAGTGATCCTTGATGTAATCCAACTAAAATAGGAAAATATTTTGTCAATCCTCCTTGTATTTGGACACAAGTAATGCCTCTATACATATCCTTAATGACTTAAATATAACCAATATTAACTTTTCGTTTCTAGAACTCTCCAAAGAACATCTCTTGAAACTTTATCATAAGCTTTCTAAATCAATAAATATCATATGTATCCTCCTTACTTTCTCTATGCTTCTCCATCAAACCTTAACAAATGTATAGCATCCATAGTAGATCTACCGGTATAAATCAAACTTGTGAGAAACTTCAGATCACATCGTAACCTATGCTCTACTCTCTCCCATAATTTTATGTAAGCATTAACTTAATTCCTCTATAATTTGCACACTCTTGTGCATCACCTTTATTCTTAAATATAGAACCAACAAACTCTTCCTCCACTCATCGACATCTTTTAGTCTTTAAAGAACAAAAAAGATTTGTAAGCCAAGAAATTCTTGATCTCCTAAACATTTCCACACTCTATTGGAATATTATCCTGACTGTTTTTCCACATTTCATTTTCTTTAAAGCATCACTAACTTGATTTACTAATAATGATAAAATGAAATTCTCTATTTTTGTTTAAGGTATTAAGGCTAAAATCAATCATCTTCATCCTTCATTGAAAAGTTTATCAAAATACCTCATCCACCTATTTTCAATATCATTTTCTAAAAAAAGCATTTTATTATTTTCATCCTTAATACACCTCACTTAAACTGCCTTTATTTCTCCTATCTCTTGGTTGCTTAACTTATACATACATCTTTCACCTTCTTTGGTATCTAATCTATCAGTATAAATCACTAAAAGCTAAATTTTTGCATTATATATCTTAGAATCTCTAGCTACTTTATATCTTTCCCAATTCTCCAGTTTTACATCTAAATCAAATTTTATAACAATACTTCTTATTTTTTATCTTTTCGCACACTCACCACCAACTATTCTTATTAAAAGAAACTTTTCTTTGATTCTCCAAACACATCTTTAGAACTGCTTAATTTCACTTCTATTTTTTCCCATATATAATGTTATTCCTCATGAACATCCCAAATTCTAATCTCTCTTGCTCTTAAAAATATTTTTATTTGTGTTCTTTTTGTGCCCATCTAATTCTAGATAATAATTTGATTTTTTTTTTCTTACAACATTTCATCTCTTAAAATCTAAAACTAATAATCGATCTTGTGAATTTAGATTTTCACTGAATGACCTTACAATCTTTACAATCTAAACGATCTATTTTTCTTATAAAATAATCAATCTGTTTTACTAGATCTATTTTTATAAGTATAATGTTTCATCTCTTTTCTTAAATAAAGTACTACAAAAATCATAAGTAAAGAAAAATCTAATATACCTTCTCCCTCCAAATCCATAACCACCATGAATACTTTAAAATCTTCTACCACTCTCAACACGTCCATTTAAATCTCATCCAATAAATATTTTTCTTCAAGAGGTATCTATTAATCTCTAATTCATTCTAAAATTTTTCTTTCGCTTACCTCCAACCTACTTGAGTATAGATACTTATAACATTTGATAATCTTAAGATCAACAATAATCTTTAAAGCTATAATTCTATCTCCACATTATTTATTATAACATTATCCTTCAAACTTTATCTATAATCACCCTACACCATTTCTAGTTCGACTTTTACTAATACCAAAGTTTAAAACCTAAACTATCAATCTCCTGGCCTTCTCCCCAACCCATTTAGTTTCTTGAACACATAAAATATTTATCTTTCTATGAACCATAATATCTATTAATTCCATTAATTTACCCGTAAGAGTACCTATATTCCAAGATCCTACCTAATTCATGGACTAACTTTTGCCCACATCCGTCCATAATGTGGGAACCTTGTTTATTTAATCGACCGATGCAATGCTCGCACATGTTATGAATAAATTGAATTTAAAATCCATTGATGATTACATCTATATCTATTAGTTACCAAAAGAGTATGATCTAAATTTGCACATAAGCAAATGTAACTACACCAATATTTATTGGCTTTTTCTCCTTATAAAGTTTTCATTGGCATGTTGCTCCATTAAAGCTTGACGATCTTTCTTCATGCAGCTTTCATTTCTTCTTCCAATATAAACAAGTTACATCTTTGAACCGATTGGAAAGCTTTTGCCATGTTTAAAGGTTAATCTGTTGACCTCCATACGTATATATCATGTCTTGAATCAAATGAACATGAGGACACTAACGGATATCAAATGCAAATTGAAATTGTCACTGATATCAAAACTGATCAACATGTCATCTATTTGTAAAACAGACTACATTAGTACATCTGCAATGTTGAAATTACCAAAATTAAATTCCTCACATTGCCAAATGATGACTAGACGAACAAAATGAGCCGTGGTTGAAGCTTCATGCATATTGAAGTCGAAGGGCCTGAACATTATCCAAACATCCTCCATTTGTAAAATGGACTACCGTGATTCCATTGAAACAGCAAAATCATCTAACAGAGATATGTCACAATCAATTCAAGCAAACGTGGTGCAGCTGGTGAGCCACAAATGGACATTACACAAATTGGGCGGCTGAAATCGCTTCGACCATCGCCAAAATCATTCAAATAACCTCCGATCACAACACAAACAATATTGATGAGTTCGAGATTTCAAGAATAATTAGATGATATGCCCATTTTGCGTGAGTCACTACAAAAAAATATTTTGAGAAATTTGCTTGCTTTTGCGGCAACAACATGCACCGAACACGATAACACACAATTGGATGCGCACAAGTGAGACAATTTGAGATGAAATCGACATGTGTCTAAAATTTAATCTGAATAAAATTAATAGTTAGATTAAAGTCAATTCAAAGATAATTAAATACAATTATTTATTAATTAAAATATTATATAATAATTATTATCATTATCACTTATATATAAAACATAAATCTCACAAATCCCATCCCATCGTCCAAATATGGTACCAAATCCCCTAAATCCCGCTTGAAATCTTGCCACCCTTAATACTCAAACTATAGCATCCACGAGAAATAAAAAGGTCATGCTTATCCTATTACCACGTAAGGCATAACCCAAATCCCAGATTTTCTTCAAATCGATCTCGTTCCTCTTTTTCTTGCACATATGCAGTGCAAGCTCGTCTTCTCCATCCCACGTCCATCCACCAATCCTCGAGAACCAACTTCCACTCCCACGCAGCACCAATCTCCTCATTCAAGAACTACAAACTGCCACTCCAATCTACCTCTTCACGCACAAGCATCCTCATTCTCCCAACTAGCACATAACTAGGGGTATAAACGAGTCAAATATGAGCAAGTTGATCTCCTGTTCATGTTTGGTTCGTTTATTAACTTGTATTCGTGCTCGGCTTGTAAGGAGTTTGTTCATATTCAGCTCAATATCGCTCTTTTTTGAATAAACCAAGAAATTTTGAAAAATGTGGAGACTGTAAGATTTAAATATGTGCCTAATTTTTGCATGGAAAAAGCTTCACTAAGCTATGCTTGTATATATATATATATATATATATATATATATATATATATATATATATATATATATATATATATATTTTTAAAAAACAGTCAACACATCAAACAAAGGGTTGTTCATGCTTGGCTCATTTATAAATCGAGCTTAAAATATTTGTTAGTATTTGGCCCATTTTCTTAACAAACGATTAGAACATGAGATATTTAACAAGCCGAATACAAGCTACTCACGAATAACAAGCTTTTTATAGACATACACGCAACTCCGATGAGCCACAAGTGACAATCTTCAACTCTCCACCCCATCAGTCTTCGCCTCACGCAATGCTCGAAAACCTTACTCAAGCTTTTCCCTCCGGATCATGTCATCCTATGAGGTCTTCATGCAAATAACCCTTAATCTCCTTCCTCTCTTCCCTCTTCTACTGAAGCCAACCATTCTCCACCTACACCTCACTAATCTGGCATAATCATGCCGACCAGCCATCTCAAGCTTCGTGCATCACTCACCTTTATCTCCCGCTAGTTCTTCTCTTAATAGTTCACCACCCCACACTACCCCCAGAACACAGGCATACCACCTTTCCTACTATCTTACTCACTTTGATAGCCACTTGCACCCAACTCGAGGCCCTCTTCCTCCTCCAACTGTAACCAAAACCTTTTCCACTCTCCTGATCTCTCTCTCTCTCTCTCTCTCTCTCCCCCCCCCCTCTCTTTCTCTAACCTCTCTTGTTCTCTCTCTAAAATAAAGAGGATACCCCTCCTCTCTCTCCCAAACTCACTCCCTCTCTCAAAATTTTACATAAAATTATAAAAATAGAGGAAACAAATATATATATTTTTCTTCCAAATTTCGTCATCTCATCACCACTCGTAAAGATAAAATGATAAAATAATTTAAGTAGTCCTACATATTATTTCAATGTGGTTAAAAAATTACAAATTAAGTACTTGTGCATGTTGTTCCAATGCAACGAGAAAAATCATATGTTTCTCTGGTACAGATATCTGAATGCTTATGCGCACCTTTTAGATGAGTAGGTTAAAGACATACAACCATGGTGTTGCAAAACACCACCCATGTACGCCTTTAAGCAGATGGGCAGACCCAACATATCTTATGCAACCCCTTATATAGAATGACGTCAAGATGCTGCCAAAATTTTATCAAAATATGGACTAATAATAAACTCAAACAAGACGATAAAAACACTTTTGAAAATTAAATTGAATGCTAAATTGATATTAAATCAAATATGGAATATAAAATCATGAAACAAAAATGACTTATAAAATTTAAATTGAATGGACTTATAGTGAACAAGATGCTTGTTAATAAACATAATTGACATGTTTTAAACATTTGGACTATGTTATATCTATATTGAAACAATCAAATCTACTCATTACAAATGCAAGCAAGTATTGAATTCATACTAGTCCTATAAGAGGTTTGCATAGGGCTAACTTACAATTGAGAACAAAATCCAAACTAAATTTGAAAATGAAGTTATATTGGACCTGATAGCTAGCTCATAAGCAAGAGAATCACCCAATAGCTCGTCAACAAGCATGGATGGAACATGTAATTAACTCAATATTTGCTTACATGCATGAACAAGATTTTTCAATGAACATTCAAACAATGTTACATTTTGTTTTGAAATGGTCAAAAGAAACTTAGATTCACACAAGTGGGCATGAAGGCATTATATCAACTAATCTACAGGCAAGAACAAATATTGAACATGATGAACACACAAAGACTTGAAAGCTTATTAACGAGCACGAGGCAAGTAATTAAAATTTAAAGAAATTTAGTAAATCATGGTCTAGATGAAAGTAATAATATAATGTTTTGAATCACAAAAATAATTTAAAACATCTTTACGCCACCTAATGCCCAATATGTGCATGCAAACAAATAGGTGTTAATAGAGTCATTGGGTGAACCATGCACCATGAGGCAATTATATTTGAAATTAATGTCCTGAGATTCATGCAATTAATGAGATGAATTATGTGTTGTATATCATGAGACAAAATTAGTCTAAATATGATGCTTCCATAAGTGCCTAACTACACTTGAGTGATTTACACACTAATTTACATGTTTTATAAGAAATTTTCTAATAGCCTCAAGTGTCTCGAAAAGCACGCAAATCCCTAAAACTACATAAAAAATAGTGAAATAAAAAATAAGCCCATATGTGTCCTGACACGTGCCAAATGTTCAAACATAGTGTTTCAGGATGCTGTGTAGGTTAAGCATAAATAAATTAAAATTTATGTGCATGTGCTCTAACTAATGTATTTGAAAGCCCAATCATTTTTGTCTGGGAATGTTCGGGGGGGGGGTAAAAAAAGTAATCAACTTAAATTAACTCTATTTCGAGAAGTGTACAATATTTTAATAAATTGATGATTATATTAAAAGAATATGTGCTGTTTTGAAAAGCCTAAAATCTAAAATTGAAGCGCGTGCATGGAATTAAGTGGGTTGCTTAACCTATACAACGTAGTTGTAAATCCCACAAAAAATCAATGCAATTCTCCTTCATATGAGAACAAGAGTTGATAATATTAGTTGTAAATCAAGTATTTACTCTTTAAAAGAGAATTTTTATGTTCAAATTTTCATATGGCCATCAAAGATTTTAATCAAGAAATTTCATGTTCAAAAAATTACAAACTCTCTATTTTAAGATTGAATACACAGTTACAAATTCTAGCGATAGACTTAGTCATTTATTAGCAGGCAAACATGGTTGGCAAAATCTTCACCCCAATGATTGTCATGTTAATTGAAAACTTTAGCTAAAGGAGTTATTATCATCAAATTTTCTAAAAGCTTAATATCAATCATCTAAAGTTCAAATTTTAATAATTTTTGAGATATTAAAAAAAAAATATTTAAATCATGAAAATCACTTAAATGAAATTTATCATTAAAATACTTATTGCAAAAAAATTCATCCATCATTCACAATTATTTGTCGTGAGTGAATATTTAGAAAAACTTTAATTTACAAAGGACTCAATTTCATGTAAAGTATATCTCTATGTTAATAAATCTCATGTTAGTAAAAACATGACGCATACCCTCTGTCCATGTGATTTTGTCACTAAATGACATCACAAAAGATAGCAGTTACGATCAAAGCCCTTTGACCGGATGATTTGACCTCTCAATGGCCCCTCTAAATTATGGTTGCAGATGTATCCCGTATATTCTCCAATGGCTTTGGATTCAGCTAAGGTAAACTTAAAGTTCTCTCCTTAGACAAACAACACAGATGTTTGAAGTTTCCTTGGGCGAAGCAACTCATGGCTATTGATAAAGATCCTTCGATCAAGTTAGGTCGACTACCTCCTCTATCTAAGTAGACTAGAGACCATGACAACTTCAGACAACGAAACTATAGGATCTTGAACAGGCACGTCATCATTTTCTCAATCATATGCTTTAAATTAATAATGATGAATTTCTTAAATTTTAAACTCTATTTGGTGTTGTTATATGCTAAGCAACTAGCGACTTAATAATTAACCTAATTTAAAGTTTTCTCTCACTACTATGAGGGATATTTAACTATAGGTGCTTGTGTGTATAAGAAACCTTGAACCAGATCTAAAGTTCACATAAAATGAGCATCAAATCTCTGAATAGTGTCTTATCTACAATATCATCTGCCTTTGAAAGTTTGACTCAGCAAATACAAACTTACTTCATCGAGAGGCCAGACGTGAATTTTTGAAACCCATAAAATCTATCTTAAAATGTCTCCTTATTAGGTGTGGAGTCTAAATTCCCTTAATCTTGAATAAGTTTTGATTTTGATTTTCAAAATCTACCAAACTCAAGATACATTTACACTTAACTTCCAAGATTGACAACTATCAAATTCATATTCATTTATACTTTATTTTTCAATATAATGGCTATTAAATTTTAGATCTATTCACACTTAATAATTCAAATCTACCACTATAAAAGAAATAATAAATGGCTACAAGCATTCATAATCACAGGAAAATAGAGAAAAAAAAGAGATTTGAGAGAATGCAAGTATTTGTAAATCTTCTTCAAGATGGATGTGTTTCTAGCTATAGTTCCGTTAAAAGAATCACATTCTTGAATGAACTCCTATAACAAAGAAAGAGAATAATAGCAGAAGCAATACCATCTCTTTCTCCATGTCCAGCCAATGTATTTATAGCAAGTGGCTGTAGGGAAACCATAAAAAGCATAAGTCAGACAAAAAAAGTGTTGATGCAAATTTTTCTAGCTATAATATCAGTGACGCTCTTTCGGTGATTGAAGATAACAAGTGTGAAAAACAATGAATTCTGAACTTGTTCTAATCATATGTGTTCTAATTTAAACATTATTTTCACGTATGAGACAAATTTTGGTGATTGTGTTTATATAGAAAACAAATCTATATGCAAGATTAGAGAGTCAGGCACTACAAACTTTAGGACACATGACCATGTAGATGTGCCATTGGTTAGAGTTAGCATGTATCAGACTTACAGAAGAATATAACAACCTTAAGGCCTCTTAATGATGAAAGATATAGATTATTTTGTGATTTTGAAGTCTTTAAAATCTATTAAGGGCATGTAAGTTGTCTTTAAGGCACATAGAGTTAGTACACTTTATATATTATAGAGTGCATGTCATATACAACAATATTGACGGTAGTTCATTACAACAAAAATGAAACCAAGCATATGATATTAAGTATCAAAAAAGTGGGAGCTACTATGAAATCTACAGCTAATGAAATCGAAAAAGTAGCGTAGAATGAAGTTTCTCATAAGTAGAAACTTCCAAAGGATAAAATAAGCATTGCAGGAAAGGCAAAGATTTAAAATCAACAAACAACACGACACTAAGGTAAAGTTTATAATAAAAGAATCAAGCAGCTTTTTAGCTGACGGACTGAGGTATTGCAAAGCCACAAATAACATTTACGACTAATGAAAGAAAACGATCATAAAAAAAGTCTTCAAACACAATCTCTAAAAAATATATCAAAAATTTCAACTCCATGTGAGGGATTGTTAAATGTAGAATCGAAATTCCATAATCATCTTAAGTATGTTTAAACTTCATTTTTAATATTGCTAACTTCCAAACTGAAAATCTATCGACATTTGATTTCAAGATTAAGAATAAAGAGTGGTAGCCACCAAATTCTAAATTCATTTACATTTAATACTTCATACCTATCACCTCATGTTAAAGAAATCATATTTTTAGAAAGAGGTAAATTTTTAACATCTAAGTTTATGGTATCTCTATCATACAATATGGTCTCACAAAAAATTTCTATAGAAGGGGACAAAAAGCATAAGAAGAATAAGGTAATCTCATCATCAATAATCATATCAGTATTCTATCAAATCACAATAACAGAGTTAAACCAAGATAATATTTGATGTGTACCTTTTCATATTGAACCAAATACAATCTCTACTTTTAATGATGTTTATAAAAAAAAGGCTTTCGTACATGTATAAAAACTCTAGCTCTTAAGTAAAAACTACTCTCTAGACGTTTCTTTTAAGATTTATGTCAAAAGACATTATCTTCAAAAATAGTAATTAGGTAGACAAAATAAATTTTACATCCATCAATTCTTTATCTTCTTCACACAGTATTATAGATATTTAAAGACCCCATAAATTCCTTTCCTAAATTTTGTTGGATTACTATTCTTCATGACTCAAAACCCTTCAAATGATCAAATATATTGATCTCGCATTTCATGGTCATCATAATTTTGATAAAGCTCTTTAAAAAAAAGCTTACTTCTTATGTGAAAGTACTTGCAAAAGATAAATATGATGAACATACAAAATAATAACAAAGAGATAAAGTACCACAAGAAGATAATAAGATTTACATGATTCAACCAAAATAACTCTAAATTTACAAGAGTGGAGAGAGATTCAAAGTCACTAAAGAGAAGCTCCACAAATGTACAAATAAAAGGGGCACAAGAAAATATTCTTCCTCGGATCCAAATACATCAAAGCTTAGGAGAAAAAAAATCAAATCTCAGCCAAATAAATAGGAAGGGCTCCTAATATCATGTGAAAACTACAAGAATCAATGAGATAATCAATAAAGATATATAAATCTAATCAAAGGATCTTCACCTAAAATCTCCTTAAAAAGGTTTATTCTTTCTTGCCCACTCTCTATTTTGTTTCTCAATAGACTATCAAGGACACATCCATGCTCCATTTCCTATATATAAGAATTTAAGGAGGCAAAGATTCAAAACAAAATCTAGTCAAATAATTAAATTTATATTTAACTTTTGAAATAATTCTTATTAAGAAAGATAATTCAAATAAATTTGTATGCATCCTAAAGCTATCTATTTTTAACTCATAAAGATGTGTGAGAGTATTATGTTTAGTCCACATTAGATAATTTAAAATATATATTTGGTATTGAAATTCAAGTGGTTGGCTCTCACCCATGAGCTTTAGGCTTTTGGCCTAAAAATAGATGTGATCACTAGTGCATCAAACTTATCTCCAGTTCACGCTCTCTAAAAGGCTCAAGAAAATCCTCAATAAGATGACAAATACAACTTCAACATTTAAAGTGGGAAAAAGAATCATGACATTAGCCAAAATACAATTTGGAGGCTCCACTAGCTAGTATCATGTAATTGACTGCAAAAATCTAGTATAAACTGTTGACCTACAACTATGAGCCACTTGAAATTAAATAAATAAGGTGGATTTTAAAATTCCTTAAATCGTGATCCGAACCGATCAAATTCATTTTAATTCGACTTAACGCTCAAAATATTAAATGAATTAAATAAAAATATCAATCAATTAATGATCGATCCAAAAATTAAAATTAATTTTAATGAAATTATGCGATATCGAAGTGAAGCCGACGACGCCTAAACGACCTCCGCTAAAATAAATCCGTCAGCCAAACGTCGAAACCTATCAAACGACACCTTCCGCGGTCGAATCGGCAAAGTATGCGCGAGGGTCGATAATTTAAGCTGACGCGATAATTTAGACTTGAATTTACTTCAACCCGCCATTATTTAAACGACTGATCGCGAAATTGATCGCGCCATTATTCGCACAACAAATACTAAATTGACACCCATATACAGGGTTTGTCAAAAGTAACAAAATCGAAATATTTTAATAAAACGCAATTAAAACGACTAATGCAATTTTAATCAATTACTTTAATCACGAATTCCCTACCTAACCCCGCCCACTCAACCAATCAAGACCACCCTAAAAAAAGGGAAAGTTTGATTTCATGGCTCTAAAGCGTGAAAGGAGGGTTATCCCCTCGTTGACCCTCATTTTTCACGATCCCTCTCTTTCTGCCTTGCCTCCTCTCTCTAAGTTTCGACTGCTTCTTTCTTAAAGCTCACTAGATTCTTCCCTCTCTCTGAAGTTTCGCTCGCTCGATCTCTCTCCTCGAGCGATCTCAGGTTACTTCTGATCAGTTTCTGGCACGGATACTCTGCGATTCTCCTCTCACTCATGAGCCTCGTCTGAGGTAGAAGCGAACCTCCTCATAGCCTCCTTCTCCCTCTCAAGCTCCCAGTTAGCCTCCTTCTCTGCTCAAGCATCGAGCCCCTAGAGCAACCAGAGATCTCGATCCATCCCGATTCCTCTTCCAACCAAACCTCCGTTGTTTCGTTCAATCGAGCTATATTTTGCTATGTGGGTTTTTCTTGAAGGAAATGTAGATTGCTTTCCTCTTCCATTTGTGTTTTATGGTTGGATTTGTTTCCTGGGTTTGCAATAGCATGAAATTAAGGTGATTGGATTTATGCTACAAACTTTCAGTTTGTTGTTTCCTCCTTTCCCTTCGTCTGTCTGTTCCTTTCCACTGGACGCACGAGAAACGCACGGCTCACGGCTTTCTCCTCCTCCTGCTGTGTGACATGTTGGGTTTCGCTTTGCTGTTTTCTCCTTCTAAAGCTGAGCCGAGGGTGTGCATGCTAAAAAATTTCTTTTCTATGGGGAATCAATCATTTTGTCGTTTAATGGGCATAAGCATGAAAATGTTTCTATCTGGGAAAGTTGTTAGTTTGTTGTCTAAAGGCCATGCTTGCTAAAAAAATTTTTTTTATCTAAGGGGAATCAATCATTTTGTTGTTTAATGGGCATAAGCATGCTGAAAATGTTTCTATCTAAGGGGAAAATTGTTAGCTTGTTGTTTAAAGGCGATCCTCTGTAAAAAAAATTTCTTTTCTCTAAGAGGGAATCAATCATTTTGTTGTTTAATGGGCATAAGCATGCCGAAAATATTTCTATCTAAAGGGAAAATTGTTTTGTTGCCTAAAAGGCCATGCTTGCTGAAAAATTTCTTTTCTCTAAGGGGGAATCAATCATTTTGCTATTTAATGGCCAAGGTGCTTGCTGAAAATATTTTTTTACCTAAGAGGAAATTAGATCATTTTGTTGTCTAAGGGCATGATACATGCTGAAATCGTTTTTACCTAAGGGGAAATCCATTGATTGGTTTTTTCTAAAGGGATAAGCATGCTGAAAATATTTTATTAGAGGGAAATTGAATCGATTTGCTTCTAATGTATATGATACATGCTGAAAATATTTCTATCTAAGGGGAAATCAGCTAATATGTTATTTGATGAGTATAAGGCTTGCTAAACTTTCTTATCTAAGGGAAAAATCAATTAGCTCTGAGATATGAGTTCTCCTATGAATTTACGTCACTGCCTCAATTGGTTTCCCATGAAGTGAATTATATATATATCATTCTTCATATGCAAGTTGAAATCAAATTAAATGTGGGATTTGGTATACCACTCTATTATCTATGATTTTTCTTTCTGATATTTGATATGTGATAAGACTGCTCACGCTGTTCCAACGTTACGATATTCGCTCACATTGTTCCAATGCATGAAACTTCATAAACTGCTCACGTTCTAACGCAAGTGAAATATGATTCGCTCACATGTTCCAATGCTACGGAAACTTATGATAAGACTGCTCACGCTTGTTCCAACGTGGCGGAAATAAAGACCCGCTCACATGTTCCAACGCGCGAAACTGGATAGACTGCTCACGCTGTTCCAACGCGCGGAAATATTATAAATACCCGCTCACATCGTTCCAATGCGAAACTGATAAAGACTGCTCACGCTGCTCCAACGCGTGGAAATATGTATAAGACCCGCTCACATCGTTCCAATGCGGCGAAACAGGATAAGACTGCTCACGCTTGTTCCAACGCGTGAAATATCGCTATAAGCACCGCTCACATCGTTCCAACGCGCGGAAACAGAGACTGCTCACGCCGTTCCAACGCGGCGAAATATGCGTTATAAGCACCGCTCACATTGTTCCAACGCTACGGAAACTGTGATAAGACTGCTCACGCTGTTCCAACGCGTGGAAATATGTTTATAAGCACCGCTCACATTGTTCCAATGCGGGAAACTTCGCGATAAAGACTGCTCACGCTCCAACGCGAAATACGCTTATGCACTGCTCACATCGTTCCACGGCGAAACTTGATAAAGACTGCTCACGCTTGTTCCAACGCAGAAATATGTTAAGTACCGCTCACATCGCAACGCGTGAAACTTGATAAGATTGCTCACGCCGTTCCAACGCTATAAATACGCCATATGTACTGCTCACGCTTCCAACATGTATGATAAAACTGCTCACGCTTGTTCAACGCCAGCGAAATGTCAGATCTACCCCATGCACGCCTTTCGGCTGGAAGGCTTAGTCTCCGGCACTCTTATGGGGGATGACAGGAGGTCAAAATTTAAAAAAAAGGGGAAAGGTAAAAAAAAATGCTTAAGTATTTTACGCGATATGCTTATGTGTTTAACTCACTTTCATATATATGACACATGCAACAACTATTCATGCTTAATTTGATAAATGTTGAATCTTTCTAGTCCCCTTTACATGCTTAACTGTATGAAGGGCGATAGATACAAATACGTGCTTACGTCATGACACGATATTTGTTGATGCCGGTTCTAATATCCCACTTAGCTTGATATGATATTAGACACGCTTAGAACACATGCTTAAATACATGTTTAACATGTTATCTTTACTATATGTCCATTTTCACATCGATCACACATGATTATGGAAACATGGCAAAAAAAAAAAAAAAAAAGATGATAGAAGCATACATGAAACAAACATTTGACACGACATCCATCATAAAAATACCAAAAAAAAAAAAAATGGAAATTGCTAAAGGAAGGAGAAGGGTAAAACTTACAAATCTTTATGACACAACTTAGTTTCTCTTCGAGAGAACTCAAACTTGTGAAATCAAGGGAGAGAAGGAAAGAATGAGAGTGTGTGAGGATTTTATGAGAAGGAATTCCCCTTATTTATAGATTTTCTACCTCCTCTTTTCTCATCTATGGCTATCATCTCGACACATATGGCTCATTACAAAAAATGCAGCGAGCCATCTGGTAATGTCATGTTGCATGCACACGCATGGACACGTGGCATGCCCCATATCCTTATCTTTTTTTTTCTTTGAAGAAAATAAAGTCTTGCCACGATAAATTTAATGAGTATTTGTCCCCCACTTACTGAGTCAGATGTGAGGAGGTGAATTTTAATTAATCCACTCCTTTTAAATGAAATACAACTACTCATATTTTTATATTCCCTCCCTTATCAAGAGAAATAAATGCTTGATATTTGATCATATGCCTTCAAATAATTATTTCACTATGATTTAAACATAAAGAGTGTAAATCAAATTGACTCATTTTGCCTATTACCTTACTTTATGATCATATTCTAAATCATTAGCCTTTACGTTGGTGATTAACAGAGACAATTAAATCAAATGCTATTTTTAGGCCCATTACTTTATGATCATATGCCTCTAAATCAATTATTTTCACCTTTACGTGATTCTATAAAGAGAGGCTATTTCAAATCAAAGCCTATTTTATTCCATTACCTTACTTATGATCATATGCCTCCAAATCAATTATTTTCATTTTGTTTTGATTACATAAGAAGGTGATCTTGGCTCAAAACAAATGCTTTAATATTTTGCCTTATTACATATGGTCATACGTCAAATCAATTATTTTTATGTTTTTGTTGATTTTGTATATAAAGGAGGTGATCTTGCTCAAAACAAATGCCTAAATCCACTTTTAAGCTATGTCTACATATTATTATACGCTTCCAAATGATTTATTTCATTTCCTATATCCTCGCTGATTTAAAAGAGGTCATTTGTCTAAATGAACTACAAGATATTCTCAATCAAATGCTTATATCTATCTTATCTATCGATCCACTTGCTTGAATAAGCTTCTAAAATGCTCAAATTCAAGATGAGAAGATGCTTATACTTCGGTTGTCTTCTGACGTCCGCTAACAAAACCTAAAAATCTCTATCAAAACTCATGCTTTATACAGTCAAATAAAAACAAAGATGTTATACACATCCGCTTGTCTTTGAGTCCGTTAACAAAACTAAAATGTTATATAAAACCTAAAAACAAATTCACATTTCAACTGACGCTTTAATGTTCGTACAACATTTTAAAAGAATGATATTCGTATGTATGTTGAAATGTTCAAACACAGTGACATGCAAGTTAGGTATAAAACGAAAGAACAGATGTTATACTTGGTTGTCTTGACCGGCCGCTAACAAAACCCAAAATGCCATATCAAACCTAAACTTCAAATTGAACTTATATTTCAATCTGACATTTACATGTCCATACAACATTTTAAGAATCAGTATGTATGTTAAAATGTCAAACGCATGTGCGCATAATACAAAAGAACAGATGTTACACTTCCGGTTTCTTGACCGTCCCGTTAACAAAACCTAAAATCTAATGACGCTATGAAAATCTAAAGTTAATCACTCAAACGACTAAAGATAAATCTATCATGCACATTCTTGAAGTTCAAGATCAAGAAGAAAGTCTCAAACCCATCCTCTATCTAGAGTTTGGAACGATAGATTCAAATAATTAATCTAGATCCGATCCTCGTAGAAGATAATGACATCTATACTTCATTTGGTCTTCGACCGTCAAGTTAACAAAACCTAAAATCCCATATATCAAAACTTATGCTTGCATTACAATCAAGTCGATAAAAGAATGATGCTACACTCTGCTTGGTCCAGACCGTCCAAGTTAACAAAACTCAAAAATCAAAATTGATGAAAACTTCAACATTGGGACATCTTAATGTCCATTTTCGAAAGATATCCGTATGACGCCGAGTAATACTAAGTCAAATAAAAACAGATGCTATAATCGGTTTTCTGACGGGTCCGTTAACAAAACCTAAAAATTTGATATTATAAAAATTTCAAATTAATAATATCCGAAGTTAATTGCCATATAGATACAAGATATGAATCAATCGACATACTTCTAAAATTCAAATCCTCGTGAAGAAAAGTCCCAAACCCGATCCTCTATGTTCAAACTAGAGACAAGGAAGGATTATACTTGAGACAATGAATTCACCCATCCTCAGAAAACCGTAGCAGTAGAAGCCTATCAATCGAATTAACCCTGGATCGGTAAGGTAATTATAATTAAAATTTCGATAAATGATCATATATTCAAATCTAAAATCAATCATAAAATGATCAAAATTCAAAGAAAATACAAAATATAAATAAAATGAAATGAATTATTTAAAAAATAATAATAAAAATAAAAATCAATCCACCCTCCGAATTGTTTCTGTGACAAATTAAGAAAACTTTGCTCATTAAATGCCAAATTAAATACATAACTACCTTCACACTCAAATATTCCTAAAGCGTAGACGCGCGTGTCCTCGTCCTGGTTTTGCGATATGGCACCACATAAATGCGGTTACGACTGAGCCCTGACCGTGGTTCACGCGATATGACCACTAAATTTGGCCACCAGATGTTCTTAACGGTTCTTCGAAATGGAAATGAATGTATTTGGTCATGTCTATGTCGTCGACTTATATTTGTCCCCTGGGACAAACTCCACCCCAGTCTACAAGGACACCTTGGACGACGAACCCATGTGTTCCGACAAGGATCCACCGTGTCGACTACCTCCTCGACTAAGGAATGCGATCGCGACCGGATGACTAACCATGGGATCTTGATCGCGCTACATCGCTCCCACAAAAGTTTTAAGTTAAAATAATAAATTTCATAAGTTTTAAACTCCACTCACTGCAATTATATACTGCTCTTTAACGATTCATTGACTAGCCTTAATCGAAAGTGCTTTCTCAAGATGGAGTGGGTAATTAACTATGCTTTATAGAAACCCGAATCCAGTATAAAAAAGTTCTCACCAAATGAGAACGAAATCTGGTAGGTCTTATCTACTATTCATCTTCCAAATTATCATTACACTTAAACAACTCTTTCCTTCTTTCCGAAAGATGTCGGTGGCGAATTTTCGGATCCCACATAAACTAACATATAATATTCTTAATTGGAATTCCAACCACTGTAATGAATAATCAATATATGATTCAAACATTCATTAAGCAAGCGAACTTCATTTATAGTTAACATGCAGCAAACAAGCATAACATGATAAACACCTAAAAGCTGGCTAGGAGAACCCTCAATAATTGCAGAAAGGAAACCGAAGGAAACAGTATACTAACGTGCAATTTGAATTCAACATGCATAAGAATATTTTTAGAATTAGATAAATTTAAGAATATAGAACCAAAGGCAAAATCATTTTCATGCGGAACAACATCCAATGGAGGAATCTCAGTATGTACTTCCTCAGATGCATAAAATCAAGCTCTTGCCTTCAAACTCAAGTTTGGATTCAAACTGAAATCCATATTTTGTTTAAGGCCTACGTAAGTGCTCTAGTGCAGGTTCAGATTTAAGCTCTAATCTAGGGATCATCATGCATATGATAACTCTTTTAATTTAGGGCCAGCATCAAGAGGATGTTCATGAATTACAATATCCTTAATAAAAACATCCTTGGAGCAAAATAAAAAACTAAATTGGCAAGTTACAGTTTGCATGTGTAAAAACTAAAAAGGGCTTATAGATTAGCACTGTTAAGCAAGTTCATCATAGTAACAATCCAAAAAACAGATAAACATGCCCAACTTAGAAAATGCTTAAGAATGAAATTTCAATCAGCATAAAAATGTGGGATCGACAATGCAAAAAACAAATTCAAGCCAGCAGTCCATCCAAATCAATTTCACAACATCGTAGAGGAAGCCACAGAAAACATAGAGACAAGTGCTGGCAAGCAAGCCAACTGACTTGCACCTCTGATCTTTTGGTGTGGTGCTTAATTACTAAAAATCGTGAAGTATTAGGATTTAAAGGGTAAGTAGAGGATTTTGCCTCAAGGGAAACAAGCCTCGAAATGTCCTAGTAGAAAGGTATCTTGAGATGTCCCTCTAGATATCCCTCAAACTTTGGCTAAACATGGTTATGGTTTACTTCTTGTTAGGTGGTTTACCTAAGACAAAAAAGGAAATGGACAAAAAAATTCTTCCCAATAATGTATGATCTAACCTAATGATATCTCTTACTGGAGATTAGTGGTACTTGTTAGTTATGTTCTGCCTTACTGGTCATGATGAAATACCCAGTATTCAATATTATTATAAAAAGATAAATAGATGTGCTAAACAAGAATAACATGATTTGCAGCCTAAATGAAATATTGTGTTAAAGTTATAATTTGATGATTGAATGTCTTGGAATACAGAATTTACGTTTACTAATGTCAAGAATGAAGTATCGTAGTTATCTCATGATGCTGGCAGTAATTTTAATGTAACAAAATAATTAATCTCAATTAAGAACTATGATAAACCAGGTAGCGCATTGCAAAATAACTACTATAACAGTGAAGATTAGCATGATCCTATGCATGACAATAACTTCAATCCAAACAAAATACAATCAAACTTTCAAGTTGATGTCAAATACCTAAAACACAAAACACACTCTAGACTTTGACTTGAAATTGATATCGTTAATGCTTAAGATCTGAATTCCTTAAGAAACAGTGGACAAAGAAGAAAGCTAATGCCAAACGCCTAGGTTATAATTATTTCAATGGAGACTAAAATAATCCTATGAATGACAAGCAATTTCAATCCACACAAAATGCAATCAAACTTTCAAGTTGATGTCAAATACCTAAAACATAAAACACGCCCAAGACTTTGACATAAAATTGATAATGTTAATGCTAAGGTCCAAATTCCTTAAGAAACAATGGACGATGAATAATATGAAGAAATTTTCCCTGCAGATGAATAAGATATGGATGGTTCATAAAAATCAATCCGTTGAACAGGTGCACGATTATCTTCTCTCCATTTTTCCCCCTATTAATAAAAGCGGGCATCTCGTTCGTATGTAACGAGGGAGAAAATATGTATTGGTATTCATGCATGACAAAATAAAAGGAGGATTCAATATTGTTCACTAGAATGAGGATGTCATCAGTTAGAGCAACATATGGTGGAGATTGGTTAGGCTGATCTAAAATGGCTTGGTTTTTTGAATTTGAAATGGATAAGTTTTAATGAGACAACTGCTTAGTTGATATGCAATGGCTTGGTCTTTTAAATTGAGTTGGGTAGATTAAGATGAGATGTAGAAAGTTTATTAACATATTTATTGTAAATTATGAGTGGTTTTAGTTTGTTAGAACTTCAAACTCTTTGAAATTGTTAGGAGATGATCACATTTAGATACAAATAAAAAGTTGAAAGTTTGTTATGCAGTTAGATTTGGGTTGGTTCATATTTCTTATTTAAATGGAAATTTCGTAGGAGGTGATTGGAAGAAATGGGAGGTTATGCACTATTTCTAGCAATTTCTTCTTCTTGAAGATGATAGCTTCTTCCCTTGTGACATTCTTCTCTGCAACTTCCTATAATTACTAATTAATTGTAAACTCCCTAGTTCTTGACTTCCCCTATCTTCATTTTGATCCATGACTCTATAGCTCCCTCTTGGCCTTTTGTTGCATCGGATACAAGACTTGGAGCTTGTTGTGCGATCAAGTATATGATTCCTGTAGATTCTTATGCTATTTGTGATAACTCTTTGTTGTAGTATTTGACAAATCCTAAAATTGGTCTTCTGTAGCTTTTGTTTATCAGGTAACAAACATATCTGATTTTAAGGCATTGTTTCTCAATAACTACAAATCACAAGAAAAAAATTGTAATTATCATTATAAATAGTAGTCTTCGGCCAATACAAAAAATTATTAAGTTATGTAAATGAATTTACAATAGAAGATTTTCTCCTTCTACTACTACTACAACTACTACTACTACTACTACAAGCTTTTATCCCACTATATGGGGTCGAACATGAATCCTTCTTCTCCAATGTGTCCTATTAAGTGTCAAATTCTCATTTAGTTCTAATAAAATAAGATCATTTTTTATATTACCTAAGGGGTGTTTGGCAATAGATTGGATTTATTTTAAGTAGGATTTAGTAAATCCAGTATATCTAGATTCAAGAACACGAGATGTTAAAGTGTTTGCAGATTTATTAAATCGCTAAATACGTAAAAATATTTGGTAAGTTATATAAGGATTTAAGTCTATTATAATTAAATAATAATATTTTTAAAATATGAAAATAAATAAACAAAAGAATATAATATTAAAATTAAAATTCATCATTTAACAAAGATAGCATGTTCATTACAAAATATAAATAAACATTACATTATTTGGATCTAATAAATTTTTCTGCTCATAATACAATTGAATTTTTCAACTCTTTCAAAATGTCACGAATGACTACTTCCCTATATAAAAAATTGTATTAAAACTATATAATCAAATGTTATATTTTCTTAATGTTACTTTTTTTTTCTTACATCAGTAGTATCACATGTCCTCAAATCATCTCCGAACTCTTTCGCCAATAGTTGCATGCACATCGTCTTCATCATCTACTGGCCACCTCCTAAGTCTATCATGTTGATTGCTTAGATATTAAAGTAATAATCATCTCCATGATAACCACCAATAAAATTGTGTAGACCCACATGCAATTACAATGTCACCGCACAATCAAAGGAAATTTACATGTGAGTCAAGACCTCAAATCTTTCTTTCCAAATCCCAAAGTTCTCTCCACCACATTCCACAGGCATAAACGATGGTTAAGCAACATTCTCAGATATCTATATGTTTCCACGGTGATAACGAAAAGCTCTAAATGGTGCAATAAATTTATCAGATTCGTAAATCAATCAACTAAGTAATACTTCCTCGGAACACGAAAAGCGCCTTGCTCAACCGACCAACGTAAAACTCATATTCACAGATTCTTCCCAACCGCTAGATAAACAAATTGACGATCAAATGAAACAGCACATGACATTTTGTGAAGTGAATGTTTATTACGATATTCGCTTTGCCGTGAATTGACAAATCGCGGTACATGTGTTCCATTCGATTGCACTACAGCATCAAAATGGATGGAATTGGGATTACCCAATACAAATGAATGACAATCAGGCGCAGTTGATGAACTCATCTGATAATGAAACGATACTTGCAACACCGATTGAAGTATACTCATCGCTTCTAATGAATGGAAAAATTCACAAAGCATTATGCGCATGTGCAACACCTCTTAAAAAAATGCCTAATTGTTCTGCCGCAATCATGTTTCTTGTGTCAATTAATAATCCTCAACTAACCAAAAGATATCTAAGATGTATAAATGTCTGTGTTGATAACCTAAAGCAAATGTAAGAACATAGTGGATGTCCGTTAAGAATATCAAGTACGTATTGATGTCCAGTGTATTGTCTATCAAACATAGGTCTCTGAATGTAACCTTGTTCATTGGGTGCTTGAGCATTATCATCGATAATAGATAGGAGCAACGCATTGATAGCGTCCGTCATCTCTAGGAAATTGTCAATTAAAGAACAAACTGGATCTGGTAGCCCTCTTCTAGCATTATATTATATTTTTGTGTAATTACCAAAGTATAAGATGTCACATCAGATGCATTACAGATAATAGGTTAGGTTCTCAATAAATTGCATCAAAATTACAGAACAAGTTCGAAGCAAAATAACAAGTTAACAAGAACAAAGCAAAATTACACTAAATTAAGAGGAGCCTGTGACCGAAGCAAAATTAAAGCGATAAATAATTTGGCTGGAGCAATAAAATGCTAGCAACAAAAATTAATTCTGCGAATTTAGCAAAAGTCTTAACGATCCATAAGCGTGGATGAGTTACGATTATGTGTTATCACGACTTACGTATCATCTTCCGCACCGTTAGGTATAACTTTCTTGTCACCAATTCTTGATCAGCGTCGATCCACGAGTAAATTATCAATTGAGATGTTGTACAAGTGGATACTTTGGTCGACAATCATCCATCTTATGACAATATTTATTCATACCGACGAATTTCTTCGCTTTCAACATTTTATTAAGCATGTTCTCAGTAATATTTCCCGCCCGTTTCTTCGCTCTTCGGCGATTTTGTTGATTGTCACTTGATGATCGCTTTGGCTTAGGTTGATCATTAGGAGTGCGGTCTAAGTGAGTCATAAAGTCCCCTGTCTCTCCTATTGCTTCCCCCACAAAATTAATTCCGTGGCTAGACATGAAATTATCAATAACCGGCTCTGCCGCATGGTTATCTGTTGATTCGGTTTCAGTATCTCCTCTTGATGTATTGCTTCGTGTTGAGCGTGCATGTGTACCCGTTGCGACATTATCACCACAAATCTTTTCAAATATATGGTACTGTTGAAAGGGGTTTCGTCTAAAGCGTCGCATTTTTGAATTTTCCTGTTTTGATTAAATGAAATTCATCATTAGATTTTCAGTTTTAATAAAGTAGATATCTAAATCTTGACTGAATAAACTAACTTACCCAAATCACCTCTTCTCATATTTCATCTAACCGTATATTCAACGCTCATCCCAACCCATCCACTTCTAGTTACTGATAACATCATACCTAAGTCTTTCATGTTCTTATACCGCTGTCATAATAATGGTTGTGTACTTTGTTCCCAATTTTCTATTTAACGTAAGAACTACCTCATGCCATTTGCTCTCCTTATTACACCGCTTTGCACAAATTGTTCCTAGAGTATGTCCAAAATCACATTATGATGTTCGTGCCATTTAGGAACCTACTAATCGCTTGTATTCTCTCTACGAGTTGGTAAATCATCTCCTACATTAATGTGAGAACTTGTGGAAGCGCGATCTTTAGATTTTCCCTTTAAAAAACCTTTCATATCTACAAGTAGAATTGAAATTTCAGTATGAATAAAACAATGACGGCTATATTGGCAGGATAATATTATTGAAATTAAATTTGCCTCACACGAATAACAAATGTCTTGTTTTCGACGCACGGTATTAAAATGGACGATGTTCACACTGATCACGCAGATCACCAACATTGATAATTTCTAAGACCTTAACGCGACATCGAATAGTTCTATTTCAAAGTGCATTTTATAAATTTCTTGAAAGAATCAACTGCTTTGTAAATGTTTACGATATTCTAATATATATTTTAAAATCAAAAAATTTATTTAAGAAGTAATATATTGACAACATGCAGGATGATTTTGAAGAAATGTACAATTACTGTCTTATCTCTAGTGTTGTTCAGGTTCTGTAAAGTATTGTTTCTTCAAAGTATTATAATAAATAGGTCATTTTAAACTATTGTTAATGTTCTTCAAACCACTATTATTCATGTTATTCAAACTTTTTCAGCTTTCAAGAACTTTAAAGTGCTAGTAGTAAAAGAAGCTGGCGTGTTTATACAGAATCTCCATAACGATTGTGGTAGAGAATGAAACTCACAAGAATTTTTTAATTTTTGTAAGGAGCATGGAATCCAAAGACAACTTACAACAAATTTTATATAGTTTATCAAATCTTTGGACAATGCACATAAAATAATGAACAACAATTAATAGTTTATCTAACATTTATCAAAATTTTTATGATGCTAATTTTATTAAATTTTTTTAATTTCAGTCTTCCTTTGTAATGAAAGAAAAATGGATTATTAACAATATCTTTCATAAAATTGTTAAATTTGATTGAAAGAAAATGAAAGATTAAGCCTCCCATCTCATCTAATATTTATTTATATATATTACTGGAAAACGACAATCTACAAATTTGGAGTTTATATATTTCTATATCTTTTTGCTTATTACATGCTAATCTTTTATTTAATTTAAAAATTAAACACTTTAAAAAAAATTAAAGAGGGAATAAATGTAATTCGCAAATAATAACCTTAAAAATTATTAACTATGCAAGAAATCAGGTACCTATGAATGTACATTAATTCATAACACTAATAGATATACTTACTAAATGTTTTCTGGATACTTGCATAGTTTCTAATCTTTCACTTAAAATTTTTGATACAATGAATTTAATATAAATAAACTTGATTCTAAAGCCATCACGTGTATTTTTTTTCTCGAGTATGAAGCTAATCAAAAGGGAATAAATGTAATTCGCCTTATAAAGAAAATATTTGTACCAGAATATCACTTTCTTAAAACCTTCTTCTGAAAAAATCCCCTTCAAAGGAGATGGAAGATTAAAACAATTTTAATATTATTTTTTATAAATTTCGCTAACTATTTAATACCACCAACATTCATAGTGTCAATATCAACCACAAAACATCCCATTAAAATATGCATTTACTCTCGAAGGAAGTACATATCAAAAAAAGTAAAATCATCTTACCTCTTAAAACTTCTCATGAAATCTACTTGAAGAGGCTGGAACCATGTTGGCTCAATGGTGAGCAAATGCCCACCTAAATTTTTTCTTCCTTAAGAAAACGTTATTTCTTAGGAGTTTACCCACCCTTAATTTATAACCAATTATCACAGTAAAATGCCCAACTTAACTCCTTACTCATAAAGGACTAATTAATTAATTAAAATAAAAACCCATAGGCTATATATCTCACATTCATATCTACTTATATTTTTCTATTATAAATTTATGATTATCTTACTAATTGTTAATGTCTTTTTCTCGAAAAATACTAATTTTATGTATTTTTATTCATTTAAATATTTCATTATTATTATCATTATTTAATTTTTATATTCACTTAAAATTTTTCCCATCCTGCAAAAAAGGATTGGTTCTGCCCCTACTACCTAAACTAGATAGATTCTTAAACTCTTCTTTCATGTGATTATGCATAGCATTCTCTAGAAAAGAGACATGACCAATCTTGGTCTCCAGCCTTATAGAAATTAAAATTAGGAAGATGAAAGAAGAGGCCTATTAATAATCCAAAATGGAGATAGATGTGAGAAGTTATTCAAAGATCAAAGGATGCCATCAATGTGGATATAAATCAATGTTCAATATCGCATATCGATCTAATGGACCCATCAAAAAGTATAAAGCACAGCTGATTGCAAAAAAATTCACCTAAACTTATAGGATCAACTATTTTAAAACATTTGCTCTTATGACAAAACATAATAACCATTATCCTTTCAATAATAATCAACCTAAACTGACTACTTCACTAATTGGATGTTAAAAATGCATCCTTGAATGATGACATAAATGAAAAAGTCTACATAAACCCTCATCTAGAATTAGTGACTCTAAAACAATAAACTTAGCTAACAATTAGAAGAAATCTATTTATCAGCTCAAACAAGCTTTACTCGATCACACCTTATTCAATAAACACAAGGATGATAAGTCTCTATCATACTAATTATATGTATTGATGACACCATTGTTATAGGAGATTATGAATTACCTAGAAGAATAAAATTGACAATGGAGTTCAGAAGCATAGACTTTAGACATTTTAAGTATTTTTTGAAAATGAAAATCTCTTAAATAAAACTTGGCCTCATCATCACTTAAAGAATGTTCTAGGACTCTTCAATAGCTTAACTGAAAGTAAACCAATTGACACTTCAACTCATTCTCATATAAATTGAGCTATGTTAGCACCAGTTCTCTAATGGATAAAGATATCAAAGGTTGATGGAGAAATTCATATATTTGGCTTAAACCAAACATGACATAGCCTTTGTTGTGAGTTTGGTAAATCAGTTTATGCATAATTCTTATGAAGAATATATGATTGTTAATGATGGGATTCTCAAATACCTAAAAAAAAAAATGAAAGGGAACTTTACTTTAAAAGAGGAGAATCCAAAATTATAAAAGTATGCATTCATGTTGATTTGGCAAAGGCGAGTTGCAAAGATCCAGTTCTAGATATTGAACATATATGTGGGCTAACTTTGTAACCTCAAAAAGTAAAAAATAACATATAGCGGTAAGGAGTAATCAAAACCAAGACTCCATCATTGGTCATTGGATCAATGAATTAATCAGGCCGAAACTACTCCAAAAAAAATACTTCAGTTAACTATCAAGACTAGTATTATATTGTAACAATAAAGTTGCTATTAGTATAGCATATGATCATATCCATCATGATTGGACCAAAATATGGAAATAAATCAACATTATATCAAAGGAAAAAAATCCAAAATAGAGATTTATGTATTTTATATACTCTTTTATGTTGAAACTGCCAACATACTAAACAAATGATTGACTAGATCCCTATTCAAAACTATTAAGTGACAAGCTTAGTCTGTTGGATGTACAAATTATTGAGGGGACTGTTAAAGATTTTGTCGTTTTTTCAGGATTAAAAAAAAAATCTTATTAGCAGTATTTGAAAGGTTGATTACTAGCAAGCAACCTAAAGGCAGATTTCAAAAACCAATCGTAGCTAATGGGCTGACAAATATGGCATGGCAGCTGCAACAATAATGGAAGAGCATCCCCTTAACCCTCAAATTGATTACAATGGCAATAGACATCCAACGGATTACTAGCTTGGAGTTTATGGCCTATACTGATCCAATAGTTTTTTAATGTACTCTTCATTGTAGTATTTTTTTTATTTCTAACTTAAATGTAAATTATTTATTCTTAGAATTAGTTTGGATGCCTGAAAAAGAAATGCAGTGTAAATGAAATGTAGTATATTTTGAATACTTTATAATCGTTTGGTTCAAAATCCTATAAATACAGGGATTTGTTTTATCTTGTTTGGCAAAGTGAATGTAATGTAATATATTCGTTAATCGATGAAGAGGAAGAAAATGGCGATACCAATGACCGATAGTGATTGTATCGGTAATGGCGCAAAAAGATCAACGTCAATAGCGGTCACCGGTAATGCAGAGAATGTGTGGTGGACGTGGAGGCGACAATGGTCGATGATCGCGCAGTACAATAGTAATCTCGATACCGATAATGATGGTGATGAGCAGAGGCACCCAGTTAAAGCAGGCTGATGGCATAAGTGAAGAATGATGAACGGAAACAATAAAACCCGCGAATGTACCGTCGGGAGTGGCAGGTTTACAATTGGTGGCATGGCGGCAATGGCAATGATGCGCAAAGTATGGCGGTGGCATGGGTAAGTGGTATGGTGGTGCGGCCCGGACCGAGCGATGGGTGGTGGTTGTTGGTGGTACCAAAGACCTCGTTAATAAAGCAAAAGAAGTGGTAGTCAACGGTGGTGATGGTGGTGGCAATGACCAGTGGTCGATGACTGGAGACAATAGGTGATGGCCAGTAGCCAAGAGGCGAAGGTGTAATCGGCCAGTGTCGATAGACGGTGGTGGGCAGCTGACGATGAGGTCCTCACTTTACAGTGAGAGGTGCATTTGAAATTCGCCCACATTGAGCAAATTCCAAATGCATTGAATTTGAACTAAATGATAAATTTAAAATGCACTAAAATTTTACATTGCAATCTAAATTCATCAAACCAAACACTAGAATTTCTAAAACTCCTACATTCCAAATACAATACACTCATTTTGTAGCAAACCAAACAACCCCCTTAGTAAAACTCTAAAATTAGAACTATATTTTATCCAAATAAATAACATGAGTATTTCCATTTTTCTCCGAACTTCTCTTTTACTTCTTTTTTTTTCCTTACACTCATCTACTTATATTCACATATCTATCATTACCCGAGCTTGGAATACCGAAGAACGATCGGACGGATAAAAGAAAACATTTCTATAACTATTCCAATATAAATTTAAAGTCCAACTATACAATTATAAAAGAGCTACTAATCCACAATGATTTAAAATTTATCCATACATAAATGTTTTAATACGATGTGAAAAATATAACATAACTCAACATAATTCCGACATAAATACCTAGCCTTATAAGAAATACGACTTTCCCTTCTATCATTTAATTAGAGGATTAAAAAAAGATTATGCACAATAACAATATATTCAAATGGGCCAATTACGCTATTACACTATAAGTAAGAAGAAAGAATCCAGATGACGCTATCACAAGCAATAAAAGAAAAATAATCTTCAAACAATCAATCATAGGATAAGTATGCATAAACATTTAACAATAAAGATACGTGTCAGATACATAAACATTTAACAAGAAGATATGAACTTTTACTTTATCACCCGGCCCATGAGTCACCGAAATACTCATTCAAAGAACAAGAGATTCATTACCATTATTGTCATTTCATTTCTTTAATTATTTTCACAATTTCATCTTGAATCATATTTGACAAGTGCATATCAGGGGCACTGGAACTCAAACTTCAACATACATTCATAAAGATAATCATATCATTACCACATTAATTCATAATTAGAATAAATCAAATGAAATTTTAAAATGAATGCTATACGATCAAGATTCGCAGATTATCCAACACAAGAAAGAACTATTCACAATTTATATAAAAGTAGGAAAATCATCACGTAAGGGGAACATAAAAAATCATCTAAACACGCATTTCATCACGTGAAAGTAAAGACATTTTACCATAAATGTAATAACATAATTACCCACTTTTAACTCATAGCTTCCTCGAACCTCCTTTCCTTTAACGCTTCCTTCCTTAAGTGAAATCCCTATAACATAAAATATTAAGATTAAAGTGACTTTATATATAAGATTAATTGATTATCATACCCCTTAAATGATTCTAACTGATTAACGATAATATAAACTTTTCTTTATAATATAACATGTATTTCCATTCTCCTAAATTTAATACTCCTCTTTTCTTATTTATTTATTTTTTTTTTGTGTGTCTTCCAGTTATTACAATATCTATGCCTTTCCTAATACTTCAACAATGGCAAAAGGCACACCATATTACAAAATAAAAAACTATAATAGTTTTAGCACTAAAATTATTAGATGATTCCAAACTTAAAATACAGAAGGGTAAATCAACATGCAAGAAGAAACACATCCAAATTCATTTAATATTCCACATTATGATTGATAAAGAGATGCAATGTGCAAGGAATTAATAATATAACCTAACACAAAAGAATGCATCTAATATAACGTGTATGTATGCACCCATAATAGTATAATAAATCTCAATAACAACTTATCAATAGCAATCTCATGTAAAGTAAACATTTCATATCATTTTACAATCAATATCCATGCATCTACATAAAAAGCAATCACTTGGTATGCCCAACAAAAGTAAACCCATATGAGGTCCTTATTTATGCAAGAAATTTTAAACCTAGTGTTGAATCCATATTTGTCCGTGGAGATGAAGTCAGACCTTACTAGAGACTCATTGAGAGAAGGACTAGACGAGAAAGGGTAAGTACTACAGTAAGTGTGAAAGAAGAACAACAAGAATCAATGCCCGAGTAAAACAGTATGGAATAAATATCATTATTAAGAATGCAAGTATAGAAAGCAATACTCCAAAAGCTCAATCCATCCTCTACATAGGGTTTAAGGGTATGAAAACCACATCTCTATTACAAATATGAAAGTTACAATAAATATGATAAATGTACAAACTATATTCAAATATTTTTGGCATACTCATTGTGTACTCACCATATCTTTGGAGGTTGGATGAGTATGTGATGCCAAGTGAAAAATCCTTTGGAAGTAGTCACCCACGTGAGGTGAGTGCTACTATAGTAGTCACCTATATGGGGCGAGTCTTCTTATAGTGTTTGCCTACATTTCTTTGGGTGAGCTCAAACTGCCTAGTGGTTATGAGGTGGCGAGTCTCCAAAATATCGATGGTCTCCTTTAATGTGATCTTTACAACTTTGCTTGCACATGAGGCCTATTTTCTGGCTTCTTATCTACTGGTGAGTGTTCTTGTTAGCTTTTGATTGTATATTTAGCTCCCCGATTCTATTGCCTTTTATAGAGGTGACTTGCAAAAGAATAGGAGAATTAAAAATAAAATTGTTGTCAAGTCAATTATCACCATTATTAAGAATATTGGCCACTATTGACTGATGATGTCATCTCTTATGCACAACCTAAGTTGAATATCAAGGCAGATGACAGGACTGATTAAAAAAAAACTTAAACACATCCAATAGAATATAAACTACACAATATTTTTCAATCTTATAAGAGTCCCTACAAATCCAAATCGCATTTAACAAATTTGTCTACAAATATAAATCATCCATCAACTAAAGTCATATAAAACATAATCTAAAATATAAACTAACATAGTCTATCTCAAGTCCTCTACCATATAACATATCCCTCCCTTCTATCTTCTATTTTAAAGAAATTTAAAAAATATACAAAAAAATTTGCAAATGAATAATATTATCAATGGATAAATTATATTTTTACATTATAGTAAAATAAGATGACATGATTAATATGCATGACATATCTACTATAAACATAAGCATTATGTAAAAAGAGCGTTTCAATAATCCAAGATATAAGAGGATGAAAATGAATATTTCTTAGAAATTTTATTTTCTAATTTATCAATTATTATAGGAGTCGCCGCCTAAAACCTATTTCTAGAAGAAAACCTTTTCCAAAACTCATCCAAATGACAAGTAACCATTTTCATTTACCTTCTGACGTACATTTCAAGGCTCGCCAAGCACTATGTGAGTAACTCCATTTTCGCAAGATACACATTTATAACATGTAATTTACGAAGTATCCATAAAAAAAGAAATCAATTAATTTTATATCATAATATAAATAACATCATCTAATATTCAGGTTGTTCATTCAATATAGAAAAGATAAGAAAATAAATTATAATTTGAAATACGGAGACAATTTAAAATATAAAGACAATTTATAATTGTATACCAATACATTCCATCACATGAAAATAAGTAAACTTTTACTATAACTGTAAAACATAATTACCCACTTTAGTATAAAGCTTCTTCTTGAATCTCCTTCCCTTTAAAACTTCTTTCTTTAATTTGAGTACATATAAAATAAATATATTGATTTGATCAATATTTGAAAGTAATTTATTTTATTTTATTTTTTTGTTTACATATCATTGACGACATTTAGAGTGAAGCTTTCAATTTCTCCATCTTGACATGAACTCCTACATTAAGATTCCTTAAGACACTTCTAAATGACATGAACACATAACCTAACCCTAGAAACTTAGAAGAGTTAGCCATAAGAATAAGTTATGTCTTAAGAGTATTAGGAGGACTTGTCTACCCTATAGCTTATACTCAATCCTGGCTTCCCTCCTTCAAACCAATCCAAATCAAATTATAAGTCAATTCCAAAAATCAAATCTCAAATCAATTTCAACTCAATTGATTTTCTCAAATCATAAATCAATTCCAAAACTCAAATCTCAAATCAATTCCAAAACTCAAATCTCAAATTAATTCCAACTCAATTGATTTTCTCAAATCATAAATCAATTTCAAAATCCAAATCATGAATCAATTCCAAATGATTGAAACCTATGATCAATTCCAAAATCTTGCCTATGCCCTTTAATTTGATCTTATGGACTTAGCTCAAATCAAACCCAAATTACTCTAAACTCAAAAGATTTTCTCATAACTCATTTATATTCTCATTTATATTCATAAATATAAATGAAATATAAATTCAAATAACCAAAACTAAATTCAAAACTTAAATCCAAATCTAACTTTAATCCAACTTATACTCTTTCAAGTCAAATCCTTGAACTTAGCCAAACCATCCTCAAATCAATCCAAACCCTTGGATTCTCTCTTCAAACAAGCATTCCTTCAATCACATACCTAAATATAAACATAAACTACAATTATCAAACCAAAATCAAACTAACACAAGTCAAACCTATGTTCATTCTTTGAACTTGAAATTATCAAATGAACCAAAACCCATTTGACTTCAAATCACTTGCAATTGGATTTATATTTTCATCATAAGTCCATATGTGAGTTCAATCAAACCTAAATCAAGCCTTGATCAAACCAATTGACCCATTTAGACTCACTTGACTCAAAGTGAGCTAAAACACCTTTTTGAGCCAAGTTCTAATTCAACCCGAATTGGATTGAATTAAGCCTATATAAGCCTCACATTATAAGCAACAATCATTCTAGGATGATCTATCACTCAAATTAGGTCAAATCAAATCAAACCTAACATTTGATCAAGTCAACACTTAGCCCAAATGAAACTCAAACAAGCCAAAATTTACTATAAGCCAAATTGATTGTAACCGTTGATCTAAATCAATCCATAATCAATGATTGAACATGATCAAACCATCAATTGAGCCAAACCAAGCCTAATTGGCCACTTGACCTAAATTAACCCAAGTTGACCTAAAAAATCAAAATGGGTCAAATCTTGATCTAAGCCAAATTGATCAAACCAATGGTCAAATTCATTCTAAATTGATTGAACTGAATTAAAGTTCAATTGACCAACTAGATCTAAGTAGCATCAATGAACCAACTTGACCTAAAGATTAAATCAACTTGAAATCAAACCAAACCAAAATTGATTGAAATCAAAGCTTGCAATACATTTCAAATGATTAACCAAGTCTAAACCAACCCATGACCTAACCCAATTGGGTCAAATTGATCAACTTAACCCATTTGACCTAAATGAACATAAATGAACCAAAACTAAATCTAAACTAAATTGAACCAAACCAATGATACCCATAAGCTCCAAATAATCATTTGAGCTGTGACCTAACTCATGGTTTGACCCAATTTGACCAATTGGTCAACCTAGCCTAATTTGACCAATTGGTCAAATTAGCCTAATTTGACCCAACTTGACCTAAATAGGTCAAATTGAATCAATTCAAATCAAATGAACTCCAAATCACTTTAAATTTAGCCCAACCCATTTTTGAATCATTTCAAATCTTCCCAAATCAAAATCAAGGCTAAATGACCATTTTGCCCTTAGGTCAAAGGATATCATATGACCAAATTCACTTGGAATTTGGTCATTCCTTTCTCAAGGCCACTTGGCATCCTTCTAGTGGTCCACATGAACACCAAGGAGGGTGGTGAACATGACCCAATGACCTTGGGTCGGCCATAACCCAACCCAAGGCCAAATCGACCCCTCCAAAAGAAATTGAGCACTTGGATTACCCAATGCACTCACCTAGCATATGGGCACTCACTGTCCTCCACCCCTCTGCCTAAAACGACTCATATGGGATGTTAAACAGCCCAAACCATGAACTCAATCTCACCCATTGATCAAAATGGTAAACTCCCTCATTCGATTCAAGGAGGGGAGATATACTCCTCATTCCCACTCAAACTAAGCACTCAATTCAACCGAGCTCTAGAATCAAGCATCCCTAAGCTTCCCAAAGCCATTTCCAAGCTCTTAATTTCCTTCGGTTTTTCCCAAAGTCAAAGGGAAGTCAATCCAAAGCCAAACATCCAATTCTCCATCAAAACCAAATTAACCTCAAGCATGGGACTCCGAGCTCAATCAGTTATTTTCCAAGTCACCAAGCCACGGGAAAGAGGACTTTGATCAAGGTCGATCACCATTGAATGGGAGCTTGGTCAACCGAACCATTCACTCCAAATCAAGACTTGATACCTTCAACAGGGCTTCGTCTCTACTAGACGAAACTACCTCCTCCATTAGAAGCATCGGTGATAGCCTCCGGCAAGGTATGTCATTGAAACCGTAGCCATAGAAAAAATTGCTTGGTCCTTTTTGAAGGAAAGTGTTATCCCTTGAGATCTTGACCGTTAGATACATTGTTTGTGCTGCCCCGAAAGTGTGGGGTGAGTTTGAACTCCATCCAAGCTCGGGTGAGGATCGGAATGACGACCACGATCCGTATCTCGCCGGAGGATACACACCGCCCATTCCGGATTGAATGGACGGTGATAGATCACATGATCCCCTCCGATTTAAGCCTAAACCGCTGGATTAATCTCGGCCATCCGAAGATCGGACGACTGTAGAAAGCGATCCCACCACCAACAGGATGGACAACTTAAATAACCTATCCCATCACGCCATCGGAAAGCACGCGTCCGCCAATGTCAACGGATTTAATTAACTCTAATTAATTTTTTAATGTTGAAACTTCCAAAATAACTAATTGTAGAAAAATCAAAAAATACAAACTCGTGCTCATTTTAAAGATAATTCAAAGGAGAATAATATAAAGTTAAAATCAATTGATTTTGAACAGTGATTTTAACTCAATTTGGGTTTTATTGGAAATATAATTAGGCTAATTATTCCTTAATTACTTCAGTAATTAATTCCAAACTTCTTAAAGTTAATCAGTGGGATGACCTCTGCTTCCCATGATTTTCTTGGAATTTATTATTGGATTAATTAGGGGAATTCATTATTTCATGCTTAATCCCTCTCTTAACTAAATAAATGATTAATTAACCTATTAAACAATGATAAATTCATTAATCAAGCTTGCTAATCATCATGAAACAGTGAATGAATTTAGGGAATGAGATTAGGATTTCTTTTCCAATCTTTTCCCCAAAGTTCATTTCATTTGGATAAACACTTAATTAATTTGCAAATTGATTAATGACTTAATCACTTCATTAAATGGCCTAATTAACCAAACTCAAAATCAAATTTTTTCAGAACTTAATCATCCAATTCTTGGATAGATTCTTAGGTGTTCAATAACCTAAGAGACTTCAAATGAAATTATAATCAAATTACATGTGCAGGACGGTTATAAAAGTACTTAATTAAACCCTTTAACTTAATTAATCAATGATTGTGAGCCAATTGTATTAAGCCATTTTATTTCCTAGATGCATTGTTGATTTAAATTCCATGTGATTGCATATCATATGTTGACTCATAATTGCTTGATTAATTATATTAAAGTGGTATAGGTAAGGGATAATTAATGGATTTAACTCATACATTAACCTAAACAAAATATAAAATCAACCTAATTATTCCAAAATTAAACTAAACCAATTCACACATGGGGGAAATGGTTAAGACCAGCAAACTCTTTTTATTTTCCTAAATCAAATCAAATTCAAAAATAAAAATTTCCTAAAAAAATTTTATTTAATTTTAAATGATATTATTTTATAGGATTGTCCTTAAGAATTAATTAAGATGAATGAAGTAATATGCTTACATTCCTTTATTTCTTTCAAAGCATGCTAAATATTATTTGCCATATGAAATCATGCATTAACTTCTTTTGAAAAATCAATTAAATAAAATATTTTATTTTATGTCAAATTACATGTGTTGACTATTATCACTACAACAATAACAACAACAGCAACCCTTAATCCCACTAGGTCATAATGAATCATCTCCATCAGGTATTATGTGTCAAATTCTCATTTAAATCATACTAAGATCATTTTTTTATACATCTTAACCAAGTCTTTTAGGTTTACCTCTACCTTTCTTAACATAAAGAAATCTAATGCATCTACTCTAATTGGTCATCGGACACACTTTATGTACCAAACCATTTAAGGTGACTCTCCTAATCTTATCTACCATGGAACTACTCCAACTTTTTCTCGAATATACTCATTTTGCATCTCTAAGAGTAAAGCCACTCATCCACCTAAGCATATCATCTCAGAACACTTAACTTGGCCTTTACTTTCTTTTATCGCCAACATTCTCGTACTATAAGTCATCTCAGGTCTTACCACCATCTTATAAAATTTTCCTTAAGTTTGGAACTTTTCTATCACATAATGACTGCATTCCTCCACTTCAACCATCCAACTTGAATTCTACTAATAACATCTCCATCTATTTCACCATAATTTTGAACAATGTGAGCCTAAATATCCAAACGCACTCTTATTAATGTTCACCTAATGTCACAACACTATCACTAACTTCTACAACAAAAATTACACTCCATATAATCGCTTTAGATCTACTTAAACGAAAACCTTTAGACTCTGAGTTGACCTCCATAATTCAAGTTTCGTTGGACTCTCTCTAGTCTTATCAACAAGAAGAATGTCACCAAGAAAAGCATACACCAAGGTACATCTTCTTGAAAAGCAAGAAGAACATCCATAACTAAAGTAAAAAGATAAGGGCTTAAAGCGATCCTTGATATAATCCAACCAAATAGGAAAATATTTTGTCAATCCTCCTTGTTTGGACACAAGTAATGCTAGATACATATCCTTAATGACTTGAATATAACCAATATTAACTTTTCGCTCTAACTCCAAAGAACATCTCTTGAAACTTTATCATAAGCTTTCTAAATCAATAAATATCATATGTAAATCCTCCTTATTTTCTATGCTTCTCCATCAAACCCTTAACAAATGTATAGCATCCATAGTAAATCTACGGCATGAAACCAAATTGATTGTGAGAAACTTCAGATCACATCGTAACTATGCTCACTATTTCTCCCATAATTTTAATGTATGGCACATTAACTTAATTCCTCTATAATTTGCACTCTCATCACCTTTATTCTTAAATATAGGAACCAACAAACTCTTTCTCCACTCATCTGGCATCTTTTTAGTCGACAGCCAGCGTAAAACTTGTCGAAATAATCATGGCATGAATCCTTTAAATCATTGTGTTGGCTATTATCACTATTAAAGCAAAAATTATTTTCAAAGCCTATAAATCAAAGATTATGAATGAAGTGATACTACTTATAAGTACTTATAAGCTTTCTTGTAATTATAACATAAGAAGTGTTTTATGTTGCATTCTTCTCTTCTCTTAATATAGATTTACATAGGATTTGCAAAGTGTATAATTCATTTGAAAATAACATAACACTTGCTTAAATCTATTCCTATGAACTCCTATGTTATGACTTAAGAAGAATCCTCACATTACACATGTAAATTATACAACCAAATCAAACACAAAAATCTTTTACATGATTCTTTATCTATTTGATCATTTTTGTACATTTACATGTATTTAAGAAAAGTGAAATATTAGTCTAATCCCTCTAAACTTTAAAAGAAGCTCTTGTACCTTTACACCCACAGAAAAACAACGTCCATACTCACTTATGTCTTTTATACATGTAGATGTGCATTTTGTTGATGGATGAGAAATCTCCCCTTTTCTACATAATAAAAACATGCATTAATGGAACATCCAAATTTTCAAATCATATCTCTTAGCATCATCATCAAAGTATGCTAAAATTTACATTGCATGTATATGTATGCTTAGGATCATTCATATGCATGGTATACATGGTGGAATGAAATAAATGATTTGATTAATCCACCTAATTAATCTTAAGATATCTTCTTATTGAATGACTATTTAGAAAATCTAAACTTAGGATTAATTAAAACACATAATAAAACATTCAAAAAAAAATCATTAATGAAACTATTTTAGAAATTACTTAAGGTAGTGATGAAAGAGAAGTTATCTTCTCTTTTCTTCTCTTCACAACATTTAGTAATTAAGTGTAGGTTCATTCAAACCAAATCAAATCACTAACTAAAATTGATAAACTAATTAAATCACTTAAAATGAAACCATCATCTAAATTGAATCTTTCACACTTAGAAAATTTCAACCTTAAAGTCTAGCTAAGACATACACAAGCCTTAAATGGCAATACATTAAAGTGACCATTTCTGCTCTATGTTAGACGATGCATGATTTAATCGGATTTTATTTTGTGATGTAATGTTTTAGAGAATGTTAGTATATGTACATAGTCTATGATGAGATCTAAATTTAAAAGTTTCTAGTTGTCTTTTGTAAATAAAATATAAATTAGACAGTTTTAATTTCCTTAAACCAAACGTGGTGTACTAAGTCCAAATTATTCATATAACTGCTTGTATTGTATGATATGTTTAACTAATCTCTATTTTACAAGTTTAGTTAGATTTATCTTTCCCTTTTTGATGTAAATTTTGCAATTAAGATTTGGAATGAATGTTATGGGGGAATTAAGATGAACATTGATCATAAGACCATGTCTTATGTATCATGCGAAACTTTAAAGCAAACTATATCCCAAGTCAAAATAAAGAAAGAAAGAAATGAAGAAAGAAAAAAATTAAGAAATAAAGAAATAAAGACCCCCATAACGTGAATTCCTTCTAAATTATAATTATTCATTCAGAATTATAGAGTAGAGACTACCCATTTTCCTTTTAGTTTGCGCAGATTCCACTACGTGCTTTATTCTTTTGCACTAATTTTATAAATTGATTGATATTTTGTTTATATTGTGCAATTAAGATGGCATGATATTCCTAGTTTCTTAATTGTTTGATGATTGTTGAATGGCCTGGATGCGATTAGACTCTTGGAGAAAAATAAATTTTCTATCCAATTAATAAACTCAAAATTAAAATTAAACAACTCATAATCTTACCTAAAACTTAGGACATAAATCAAAATAATAAAAGATTTAATAACCCTATGTAATGTCTCACATCACACAATCATATCGCTTCACTTACGCATAGAGGACTTCCACCTTTCTAGAGAAAATGACTTGACCTTTGAATTTCATAAAACACACCTCCTTCTTTCGATTTTGACCCATAATCAATTTCATACATTAGGCATATGAAATCCCATAGCTGTGTCAAACAAAAAAATGTCCAAAATGAAAACAAAACTTAACAAAATTTGCAGATTAAATCATTTATTCTTGTCCTTCATGATCTCTCTGTGAGATTTAAGACTTAATTTTCTTTCTAAACAAACAATAGTCTAGTCATCTTGCAAAGCATAAGACTTATCTATATGTATTTAAAATCGTAGGAGTTAATTGGCATATACCTGCAAGTAACGTGATTTATCCTCTATAGGTAAATCATATACCCATTTTACCTTAGATTTAGGTTGTATCGCTCGCCAAAACTCACTACTTTAGAATCAGGGTTATTTTCTCAGGCTACAAGATAAATCTCACCTCTGGCATTTCCACCATCTTGTATTGTAATTGTAAGCCCTGATTTTAATAAAAATTCAACTCAAATATATAATTCTCTTCAAATTTCAAAAATATAAAGTCAACCATAAGATAATTTGGGATGCTCACTGCTTCCAGATCATGAACATCCCCTACTCATCTCCTTTGATTTCGATAATAAATCCCCTCATTTTGATCTACTTGATTTTCCAAAAATAACCAATTTGTTGATAGTCCATCTTTGAAATTTTGGGGACAACGATCATTTACCTAAAACGAGTATTCTAAGGAATCTAACTAGGCTTCCATGTAAAAACTTAATGAACCCTTAAAATAAATCTTACTTTTTCATGTAAGTAGGGAAAGATCTATTCAAGACCCATCATTCCTGTGAAATTTTATTAGTAATAGTCCATTATGGGATGGTGACTTATGTCTCGAGATAAGAGACATCATTCCTCAATCGCCGATCACTAATGAGTATCGCAGATCTACATTGTGTCCCAACAACAACAAGCCTTTATCCCAGTGGTCGGCTACATGAATCCTTCGTCCATCAGGTCCTATTATGTGTCAAATTCTCATTTAATTCAAGTATCTAAGTTAATTTTATACATCTTAACCAAGTCTTTTAGGTCTACTACCTTTCTTAACATAAAGAAATCTAATGCATCTACTCTCCTAACTGTTATCCGGACCGACGCTTTATGTGGCCAAACCATCTAAGGCTACTCTCTAATCTTATCGCCACTGAGCTACTAACTTTTTCCCAACATACTCTAATTTTATCTCTAAGAGTAAACCACTCATCCACCAGCATCCTCATCTCAGTAACTTAATTTAGTCTTATTTCTCTTTATTAGCCAACATTCTCGCATCATAAGTCATTGCGGTCTTACCACCATCTTATAATTTTTCCTTAAGTTTAAGTGGAACTTTTCTATCACACAGCCGATGTATTCCTCCACTTCAACCATCCAACTTGGATTGTCCTAATAACATCTCCATCTATTTCACCATCATTTTGAACAATAGAGCCTAAATATCTAAATCGCACACTCTTATTAATGACTTGTTCACCTAATGTCACAACACAACCATTAGAACTTCTACAACTAAAATTACACTCCATATATTCAGCTTTAGATCTACTTAAACGAAAACTTTAAACTCTAATGTTGACCTCCATAATTCAAGTTTCTCTTGGACTCCCTCTAGTCTTATCCATAAGAAGAATGTCATCAAGAAAACATACACCAAGGTATATCTTCTGTAAATGTCAAGTAAGAACATCCATAACTAAAGCAAAAAGATGAGGGCTTAAAGATGATCCTTTATGTAATCCAACTGAAATAAGAAAATATTTTGTCAATCATCCTTGTGTTTGGACACAAGTAACATCTCTAGTATATATATCCTTAATGACTTGAATATAACCAATATTAACTCCTTTCGCTCTAGAACTCCAAAGAACATCTCTTGAAACTTTATTATAAGCTTTCTAAATCAATAAATATCATATGTAAATCTTCCTTACTTTCTCTATACTTCTCCATCAAACCTCTTAACAAATGTATAGATCCATAGTAGATCTACAGATGAAACCAAATTGATTGTGAGAAACTTTTGTATCACATCATAACCTATGCTCAATTACTCTCTCCATAATTTTAATGTATGACACATTAACTTAATTCCACTATAATTTGCACTCTTGTGCATCACCTTTATTCTTAAATATGAACCAACAAACTCTTTTCTCCACTCATCTAACATCTTTTAGCCTTTAAAATAATATTAAAATATTTGTAAGCCAAGAAATTCTTGATCTCATAAACATTTTCACACTTCTATTGGAATATCATAGTCTCTGCTTTTCACATTTCATTTTCTTCAAACTTCTCTAACTTCAAATTTACTATAATGACGATAAAATAAAATTCTCTATTTTGTTGTATTATTGCTAAAATTAATCGATTTCGTTCATTCATTAAAAAAAGTATATCAAAATACCTCATCCACCTATTTTCAATATCTTTTAAGAAAAGACTTTATTATTTTCATCCTTAACACCTCACTTAAAACTAGATCTTTTCTCCTATCTCTTTTCTAACTTTATACATACATCTTCATCTTCTTTGTATCTAATCTATCAGTATAAATCACTAAAAGTTAAATTTTTCAGATCATATATTATTTTTAGAATCTCTCTGCACTTTTATATCTTTCTCACCTCCAAGTTTTACATCTAAACCAAATTTTATAACAACGCTTATTATTTCTTATTTTTCAGACGCTCTAATTTCACCACTAACTATTTTTTATTAAAAGAGTTTTCCTTGATTCTCCAAATTTTAGAATGCTTAATTTTACTACTTTTTTCCCATATAAGATAGCTTTTCCTTATGAACATCACAAATTCTAAGACTTACAACTGTTTTAAAATATTTTATTTCATGTTTTAAGCTTCCTCATCTAATCATGTGACAATAATTTGATTATTTTCCTCTTACAATCTTTCATCTTAAAATCTAAAACTAACAATCGATGACTTAAACTTTCACTGGAATGACCTTACAATCTTTATAATCTAAACGATCTATTTTTCTTATCTAAAATAATTAATTTGTGTTTTACTAGATCCATTTTATAAGTAATAATATGTCATCTCTTCTTAAATAAAGATAAGAACTACAAAATCATGTTTTAAAAGAAATCTAATATAATCCTACTTTCTTCATTACTACCCAAATCCATTACTATGAATACTTTAAAATCTTCTACCACTCTACCAACATCCATTTAAATCTCCTCCAATAAATATTTTTTCTTGATTAGATTAATCCTTATAATTCATTTCAAAAAATTTCTTTGAGTTTTACATCCAAACCTACTAAGAGTATAAATACTTATAACATTGATAATCTTAAGATCAACAATAATCTTTTATAATTCTATCTCCACATCTATTAATATTTATAACATTATCATTCAAACTTATCTATAATCATACATACACTATTTCTATCAACTACCCGAATACCAAAATTTAAAACCTAAACTATCAATCTCCTACCTTCTCCCCAACCCATTTAGTTTCTAACATATAAAATATTTATCTTTCTACGAACCATAATATCTATTAATTCTATTAATTTACTTGTAAGAGTACCTATATTTTAAGATCTTAACCTAATTCTAGTTTTAAATAAAAAAACTAGAATTAATAATAATACCACAATACATATTTTTCCATTCAACGAAAATAAAAAAAAATACCACAGATATTAATGTATGTCTTTTGTTATTTAACGCTCACATTCATCAAAAGTTCATTGTTTATCTTAAAATCAAGTTAATTTCAAAATTAATAATAATATTGATTATTATATTTATTTGATTTAATTATTAGTTTATATAACATTCACAACATCTTTTATTTATTTTAAATTAATACTTACTCTTCCTATTTTAATTTAAATTAAAGATTTTTTTTCTTATTATTTAACATTTACTTCGTTTAATATAATGCTACTTATACATATACAAAATGCATTATAATACTCTATAAATCTTATTATTTTTCTTAATATAAAAATGTTAGGTGTTAAAATAACTTAATATAAATAAACTTAATTTTAAATTCAATTGATAATTATTCTTACTAATCTAAACATTAATTCTAATTTTAATTAGAGGTTGTGAAAATTAACATAAATTTATGGTTTCATAAACTTTGCGATTAGAGACTATATAATTGCATTTCATTCATAAGCTTTAAATTTAACATTTTCATTTATTATTTTTTAATTTAATTGTTCTTATAAATTTTTCAATATATTTATGATTTATTTACATAACTTTTGATATAATTAAAACATATATTATGTAATAAAATAATTATGTAAAAGTTTATATAGTAAAATGAACTTTAGGGTCTTTAAATTTTGAGACTAAAAACTTATATAAATATAAATGCATTTCCTAAATTCATAAAAACCAGAAAAAATACCTTTCTTTCCTCCTATCTCATTCGGCGCCCTAACCCGTCTCGGATCCTGCCACCCCTCTCCCGTGTATGCAACGACTCTCTCCTCCTTCTTTCTCCGTTGCATGCGCACGGAAGGGACAAGAACACTGGCGGTTTAGTGGTCTAGCCTGGATAACGGCTCGTGGTGGCTCGGCATCAGCGACGGTGAAGCCATCTCACTCGACTAGGGCAGACAAACAAGAAAACCGTCTTCTCTCTCTCTCTCTATCCCTCTCTCTCGTGTATTGGAAGTTCAATTTCGGCAAACTGAAATCAAGCTCTCCTTCGACTAATCTACTTGCGGCCAACCGATGTGTCGATTTAGAATAATAATATTTTTTTTCTAGTTATTACAATCTCTCTCTCTCTTATAAAAATTTCATCCTCGAATTTTAATAACATACCTTTGATTAAACAAATGAGGATAAAATTCTCACATTTATGATTTCTCCCACGTAAATTTCGCTCGATCCATGTTTCCATTAAAGATAACAAATAATTTCTATTCTATACTTAACATCATACTATAATTCTTGATTCTCCACAAAAGTGATTAAATAACATCAATATCAAGATAATTTTATAATTTCATCAATAACATATTTTCGTATAAAAGAAATACGAAACACATTATGCACTCCTTACATATAAGAAGGTAAAGTCAGTCAATAAGCCACTATCCAAATTCTTTTTAAGATTTCATATGGACTAATATAGCATTGACTCAACTTCCCAATCTTGCCAAAATGTTTAATACTTTTCATGGGGCTAACTTTAAGAAACACAAACCCTCCCACTTCAAACTCTACTGGCCGATATCTGCACCAAAGATTTTTCTTTCACCTGTTTCCACCCAACAAAGTGGTGTTCCACATTTCCTTCCATACAATGCTTCATAAGGAGCCATACCAATACTTGTTTGAAAATTATTATTGTAGACAAACTCAATCAAAGGCAAATGAAATTCTCAATTTCCACCAAAATTAAGTTTACAAAATCTAAGTAAATCTTCAAATATCTGAATGGTTTTTCACCATCATGAGATGAAATGTAATCGAAAGAAAGTTTTGCTTTTGAATTTTTCTCCACAATCTAGATGTGAATTAATCATCCCGATCGGACACTATAAATTTTGGCACATTATGTAACTTCACAATTTTATCAATATGCTTTATTGCTAACTTTCAACAACATCAGATTGTTTAATAGGTATAAAGTGTGCAGATTTAATCAATCGATCAATAATAACCCAAATAGCATTGCAACCTCTTCTAGATCTAGGTAAGCCAACCACAAATTCATGACAATATTATCTCATTTTCATTCGCAGACGGCAGGGAAAGTTTCACTTCGATGCATTTTAACCGTCATGACAACAGAATAAATTCATACGCTTCTTTTCATCCCTACCACCAAATTATTTCCTTAAGATCTTAATACATTTCTACCGTTCTATGAATCAGATAATTGGGATGCTACGTAAGATCTCTTTAAATCTCCAATATTTTGAATGCAAACTTTGTCCTTATACTTCAGTAATCCTTTCCCATCAACTTCATAATCTTCTATATAGCCTACTTTTACCAAATTTAAATTTTTTTGAATTCAACATCTTGAGATAAAGCAACTTGTATCATGTCCTTTAAATTTGATTGTATCGCCATTTGATTTAACAATAAAACACGATCATCTGTGAATTTAATAATTGAAATTTTAAATTTTTTAAATCTTGAATCAACTCTTCCTGTTGAGAGATCAACCAATTTACACGCATTAGCAACTACATTTGCCTTTCCCAGATGATATTGAATATCTAAATCATAATTCTTAATGAGTTTCAACCATCTCTTTTATCTTAAATTTAACTCCTTCTGAGTAAAGATATTTTTTAAGCTTTAATGATCAGTGAAAATTTCACACTTTATTTTATATAAATAATGCCTCCAAATTTTCAATGCAAATACAACTGATGCTAACTCTAGGTCATTGTTGGATAATTTTTTTCGTGATTTTTCAATTGTCTTGAGACATAAGTAACAACACTTCCATTTTGCATAAATACACACATCAAATCTCTTAATGAAGCATCATTATAAATCTGAAATCCTTTAGTCCCTGCTGGAATAGTTAATACTGTTGCAGTCATTAAACAATTCTTCAATTTTTGAAAAATCTCCTCACATTGATCTAACCATTCAAACTTGATTGTTTTTTGTGTTAACTTGGATAATGGCATGGCAATATGTGAAAATCCTTCAACAAATCTTCTGTAATATCTCACCAATCCTAAAAACTTCTAACTTCTATGATAGTGGTTGGCCTGAGCCATTAAATTATTACTCTGACTTTATTCTGATCCATTAAAACACCTTTACTACTAATCATGTCCCAAAAATATGATGTTATTTAACCAAAATTCATATTTTAAAAAGTTTGCATATAATTCATTTCTTTTCAGAGTTTGCATAACAATGTGAAGATTTGTATGAGCTATTTCATCTCTAGAATATATTAGAATATCATTTATGAATACAATCATAAATAAATCTAAAAATAGTTTAAATATTCTATTCATGAGATCCATAAATACAACTATAGTGTTAGTTAAGCCAAAATATATCACTACAAACTCATAATTATCATATCTTGTACAGAATGAAGTCTTTAATATATCTTCTTTTTTATTCTAAGCTGATTATAACCTGATCATAAATTAATTTTTGAAAATACTGAAGCTCATTCTAATTGATCAAAAAGATCATCAATCATTAGCAAGGAATATTTATTCTTCAATGTGAGTTTGTTAAGCTCTCTATAATCTATACATAACCTTAAGCTCTCATCTTTCTTCTTTACAAATAATACAGAGCTCCTCAAGGGGATGTGCAGCAATAAAGCCCTTCTCAAATAATTCTTACAACTGATTCTTCAACTCTTGTAATTTTTTGATCGTCATTCTATGTGGTATTTTTGCTATAGGTTCTGCGTCTTGAATTAAATCAATAGGAAAATCTCTCTCTCTGATTGGAGATAAACCTAGTAAATCATTCAGAAAAACTTATGAATACTCCTTCACTACTAGTATATCTTCTAACTTCTTTATCTCTTTAGTACATCAGTAACTTGAGCAAGAAAACCTTCATAATCTTTTGCCAGCATCTTTTGAACTTTTAAACAAGACACCATCATAGATAATACTCATTTATGCCCCACCAATTTGAATTCTTCTTTTCGAATATTGAATTTGACTATCTTTTCGTCAATCTATAAGAAGATAATATTTAGAAACAATTTATTCTAAAATCACATCAAATTCATATAGTGGAATCTGCATCCAAGCTTTTTTTCACGCATACAAGTTCAAAGAAAATTTTCAAAGATTCATATGAGAATCATTTGACATTGTAACTGATAATACTACAGGCATTTTTATAGCTTTCAATCTTATAATTTCACACATTCCTCAGATATAAATGAATGTGATGCTCCAATATCAAATAAAATTTTAACTGATTTATTTTGAATAAAGATATACATATAAATGAGTAGATTTATATATAAAAAAAAAATCTAGTACAACATAAAATGTTAACAATGCTCGTTTAAATAAAGACATACATGTAATGACTTCAAGCGAATCTTTTGCTTCCTGTTGTGTGAGTGCATATACCGATATGCATCGACTCGATGGATGGAACCGATGTAGTTGATTTCATCCTTGTCTCCAAAGCCCCTGAGAGAACACTCAGTGTCAACCGAAAGTTCTCAAGGTAGACAAGATTTTATCATATGTCCTGATTGATGACACCAAAAGCAAGTATTTATAAGGCACTTTCTTTATGCGCTCTTCAACATTTTGGGTATGTAGTAACATTGTTACTGCTGATAGTATTATTAAACTTAAGCTTCTCCAATTTGATTTTTTAATTTGACATTCTGCCCAAATTTTAGCCTATCATCATTCCTCCTTTTCTGAATCTCTCATCCTCTGAGTAGTTTGTAAATCCAACTCTATCCTTCTAACCCTCACCACCAATACAGAATAGTCATCAATACCCAGAGAAATTAAGGACTATCTAATTACATCATTCAGTCTAGATAGAAACTTATGATATTTCTCTTATACATTTGTAGCAATTTGGGTGCATACCTTGAAAGCATTATAAATTCAACTTCATACTGCATGATAGAATGATCTCCTTGTACTAATCTGATAAACTTGTCATGCATTTGACTCCTAACTGAGAGGGGTACAAACCAATATCTAAAGGGTTTCATAAAATCCTCCCATGAAACAAGATTGGAAGATCTTCCTTCAAACTTTTCTTACCATTGCCCTCGCCACCATCTCTCAATTTCGCCTTCAAAACAAATGAAGCTAATGCAACTCTTTTTTTTTGAGGCATAACATATTTTCTATAATTTTCTCTATTCGCATCAACCAATTTTCAGCTTCTAGAGATCCTCTTATTCCTGAGAAAAAAGGTGGTCTCATATCTTGAAATAATTTAAGATATTTGTCCATAGGATTTTCACCACTCCTACTAGCTTGAGTCTGTTGATTTCATATTATCTAAGTTATTGCTTCCATCATTTAAACAAATGCATCTATAACAAGTGGGGTTGCACCAAATTCTGTTGCTCAGTAGTTTGCATCTCTCTATTATCACCCATAGCATCTTCCTGAATTGATTCTATAGACCTGAGAAGCACATTTTATTTATAATCATTATGCATCAATTAAATGTAAATCTCTTCATAAAATTTATCATCTTCCTAATAGTTCTTTGATTATGATCATACTTATATCACTAAATATAAAATCTGATTCTGATACCACTTTTATCACTCACCCCGTGGAATATCGCGAACGCACGATGGATCGAGAAAAAAAAAAGAAAAACTTCACCACATCCAATAGAATATAAATTACACAATATTTTTCAATCTTATAAGAGTCACTATAAATCTAAATCATATTTAACAAATTTATCTACAAATATAAATTATTCATCAATTGAAGTCATATAAAATATAATATAAAACATAAACTAACATAATATATATATCTTGAAGTCCCTCTACGACTGTAAATATATTCATCCCTTCTATCTTTCATTTAGTTAGGAAGGTTACCTAAAAAAAAATATATAAAATAACTCTAAATGAATAATATTATCGTAGATAAATTATATTTTACACTATATAAAACAAGATGACGTAATTAATATGCATGACATCTATTATAAATACGAACATTATGTAAAATGTGTTTAAACAATCAAAGATATAAGAGGTAGATGAAAATGGGCATTTCTTAGAAATTTTATTTTCTAATTTATCAATCATTACAAAGTCACTGTCTAAAATCTTTTCCAAAATAAACATTTTCCAAAAGAAAACATTTTTCAAAACACATCTAAAGGACAAGTATCAATTTTCATTTACCTTTTACGCATAAAGTATTATCAAGGCCCCTCAGATCATAAAGGGATAAACTCTATTTCTAAGTATATACAGTCATAATATACAATTTATGAAACTATTTATATTAGCTCAAAATAGTAAATCAATTAATTATGTATCATAATATAAGTAACAACATGATATAACATTCAGACTGTTCATTTAATATGAAGAAGATAATAAAATAAATCATAATTTGAAATACAAAGATAATTTATAACTATATACCAATACATTCTATCACATGAAAAAATAAGTAACCTTTTACTATAAATGCAATATAATTACTATTTTAGCATCTTTGAATCTCCTTCTTTTAAAACTTTTTTATCTAGTACCTATAAATAAATATATCGGATTTGACTAATATTTGAAAATAAATAATTTATTTTATTTTATTCATTTTTTTTGTTTGTGATCTTGTCTTTTGTTATTCGCGTTATTGAAAAAATTCATTTATCTTTGAAATCAAATTAATTTCAAAATTAATAATAATATTGATTATCATATTTATTTGAATTAATTATTAGTTTATATAATATGTACAACATCTTCTATTTATTTTAAATTAATACCTACTCTTCATATTTTAATTTAAATTAAAGATTTCTTTTCATAATTCTTTATATTTAACATTTACTTCGTTTTATATAATGCTATTTATACATGTACAAAATGTTCTATAATACTCTTTAAATCCTATTATTTTTCTTAATATAAAAATGTTAGGTGTTAAAGTGACTTAATATAAATAAACTTAATTTTAAGTTCAATTGATAATTATTCCTACTAATTTAACATTAATTTTAATTTTAATTAGAGGTTGTCAAAATTAACATAAATTTATGGTTTCATAAACTTTGAGATTAGAGTCTATATAATTGCATTTCATTCATAAGCTTTAAATCTAACACTTTCATTTATTGCTTTTCAATTTAATTGTTCTTATAAATTTTTCAACATGTTTATAGTTTATTAACATAATTTTTGATATAATTAAAACATATAATGTGTAATGAAATAATTATGTGAAAGTTTATATAGTAAAATGAACTTTAGGGTTTTTAAATTTTGAGATTGAAAACTTATAATATAAATATAAATGCATTTCATCAATTTATAAAAACCAGAAAAAATACCTCTCTTTCTCTCTATTCGGCTCCGCTTCTGGATCTGCCTTCTCATGTGTATGCACGACTCTCTCTCCTTTCTGGTCGCATCATGGAAGGACAAGAACGCGGTTTAGTGACAGTGACACGGGCGATGGCTTGTGGTGGCTCGGTGACGATGAAGCGTCTTTCATTAGAACGCATACCTTTCTCTCTCTCTCTCTCTCTCTCTCTCTCTCTCTCTCTCTCTCTCTCATCTACTTTAAGTGGCGTCGATTTAGATAATAATATTTTTTTTACGTTACATGTTGGTTAACTTCCGCCAAGTAGCTTTTCCTCTTGTTGAGTTGTTTTCATGGCATCCAAGAGACTTTGGGGCAACATTGGTGGTGTCGAGCTCAAGTTGGTCCTTCACAAAGAAAACAACAAGGTGTCTTGAAAAAGAATGTGGCACTACATCATTAAAGCGATTAATTCACTTACAGTGTAGCTAAGCAGTGATGCCTCGAATGGAACTTCTTGCTTATTCATCGCTACTTCTTGTTGAGCTAATTGTATCATCAGAGCCTAATGTTCTTCCCCGTGAGAACGAGGTGAAAGAAGTAACTTGCTGGAGAAGTTGACCTCCATAACTTTGACCTTCCACAACCTCACCACTTAATCTTCTATAACTAAAATTATACTCCATATATTCGATTTCGGATCTACTCAAATGAAAGCCTTTAAACTTTAAAGTTGACCACCATAATTCAAGTTTCTATTGAACTATCTCTCTAGTCCTATCAATAAGAAAAATATTGACAAAAAGCATACAGCAAGGTACATCCACCTGTAACTATCTACTAAGAATATCCATAATAAAACAAAAAATATGGGCTTAAAGTTGATCCTTGATGTAATCCGACTAAAATAGAAAAATAATTGATCAATCCTCCTTGTTTGAACACATGTAATAGCTCCAATATACATATCCTTAAAAACTTGAATATAAACAATATTAACTCTTTTCTTCTCTATAACCCTCCAAAGCTCTTATTTTGAAATTTTATCATATGCTCTCTAAGTCAACAAATATCATATGTAAATCCCTCTTACTCTCTCTCTCTATACTTCTCCATCAAACCTCTCAACAAATGTATATTATACACATGGTAGATCTACCCAACATGAATCTAAACTAATTTTGAAAAACTTTATATCACGTAACTTATACTTTCTATATATTATAATTTTAATGTGTATAATTTTAGTTTGCACACTTTGTGTAGTACCTTTATTTTTAAAAATAGAAACTAACAAAGTCTTTCTCCACCCATCTAGCATTTTTTTAGTTTTTAAAACAATATTAAAAAGTTTAACAAGCTAAAAAATTTCTTAATCTCCTAATCATTTTCACCTTTTATTAGAATATCATCTAGTCCTATTTTATCATCGTTCATTTTTGTTTAAACCTCTTCAACATCAATTTTATTAATACTATAATAAAAATAAAATCTTTATTTTCATTTATGTTACTAAGATAGCTAAAGTCAATCATATTCTCACAACCATTATTAAAAGTTTATCAATTATCTCATCCACTATATTAAATATCCTCTTCTAAGAAAATCATTTTTTAATTTTCATCCTAAATACAGTTCACTTGAACTAAATTTTTACTTCTCTATCTCTTTATTTGATTACCTTTAGTATCTAATCTATTATATAAATCACTAAATATTGAATTCTCTAGAAAAAATAAAATAAGTTCAACAATATATTTCTCTCTCTCTCTCTCTCTTATTGTCCAACACAATAATATCCACACAAACAAGAATATAATAAGCAATCAAAAATCCTCAACACTCTTATCAAATAAGGGATCTTATTAAAGTCATCATCATAATGAATAACTTTCTCTAATACCTCATTTGCAGTTGACTCCAGGTTCTCCCATTCTTTCTCCTCTTCTTTAATTTCAATCATCTTTCTCTTCTTTAATTTATAATAATTAATTAGAAATTAAAAATATTAATCAAAACCTTAAGATTTAAAACAATTACAAGTACTTAAATTTTTTTGGATATATTTTCTTGTTATCTCTTGTTGCCAGTTGTTAGATGTACATACACTAGTCTTATTTCTATCTCCATTAAAATAGCAGCAAGTGAAAACAGTGGCAACAGCGACAATAGTAAGTGGTAGCTAGAGTAGCGACTATAGTGGGCGATCGAAGCTACGACAATAACAACAACGGCATCTACAAGTGACGGATGTAAGAATAGCAGAGACGGGATGGGAACTACATGGTGTGTGAATGGCATGAGGTAGAACTATGGCTTGGGTTTTAATATACAATAGAGATATATAAAACGTTCACTTTTTTAATAACTTGATCACCTAGATATTCAATAATTAAAATTGCACTCCATACATTCAGTTTTAAATCTACTCAAATGAAAGCCTTTACCTCTAAGGTTGACCTCCATAATTCAAGTTTTTCTTGAACTCCCTCTCCACTCTTATGAACAAGAAAAATATCATTAGCAACAAGCATACATTAAGGTACATCCTCTTGTAAATGTCTAGTAAGGACATCCATAACTAAAGTAGAAAAATATGGGCTTAAAATCGATCCTTGATATAATCCAACTGAAATAGGAAAATACTTGGTCAAAGATTCACCATTATCTTCTTCATCCAATTCAACAATGTGAAGTTTAAGCATAAAATCTGCAAGTTTAAGCATAAATGGTTGTTTATTTTGTGATACTCTTCTAAAATTATGATCTTTTGAGTTCTTTCTCTTCTTTTCTTAACCGCTTCTTTGATTTATGAGGTCTTTAGTGACCATGTTATGACAAGTAGCCTATGTCAGAAGCTCAAATACTTGATTTAGACATCTCTCTTAAGATATATATGTTAGTGGTGATTTCCACTAAGAACATCCTTACTTTAGCATTTTCATAGTCTTTTTTTGGCTACTACTTTCGAAAATTCACCAACTCTCGTATATGAATTAAGAGTAATTTAAATGTCGGTGTAACTTTGAATGTAGATGGAATAGTAGATGACACTACCCAAATTTATCATTTGGTAAGATTTTAGATCTGGTTTAGTTCCATGATGGCCATAGTTAATTACACTCTCAATAAGTAGAGAACTTCGATTAAAATCGTTAGATCATTTAATCGTGGCGATATAAAGCGATATAGAGTTTTAGAATTTATGATTATGAAATTCATCATTTAAAGCCGGGATGGTTGGGGAATGATGGCGTGCGATCTCTATCATATTCATCCCGGTAGTGCAATTCTGGTCGAGAGGAGGTAATTCGGCCGAAAGATCCTTATCGAATACATGTTTCACGAAATCCTGTAGGGGTAGTGTTTGTCCCAGGAGAAAATCTTAAGTCCACCAACGACGTAAGATTATTTGTCACCATCAATATATACCCTATAATTCACAACTCAAAAGGCCGTGGAAGCATCAGACTACGTGATGTAATATAATAAAGTCGGCCTCCCCCAAACTCAATTTAGTAATTGTATATATCATGGAGCCAGACACGCAGTCGGACCGCGTCCTTGGCATGAGATTGGTTAAGAGTGAGCATAGTAAAACACTTGATTTGGCTTCCTTCAGAAAAAATTTTTTTAATTTGTCCTCTGAAGATGAATTGATTGAGTTTTGCTTAAAGCTTTTAATAATAGAATTTTATTTAAGCAGTTTTTAGATTGACACTCAACTTGAGTTAATTCATTTTGAAATTAGAATCACATTTTGATGGAAGTATCCCCTTCGGTTGAAATCACTGTTCAACACTCGTAGTAATTAATGATTGAATCAATATATTTTGAACTTGGATCCTTGTCACTGTTTAAATAGAAGATTAGATCTACTTGTCACACGTAATTAACTTCGAGATATTTTACTTAAGTTGAAATTCTTATAATAGTTTTAATTTTGTGTTACCTCTAAGACTAAAACTGCAGACATCCCGGATACTGAATTTAAACACATTCAGTGTCGGGGCTTTATCTGGATGATATTTAAAATGTCTTAATTAACGCGTTCGCTGCATGTATTGTAAATCCGGTGGTGTATTTACTTTGAATTTTTAAATGGTGCCTTCTGCCCGCTTGCATTTGAGTATTACGAGTTCGATGGCATTGATGGCATTGAAGGCATTTTGATTTAGATTAGTTTAAATCATTACTTGCACTTAATTTACTTGTTGAATTTTTCATTTCTCCCAGCTTAATTATGTTCAATTTAAATCACTTTTAATAAGTTATACAAATTTCAGTATTTATTGCATTAACCCTACTCATACTTATTAGTTAATATTATAATTATCTCTATATTCGTACAAGAGTTATTAAATCCAATTTAGATTTATCATTAACTCTACATCAAACTCCATGTTTTTTTGAAAATTAGACTTTAAGTTATACTTGCAGGAAAAAGTATTGTCTCATACAATTTTTTAATTGTGATAATTACCCATCTAATCTCACCATCGTATTTAATTTAAACAAAGATGGATCCCGTCTTCTTTCCATTTATCATAAATATTAATGGAGGGCCTTCCATTTCATATAGTTTGCTTAAGGTGTTTTGGAGTTTGAAAGGGGAAAAAGATCTAATTACAGTCCAAATAAGTATTTTATTCTTTCAAAGTTCCTTTAAGTATTTCCTTTGATTTAGTGTTTGTTGTTTTTAATTTGAATTTAGCTTTTTATTTCGCCATAAAGCGATTCATTTTGTTCTCCCGTTTTTTTAAAAAAGATTTGACGTAATTTTGCACCTCCAACATCATCCCCGCGGTAGATCGTGAGTGCTGCTACCTCTAATGAATAGGTAAGAGTGATGTCTTATGACACGACTTCATCTCACGCCTTGAGCATCGAGGCGCTTTAAACCCGAAGAAGACAATGCATTATATATTCATTCTTTTTTTTCAGGAATTCATTCAAAATTTGCAATATTTCAACTCATCCACGATATTACTGCACGATCTGGCCTGTCGGTAGAGAGTTGTCTTGACCATATTGATTTTTTTATCTCGTCATGACGAAACGCGAAACAAAGCAACACAAGTATATATATCCATCACACATTGATCTACATGTTTCATTTTTCTGCATCGATGATCGGTAAAGGGACAGAATTGGCGATGTCAAAAACCAGGAGAAGAACCCGCCTAATGATGATGTTCCTTTCAAGTTACGGCGAATCGGAAGGTCGGAAAGGGAGGTAGAAATGGGTAATGTCGGAAACCAGGAGAGGAGCCCGCATAATGAAAATGTTCCTCTGAAAAAAAAAAAAAAGCGATGGAAAGTGGATCTGCAGGAAACCAGAGGAGCCTAATAACTCCTCGTTCTGTGAAGAAAGATTTCGCAAAGCGGAATTTTTAGATTTTGGCGAAAGAAATTTTGGTTTGAGAAGAGTTTTAGTAGGAAAAGAAAAAAGGAGGAGGAGGAGGAGGAAGAGGGAATTCGGCTAAGGGAAAGTGAGGGAGAAAAGTTATAGAAAGTGAGATGAGGGAAAGAGGGATTCTGCCAAGTAATTCGGCTATGGAGGTTTCGGCCACTGTAGCAGGTAGGGAAGGAAGAGGTTCGGCCGAGTAGTTCGGCTATGGAGGTTTAGGCCACTGTAGCAGGTAGGGAAGGAAGAGGTTCGACCAGTGCTTACTATTTTTACCAAGAGAGGGAGAATGAGTGAGAGGATGTCGGATGCCAAAGGGGTCAGGGCTCGTTCCTTGCGGCAACCGCGTGCGAAGAAGAAGAAGAAAAGAACGGCTCGGTTGAGGGCTTTTGAACACACAGGGGAAGGAGAAGGCGGGAGCGGTTCTTCGCCTGGGGATCGAGCGGGATCGTTGCGTGCGAAGGGAGGGAAATCCGAGCCGTGGAGAAGCTTCGTGCGTGAAGGAGGACTTCCTCCTCGGGTGCAATCGAAGGAGGGGAGGGGATTCGGATGAGGGTCGGGCATGTGCGAAGAGGAATAGGGCCGGTGGGGTTATTTTAGTGGGATTTAGGGATAGGATTAGATTAAACGGGTTTTTTTTAAAAAATTGATAAATCGACTTTAATAACTTTTAAATATAAATATAGGTTGATAAATATGATTGAGTTATTAGATGTTCAACGGCGATGGTCCTCGAGGCCGTTTGGTTCAGTCGATTGGATCAACTCAAAATGTCGCGCGCTTTCGACCGATTTTGACTTGTCCGGTGAGTGCAATCTTGATAGATTTCGATATTTGAAGCTAACGGCGCAATTTCGCGAATCGTTTTTGTTTTCGCGTCACCCTAACTCGATGCGTGCGGCGTTGACGGCTTCGATCGACGGTCATCGTTTGTCTATATTATATTCGACCAATTCGGCGTTACGCGGCGAAGTCCGTTCATCGATCGGAAGTCATTGGTTGATTTTGGCGGCGTCGTGTGTTTCACCTCGATTTGCCGCGTCACTTTAAATCATTCGATTTGCGACTTTATCTAAGCGTGAACAATCATTTGATATTTTTCGGCGTTTGAAGCTAACGCATGGTCAATTTTAAAGCGGTCATTTAGATATCGTCCGCGACTTCCGGCTCTAATATGCGGCGTTACATTAATAGCTCGATCGCTCGATCGCTTTGATTTAATATATTTATATTCAGATCAATTTCAGCGTTACGAGGCGGTGGTTCATCGATCGGAGGTCATTTTGACTATTTTCGATTCACGTGTATTTTAGCGTTGCGCCTTTGTCACTTCAAGTCGGTGAATTGACTTTCGACTTACGACTTTACATATATGGAGGAACACGCGTTGTGTTTGAACACATGTAATAGCTCCAGTATACAAATCAATAATGGCTTGGATATAAGTAAATATTAATGTCTTTCTTTTCTAGAACTCTTCAAAGTACTTCTCTTGGAACTTTATCATATGCTTTCTCTAAATCAACAAATATCATATGTAGATCCTCCTTTCTCTATACTTCTCCATCAAACCTCCAACAATTATATAGCATCCATAATAGACTACCAAGTATGAAACCAAACTAATTTTGTGAAATATTTGCATCACATCATAACCTATGCTTAATTACTCTCTCTCATAAATTTAATGTACAACACATTAAATTAATTCTTCTATAATTTGCCCACTCTTGTGCATCACCTTCATTCCGAAAAAAACAAAAAGAACCAACAAACTCTTTCTCTACTCATCTGGCATCTTTAGTTTTTAAAATACTTTTAAAAAGATTGGTTAGCCAAGAAATTCATTAATCTCCTAAGTATTTTCACACTTCTACTAGAATATCATCAGATCCTACTGCTTTTTCACACTTCATTTTCTTCAAAATCTCTCCAACATCGGTTTTACTAATACAACAATAAAAATAAAAATCTTTAGAATACTAAGGTCACTAAAGTCAATCGTATTCTCATACTCTTATTAGAAAGTTTATCAAAATATTTCATCCACCTATATTGAATATTCTATTCTAAATAAAGTACATTTTGATCTTCATTCTTAATGCACTTCAAGTGAACCAATTCTTTACTTCTCTTACTCTTTGCTTAAATAACTTATATATACTATGAGTATATCTTTTTAACATATATATCACTACGGGTATATCTTTCTCAATTCTCCAAGTATATAAATCACTAAATACTAAATTCTTCTTACCACATATTACTTTCTTAAAATCCCTGCAGATATATCTTTACCAATTCTCCAATTTTTATATCAAAAATAATTTTTATAACAAGCTTTTTTATTTTTAATCTTTTATTGCACATTTTAACTCCACCATTAACTATTTTTATTAACATGAGCTTTTTCTTTTAATTATCCATGTATATTTTTTGTCACTTGCTTAATATCATTTGTTATTTTTTTTCATATAACATTAATTTTCTCATGAACATTCCAAATTCTAAGATCATGTAACTTACTATTATTAACTATTTTTATTTGCATTCTTTAAATACCCCAACTAATTCAATGAAATATTTTGATTTAATTTTCATCTTCTAACCCATTATCTTAAAATACAAAACTAAATGATACTAAGTATTTAAAATTTCATTCAAAATGACCTTACAATCTTTTTTTTCTAAACAATCTTCCTTATCAGGAAATAATCAATCGGCATTTTACTGGGTCCATTTTTATTAGTGATAATCTGCCATCTCTTTTCTTAAATAAAGTATAAATAATTATAAAATCATAAACTAAAATAAAATTCAATATAATTCTACATTCTTCATTAGTCACTCCAAACTCATAACCATCAGAATATATTTTTAATATATTTTACCACTAACAACATATTCATTTAAATCTCCTCTAATAAATATTATTTCTTTCAAAAATATCCTTTATATTAATCCTTCTAAATCATTCCAATTTTTTTTAGCAAACATCTAAATATACTTGAGATGCATAAACACTTATAACATTAATAATCTTAGCATCAACAATAATCTTTAAAGCTATAATTACATCTCCAATCTTATTAATTTCTACAACATCATCATTCAAACTCTTATCTATAATCACACCAATATTATCTCTTGAATACTAAAATTTAAAATTAAAACTATCAATCTTCTTGGTCTTCTCTCCAATCCATTTAGTTTCTTAAATACTAAGATATTTAACTTACTATAAACTATAATATATATTAATTTCATTAAGCTACTAATAAGAGTAGTTATATTCTAAGTGTTTATCATAATTCTAGTTTTATTGACTAGCATCTTTGCCCGCATCAGTTCATAAAATAGAAGATCTTACTTATCACCGCACTGCAGACGATGGTCGATAAAGAACCCTACACACTTTTCATTGTATTTAGGACATACAGTGTGTTGCTTCAAGGGAACACAATAATATTGACATAATGTATTAAAGAATTCACGTCGTGATTTTTTGATAAATTTTATGTTGATTGTTGACTACCTAACACAACCGTCCACTTTTATCATCTAGGATTAGGACCCGACAACAATGTGAGCCAATAAGGGACAAACAGGGTAGTAACAATAGTCAATGGATAAAATAAAGCAACATTAATAATTAACAAATCAATGGTAGAATAAAGATACGGCATCAAAAGAGTTGAACTCAAGAATCCGACAAGAGCCAAACTAAAATAATTGCAATAGTAACTGAGCCTATCAAGGTAATCAAAGTAATGGAAAACATCATTTTCAATAAGATCATCATCATAAGCATATTTTATGAGAAAATAAATTAGGTCAATATAAACTATAACTTAATGACAACTAAAATAATATCAATACACATGATTTGTGTTTGTAATGAATAAAGGCTACAATATTTGCATCAATTACCACACTATGGAATTAGCTACTTCCACTGAACCATCAATATCAACAAGTGAATGGGCCAAACAACCCATGCACATGAGCAAAATACAATAATAATATACTAGTTCCAAACATAGTCATGCAACTCTTAGTAAACATAATAGACATCAATAGACTTTATTTCATGGAATATGGTCAATCTTGTATACAAATATTTACAACATTTACAACATTAACAACAAGCTCAATGATAGATATTGAATTTCAAAGAAAGAAGGAAACAATATAAATAATTTTGTGAGGAATAAACAATAAACTATTAACATGATTCCAAACAACATGCTTGGTACATAATGATAATCACGTTCAAGCTAAATCCCTAGAAGACCAGCAACAAAACTTACTCATGCCTTCAAAACTAAAACTACAACTCAAAAGACGATTTTGTTATTGATTTCAATATCAACTCCTCTTGATGATAACAAACACAAAATCGTATGCTTCTAATTAACCAAAATGATTAGCAATAAAGTGTGCAAATAATAAGATTCTATAAAGATGTAAGTATAACCCAAAACTCCATTTTACTTATATTGACCACCTACACACTCCTAATTAAGGTATTACAAGTCATTAAACTAGCCAGCATTTATACGTTAATCCATTACTTCACTTAATAGAGAATGTTTTATAATTTACAAGTGTAAGCTTTTCTACCTTAAAAGTTTACCTTCAATGAAAACCACTACCGAAATTAGATATAAACCACCTCCCCTAAACTACTAGTGTTGTAAAAATTGTCAATTTAATTAAATCACCCAGCCAAATATCTTAAAAACCCTGATAATTTTATAACTAAGCAAGGATTTCTCTAATCTTCCTCCAAATATTGTTGATATCTCCTAACATCAAGGCATAAGCATAAGTAAATAACATTATTAACTAAACTTATAATAACTAACTTATCGACAAAATAATTAACCACTTACATCAGGGTTTAATTGGCCAGATAAGATCGACTTGACCATTAGGGGCCGTTTGCTACAAGTAGGATTTAGAAAATCCTTTAAATCAATATTCAGTAAATCTTGTGAGAATTATAACATAAAATTTATTTGGCATTACAACAATTAATTCTTGCTAAATATTGATAAATTGTTTGTCTATTTGTTAAATATTTAAGATTTCTGACAAGGAAATCATTAAATCCGTTAAATCTTGTGAATGTTAGCATTTAATAAATATTGAATTTAACCAATAATGGATATGAAACGAGGTTTATCGAAACAGTAGAGTTTCAACTCCCAAATTCTGTTTAGCAAAATTTAAGTTAAATTCGTTTAAACTTTATCAAAAATAGGATACCAAACAGCCGCTTAGGTTGCTTAGTTTATACCTAACAATCAATTAGACTAAACTGTGAAATTTTTCATTTGATTTGGCTAGGTTTGCGAAAGTCAGAAGCTAGAGGAAGAGCATGCAAGCTGAAGTGAGGACCTATTTATAATAAGCTCTCCAGCTAGCAATTCGCATCCAATTGTATCCTGCTATAGATAAAGAGGAAGAGGGGAGAAAGAAAGGAAAGGCACCGTATCATTGATTGTTCGAGCCTCCTGTGGTGATCCAATGCGGCGGTGGGCTCTCTCCCAGGACTCAAAACCCTCGTGCTCGTACAATCTTCGCATTCTACTTTCTCTCTCTCCGTTCCGGGCTGCAATAAGAAAAATTCTCACATACTTATTTACAAACTAATAATAAGTTATATAATATTTTTAATATTTTAATCACATCACATATATATATATATATATATATATATATATATCTTTAAATAATTAGTATTTATAATATTTTTTTATGATTTAGAGATTAAGTGTTACATTCTTCTAGATTATTTATTTAATTATTTATTTTACTAAATACATATAAACATTTTTTTTTGTTTAAATGAAAATTTAAAGTCGGCTTCATATTTAAGAGTAACTTTTATTTGGCAGGATTAGTGAAACACAAACAAAAACATTTTGATGCCTATGCTTAATAAGCATAAGGAATTATGCTACTTATTTCAACCTCAAACTAACTTTCTAATTTTTTTTCCTTTATAAGCACCTAAAATTCATGTATTTTAAGATTATAGTATAAAATAAATATAATGATTTTTTTTAAATTGCTTGGTAGGTTGTAAACACAAAAACTTTTTTTGTCCATCCAATTAACAATAAAGTCAAACCTCATTACTAAAATTCTCAAAAAAAAAATAAATAAATTTTCATGTTGGTTGTGGCATAGGAAGTGAAGATTCAAAGCTATGTGGTGGAGTGAGATGTATAATCTTAGGTCAGTGATAAAAGAAGAGGGTTGCATTGACGATATGATCAATGATGGCACAAGAGATAATTGATGTAGGATAGATAGAAGAGGGTTTTAGAGGTGATTCACAATTGTTAGTTTAGAACTTATCAAATTTTGATGATATTAAAATGCACAAAAATGAGCTTTTAAGATTTTTGAAGCCACTTTGAATTATTTTTCATCATTTTGACTTAATATCAAGCACATATAAACAAAATTTAATATATTATTTTTTACTTATATCCCTAATATTTGCACTTAAAGATAATGGCTCCTCTCTCTCTCTCTCTCTCTCTCTCTCTCTCTCTTATATATATATATGGCTCAAAAATTCACCACCTCTACAAATTTGCATTGAAGAGAGTATGATTTATGATGTCGATAATTTTCGTAGTGATGGAAAGTAGATAAGAGACTACCAGAGATTTCTCCCTCATTTTGTGAGGACTTAGATCTTGTTCGGGTTTCTTATAAAGCAATCCTCTATAGTTAATTACCTCTCCCAAGAGTGAGAACTTTCGAAAGGCTACTGCAGTCACTTAATGGGTAGATGGGGCAGATAGAGTTTAAGATTTATATTTATGAAATTCATCATTTCGCTTAAACCGGATGGTTGGGAATGATGGCGTGCCATCTAGATCATGGTTCCGTCATCGGGTCGTGGTCTAGTCTAGTTAGTCGAGGAGGTGACCAACCTCAAGGGATCTTATCGAACACATGGGTTACGTCGTCCAAAAAATTCTTATAGACCTGGGGTGGTGTTTTTCTAAGGAGACAATCTTAAGTCCATCTTAGCTAAAAGAGGGTTGTTTGTCCTATCAAGTACACCCTATAATTCACAACTCAAAGGGCAGATCCATTGAGGAACATACGGGCTACAGTCATGATTATAATATAATAGAGTCTAACTAGCCAAATCACCTAATCAGAGGACTCTGGTCGTAACTATTTTATCCATGGAACCTACTAGCCAAGTCACGCAGGGACACACGCCTTTCTTGGCAAGAGATTGAAGAGTGAACATAGATAACACTTTATTTGATATTAGCTCTTGTGAGTTTTAATTTGTCACCCCATAAATATTCGGAAGGTGGATAGATTGAGTTTTACTTTAAGTTTTTAATGATACAATTTCATTTAAGTAGTTTCTTAGATTGACACTTAATTTGAGTTAATTTGATTAATTTGGATATATTTAAGAGCTTTAAATTTTATCAACTCTGTTTAGCTCATAATAGAGGATTAGATATACTATCACCTGACATAATCAGTTTCTCAGATATTTTAACTGAGTTGAAATTTTTATAATAGATTTTTAGATTTAGTTAATCCGCACTCCCCAAGACTAAATGAAGCAACCCGCAAAGATTCTGACACTTAAATTTAAACATTTATCATAATGTCGAGGCCCATGCGAGTGTTTATAACCTAGCTAATTTCACCTAATTAGTGATTTCATTGATTTTAAAAATCATAATTTAGAATAAAGTTCCTTAATTTTTGTACTCAAGGAAAGCTCCTTCATTCGTGCAGCATTTAGTTTAGTGTTTCCTTCTGTCTGCTTGTACATTGAATTGCATATTCGATGGCGTTCATTTGAAAGTTTGTACAAGCTTTGAATAAGAATATATTTATTTTAGATATGTGTAATGAATTTATTTTCATTCAAGCATTTGCATATATTTTGGAATGTTTAACTCACAAGAGTGACTGCTAAAGATATGTGCGAGGGCATACTTCATGCAGTTGTATTCATACAAGTTTATATGTACGAAGTTCACCCAAAAGAAAGCTTCAAACCTCTATAATTTTATCATTTAAGGACTTTCACATTTTCTACAACAAGAGTTGTTAGACCTAATTTATATTCATTTTTAACTTCATATCAAATTCCCTATTTATTTGAAAATTAAACTTCAAATTTATTACAAGTTTATTATGAGTTTAGTATTAACTTCCATAAGTTTCACTTGCATTTATTTTGATAACAAACATGGAACAATGTTGTTATGATATGTTTTACATATGTTATTAGTTTAATTATAAGTGAGTTCCACGAAGATAGATTTCCTTTCTTATAAATAAGGCTGATGGGGGAGTTTTACTTTTCACATTATTTGCTTGAAGAGAAAACTTCATAGCCTTTAAGGATTTTGAAGAAAGGAAAGGAACTTGCTTCCATTTAAAGTAAGTAGTTTACTTTAGTATTATGTTTCCTCTTTATTTTGTTTAGTTTTTCTTAAGCATTCTCCACTTTGTTTTAATGTTTATTTTCATGTTTATCGTGTCTTTTTTTATTTGATTTAAGTTTAAATGATTTCCATTCAGATTTGCTTAAGTCTCAAATTTAATCCAAAATCAGGCATAATTTTGGCAGCCTCCCGACGTCATCCCCGCGTAGGGGGATGCATCGGGAGTATTTTGACTTTCTCGATATGCCCTTATGAGTATAGCAAGTGATTTCTTGCGACACCACAGCCGTCTTCACACCCACTATGCCCTAATGGGCATTAGTGGGTCTTGAAACTGTTTTTTCTTGCTTGTGGTTTGGACGAGAGGAGGAAGTGGAAAGCCTCCTTTTTTCGATTTTGAGAGAGATGGTTTAGAGGGCTTGTCGTGTGGAGAAGAGATGACACCGCCGAGCTTCCTGGGCGTGTGGGTTTCTTGTCAGCGAAGAGGGCGGACGAGGGAGCTCACGTGAAGAGGACCATGGTTCTCCGTGCAAGCGAGGGAAGACGAGCCACCGTGAACCAAATCGAAGAAGGAGAGGAAAATAGGGATGGGTGTAAGTGGGATTTTAGAGCTAGGATTAGATTAAGGTTTTGAAATTGATTTTTTAAATTAAGTAATTGACTTTAAATTAAATTTTTTAATACGATAAGATAATCAATATATATATATATATATATATATATATATATATATATATATATATATATATATATATATATATATATATATATATATATATATATATCAATTCAAGGTTATTTTAACTTCCTAACGACATAGTCATTTCACAATCTATTTAGTTAGTGATCAAATTGAGTCAATTTCAGCTCAAAATATGCGTCGCCACTTTCGACCACTTGATTTTTGCACAGACTTGTCTGAATTGAGTGTGAATAATCTTATTGGATAGATTTTGATATTTCAAAGCTAATGACATGATAAATTTTACGAACATAGGTCGTTTAGCTTGCGTCGGCGCCTCCTAACTTTGATATGCGTGCAGGCGCGTTGACGACTCAAGCGCTTGATCAGTTGATCATCAAGTTATGCAATATTTATATCCTTACTAGTTTTGACGTTCTGAATGCGATGGTAAAGTCTGTTCGTCGATCGGAGGTCATTTGGGTTAATTTTGGCGATGTTCAATGCATTTCAACCTCGATTTGCGCACTGTCACTTCAAATCATTCGACATTTACACAGACTCGTCAGAATTGAGCGGGGATAGTCTCATTTAATAGTTTTTGATATTTTAAAGCTAATGGTGCAATCAATTTTATGAATGGATGTCGTTCGGATATCATCGCAGCTTCTTGACTCCGATGTGCATGTCGACACATTAATAGCTCGATTGCTTGATAGGTTGATCATTAGATTATACAATATATCTGATATTTTGATATTTTGAGGATATGGCAAAGTTCGTTCATCAATCGAGTCATTTACCATTTTCATGACGATTTTGAGATTTCATTTCATACCAAATTTGACTTGTGTTGACGACTTATGACAATATATGGAGGATAACATATATACATATATATATATATATATATATATATATATATATATATATATATATATATATATATATATATATATATATATATATATATATATATATATATATATATATATATATATGTATGTGTGTGTGTGTGTGTGTGTGTGTGTGTGTGTGTGTTCCCCTCACCACCATTGTCATATAACACAAATAACCACACTAAATTCATAGTAAAACTCTTATATGTAAACATTATTCTTAGACATAAGCTATGATGACCAAAATACAAATAAATAAATAATAAAGATAAATAAAACTTTATTATCTGCCAAGCAGGTCAACTTCTAATCATGAATATAACTACTCATGATTCATGCACTTTACATTAGAAAGATTATAAAATAAGAATACATCTTAAAGAGATGCTTATTTATTTTAAGAGTAACTATAACTAAACTCTTCTATGGATAGTTATCAATGGTATTGGTTTTCTCCTAGTTGTATCTTTATAAGATAATGACACATGGACTCCTATAGTTGTTAGAAAAAGTAAATTGTCATCCTATTGGGTCAATTCCTTCAATTTTCTTTAATGATTGTTATTAAATTGCCACCTTTCTTTGTGTAATCATTTGAAAGATAATAAGATCATACCTTTTACAAGTCTCTTCCTTTCCCCTTGTAGGTAATACCTCTTGGAATGGTAAGATCTTAGTGAGATCTTAGACATTTTTTGTGCATATTCCAATAAACACTTTATCACTTTAATTATTTAAGAAGATAAGAGTCTTCTTAGCATTTATCTAATACCCTAGTCATTCCACTATTTTATCCTTTAAGTTTTAACCTCTATTTTGCTAGTTTATGTCTTAAGCCCTTTTTGTTAAATTATAAACATATGTTGAATCTCTTTAATCAAAAGTAATTAACTATATGAGTTTTGCAATGGAAAACATTGATCCTATAGAAGTAAATAAATCATGTTTGGATTCTCAAGCTACTTAGAAAAATTATTTTACTTAATTTTTAATTTTTCTTCAATTGATTCCTACATATTCTTGAAATTTTATTAGTCTTAACTAATTGGGTGCATTCAATTTGTTTGGATGGATTGCATGATGTATTCATTGAACAAATAATTTTTAGAACTAAGTTTTTCTATAACTAAACCAGATCATGAAATGTAATTTGGTTTATTCCATTTAATTTCAGTTTAACACAAATTTAAAAAGAAAAATAAGAATTTGATTTTGATAATATAAAGATAAAAAAATTTAAATTATAATATTGTTGACCTCACTTTTGGAGTAAGGATTCAATCATCTCTTCTTATATTTAGGAGTCTTCTAGATATTAGATTCTCCTTAGTCATAAGATACTTCTAGCAATTAAGTGAACACTTGACCTAAGCTTAGAGACTTAGAAGAGTTAATCATAGGATTAGGGTATGCCTTAAGACTTAAGGTGACTTACCTACCCTATAACCCAAACCCAATCTATGCCTACCTCTTTGACCTAAACCAAACCTCAAATTCAATTCATCCAAATTCAAATACCAAATTCTAAACCAAATGATTGAAACTTATAATCAAATTCAAATCAAACATATCCTAAGCCCATAATTCAATCTTATGGACTTAGCCAAGACCAATCCAAACTCAATTAATTTTCTCAAAGTCAATTCAACTCTTCAATCAACCCATACCAAATATACAATCAAATCCAACCAAATTGATTGAACCTATAATCAAAATCCAAACCAAAATAAACTTATCCTAAGCCATATGATTTGATCTCATGGACTTGGCCAAAATTTCCTTCAATTCAAATTAATTTCAATTGGTTTTCTCATGAATCAATTACTTCTTCAATTATCTTCCTAAATATAAATGAAACCCACATTCACATGACCTAAACCAAAATCCAAACCAAATCAAACCCTTCCTAAGCCATATAATTCAATCTCATGGACTTAACCAAAATTACCTCCAACCCAAGTCAAACTCAATTGATTTTCTCATGAATCAATTATTTCTTCAATCATCATCCCAAATATAAATGAAATCTATAATCAACAAGTTAAAATCAATTCAATCAAATCAAACTTAACCCGTTTGACATGAAATATTCAAATAAGCCAAAATCCATTTGAACCCAAATCAATTGCAATCAAAGTAATGAATCAATCTTAAATCCATATATAAATCTAACTAAATTCAACCCAAAATTGATTCAACTAAGCCCAATTGATCCACTTGACTCAAAGTGAACAATTTGACCTATTTAAACCAAACTTCAATCCAACCCAAATTGGATTGAATCAAGTTTACCAAAATCATCTATCATGATTGTCAATCACCCTTGATTGGCCAATTATCATCAATTGGGTCAAACCAAGTCAACCCACTTAACCTACATGGACCAAACTAACCAAACCTCAATCTAAGCCAAATCAATTGAAATAAATGACTCCAACTTAAAATCAATCCCTAAACATGACTTGACCATCAATTGAGCCAAATCAAACCCAATTGGCCATCTTGACCCAAGTTGACCCAATTTGACCTAAAAGACTAAGTTGGGTCAAATCAAAATATAACCTAAATTGATTGCAACCAATGGCCAAGTTTATTCTAAATTGATTGTTGAACTTGTCCAAAGTCATAATTTAACCCAATTTCCTCAATTGAACCCAATTAACCCATTTAGCCCAAATTGACTAAGGGTCAAATTAGCCTAAATCCAAATCCAAACTAATTAAAATTGAAGCATATAATCATCTTCAATTGGTCAATCAAACCTAAATCAACCCCCAATTTGGCCAATTTGGTCAAATTGGTCAACTTCACCCATTTGACTCATATGAAATCAAATGAGCCAAAAATAAATCCAAGCCAAATTGACTCAAACCAATTGAACCAAAATAGCCCAAATACTCATTTAAACATGACTCAACCCTTAGTTTGATCCATTTTGACTAATTGGTCAACCTAACCCAACCTAATCCTATTTGACCTACATGGGTCAAATTGAGCCAAACCCACTTGAATCAAGCCTAAACCCTTTGGCACTTGACCCAACCCACCATAAACTCACCTTGGGTCAGCCCCAAACCAGCACAACATGATTTGAACCCAATCTAGGGCTTTACCCATTAGTTTAAGCTCTCCACATGGGATTAAATCCAAAATTGGTAAGTTAGCTCCTCCCCTTTCCACATGGCAGCCAAATAGAACCTAACCTAGGTGGCTAACCCAACCCAAGTGGGCTAAGTCAGTTATGGACCAAAGAGAGGTGAGTTAACTCACCTCCCCACACCTAGCCGAACCTAATGCATCCCAATATTGAGGGAGATTTCCTTGAGCCACCAACCCAACCCCTGGCCAATCAAACCGAGCCACATGGGATTGAATTTGACTATTTTGGCTGATTTTAATGAATTAAATTTGAGCCATCCAATCCAAGGAAGGGGGGATATATCCCCTTCATTTCAATTCAATGACTTAAACCCTTAGAGAGTTTCCAAGAGTGATTTCGAAATCACTGAGAGCTCCCCAAGTCTCCCAAGCCTTCCCTTTGCTAGAAACCATCAAGCTGAAACATGTCAATCCTCCACTCGACCCAACTCCACCAATATTCAAGCGAACTTAAATTAACTTCACCCACACACTCCCCACACTTCATCGAGCATGAACAAAACTTCTCCCAAGCTCCACAACCACCAGAGGTGCTACTTCTATCGTCGTCCCTCTATAAATCGACAGTTCGTGGCTCACAGAGCCAACCATAAGGAATTAGTGCGTGTGCTGCTCTGCAGGGCCTCACCTCATCCAAGCGAAGCTTTCTCAAGCATTGCGCCGCCAATCTTGAGCTCTGATGAGGTAATTTCTATTAAAATTGAGCTTTAGTGAAAATTAGTTGGTCTTTTTTGAAGAAAAGTTGAATGTCGTGCAAATCTGACTGGTAGATCCCTGCAAATCTATCTCGTGATGGTGTGGGTTGAATCCCAAATTGATTCAAGCACGGGTGAACTTAGATCGAGTGAAGGAGGATGGACGGTGTCTGACTCTTATCGCTCGGGAGATGATGAATCACGCATCGTCCATTCCATGATATCGAAATGGACTATCGTGATTATTCGCTAGATTTTATCTGATTAAATCCCTTAAGAACCATGGGTTTAATCTCCACTGTCCGATCTAAGATCAGATAAGAGGACAAAGATTAGCCAAAGCGCAGAGTCAAACGGGTTTAAGTAATCCCGCAATGCCACGAAAAGTGCACCACATGGAAAGTGTCGCATAATGGGATTAGGCTTAATTAAGCTTAATTAATTAGTTTTAATGACTGAATCTTTAAAAATCATAATAAATTGTAGAAAAATCCAAAAAATATAAATAAATACTCATTTAAAGGTAAAAAAGATAAGATTTAATTAAAATTATTCTAATTAATTTTGAATATTGATTAAGGCTTAATTAAAGTTTAAATGGAAACTTAATTAAGCATTAATTAATTAAGTATTTAATCCTAAACTTTATGTGTTAGTTTAATTGGATGAGCTCTGCCTCCCCTAATTTTCTAGGAATTTATTACTTAGTTAATTTGAAGAATTGATCATTTTAGATCTAATTACTCTCTTAATCCACTTAATGGCTAATTAATGCCCTCAATAGTAACAAATTAATTAATTAAGCTTACTAATCACTGTCTAACAGTGAATGGACAAGGGGAATGGGGTTAGGACCTCTTTCGTAGCTTCTTTTCCTAAGTCCATTTCATTTTGAAAAAAGTTAATTAACATGAAGATTAATTAAGAGTTAATTAGTTAATTAAATAGCTTAATTAATCAAATTTAAATAATAATCACATTCAATAATTAATAATAAATTAAGGGTTCCTCTTTATGTGTTTAATAACATAAAGACCTTTAAAAAAATTATGATTAACCTATAAGTGTCAGAAAATCATAAAAGTACTTAATTAAGTTCTTTAATTTAATTAACCTTTAATTATGAGCCAATTGCATTAGGTCCTTGTAGGACCATTGCAATTTTATTTCCTCACATGTTCATGTCATTTGTAACTCACAATTAAGTGGTTAATAAAACTAAAAAAAATTTAGGTAAGGGTGATTAATTGATTTAATTAAAGATTCAACTTAATTAACTCATAAAATCTACCTAATTACCTCTTCTTAAACCAATTAAGTTCACCAATATGAGAATGGGATTAAAACAACAAATCATTCTTCTCGTCTTTACATTTAATCAAAATCTCAAGTCATAAATTAATAAAGAAACTTTGATTTTCTTTAAATGGGTTTATTTAATGTGATTGTCCTTAGGAATTAGTTTAATTGAATGAACCATGTGTTTATATTTAATTATTTCTTTTCAATCACTTTAGATGTTGTATGTTAATTGATTTCATGCATTCATGTCTTCAAATATAAATAATCAAATGAATTTCCTTTATGTAAGCTTGCATGTGTTGGCTTAATTTAATATATGTGTAGCTATTATCACTAATAAATTCAAATCTATTTTTCAAAAGTTTATAAATTGATAATAATATATAGAGTGATAATAGTTATGAATATATATAGAATTTGCTTGTGTTTATAGCTTAAGCATATTAAAGAAAGCTCTCTTTCTTATGATTCATATATAGTTTTACATAAGTTTGAATAATAATGGGTATATAGTCAAAACATCTTGGGAATACGAGTTTTAAGTAGCCCCAATGAGGTCATTTGATTACTTCACTTTCCTAGTTTAATAATGGCACATACTCATTTGGTTTCATTCTTATGTATTTTGGTATTAGAACTTGAATAGAGCTTTAATTAATATGCTTAAATAACTCAACTAAAAGAAAATACAATCTTTGCATGGTTTTCATCTTTATAGTTGTGTATACATTCATATGTATTCAAGATAGTAATTGTTTAGTCTTGGCATCGAGGGAATACGAGGCATTAGTTAGCCTCGAGGACGTCATTTGATTACCTCACTAGTTCATGACATACTTTTACATCTTTTATACATTTGTATGTGCTTAATTAAAAGATGAAGATCCCCTTTGTTACAAAAAATTCATGCATCCATATTCACCTAAGTTGTTAGTATATTTTATATATATATATATATATATATATATATATATTAGTACTCCCTTTTCCTCATTCGTGCATAGATTTATATAAGTTTGGAATGGTAATAAGTATATAGTCTGGACATCCCGAGAATACGAGGCTTTAGTTAGCCTCAAGAGGTCATTTGATTACTTCACTTCCCTGATTTAATGACACACACTTATGTGACTCCATCCTTATGTATTTTGGTATTAGAATTTGGATAGAGCTTTAATTTATATGTTTATATAATTCAATCATAACAAATATATAAATTTCAAACATATACATTCATCATCATTTAAGTGTGTTAAAATATATCTCATGTATAGATAAATTAAGTATTAAATCATATGCATGTTACATATGATGAAAGGATTAATGTAATATATATATATATATATATATATATATATATATATATAATATATGTATATATATATATTATATCATTAGAATTATAAATCTTAAGAAGCTTTATTGGATAATATCTAAAAAAGTTAACCTAAACTTAAGATTAATTAAAAATCATTTAATAAGTCATTCATTAAAGAGAACTAAATCAAATCAACATGCTTTAGAAAGCGGCTTTAGGTAGGGATGAAAGAGGATAATCATCTTCCTTCTCTTTATAAGAGTTAGTTATTAAGTGTAAATCACATTAAAATAAATAAAATACAAATTAAAATTCATAAATAAATTAAATAACTTCAAATAAAACCCACCATCATGCTAATTTGAATAATTTTCAAAATTAGAAAAAAATAACTCTGATACTTAGTTGAGACATACCACACAAAGCCTTAACACACACATTAGAATTAAATCACCACTTCTAGCTCTTTGTTAGGATGGTGTATGATGTGATGTATATTTTGTTTTATGATAATATTTTAGACTTGATGTTAAGGTGTATGCTTCGTAAGTTAGGTCGCTCTTAGCCTAATCATATTTTCTACATGAGGTTGTGCTTAAGGGGCTGCCAAAAAAAAAATGTAAATGCTTGTTGACCTCATTTTAGAGTTAGCTCTCAACTTCTTCATCATATATCTAAGACTCTTCTAGACACTAGAAGTTCTTTAGTCTTAATACACTTCTAGTGATCAGGTGAACACTTAACCTAACCCTAGAGACTTAGAAGAGTTAACCATATGAATGAGTTGTGCCTTAGGGATTTAGGAGGGCTTGCCTACCCTATGTCCTAAACCCAATCCTTGCTTCCATCTTTCAAACCAAACTTCAAATTCAAATCCAAATTCTAAAATCAAATCCTACTTCAAATGATTGAAATCCATTAAATCCAAATTCCAAAATTTCTTCCTAAGCCATATGGACCTACCTCCATAAGCTTAACCAAAACTCCTTCAAACCAGCTCAAACTTGGTTGATTTCTTTATAAATTGATCATTACTTCATTTATATTTCATAAATATAAATGAAATCTAGGTTCAAATCCTTCAAACCAAACCAAAATAAATCAAACCAATTCAAAATCTAAGTTAGCCTTTTTTGAACTACATGCTTAGATTTGGTCAAATTTGCTTCCAAATCACTCCAAACTCAAGTGATTTTCATGAACCAGTTATACCTTCATTTATATTCACAAATATAAATGAAATATAAATTCAAATGACCAAAACCAAACCTAAATTAAATCAAATTCTAATTTTAGCCCTTTTAGCCAAATTCTTGAACTTGGTTAAATGATACCCAAATAAATTCAAAACTCATAGATTTCTTCATGATTCAATCATTCCTACAATCATTGGCCCATATATAAACATAAAACACCATTATCAAGCCAAACCCAAATCAACCCAAGTCAAGTCCAAGTTGACTCTTTTGGCTTGAAATTGTCATATGAACCAAAATCCATTTGGCTCCAAACCACTTACAATTGGATTTATATTTAAATCCTAGGCTCATGTGTGAGTTCAACTAAACTTGAATTAAGCCTTGATCAATCCAATTGACCCATCTAGGTCCACTTGACCCAAAGGGACCTAAGAGGCTCTTTTGAGCCAAGTTCTAATCCAACCCAAATTAAATTTAACCAAGCCTACCTAAACCTTCAATCATGACCAACAATCTTTCGAGGGTGATCAATTGTATTGAATTGGGTCAAACCAAGTCAAACTTTGCCTTTGAAAAATTCAACATTTAGCCAAATGAAACCCAAACTAGCCAAAATCCACCATATGCCAAATTGATTAAAACCATTGACTCAAACCCATTCATAATCAATGATCAAATATGACCAAACCATCAATTGAGCCAAACTAAGTCCAATTGGCCATTTGACCTAAGTTGACCCAAATTGGCTTAAAACTAAAATAGGTCAAATCATGATTTGATCCAAATTGATTGCAACTAATGATTCAAGTTCATTCCAAATCACTTATTGAACTTGACTAAAGCCATAATTGAGCACAAGTTGACCAATTGGTCAACTTGACCCAACCTAGCCCAAATTGACCTAAAGGATCAAATTGGCCAAAATTCAAATTAAATTCAAATTAAACCAAACCAAAGCCTACAATCATTTTAATTGACCAATTGAACTTGACTCAACACTTAACCCAACCCAATTTTGTCAAATTGGTCAAATTGGTCAACTTGTCCAATTTGACCCTTTTGAACCTAAATGAGTCAAATCCAAACCTAAGCCAAACCAATGCAAACAAATTGAACCAAAACATCCCAAAATATCATATGAACCTAACGCAAGCCTTGGCTTAACCCTGTTTGACCAATTGGTCAACCTAACCCAACATATCCCAAATTAAACCCATTTGACTAATCTAGGCCAAACCACTCAAATCCAATTTATGGAACCTTGTGGGCTGATCTAATTCAACTTAAACTCACCATAGGTCAGCCCAAGACCTCCCCAAAAGCTAAGTGGATCCCACCTAAAGGGATTAGCCATCAAAGCATGGGATTTAAGCTTCAAAATCAATGGATCCAAGCCAAGTCAACTCTCCCATGCACATGGCAGCCCCTTAACACTCAATAGAACCTTCTCCTAACCCACCTAACCCACCTAACCTACCCTAGGTTAGCCATGGACCTTTGGGAGGAGAGTTGACTTACCTCTAACTCAAACCGAGCACCCCATGGATCCAAGCTTTGCAACCTTTGCACAATGGATCCATGGAAGCCTCCCATCACTTCTCCCATCCCTAGTGTGCAACCTGAACTTGATGGAGACAAGTCAGTGACCATGGAACTGCCCAAATCATGCACACATGTCCGTCCATCATGAGAATTGAGGGTATACTCTAAAACAGAGCCAATTTCATCGAGAGACTTCCTAAGCTAATTCTGAAACCTCTCAAAGTGATTCCAATCATCCTCAAGCCCTCCTCGATCGGCATTGCCCATTCCTGAGCAAAGCTAAAACATTACATCATAATTTCGAGCAATACTCCCTCATTTTGTAATCAAACTCAAATTCCTTTACCCATACCATTCTCGTACTCTATCGAAGCCAACCGAACCTTCTCTAAGCCTTCCCAAGACATTGGAGATAGGAGTTCAATCAGAGCCGAGGCCTTCACATGCGTGGATTGATTGACCAGTACTCTACCCCAAATTGAGCTCAAAGATTCTCAAGTGGCCTCGCCAACTAGAAGCTACCTCACACCCACCGCCATTAGCTCTAGTGAGGTAATTTTGCTAACCTAGACTTGTATGCAAAAATGGGTTGGTCTTTTGTGAAGTAAATTTGAATCTCATGAGTTTTGACCATTATGTGTGTTCCTTCCAAAGGTGTGTGGGATGAATTTGAGGCAATCCAGCTGAGCTTCGGATCAACGGAAAAAGATGGATGGCATCCATCTTTGCCACTCGTGAATGGGATAGAGCCATCCGCTCAGGTGATTAGAAATGGCTGACATCCATTAGATCCTATTTCCTTCAAATCATGGATCAAATCGTGGCCATTCGATCTTAGATCAAATAGTCCACGGGAAAGTGCATCCACCACCGGCTGAGTTAGCGCGTGGATGTGATAACTTAAATAGCCAATCCCGTCACATCACGTGAAAAGTGTGCCATGTGAAAAGAGCATCGTGTCAGTGCATCACGTCAGTCTCCACGTGGCCTAATGGGATTAAGGCTTTAATTAGTTTGTTTTAATTAAATTTTAAGGCTAAACTTCCTAAATTCATAACTAGTTATAAAAAATCCAAAAATGCAAACTTTGGCTCATTTCAAAGGTATTTTAGAGTAGAATCTAGGAAAATTATTAGTAATTGATTTTAAATAGTGATTTTAGCTTAATTAATATTTAATTAAAAATCTAATTAGCTTAATTATCCAATAATTAAATATTCGATTAATCTCAAATTTTTTGTGGATGTTTAGGGGGATGACCTCTGCCTCCACTATTTTTCTATGATTTTATTGGTTGCTTAATTAGAAAATCAAATGATTAAGCCTTAATCACTCTCTTAATTTAATTAGTGATAATTAGTGAATGAATAGTAGTTTAATTAATTATTTAAGCCTAATTACCTCTATAGAATAGTAAGGAAACTTAGGGAGTGTAATTGGGATATCCTAATTCATTTCCTAGATTTCCTTCACTTTTTGGAATTAAAATAATTGATGATTAATGAGGTAATTAATTGCTTAATTAATAATTTTCAAGATAAAAAATCAAAGCCTAATTGAAGAAATGACTTAGGGAGGATTGAGGCCTTGTCCTTGATCCCTCTCCTTAAATTAATTTCATCATCCTAGTCAAAATGTAATCAAAGAATTCAATCAACTAATTAATAAGCTTGATTTAACTCAACCTAAAATCTCTTCACACCTAAGCAACCATTAATTGATCTTGGGTAGCTCTTTGGGTGTTCAATAACCCAAGGTGAGAGATAATGAAATTATGATTATCTCACATGTGTGAAAAAAATCATAAAAGTAATTAAGTAAGATCCTTTAAGCCTAATTAACTATTAATCATAAGTCAATTGCATTAGGCCCTTTCATTTCTTAGGAGAATTGTGAATTTACTTTTCATGTGGTTGCATATCATATTGGTTTATTATTAATTAGTTAATTAACTTAAGGTGATATAGGTAAGTGTTAATTAATTCATTTAATTCATACCTTAACCAAATTAAAACATAAAATTAACCTAAATATTCTTCATTAAACCAAATTAATTCACACATAGGAATTGGATTATGATCAGCAAACCTCTTTCATATTTCCTAAATCAAATCAAACTCAAAGTTAAAAATGTCTTTTAAGAATTTTTATTTATTTTAAATAGCCTTAATTAATATGATTGCCCTTAGGAATTAATTAGGATGAATGAGATCATGTGCTTATATTCCTTTATTTCTTTCCAATCATGTTAAATATTGCTTGCCATGTGAAATCATGCATTCATTTCTTTTAAAATTAATTAAATGAAATGGTTTCTTCTATGTCAAATTGCATGTGTTGACTCAAAATTAAAAATATGTGTGACTATTATTACTATTAAATTAAAAGCTATTTTCAAAATCTCATAAATCAATTCTAACATATGAAGTGATGTTAATTACAAGTATCTATAAGTTTTCATGTGTTGATAATATAAGGTATGTAATATGAAGTTCTCTTTCCTTACCTTACATGGATTTACAAATGTATAGTTCATTTGAAAAGAACACAACATTTGTCTAAATCTCTACCTACATGTATCCCATGTTACAACTTAGGAAGAATTTTATATCACATATGTAAATCATATAATCAAATCAAATGTGACCTCTTGCATGGCTTCTCATTCTCGTGGTTCTTTTTTGTACATTCATATGTATATAAGAAAAGTGGTATATTAGTCTGGACATCCTGGGGCTGTGAGGCTTTAAGTAGCCCTAAGTAGGTCTTGGACCTTACGCCCCTAATGTAGAATAATGACACTGTACTCACTTAAACTCTTATACATATGAATGTGTGATATAACCAATGAATTAGAAACATGAATCAAGTAAATAAAAAAAATACAATTTTTGCATGAGTTTTCCTCTCCTTGTAGTTGTTCATATATCTACATGTATCTAAGAAAAGTGTTATATTAGAGACACCCAGAGTGAGCTTTAAGTAGCCCTAAGTAGGTCTTGTACCTGCCCCTGGTAAATAAATGGTGACGCATCACTTAAAACTTTTATACATGTGAATGTGTACTTAACTAATGGATAAAAAAATCCCACTTTTCTATTAAAAAGACATGCATTCATAATTTAATCAAATGAGATATTTAAATTCCAAACATACTTCTTTGCATTCATCATTTAAGTGTGCTAAAATATACACTGTATGTATATGTATGCTTAGGATTTAATCATATGCATGATGTACATGATGGAAAGAAATGAATGAATATGTGTTATATGATAGTAATTCATTCTAATTAATCTTAAGATTTCTTTCTTATTGAATAAGGTCATTTAGAGTGAACCTAAACTTAGGTTAATCAAAACATGTAATAAGCCATTCAAAAAAGAAATTGATCAACTTGTTTTAGAAGTGACTTAGGTAGGGATGAAAGAGGGGTCTCCTCTCTTCTTCTCTTTATAACACTTAGTTATTTTATGTAGGTCAAATGAAATAAAAGAAAATATTAAGTAAAATCTTCAAATCAATTAAATCACTTAAAGAAATCAACCCTTTATAAATTAAATCTTTCACACTTAGTAAATTACAACTCTAAAGCCTAGGACATACCACACAAGCCTTAATGCACACACTTTTAAACTAAGTCACCACTTCTAGCTTTATATTAGGATGTATGGTTTGATGTATGCTTATTTTATGATGTATTATTAGAGGATGTTAGTGTACATAGATGTTAGGTGTATTAGCCTAATCATATTTTATATGTGCTTAAGGGATGTAATAAAAAATATAAATATTTTTTATTGTGCAGGTTGCTTATACCCCTAAGCATAGCCCAAGTTAGGACAGTTAGGCTTGGTTACCCATGTGTGGGGTGCTAAGTCCAAATTATTCATATAACTACTTAGGTTGTATCGTGTGTTTACTAACATTTATTTTGCGTGTTGCTAGATTTATTTCCTTCTTTTTATTTAATTTTGGATTAGGATGTAAGTGTTATGGATGAGCATTGGTTATAAGACCAAGTCTTATGTACCATGTGATGCCTTTGGAGCAAGCACGTCCAAATCAAGACAAAAGGAAGAAAGAAATGGAGCAAATCAAAATGAAGAAATGAAAGATAAAGAGGGAAGAATGAATGAAGAATGAAGACCCCATAACACTTATCATTTTATAATTAATTATTCTTTTGTAATTGGGTTGTATAAGGGTAGAGCTCGCCACTACATTTCTTTTCATTGTACGGGGTACCACCGACATTGACCTTCTTTTGATAGCTTTATAAAATTATTTGATATTTTGTTTAGCTTGTGCATTAGAAAAGCATGCCTCTTCATAGTTATTTATGATTGGTGATCATTGTATGGCTGATGATTAGCTCCTAGGATAAAAAATTAATTTTTCTACCCAAACCAACAACTCCATAATTAAATCTCTAAAATAACTCATAACATTATGTGAAAGCCAAGGCATTAAATCAAGATAATAAAATATTTAGCAACACCTTAGCTGGATGATTGTATGTTTAATATCATGCATAACCATCTTGTTCCACTCTTATTAAGAGAGGGCTTCCATCTTTTCTAGATAGAAATGGGCTTAACCTTTAAGAGCTTATGATGAAAGAACACCTCTTTCTCTTTTGATTTGGCCCATAATCAACTTCTCATGCATTTAGGCATATAAAATCATAGCTTTGTCAAAATAAAGAGTCCCTAAATTAAATAAAATTTGATAAAATTTTGCATTAGATTAAGTCATTATTCATACCCTCACTCTAGTCTCTTAGGAGTGGGTTTAAGGACTTAGTTTCTTTCTAAATAAATAATAGCCATCTTTCAAAGCATATGACTTGACCACATATTTAAAATGTAGGAGGAGTTAGGCGGCTATCACTCGCGTTATAAGTCCAATGTGGTGGTTTACCCTCTGTTGTGGAGATAAATCATATACCCACTTTCACCTTAGATTTAGGCTGTACTTTGTCCCTCGCCAAAGCTCCATCGATTTAGGATTTGAGGTCATTGTTTTCCTTGAGGATACTAGGATAAATCCTCACCTCTTATGCATCATAATCTTGTGTTGTAGAGTATTTCTAATAAAATTTCAACTCAAACATAAATTTCTCAAATTTCAAACATATAAAGCCCAACCATATGATATATTTGCTCACTAGGCTTCTTAGTATCATGAACATTCCCTACTTATCTCCTTTGAATAACTCTCCTTTTGATCCATCTCAGTTGATTTTGTAAAATACAACCAATTTGTTGATAGTCCTATCTTTGAATTCTTTGGAGACAATAATCACATACTTTAATCAAGAGTATTCTTAAAGGATTCATTTTCCTTTGGATGTAATTAACTATGGGGCTTGCCATAGGAACTTACTTATTTAAATAAACCTACTTTATTCATCCATGTAAAATAGGAGAAAAATCTCGTATATTGAAGACCCATCATGCCTTGAGTCCTTATTAGTGATTAGGTCCATTATAGGGTAGTGACTATCTCTTAAGATAGTACACTATTCTTAATTCGTACGATCATCTCGATAATGTATCTGGGTCTGCATTGGTGTCCCTAAACACACAACCAAAAAATAAATACCACAATGCTCTCTTTGCAAGTTGCTTAAGCCCCTGAGCATAATCAAAGTTAGGACAAGTGGGCTTGATTACCCATATGTAGGGTGCTAAGTCCAAATTATACATATAACTACTTGGAATTAATATATATTTTGCAAGTGTAGTTAGATTTACTTTTCCCTATATAAGTGTAATTTTATAATAGAAATTAGGATTATTGCTGTGGGGATTAGGATGAGCAGTGGCTAGAAGGTTTAGTCTTGGGAGGCCCTGTGATGCCTTTGAAGCACAAACCAAATCAAAGGAAGAAGATAAGGTGGACAAGAAAAAATGAAGAATGAAGACCCCAATATCATGTATTCATTTCTAATTATAATTAATCTTTCATATACCAAGTTGTATAAGGGTAGAGCTTGGCTATCCATATTTTCTTTTTTGGGTTATATGGAGGCACCTGACCGCACCGATCTCTTATTCTTTTATGATGGTTTATAAAATTGATTGATGATTTGTTTAAACTACACATTAGGATTGCATCCTTTTCTTAGTTTCTTAATGTTTGATGCTTTAATGTGTAGCCTGAATGCAATAGGCTCTTAGAATAAAATAAATTTTCTACCTAAATAATCACTCATAATTAAAGTTTTAAATAACTCATAATCTCACATAAAGCTTAGGTCATAATTACTATAACTAAAAGATTTAGCAACCCTTAACTGTATGTTCTATGTCTCACATTATGCATGCATCTTCTATCACTCTTGTAAAATGAGGGCCTCTCGTCCTTACACAATAGGGACTGCTTGACCTATGAGAGCAACCCACAACAATAGAGCTTCACCCTCTTTCTCTTTTTTTTTGGCCAATAATCAACTTTCATTGTTCATTTAGGCATAATGAAATCCTAAAGCCTTTGTCTAAAATATTGTGTCAAAATAAAATAAAAATTGAAAAGATTTTGCACTTGTAGATTAAGTCATATGCTCATACCACTCATGCTCTCTCTAGGGAGTGGGTTTAGGAATTTAGTCTCTTTCAAATAACTACCATAGCTATCTTGCAATTCATAATACAAGATTACATGATATTAAAATCATGAGGAGTTAATGGTCACCTGTGTGATTGTAAGTCCAGAAGTTGGACGAGTTTATTCTCTCTTATGGAAATAAACCATTATGTCCACCTGTTGCTTAGATTTAGGTCATGCTTTTGCTTGTACGAAAGCTCCCTAGATTTAGGATCTGAGGTAGCTATTTTCTTCAGGCTATAAGCATAAATCCTCACCCTTAGGCATTTTCACAATCTTATGTTGGATTATAAGCCAGCAATCTAATAAAATTTTAACTCAATGAATAAAAAAATCTTTACTTTCAAATATATAAAGCCCAATCATATATAGGTTGGAATGCTCACCAAGCTTCCTAGTATCATGAGCATTCCCTTATTTCTTTTGGATTCCAAAAATAAGTCTTCTCCTTGAACTTTCCCAATTGATCTTTCAAACATAACTAAACCTTTTATAGTCTAGCCTTGAAATCTTTGGATATAATAACTGTCTACTTTAATTGAGAGTATTCTTAGATAATCTTATTTCCTTAGATGTAATTAACTATGAGGGCCTCCAAAGGGAACTTAAGAACCGACTTAATATAAACCCCGCTTTATTCATCATGTAAAGCGGGGAAAAATCTCTGGTATATTCGAAGACTCATCATACCTTAGGAGTCCTTATTAGTTGATTAGGTCCATTGCATGGTGATGCCTCTATCTTTTGAGATAATACATTATACCTTAATTTCATACCTGATCACTTCAATAAGTACCCCTACGAATGTCCCCTTCCCACATCTAAAAATAAACACCACAGATTTTTCTAGCGACTCTGCTGGGGATTATTCCTCTATCCATCTATAGTAGATAATTATCATCTCCAAGCATCGATAGTGGACTTATATTTTATATAAGCTCAAACCAATCTTTCTTTCTGTTGACCCTTTGCTAATTACATTCTTGAGCAAAAGTAGCCAACATCCTTTAAGTTTTAGGACCTCACTCCCACGTAGGTCTTGAGACTTTTATTGGGTCCCCTAATAAGAAATAATATGATAATCAAAGAAAGGAGATGACAAAATACAAGTCAAATAGGATTTAGAACTTCTTACCACTAGATTGGTAAAGCAAGGTTCAATTTCATATTTGATAAACTTCAATGGAATCTAAAGTAAAATAACTAAAAAACTTTTGTAAAATTTTCAAGTCTTTCTAAAGCAAAATCATGTGAACTTCACTTAACATAATAAAATTGGCCAAGTGAATGTCTTCTTTAAAATTAAGGTCAAGTAAAACAAAATGAAAATCTTTCAAACTCCTTTCAAATAAAATTAAACCTCACTTAGCATACCTAAAATTGCTAAGTGAGTGCTCTCCTTTTCAAAATCAAAATTAAATCAAATAATAAACCTCTCTTTCAAAAATAAATATATTCAAACCTTCTTTCAAAAATTAACCAACCACATTTAACATACTTAAATTTGTTAAATGAGGGTCCCTTTTCAAAATCAAAATCAAATATACCCAAAATATTTTTTAACAAAACCAACTATATTTAACATGCCCAAATTTGTTAAATGGAGTCTCATTTTCAAAATTGAAATTAAAATCTAAACAAGCAACACATAATCTTCACTTAACATACCCAAATTTGTTAAGTGAAGGTTTCCTTTTCAAAAATCAAAATTGAAATAAAACAACATATAATTGAACTCCATTTAACATACCCATATTTGTTAAATGAGAGTTCCCTTTAAAATCAAATTAAAATCAAAATATCCAACACACATTTTAAACTCTACTTTAATATACCCAAATTTATTAAGTGAGAGTTCAATCCCAAAATTAAAACAAATCACACATCAACATAAAACAACAACACATGAGTGAGGTTCATTTAACATACCTAAATTTGTTAAATGAGAGTCTCATCTTCAAAATAAAATCAAAACTCCAATAAAAAACATCAACATATAATGGAACCCCATTTAATATACTTAAATTTGTTAAATTAGAGTTCTTCTTTTCAAATCAAATCAAAACATTAAGATGAAAAGCTTTCAAAATTTCCAAACATATAAATGAACTCTATTTAGCATACTTAACTTTGCTAAGTGAGGGTTCCAAAATAAAATTCCAACAAAAGAATATAACAAATATATCTCCAAAAGTCTCTCCAAAATAAATGAACCCCATTCAACATGCTTAAATTTGTCAGATGTGGATCTCAAAATCAAAATCAAATTCATGGCAAAGTCTCTCCTCCAATTTCTTAAATCTCTCAATACAATGAATCCAACTTAGCATACTTGAATTTGTTAAGTGTGGGTTCAATTTCAAAAATCAAATCAAAAGCAACAATTCAAGTCAAGGAAGAGTCTAATTCAGTTCTTTTTCAACAATGCAGAGATACCAGCCTAATTAGTCCCTTCCAGCCTTTAGTCAGCTTCCACCATGTCTTCTAGAAAGTTGATCTTTTCCTTTGCCTCAAGTGTGGATTTGGCCTTGGATCAGGCCATACTCACTGATACCCCTATGATGTAGTTTAGACTTGGCTTTGAGAACCTCAAAGTCATATGTGAGGGACCAGCCTTCACCATTGTCAATAAGGAGGAGGTGGCAGGCAAGAAGCCACTTCTTCGTTTTGATGTGCAGTCTAGTTTTGAGTTTCCCTCGCTAAAGAGGAAGGCCGCTGTGGTTCCTACACCCTATTGTCGTGTGATAGTTTGTTACCCCCGTTAGCCAGAGGTGAGCACCACTTATGTTTCCCCGCCTGAAGGGAGGCTCTTAGCTTCTAAGATAGTCTCTTCCACCTTGAGGTATATTAGCTCCTCTCAACAGACACAACTGTAATAAGAATGCAAGGTGCAATACTATGAGGTGATGTAGATAGATGATGCCTCTCATGTGGCTGAGGAGGGTTCCCCTCATGAGACCTCTCCACTCTTGAGTGGCTTTCACCCCCCACAAGGAGAGAGGGGATTACTAGATCGCATCACCCCACCAGAGACATGGCAGGGATGGAGGAAGCTATATGCTATGGTATTCTTCAGAGTGAGACCACGGACCCTCGGAGTTTGGCATATTACATGACTTGAGGAGTCTGATCCCTAGGAGTGTTAGGGTCAGATACATAGAGAGAGAGTCACTGAGGCTAGAGTCACTATGAGCAAGCGAGAGAGGAGGAGGTACATCAAGTAGTCAGTGGCCTCCGATTTGATGGACTTTCTTGATCGGTGAGCTACTAGAGACATTTATTCTGATCATGTAGTTCTCATTGGCACAGTCGATAGTAGGAGGAGATCTGTGAAGAGACAGTTGGTGGTTCCACCATCACACCACACCACTCGCCATCCACTTCCATCAGTCCAAGTTCCAGCATCCATAGTCCCCACCAAGCTGCATAAGCCCCAGTCTGGAGAGAGGCCCTCTCCTTTGGTGATCCAGCTACGGCCCAAGGATCCCGCTCCATCTATTCCACCCGTTGAGGTGAGATCAGGCTCCCCTACTCATCCTTCCACCTCAGCCATGGTAAAGAGGGAGTGGTGACCCAAAAGCCCGCAATATTCATAGTAGTTGGAGGAAGAGAGAGGATGGGATACTGACATAGTCCCCATGGTAGTTGAGCCAGCTAGAGAGTGCACCCCGCCAGCTTAGAGAATTCAGTGCATATAGTCTGTAGAGTTCAGTTCAGAGGTTAGTTGTCCATCAATCTATGTTCCGATAGAGCAAGGCAAAGTAGATGATGATCTTTGGATGACATCATAAAAGACTATTGTGCTATTAAGTAGATAGTCGGGAGCGACCATTCTGATCAGGAAGAAGGTAGAGTTGATTTTGACCCTGATGAGGGTGACACGTTGGATGACTCAGTCGAAGTCCACATGATCGACACCTGAGGATCCCTGTAGAGGGAACAACATATCCAGGAAGGTGTTGTGGTTGAGGAGAGCGACACCTCTCACTCAACTCAACACCTCCTCCACCGGCTCAAGCAGAAGGATGACTAGATAGATAGAATAAAGAAGATGGTAGAAGAGTTGATGGAAAAGGTCTTAGCATTATGACCAAGCCTCACAACCTTCTCATATGCCACCAAAGTTGGTACAAACCTTAAATTATCCTAAGTGCACTCTCATGGGTGACGATGCTGGTAGTTTGCATAGGAAGGTCACATATAGCACCTCCATGCATGAGAAGGATATCAAATAGATGGTAGAGCATGAATAAAGCAAGGCACAAGTTGGGAGCTCATTCATTCCACTACCCAGGAATTTGATGTAGTTTAATACCCTGAGGATTTTGTGGCACCATCCTTCAAGATCTTTGATAGTAGAGGGAACCCACGATAACATATTGCACATTTTAGAGCTAGTTGCTGCAAGGCTGGTGGCAGTGATGCACTCCTGTTTTGACTTTTTATTAGCAGCTTAGTAGGGGTTGCATTTGATTTGTACATCAAACTGCCCAACAATTCGATGAAGAGCTTCACTTAGTTAGAGCATCTCTTCATCAAGAGATTTGAAGGAGCTCAACAGAGGGTAACTGAAGGTGACCTCGCTGTTGAAAAATAAAAACCCAATGAGTCTCTTGTTGAATACATTCTCAGATGGTGCAACCTGAGTATGAAATGCAAATCACAACTATTTGAACATCATGCCATCAAGATTCTGCTTAAGAATATCCATAGCTCGATCGCTTTCATGCTTAAGGGCTTCACCATCAAAACATTTGAGAAGCTAATCAACAAGGCGGCTAGTCTACAAGAGGAAGCCAAACAATTACCTTCTTAGACCAAATATCTAGGCCCAAGTCAGAAGATATTGAAGAAAAGATAGTTGAGAAGGATGGAGAAATAAGGGTTAGATGCGATAAGAGGCCATGAGCTCAGCAGCCTCTTTTGCCACCACCTCTTTCACCACCTCGGCCACTATCCGCCACCACATCTGCCACAAACGGCCACCACCGCCGCCATAGCAGCATATCCACCACCACATAGCTATTTTCCACATACTCTTGCTGAGATACTAAGCTAGCCATACTCATTCAAGAGGGAGGTAGTCAGACAATCTTCAAGAATCTCTTGAAGAAACTTAATTTTTAGTTACCCTAACCTAAGAGGTCGGAGGAAGTGGTCAAGAATGATGATCTTGCCTATTGCCATACCACCGCGTGTTAGGCCATGTCACAGAGGATTGCATCACTTTTAAGGATTAGCTTGAGCATAGCTACAAGTTGGGAGCTACAGTTATCCCTAAGGAATACTTATTAGAACAACCATCTAGTTATGTTAGAGTAATCCTTGGAGATATTTCTGATCCTTTTAAGACCAAAGAAGGTTAGGATATTTTCTTATCTCGTACCTCTAAAAAAAATATTTCTAAGATCAAGAAACTTTCCTTGTAGTTGTTTAAACATCTCAAACCTCTAATAACAAGAAAGGTTTGCTAGTTGCCAAGGATAACTCGAAGAAGGTGGAAGCCCATCATAAGCAGCATTCTACCACACTTGCCCAGGATAGATCTATAACGCAACCACCATCCAAGTCCAGCACTCCTTCCACCATTGTAGCTTCTACCTCCTCTACTAGCTCCTCTTCTATCAGCAGGAGAATTGTATCCGTGGACGAGGGCACCAAACCCCTCGCTCCGCTTACTTTACTTGATTTCTATCATATACCTCCACCTAAATTAAAGAAATCAATGAAGAAGGCTGATTCTACTTACATTCTTTCTACTTTTGATGCTCCTGATTTTATTCTTATAGAAAGCTCTTTGAGTCTAAATAATAATAGATCAAATAGTTATGATCCATTCCTCTTTGATTTAGAGTCAAATTTTCCTTCTTTGAATTAATCGGGTTCACTTCTTGAGATTGACTTAGAGTCATCCGACTCTAAGGATGCCATAGGAGAAGTTGTAGGTATGTCCGATGAGCAGGTAGAACTTTTTATAAACTCATCATTCCATGAAGTCACTGAAGTTAACCTACACAGTAGAAAAGTTCTACCTCCTAGGGTAGCACCTCACGATAAGGGTAAACAAATCATTAGTTCCAGTGAGCAGATAGCCCCTCCACAATATGCTCCACCTATGAATATGCTTATGGAGGACCAATCCAGAGTTGATTATAACGTCCTAGCTCATCTTATAAAGTTGCCAGCTAAGTTAAGCATATATGACACTATTGACCTCACTTTTAGAGTGAGTTATCAACTGATCATCATAGATCTAGGACTCTTATAGACACTAAGAGTTCTTAGTCTCAAGGCACTTCTAGTGATTAGGTAAACACTTGACCTAAGCCTAGAGACTTAGAAAGGTTAGTCGTAGGGGTAGGTTATGCCTTAGAGATTTAGGGAGACTTGCCCATCATGTGGCCTAAACCCAACCTATATTCAACTTCCCAAACCAAACCTCAAATTCACCTCAAATACCAACTCCAAATCCAAAATTCTAAATCAAATGATTGAAACTCATGATTAAATCCAAAATCAAAACCCTGCCTAAGCCCTATGATTTTATCTCGTGGGCTTAACCCTAGCCAAATTCAAATCAATCCAAATTCAATTGATTTTCTCCAAGATCAATTCAATCTCTCAATCATTTATCAAATTCAAATCCAGACTCAATTCCAAATGATTGAAACCCAAAATCAAATTTAAACTCCCAAATCTTCCTTAAGCCTTATGATTGAATCCCATGGACTTAGCCAAATCTCCATCCAATTCAATCCAAACTTAATTGATCTCATCATAAATCAATCATGTCTTCATTTATATTCACAAATATAAATGAAATATACATTCAAATAGCCAAAACCAAATTAAACTAAATCAAATCCAATTAAATCCCTTCTAAGCCATATGGACCTATCTCCATCAGCTTAGCCAAATCCCATTCAAACCAAGCCAAACTCAATTGATTTTCTCAATAGTCAATTATATATTCATTTATATTCACAAATATAAATAAAACCTGCATTCTAATGATCAAAACTAAATCAAACTAAATTGATTTCCTTCTAAGCACTTTTACTTCCAAATCACTCCAAACTCAAGTGATTTTCTCAGAAGTCATTTATATCTTCATTTATATTCACAAATATAAATGAAATATAAATTCAAATAACCAAAACCAAATCCAAAATCAAATCAAAACTCAATTCAAACCCTTTAAGCCATTTCCTTGAACTTGGCTAAAACCCATCTAAATTAAGCCAAAATTAATGATTTTCTCTTATATCAATCATTCCTTCAATCATTATCCAAATATAATTGAAACCTATAATCATCAAGCCAAATTAAAATCAACCCAAGTCAAGCCCAACTTAGCCCTTTTGACTTGAAAATTCTAAATGAATCAAAATCCCAAAATTGCAATTGGATTAATATTTCAATCCTAAACTCATATATAAACCAACTAAACCTTAATCAAACCAAAACTATACCAATGACCCATTTAGGTCCACTTGACCCAAAGTGGCCTAAAGAATCCATATGAACCAAGTTCTAATCCAACCCAATTGGATTGAACAAGACCCATCCAAACCTCATACCATGATCATTGATCACCTTAGGATGATCAATTGCTTTAAATTGGGTCAAACCAAGTCAACTTGGTCATTTGACCAAGTCAACCCTTAGCCCATATGAAACCCAAATTAGCCAAAACTCACCATACACCAAATCAATTGAAACCATTGATTCACACCAACTCATCATCAATGATTGAACATGACTTGACCATTAATTGAGCCAAACAAACCCAATTTGCCATTTGACCCAAGTTGACCCAAATTGGCCTAAAACCAAAATAGGTCAAATCACGATCCAACCCAAATTTATTGCAACCAATGGCTCAAGTTCATTTAAAATTGATTATTGAACTTGAATCAAAGCCATAATTGAACCCAATTTGACCAATTGGTCAACTAACCCAACTTAGCCTAAATTGACCTAAAGGGTCAAATTAGCCAAAATACAAATTAAATCCAAATTGATTCAAACCAAAGTCTACAATCATTTTCAATTAATCAATTGAACTTGAACCAACACCCAACCCAAGACAATTTGGCCAATTTGGTTGGTCAACTTGACCCACTTGACCTATATGAATCCAAATGAGCCAAAATCAAACCTAGGCTAAATTGATTGAAATCACTTAAACTAAAACACTTCAAATCATCATTTGAACCTAACCTAAGCCTTGTTTGACCCAATTTGACCAATTGGTCAACATAACCCAACATGACCCAAATTGACCCAAATTAAGCCAAAACCCATGAAACCAACCCGTGGGACCTTGGGAACTGACCTAACTCGACCAAAACCCATCTTAGGTTAGCCAAAAATCAGCCTAATCCTAATTAGAGCCAAACCCAAGGTAAATCTCCCTTGGATATGCCTCCCCCGTGGCATTTTTCCAAAATTGGTAAAGCCACTTTTCTTTTCCTTTGGAAGCCAACAAACACCCATTTTAGGGTCTCATTTAGTGGACTAGGCTTGTCATGGACCAAAAGGAGGTGACTTAACTCACCTCCCTCCCAAACCGAGAACCCCATAGACAAAGGAAGTTGCAACCAGCTAAGTCAAGCCTTGAGCCACCTCCCAAGCATTCCTCTACTTAAATCGAGCCACGTGGACCTGATGGGGAAAACTCCGACTCTCTGATGGCAGCTGGCTGACCAAAAAATGGGAGACAATCCTGTTTGTCTACCTCAGTCAATTGAGGGATACACCTCCTCAATTCGAGCAACAATTGACATCATTTGACTTGCCAAAGCTTCCTAAGGCATTTTCGAATCCCCTAGTGAACTATGAAGTGATTCCAAGCCCTCCCCACTTCAGATTTCTCCTTCTCGAGTGAAACCAAAATAGGGCATTGATCCTTCTATTCTAAATTCTCCATTTCTTGATCAAAACTCAATTGCTTTTGCACACACCTTCCACACATGTTGTCGAAGCCAAGAAACCTTCCCTCGAGCTCCAAGCCCACCAAAGGATGGACTTCAACCAAAGTCGCGTCCAAAGCACCATTCTTAGCCAACGGAGCAATCCACTTGGAACCAATCCAATTACTGCTCAACAGGGCTTCGTCTCAACTAGATGAAGCTTCCTCAAGCATGCAAATCATCGATTTTAGCTCCTATGAGGTAAATCCATTAAAATTGAGTTTTAACTTAAAATGTGTTGGAGCTTTGTAAATAAAATTTACATGTGAGCTAATCTTAGTCATTGGATCTCATGGATCTCTCACATAAAGATATGGGGTTATTTTGGATAATCTGAGCTCGGGTGAGCTCAATCGAGCGGTCAATGGTGGACGGGCTCCATCGTTCATCGCTCATGAGCTGATAGATCATACGTCGTCCACTCCACATTATCAGAATGGACAGTTGTGATTAGATCATGCTAGATCCATTTGATTCGAGCAGTTATTGACCACGGGTTTAATCCATGCCGATCTCAGATCGGATATGAGATCATCGAGATCCCCCCGCCAGTGAGTCACCATGGATGTGACTACTTAAATAACAATCCTGCAATTCCATGTGGAAAGTGTGTCACATCAGTGTGCCACATGGCATTAATAGAATTAGGCTTAATTAAGGCTAACTAATTAATTTTTAAGGCTGAAACTTCCATAATTCATAATAAATCATATAAAAATCTAAAAAGTACAAAAATGGCTCATTTTAAAGATATTTAAGAGAGGAATCTATTAAAATTATTTTAATTAATTTTGAATAGTAATTTAAGCTTAATTAAGGTTTAATTAAAAAGTTAATTACCTTAATTACTCCCTAATTAATTAACTAATTAACCTTAAATTTTTTGAGATTATTTAGGGGAGACGTCTGCCGCCCCTATTTTTCTTGGGATTTATTTGTTAATTAATTGGGAAAATTGATTGATTAAGTCCTAATTACCTTCTTAACTTAATTAAGTGATAATTAACCATATGAATAGTAACTTGCTTAATTAATTGGGTCATTTATCACTGTTTAATAGTAAGGAGACTTAGGGAATTAGATTGGGGCTTCTCTCCTAATCTTTTTCTTAAGTTTCCTTCACTTTTTTCAAGAGAAATTAATTAAGAATTAATGGATTAATTAATTACTTAATTAGTTTAATTAAATCTTGAAATACATCTAAACCTAATTAATCCATGGGTAGATCTTTAAGCATTCAATAACCTAAAGAGATTTAATGAAATTATAATTTGTTCATATGTGTGGGAAAATCATAAAAGTAATTAAGTAAGTTCCTTAAGCTTAATTGTGAGCCAATTGCATTAGGCCCTTTTATTTCATATGAATATACTAATTTACTTTCAATTCATTTTCATATAACATTGGCTCATAATTATTTAGTTAATTACTTTAAGGTAACATAGGTAAGGGTTAATTAATTGATTTAATTCATACCTTAACTCAATTAATCTATAAAATCAACCTAATTACTTCTCATTAAATAAAATTAACCTACAAACATGGGATTGGATTAGGATTAGCAAACCTCTTTCTCTCTTTCTCTCTTTCATTAAATCAAGTTAAACATCAAATTAAAAATGACATTAAAAAGCTTTGATTTATTTTAAATGATTTTATTTGATAGAATTGTCCTTAGAATTAATTTGATTGAACAAAATCATATGCTTATGTTTATTTATTCCCCTCCAATCATATTAAATGTTGTATGTCATTTGATTCATGCATTCATCTTTTTTTAAAATAAATTAAATTAAATTGTTTCCTTTATGTCAAGCATGCATGTGTTGATTTAATTTAATATATGTGTGGCTATTATCACTATTAAATCCAAATGTATTTTTCCAAAGCTTATAAATGAATGATTACATATACTATGAATGCTAGTTATAAATATATAGGAAATGCATGTGATTATACCCTAAGTGTATGAATTGAAGCTTTCTTTTCTTTGATTCATGTGTAGCTTTACATGCATTTGAATGTTAATAGGTATATAACCTATACATCTTGGAATACGAGGCTTTAATTAGCCCTTAGGAGGTCATTTGATTACCTCACTTCCCTAGTTAACAACAATAAGTACTTATTTGTTTTCATTTACATGTATTTCTACATTAAAATTTGAATAAGAACTTTAATCAACATGCATAAATGTTTTAATCAAGTAAAAATATAATCATTGTATGGTTTTACTTCATTTACTTAATGCATACATCCATATGTATTTGAGAAAAGCAAATATTTAGACTGGACATCCTGGGAATGCGAGGTTTTAAGTAGCCCAAAGGAGGTCATTTGATTACCTCACTTCCGTAGTTAACAATGACATGTACTAGCTTATGTCTCTTATACATGTGTATGTGTATTTGATTATGGAATTAGAACCCCTTTTCTTTTATCAAAAATACATGCATTTGTAATTATTCAAGTGATTGAATTAATTGATCATGTGATTTCTTATGATTCATGTATGCAAATTTACATATGGTTGAATGTAATGGTATTTAGTCTGAATATCCTGAGAATACGAGGCTTTGGCTAGCCCAAAGGAGGTCATTTGATTACCTCACTTCCCTGGTTAACAATGACACGTACCTATTTAATTTCATCCCTATGTATTTTTGTATAATAATTTAGATAGAGCTTTAAATTAATATGATGAAATAATTCAATCAAATGAAAAGTATAAACTTTAAATATACATACTCACATCCATTATTCAAAGTGTGCTAAAACATATTGAATGTGTAGGTATACTTAGGATTTAACCATATGCATGTTACATGTGATGTAAAGAATGATTTAACATGTGTCATGTGATAGTAATTCAATCGAATTAATCTTAAGATGTCTTTTATATTGGATAGGATTATTTAAAGTAAACCTAAACTTATGATTAATTTAAAATGTGTAATAAGCCATTCTAAAGAGAACTAAGTTAATTAACATGCTTTAGAAATGGCTTAAGGTAGGGATGAAAGAGGGCAATCCTTTTTTCTTCTTTTTATAAAACTTAGTTGCTAAGTGTAAGTCAAATGAAACAAAAGAAAACACCAAGTAAAATTCTCAAATCAATTTAAATCACTTAAAGTGAAAATCAACCTCTTATGATTAAATTTTTTTCACACTTAGAAAAAACATAATGCCTCTAGTTAGGACATACCACACAAGTTTTAATACACACATCATTAAAACTAAGTCACCACTTCTAGTTTTATGTTATGATGGTGCATGGTATGATGCATATTTTATTTTGTGATGTATTTTTTTAGATAGAATGTTAAGGTGTATGCTTCATAGACGGGATGTGAGTTAATCAGAGGGAATTATGCTTAAGGGTACTTAAAATAAATATAAATGCTCTTTGCTTAAACCCTAAGCATAATCCAAGCTAAGATAGGTTTTACATGTGCTAAGTCCAAATTATAAACATAGCTGCTTGGGGTTGTATGTGTGTTTAGCTAACACTTATTTCGCAAGTGCAGTTAGATTTATTTTTCCTAATTTTAATGTAATTTTGTATTAAGAATTAAGATTAGTGTTATAGGTGATTAGGATGAGCAGTGGCTAGAAGGCTTTATCTTGGGAGACCCTGTGATGCATTTGAAGTAAGCACATCCAAATCAAAGAAGATGAAGAGATAAAACATGAAGATTTGAAGATCCCATAGCATTTATTCACTTATAAATTGTACTTATTCTTTATATACCGGGATGTATAAGGGTAGAGCTCGACTACTCATTTTCTCTTTTTGGGTTGCACAGCGGTACTCGACTACACCGGCCTTTTATTCTTTTATGGTAGCTATAAAATGTTTGATGTTATGTTTAGCTTGTGAATTAGAAATTACATGCCTCTTCATAGTTTCTTTATGATTGGTGTTTGTTGTATGGCCTAGATACGATTAGGCTCTTAGGGAAAAATAAATTCTTTACCTAACTATAATTCATAACTAAATTTTAAATAACTCATAACCTCACATAAATCTAGTCATTAAATCAAGATAATTAAAAAATTTAGCAACCTCTCAGCTGAATGTTGTATGTCTCATATTATGCATGCATATTACTTCACTCTTGCTAAGAGAGAGTTTACATCCTTGCACGATAGGGGAAGACTTAACCTTTGAGGGTCTCCTATATCATGGAAAACACCTATTTTCCATTAATTTAGCCCATAATCCATTGCCATCATGCATTTAGGCATAAGAAATCCTATGACCTTGGTCAAAATGAAATGCCAAATTCAAATAAAATTTGAAAAGATTTCTTATTATATTAAGTCATTATTCATACCACTCATGCTCTAGTCTCTTAGGGAGTAGGTTTAAAGACTTTAGTCTCTTTATAAATAATAACTACTCAACTATCTTGCACAATCATATGACTTGCCTACATGATTTTTAAGCATATGAGGAGTTAGTTGGCTGCCACTCCTAGCGGTTATAAGTCCAGCAATCGGGTGGCTTGCTCTCTTTTATGGAGGTAAACCATATACCCATCTTCACTTAGATTTATATCATGCTTTAGCTCTTGCTAAAGCTCCCTAGATTTAAGATCCTAGGTAGCTATTTTCTTCGGCTACAAGTATAAATAATCACCTCTTAGGAATTTCCACAACCTTGTGTTGGTAGATTATAAGCCCTAGGAATCTAATAAAATTTCAACCTAACAAAATAAATCTCTTCAATTTCAAAATTATAAAGCCCAATTATAAGATAGATTGGAATGCTCACAGACTTCCTAGTATCATGAGCATTCCCTACCCATCTCATTTGGCTTCCAACATAAGTCTTCTCTTGATCTTTCCCACTTAATTTTTGAACATAGCCAATTCATTGATAGTCTTAACCTTAAAATCTTTGGAGACAATAATTACTATTTTAATCAAGAGTACTCCTAAGGAATTCACCTTCCTTAGGATGCAATTAACTATGGTGGTTTGCCTCCATAGGAACTTTAAAACATGGTTTAATATAAACCCTACTTTTTTCATCCATGTAAAGCAGGAAAAAAATCTCTGGTATATTCGAAGATCCATCATGTCTTAGGAGTATTTATTAGGTAATTAGGTATTGAAGGGTGATATCTCTATCTTTGATGATAGTAAATCATAACTCAATATCATACATGATCATTTCAATAAGTACCCCCTTCAGATCTACATGGTATCCCCCATATACATCCAAAAATAAACACCACAATACCCTTATCTTATCCAAAGAGATGAGAGAATCTCTAATCAAGGTCTTACTTGATCTAGAGATATGCTTAGCTCAGTTGACCGCTACTAGAGAGGAAGTACACAACTCGAAGGACATCTTAGGAGTTACATCTAGTGATGATGACCTACTTCTAAGAATGATCGAGCACAACCATCCTCTTCACATTATAGTAGATGTTATTGATACGCTATCCAGTAGTCATTCCGTCATTACCAACATCAGTCTAAGAACCCTACTTGAAGATTGACATCTCTAAACTCCAAAAGGAGAGGATGATGTTGAAAGGATTTAATGAATAATGCGAGAGGGCTTTAGTCTTTATATTATTGCCACTGGAGATGGATGATTACAAGATTGAAGCCAAGTTTCATAATAGACTCAGATACATCTTTTAATGCTTTGCTTGGAGGCCGTAGATACATGAGAACAATATGGTTCCATCCTCTCAACATCAATGCATAAAGTTCATGAGAGGTAAAATTGAATACTATGTCAAAGGATTCCTCAAACCATTTACAGATCACAAGGTTGGGATATACGAGGATGCAGCTTACTGCCTCCCCCAAAACTAAAAAAATTATTATCACAACTTAGCCAAAATATCCACATGGGACAAAAAGAAGGAAAAAGAAAAGAAAATGAAAAAGAAAATAAAAGGGAGCGAGAAATAGACTCAAGGGAGGACGTAGAGCTTGAGATTAGATTTCACCCATAGTTCATCACTCCATTTGAACAAGTGGGTAGGATGACCCGACCTCCACCAAGATGAGGAAGAGGCCAGTCCAGAGGTAGTCCCAAGGGAGGAAGACCTCCTTATTGGCCACCCAATAGAAGATATGTCCCAGCTACCAGGAGTACACCTACTACTCATATAGACTTAAAATATATTTCAAAGGATGAGTCTTATTTGGTTAGCACACCGGCTAGCTCTTCTCAATAGCAGATCCCAATGGAGGTGACACTCGAGCCAGACAGTAATGTAACCGGATTCCCAAGCAAAGCATAAGTGTATCCAAGTATTCTTTATATAAACTATTATGCATCAGTTGGGAATCTTAGCTCTAACCCCACTTTGCTTACAAAAAGTTGGGGGTTTGGTAGTTAAAGAAGCCTTTAAACAATCCACAAATGTGAAGATTCAGAGATTCTTTCCTGGAGTATCATCCTCAAGTCAAGAAGTTGATGTAGAACTTAAGGATGATTCATATAAATATTTAATAGAATTATCTTTTGATTGGTACGCCTTGTGTTCATAATTTAGTAAAGAAAGGATTAATCTTGCATACATGATTTAAGCACAGGTTAGATTACTTCAAAATGATATGAAACAACAAATGCAAGAGCTCTCAATCATGGCTAGAACTAGGCTTTGGCATGATAGGCCTAGTCAATGATAATGATTATTGTCTTGTCATCACCAATCATTTGGAATCTAATAGGTTCTTTTCAAATCACATTAACTCATATAAGGAGGTGAGCTTAGAAACATCAGATGGCTCAGATGATTTCTAAGTCAAAGATGCATCACCAGAGTTCAAAGAAAAAAAATCAAGTCAACCATCGATGAGCTTAAAGAAATCAACTTAGGAGCTGAAGAAAATCCATATCTGACATACATTTCTTTATTGAATGAAATTGAAACCAATGACTTAGTTAGGCTACTCATTGAGTTTAAATACTACTTTGCATGGAGCTATGAAGAGATGCCCATATTGTCTCCTGATGTACGGTTTATAAACTAGCAATAAAGCTTGATGCTAATCCTATCAAGCAAGCTCCTGTATGCATGTGATTAGACATTGAACAACAGGTCATTTCTGAAGTCAAGAAATTGATTGATGTTGATTTCATCTGGGAGAAAATAAATACCCCACTTGGTTGGCCAGTGTCATCCCAATTAAGAAAAAGAATGATCAAATTCGCATATATGTCAATTTTAGGAATCTAAATAAGGCATGTCCAAAAGGGGAATTTTCACTACCAATACTAGAATTGATGGTGAAAATTATCTCATCTCATATAGTCTTCTCTTTCATGGATGGCTCATCTAGATATAACCAAAAAAAGATGGCCCCTGAAAATGAAAGGAACATTGCCTTTAGAACCTCGATCAGAACCTATTGCTATAAGGTCATGCATTTAGGCCATAAAAATATCGGTGACACATACCAGCAGGCCATGACTCGAATCTTTGATGAACTCATTCATCACTAAGTTGAATGCTACGTCGATGATCTCATAAAATTAAAGAAAAGGAAGATCATCTCTTTGACTTGAGAGTAATTTTTGAATGGTTAAGATAATTTAACTTCAAAATGAACCCCCCTCAAGTGTGCATTCAGAGTAGCTTCAGAGAAATTCTTGGGTTTATTATCGACACTATGAAATTGAAATAGATTTGGAGAAGATCAAAGCGATATTAGAAATGCCATCTCTTAAAAGTTTAACTCAACTCAGATCATTCCAAGGATGCTTTGCGTATCTAAAATGCTTTATATCCAACTTATCATGAAGATTCCAGCCATTCTCAGTACTTGTCAAAAAGGATGCCAAGTTTAAGTTGGATGATAAGTGTCTTAGCGCCTTTGAAGATGTTAAACAATACCTGATGATGCTGCTAGTTCTAGTATGCAATTTTGACATTTACACGCCCTGCACTAATCCTTTGGCCAAGCAAACTATACTACCTAATCAAGTGTTGCCTAGCTTTAATCTTTGCATCCCAAAAGCTATAACATTATATATTTTCATAAAGTCAACTTGATTTCTAGAATCAATCCACTATAATATCTCATGACACGACCAACGCTATCTGGATGGTTGGCACATTGGTATATGATTCTATCACAGTTTGATATCACTTTCATACCCCTCTGTGGGACAAACACTCATGGATTTCTTAACAGCACACCCACTGCCTGCTGACTCTTCGCTCAGTGATGACCACCTCGATGAACAAATCATAAACTTAGGAGACCCTAGCATTCACCACTTGAAGATTGTTGACCTCACTTTTGGGGTGAGTTCTCAACTTTCTCATCATATATCTAAGACTCTTATAGACACAAGGGCTCCTTAGTCCTAAGACACTTCTAAGGATTAGGTGAACACTTAACCTAAGCTTAGAGACTTAGAAAGGGTAGCCATAGAGGTTAGGTTGTGCCTTAAGGATTTAAGGAGACTTGTCCATCCTATGGCCTTAACCCAACCTATACTTACCTTCTCAAACCAAATCTTAAATTCAACTCCAATATCAAATCTAAATCCAAATTCCAAACCAAATGATTAAAACCCATAATCAAATCCAAAATCAAAACTCTTCCTAAGCTCTCTGATTTCATCTTATGGACTTAGCCTTAACAAAATTCAAATCAATCCAAATTCAATTGACTTTCTCCAAGATCAATTCAATCCCTCAATAATTTACCAAATCCAAATCCAAATTCTAAACCAAATGATTAGAACCTATAATCAAATCCAAAATCAGAATCCCACTTAAAGCCTTGTAGTTAAATTACACAAACTTAGCCAAATCTCCACCCAATTCAACCCAAATTTGATTGATCTCTTCATGGATCATTTATATATTTCATTTATATTCAAAAATATAAATAAGATATAATCTCAAATAGCCAAAACTAAATCCAAATCTAATCAAAATCCTTCTTAAGCCATATGGACCTACATCCATGAACTTAGCCAAATCTCATATAAATCAACCCAAAATTAATTGGTTTCTTTATAAACCAATTACTCTTTCATTTATATTCATAAATATAAATGAAGCCCACCCTTCAATGACAAAAATAAAGTAAACTAAATTGGTTTCCTCCTTAGCCCTTTTGACCTACATCCTTAAGCTTGGTCAAATTTGCTTTCAAATCACTCCAAACTCATGTGATTTTCTCATGAATCATCTATATCTTCATTTATATACTGAAATATAAATTCAAATGGCCAAAACCAAATCCAAAATCAAACCAAAACCCAATTTAAGCCTTTTAAGCTATTTCCTTGGACTTGGCTAAACCCTATCCAAATCAAACCAAAACCAATGAATTTTTTCTTGAATAAATCATTCCTTCAATCATTTACCCAAATATAAATAAAAGTTATAATTATCAAAGAAAACTCAAGTCAAACCAAGTCAAGCCCAAGTTAGCCCTTTTAGCTTGAAAACTTCAAATGAGCCAAAATCCATTGGATTCCAAATTGATTGCAGTTGGATTTATATTTCAATCCTAGACTCATATATAAGTTCAACTAAACTTGAATCAAGCCAAGACCAAACCAATTGACCAATTTAGGTCCACTTGACCCAAAGTGGCCTAAAGGACCTCTCTAGGCCAAGTTCTAATTCAACCCAAATTGGATTGAACCAAGCCCATCCAAGCCTCATATCATGATCAATAATCACCCTAGGATGATCAACCACCTTGAATTGGGTCAAACCAAGTCAACTTGGTCCTTTGATAAAGTCAACCTAAATTAGCCAAAACCCATTAACACCAAATTGATTGAAATCATTGATTTAAATCAACTCATGATCAATGATTGAACATGACTAAACCCTCAATTTAGCCAAACCTTGATCATTTGACCCAAGTTCACCCAAATTGGCTTAAAAGATCAAAACGGGTCCAGTCATGATCTAACCCAAATTGATTGCAACCAATAGCTCAAGTTCATTTCAATTTGATTATTGAACTGACCAAAGCCATAATTGAGCCCAATTTGACCAATTGGTCAACTTGGCCCAACCTAGCCCAAATAACCTAAAGGATTAAATTGGCCAAAATCCAAATTAAATCAAAATTGATTCAAAGCAAAGCCTACAATCATTTTCAATTGACCAATTAAACATGAACCAACAAAGTGGTCAAATTGGTCAACTTAGCCCATTTGACCTATTTGAATCCAAGTGAGCCAAAATCAAACTTAGGACAAATTGATTAAAACTACTTGAACCAAAACTCTTCAAATCATCATTTGAACCCAACCTAAGTCTTAGTTAACCCAATTTGACCAATTAGTCAACCCAACCAACATGAACCCATTTGACCAAATGAAGCCAAAACCCATAAAACCAACCCAGGGACTTTGGTGGCTGACCAAACTCAATCCAAACTGACCCTAGGTTAGCCCAAAAGCCAAGTGTGCCTCATCCAAGCCATAATCCATTGGTTAAATCCTCTTCACATAGGATTCCACCCATAAATGGAAAAGCCCACTCTCCATATCTTAGTAGCATCCAACTTCCAAATGAGGGTTCATCTACCGACTAGGCCACGACCCACTCACGGGGAGGTGAGTTAACTCACCTCTCATACAAGCTGAGCACCCAAGGGATCAAGGAAACCAAATTAGCCAAGATCAAGCCTTGAGCAACCTCCCATGACTTCCACCAACCCAATCAAGCCATGTGGACCTGATTGAGACCCCTCCGATGCACTAATGGCAGCTCGTCGGTCGAAATATGGAAAGTCATCCCGTTTTTCCAACTCAACACATCAATGGGTATACCACCTCAATTTGAATGAGGATTGCACCAATTGACTTCATGCAAGCTTCTTAACACCAAACTAAGCTTCTCTATGAGTTCTAGAGCGATTTCAAGCTACCCACATTCAACATTCCCTCTTCCTGTGCAGAATCGAAATAGGGGAGGCTACCTTTTATCTAAACTCTCTCAATTCACCACCAATCTTTAATTGCTCATTCCCGTACCATCTCCATACCCCATCGAGGCTGCCCAACTCATTTCCCAAGCTTCCAACCCAGAGTGAGTTGGATCAAGATCAAGCTCCAAACCTCATTCTTGGCCAACTGAACCAAGTGGAATTGGCTTGATTTCTCAAGGCCTCGTCTCTACTAGATGAAGCTACCTCCATTGATCTCACCGTCGATCTTGAGCTCCGATGAGGTAATTGCTCAAAACTGTGGACATAGGAAAATTTGGTTGGTCATTTGTGAAGGAAATTTACATTTGAGCTCATCCTAGCCGTTGGATCCTCATGGATTTTAAGGTGTTGGTTGAGTTTGAGTGAATCGAGCAAATTCATCCAGGATGGATGATGGCTCCATCATTTGTCGCTCGTGAGAAGGAGAATCACGAGCCATCCATTTCGCATGATTGGAATGGATGGCTCTGATCGGATCACGCTAGATCTCCCTCATTTCTCTCCTTTACCCCATGGGTATTGATAGATTAATTGAATGTGATAGATGGCGCAAAGCGATAACTTAAATAACCAATATCTCACGCGTGGAAAGTGCACCTCCCATAGCCCATGGGATTAGGTTTAAGTAATGTTAATTAATGAATTTTAAGGCTAAAAATTTCATAATTCATAACTAATTATAGAAAAAATCCTAACAATACAAATAATGGCTCATTTTAAAGGTATTTCAAAGTAGAATTTAATAAAAAAATATTTCTAATTAGTTTTGAACATTAAACAGAGCTTAATTATGGTTTAATTAAAAACTTAATTAGCTTAATTACACTCTAATTTCTCAAGTGATTTATCCTAAAATTTTTGAGAATATTTGAGAGGATGACCTCTGCCTCCTCTAATTTTTTTGGGGATTTATTACTTGTTGAATTAGAAGGATTGATTAATTAATCCCTAACCTTGTTAATTCATTGGGAAATTAAGCAAGAAATAATTAATTATATTGGACTCTCTAATCACATTGAATAGTAAAGCCTTTAAAGTGGATTGGAGCCTCCCTTAATTAAATAATTATTAATTGCATTAAGCCCTTTCAATAGGAGCATTACTATTTACTTTTCAATTTATTTGCATGCTCATTCGTAACATATTAATTGATTTAATTATGCTTAACTTAATTAATCCATAAAATCAATTTAATTATTTCTTATTAAATCAAATTAACTCACACATATGAGGAATGGGATTAGGATTAACAAACCTTTCTCAAATCTCTTAAATCAAATCAAACATAAAATCAAAAGTGATATTAAGAAACTTTGGTTTATTTTAAATAAGCTTATTTAATATGATTGTCCTTAGGAATTAGTTGGATTGAATGAAATTACATGCTTGTGTCTCTTCATTTCTTCTCAATCATATTAAAATGTTGTATGCTACTTGATTCATGCATTCATTTCTTCAAAAATTAATTAAACATAAATGATTTCCTTTATGTCAAGCTTGCATGTGTTGATTTAAATTAGTATATGTGACTATTATCACTTTTAAATCTAAATCTATTTTCCAAATCTTATAAATAAAGGATTATATATATGCTATGAATTCTAGTTATAAATACATAGGAAATGTAAATCTTTATAGCTTAAGTGTATGGAGTTAAGTTCTTTTCTTTCAATATTAGAATTTAAATAAGACTTTACTCCATGTACATAAACCTTTTCAATCAAATTAAATACAACTTTTGCATGGTTTATTCTCCTTTATTTGTATACATTCATATGTATTTGAGAAAAGCAAATAGTTGATCTGGACACCACGGAAATACTAGGCTTTAAGTATCCCCAAGAGCTCATTTGATTATCTCACTTCCCTGGTTAACAATGGCATATACTAGCTCATGTCTCTCATACATATGTGTGTGTACTTGATTATGGAGTTAAAACCCCTCCTTTTCTTTTACCTAAACACATGAATTTGCAATAATTTAAGAGATAGAATTAATTAATCATGTGATTGAAAGCTCTCTCTCTTACATTCATGCATGAAAACTTACATGTATTTGAATGCAAATGGTATTTAGTCTGGATATCCCGGGAATATGATGCTTAGCTAACCCTAAAGATGTCATTTGATTACCTCACTTCACTGGTTAACAATGAAACATACCTGTTTAACTTCATTCCAATGTATTTTTGCATAAGAATATAGATAGAGCTTTAAATCAATATGATAAAAATAATTTAATCAAAAAAAAATATAAACTTTAAATGTACATGTTCATATTCATCATTTAAGTGTGCCAACACATGTTGCATGTATAGATATGTTTAGGACTTAATCATATGCATGTTACATATGATGAAAAGAAATGAATAAACATGTGTTATGTGATAGTAATTAATTCCAATTAATCTTAAGATGCCTTTCTTATTGAATGAGATTATTTAAAGTTAACCTAAACCTAGGATTGATTAAAATATGTAATAAGCCATTCATTAAAGAGAATTGATAAATCAATATGTTTTAGATGTGGATTAAGGTAGGGATAAAAGAGAGTGATCCTCTCTTTCCTTCTCTTTATAACACTTAGTTTCTATGTGTAAACTAAATAGAATAAAAGAAAACATTAAGCAAAACTTGCAAATCAATTAAGTCACTTAAAGTAAAACCATCCTTTATAATTAAATCCTTTCATACTTAGAAAATTTCAACAAAGCTTAGTTAAGGCATACCACATAAGCCTTAATACACACACTTTAGAATTAAGTCACCACTTCTAGCTTTATGTTAGAGTGGTGCATGGTGTGATGAATGTCTTATTTTATGATGCATATTTTAGACTGGATGTTAGGTTATATGCTTCGTAGACTGGATGTTAGGTCATGATTAGCCTTATCATATTTTATGTAGGAGATTGCATTTAAGGGGTGCTTAAAATAAATATAAATGCTCTCTTTTATAGGTTGCTTATCCCTTAAGCATAATCTAAATTAGGATAGGTGGACTTGGCTACTAATGTGCAGGGTGCTAAGTCCAAATTATTCATATAACTGCTTAGGTTGTATGGTGTGTTTAGCTAACACTTATTTTGTAGATGTAGTTAGATTTACTTATCCTATTTTTAATATAATTTTGTATATTAAATTAGGATTAGTGTTATAGGGGATTAGGATGAGCAGTGGTTAGAAGGCTTTGTCTTTAGAGGCCCTATGATGCCTTTGAAGCAAGCACATCCAAATAAAGTCAAAGAAGGAAAGAAGTGAAGACATGAAGAATGAAGAATGAAGACCCCCATAACATTTATCATTGGTAATTATAATTATTTTTTTATATACCGAGTTGTTAAGGGTAGAGCTCGGCTACTCATTTCTCTTTTTGGTTTATACAGTGGTACCCAATCACACCGGCCTTTTATTCTTTTATGTTGGATTTATAAATTATTTAATGTTTTATTTATAATTGCATAATAGAAACATCATGCCTCTTATTAGTTTCTTATATGGTGATTTAATGTATGGCTTGGATCCGATTAGGCTCTTAGGAAAAATTAATTTTCTACCCCAACTACAACTCATAACTAAACTTTCTAAATAATTCATAATCTCACATAAAGCCTAGACATTAAATCAAGATAATTAAAAGATTTAGCAACCATTAGCTGAATGTTGTATGCTTAATAACATGTATTCATATTATTTCACTTTTGTGCAGAGAGGGTTTCTATCCTTGCACGATAGGGAAAACTTGACCTTTGAGCGTCCCCTCTGTGGTGGAAAATATCTCTTTATCTCTAATTTAGCCAATAATCTCATTTCATCATGCATTTATACATATAGAAAAAATCTTATGACCTTTTTCAAAATAAAGAGTCCAAAATCAAATAAAAATTGATAAGATTTGCATTAGAATAAGTCATTGTTCATACCACTCATGCTCTAGTCTCTTAGAGAGTGGGTTTAAGGACTTTAGTTTCTTTCTAAATAATAATAACTTAACTATCTTACAAAATCATATAACTTGCCTACATGGTTTTAAAGCATAGGAGGAATTAGCTGGTTGCCACTCCAGGCGGTTATAAGTCCAGAATTGGGTGCTTTACACTCTCTTATGGAGATAAATCATATACCCATCTTTGCTTAGATTTAGGACATGCTTTGACCCTTGCTAAAGCTCCCTAGATTTAAGATATGAGATTATTGTTTCCTTTGGGCTACAAGTTGTTGACCTCAATTTTAGAATGAGTTCTCAACACCTTCTTCTTAAGCTTAGGATTCCTCTTAGACTTTAAGAGTTCCTTAGTATTAAGACACATCTAGTGATTAGGTGGACACTCTCACCTAGCCCTAGAATACTTAGAAGAGTTAGCCATAGGAATAGGTCATGCCTTAGGGATGTTTAGAAAAATCTCCTACCCTTTTAGCCTAAACCATTCCTCACTTTCCTTCTTTCAAGTCCAACTCCAAATCAATTCTATTTGATTTTCTCAAACTCTAAATCAATTCCATGATTCAATTCCATGATTCAAATCCTTGATTGAAATCCATGATTGAAACCCATGACCAAAATCCATCAAAAATTCTTAAGTCAAAATTTCTTTAAGTCCTTAACCCTTTCTTAAAGACTTAGCCAAAATTGTGATTTAAACCTATTCAAATCTTTCAGACTATCTCATGATCCATTTAAATTCTCATTTATATTTTCATATATAAATGAAATATAAATTCAAATCAATCAAATCAAATTCAAAATTCAAAATTAATTCATGAAAATGTTCTAAATTCCTTTAATTTTCTGTTAAAGGGACTTAACCAAAATCAACCCCAAATCTTGATCAAATATTCAAATCTTTGAGATTTTCTCATAATCCATTTATATTCTCATTTATATTCCCATTTATAAATGAAATATAAGTTCAAAACAATCCAATCAAATTCAAAATTCAAAATCAATTCATAAAATTTCCTTAAATTCCTTTAAATTTTCCATTAAAGGGCTTAGCCGAAATTGTGATTCGAACCTATTCAAATCTTTGAGAGTATCTCATGATCCATTTATATTCTCATTTATATTACCATATATAAATGAAATATAAATTCAAATCAATCAAATTGAATTCAAAATTCCAAAAATAATTCATGAAAATTTTCTAAATTCCTTTAATTTTCCATTAAAGGGACTTAGCAAAATCAACTCCAAATCTTGATCAAACCTATTCAAATCCATGGGATTTTCTCAAATAATTTATATCCTCATTTATATTCTCATATATAAATAAAATATAAATATAACTCAATTCAATCCATCTCAACAATCAAATTCCAAATTTAAAATGCTTGAAATTCCCATAAATCCTTTAATTTTTCATTAATGGATTTAACCAAAACCTTGATCAAACCACATCAAACTCATGGGATTTTCTCAAAATCAATTTTTATTCTCATTTATGTTCTCATATATAAATGAAATATAAATATACATCAATCAAATCCAAGTCAAAAATTAAATTTCAAATTAAAAATTCAATTAAATCCTTTAAATCCCCTTTAATGGATTTAACTTCAAATAATGATTAAACTCTTTCAAATTCTTGAAATTTTCTCATGATCAATTTATATTCTCATTTATATTCACATATATAAATGAAATATAAATTCAAACAATCAAAACCCACTTCAAATCTCAAAATCAAATCTAAGCCTTTCAAGTCAAAATCTTGAACTTTGCCAAAATCAATTCAAATCAAGCCAAACTCTTGATTTTCTCTCATGGTTCAATCAAACATACAATCATGAGTCTATATATAAATCCAAACTTCAATTCTTCAATCAAAACCCAAATCAAAAATCAAACCCAAAACTCCTTCATATCCTTCTTTTGAATATGAGATTTTCAAATGGGTCAAAACCCATTTGACTTCAAACCTCTTGTAAATAGATTTATATTTCAATCATAAGTCCATATGCAAGATCAATCAACTTCAAATCAAGCTTTGACCAAGCCATTTGACCCATTTAGGCTCACTTGACCCAAAGTGACCTAAAGTACTATATGAGCCAACTTTTGATCCTAACCAAATTAGATTGAACCAAACTCATATACCCTTCTCATCATGATCAACAATCATCTGGGATGATCAATCAATCAAATTTGGTCAAACTAAGTCAAACCTAAGGGTTGACGAAGCAACACTTAACCAAAAATGAAACCTAACATAGCCAAAATCCACCATAGGAAAAATTGATTGAAACCACTGATCCAAGTTCACTCATGACCTATGTTTGAACTTGACCAAGTCAAACTTTAAGCCTAACCTAGCCCATTTGGCCCACTTGACCCAAGTTGACCCATTTTGACCTAAAGGGTCAAAATGTGTCAAAACTTGACATAAGCCAAATTAATTGAAACCAATGGGTCAAGTCCATTCCAAATCACTTGTGGAACTTGACCAAAGCCTCAATTGGCCAACTAGACCCAACCTAGCCCAATTGAACTTAGACCCAACATTACCTAAAGGGTCATGTTGAGCGAAAATTGAACCTAACTCAAATTGATTGGAAATAAAGATACCAATCCACTTCATATGATCATCCTAACCTAAACCTACCCTTAACCTAACCTAAATATGTCAAATGGGTCAAATAGGTCTTGACCCATTTGACCTAAATGAGTCATATGAGCCAAAACCTAACCTAATCCAAATTGAACCAAACCAAAGGCACCAAAACATTTTAAATGGTCATATGAACTTGACCCAACCCTTGGTTTGACCCAATTTGACCTATTGGTCAACTTGACCCAAGTTGACTCATTTTGACCTAAATGGGTCAACATGAGCTAAACCCTATCAAATGGATTCCAAATCCATTAAAACTTGGCCCAACCTATTTTCTCAACATACCAAACATACCCAAATTGAAAAAAAAAAAGCAAAATGACTATTATACCCCTAGGCCATAGAACAAATTTTGGCTTAGCCCATGGGTATTTTCATCATGCACTCATCACAAACACTTGAGGCTCTCCTAAAACCTCAAAGGGACCTAGTGATGAGTGGTGCACCCAACCCAATGGGTTTGGGTTAACCCATTTGGCCCATGAACCAAACCCGACCCATAGACATTAAATTAAAAATTCAAACTCCCCCAAACCTCAATTGGATGCACATGAGAGGGTGGAAACCCATTCCTTGGCTCAAACCAACTATGTGCACACTCCTAACTGATCAAACAACCCTCAACTTATGATCAATTGGATCAAAATGGCATGTCCATTATCGGCCATTCGATCCTTCAAGGGAGAGATATAATCCACCAAATTCACTAAAATCACACTTGACTCATACTCGATTGAGGTCTAGGAAGCTTTAGAAAACATCACAGAGCTTTCCCAAGGCCTCTATAAGGATTTGGAATTCATCTTCCTCGATTTTACACAGTGCAAAATAGGGGAGCTCACCTTGATTTCCAACTTCTTCCACACTTGATCTTAGCCCAATTCCTTTTGCAAGCACACTTAGGTGACCAAGTCGAGCTCACCTAAGTTGATTTCCCAAGTTTTAAAGGCAAGGGAGGACTGAATTGGATCAAAGCCGAGCTCTAGCTAAGGAGGAGGGACCCATAGGAAGATCTACTCCATCTCAAGTGCTCTAAACTTCAGCAAGGCTTCATCTCAACCAGATGAAGCTTCTCCAAGGGAATCGAGCACCGGTGATCACCTCTGATGAGGTTAGTGAATTTTCGACCACTTAGGCTAAGGGATGTTGGTCTTTTGTGAAGTGGATTTTCATCTTATAGGATCTTAGCCAGGATTGGCCGCTTTGGTCCCTTAGATGGTGTGGGTTGGGTCTTGATTGAATCCATGAAGGATCGAGCTTGAATCTCCCCTTGGATTGTGAACGATTCACATTCTTCCTCGAGAAGAACTTCACCATCTCGGTCCATCCACATTTTTTTAGATGGATGGTGAGATATTACACATTTTAATCACTTTATCTGATTTAAAACCGCATGTGTATCCTATGATGTTCGATCTTTGATCGGACAGCTAAGAGTAAAAAAATGTCGCCGTGCTCTCCGATGTGACAACTTTAAGTAATGGCTCATGGCGTGTGTAAAGCGCACTGATCGCCACCACCACGCATCACGCCGTGGATTGGGTATTAAGGGGGGATTAGTTATTTAACTTATTAATTCTAATTAATCCCTATAGCTTCTAAAAATCATAACTCCTCATAGAAAAATCAAAAAAATATAAGGAAAAATGCCTTGGATAGATAATTCCATCTAGAATTTTCTAAAAATGTTTTCAATATATTTTGATTTCCTTTTCTCTAAATTTGGATTTCTTTGGGAATGTTAATTAGTTAATTATTCTCTAATTAAGCCATTAATTAATCTCAAACTTCTAGGGTTCATTTTAGGGGATGACCTCCACCTCTCCTAATTTTCTTGAGATTTATTGAAGCCTTTGATTAGGTAAATTGCTAGCTTATTCCCTAATTATCCCTTTCATGTAATTAAAGGTAATTAAGATATAATTAATGGATTTTCCCTATGATTAAGTTGGATTAAGGTTTGATCCAGTGAGTAGGGTTTTAGGGAATAATATTGGGGTATTTCCCCTAAGCTATTCCCTAAACCCCCTTTTCTTTCCATAATCCCCTTCTTAATTAAGGATAAATCCATTAATTACCCTTTTAAATAGTTTTCAAAAATTCTAAAAAAATCTCCAGAACTTAATTAATCTACCTTGGGTAGATTCTTAGGTGTTCAATAGTCTAAGTCTAATTAAAGAAATTAAACCACCTTTCATAAGTGTGAAGAGGTGTTTTAAAAGTACTTAAGCTAAAACCCCTTAGCTTAATTAACTTTTAATTGTGAGCCAAATTACATTAGGCCTTTTCATTACTAGGTGCATTACAAATTTACATACCTTGTGGGTTTTATGTCATCTCATTGGCTCCTAATTACTAAGTTAATTTTTCTAAGGTGGTGTAGGTAAGGGTTAATTAAGCCACTTAATGCATACCCTAACCTAATCAATGTTCAAAATTGATTTAATCATTTGAAAATTAAAATAAAATGTAAAACATATGTGGGAATGGGTTAGGAACAACAAACTAATCTCACTCCTTTAAAATTAAATCAAACTTCAAACAAACCAAAATCATTTTGAAATTCACTTTGATTTATTCTAAGTTTTCTTATTCTTTAAGAATGTCTTTAGGAATTAAGTAAAGTGAGTTTGTTCATGTGATTACATTGCTTTAGATCTTTCCCAACATATTAAATTGTATGCCATATGACTTATGCATCCATGATTTCAAGTTTTCAAAGTTTTAAAATGAAATTGTTTACTTTATGTCAAATGTGCATGTGTTGGCTAAAGTAAAATATGAATGACTATTATCACTACTAAATTCAAAATATTTTCAAAATCTATAAATGAAACATCAAATATGAAAGTGTGCTATTCATATATTAATTATTATCTTGCATGTGATGAAGTATAAAGCATGTTTAGTATAGCCTTTCCTTCCTTTCTTATGTTAGCATAATTTTGAATATGGGTTGGTAAGATGTAGAGTTCATTTGAAAAGAACCCAACACTTACTTAATTCCAAACCCTATTCATCTATATGCTCTCACTTAAGAAGGGTTTCCTATACTTACATGAATAAATTGCATAAACAAAAATGAAGTCATTAAGCAAACTTTTGCATATTCCTTTTCCACTTTATTTTTTTTATATGCATATTAGTACTTAAGGAAAGAAAGTGCTATATTAGTCTGGACAACCCTAGTTGAGGCTTTAAGTAGCCCTAAGTAGGTCTTGTACCTTACACCTATGGTTAACGATGGTGCTGTACTCACTTATGCATTTCTTACCTTCATGCATGTATGTGAAATTTTAGAGAAAGAAAACCTTTTCTACTTAAGAAAAATCATACATGTTTAACTTCCAAATTTTCTTAAATGGATTACTTAGAATGCATCATAAAGTATGTTAACTACTCTCATCTGCATGTATAGGTATGCTTAGGGTCCATCCATATGCATGTTATATATGTTGGGAAAGAATTGGACTAATGTATGTTATGTGAATTTTGATTCATTTTTCTTAATCTTAAAATGCCTTTCTTTTTTAATAGGTTTATTTAGAGCTAATCTAAACTTAGGATTAATTAGAAGATGTAATTAAAACATTCACCTAAATGAAGTTAAAATGTGAACTCACCTTAGAAATTACTTAAGGATTAGGGAAGGAAAGAGAAGTTCTCTTCTCTTTTCCCCTCTTTACAACTTTGTAGTTAATTGTAGGTTTCCCTTAATCCAAATTAAAACATGAAATAAAAATAACCCAAAGTCACTAAACAACTTAAATGAAACCCTTCTCTAAGTTGAACATGTCTCTCACACTTAGAAAATTCAAACCTAAAGTCCTAAGCTAAGCATGCCACACAAACCTTCAAAGCACACACATTAGCCTAAGTCACCACTTCTAGCTTTAGGTTAGGTCGGTGCATGGCTTGATGTTATGTTTTATTTTGTGATGAATATTTTAGACTGGATGTTAGGGTGTATTCTCGTAGAATGAATGGTAGAATGTGATTAGTCTAACTATTCTTTTTTGTAGGGGATTGTGCTAAAGGGGCGCTATCATAAATAAAAATATAAATGCTTCTTGCTTGTAAGTGCTTATACCCCTTAGCATAATCCATAGGCCAGGTGAACTTAGTCACCCATGTGTGGGGTGATAAGTCCAATATACATGCTTTGTATTTGTGTGGTGTGATTTGACTAACCTTTATTTTGTTGGTGTTAGTTAGATTTATGCATTTCCTTTTCATGTAAAAATTTATATATATTTAGGATTTTAGAATGACTTGTTATGGGGGAATAGAATGAATATTGGTCATAAGATTCCATCTTATGCACCATGTGAATGCTTGGAGTATCTACCATTCAACCATCCAAAGAAAGATCCAAAGAAGAAAAAAAGAAAAGAAAAGAAAGAAAGAAGAAAGAATAACAAAGCTTGAAGACCCCCAAAATAATGAATTCCTTTGCTTAAATTGTAATTCAATTAATTTGTAATCCGTTGTATAAGGGAGAGCTCAACTACCCAATTTGATATTTTTGAGTTTGTGCAGTGGTACCCGACCGCAAATGACCATTTATTCTTTTTACACTAGTTTTATAAATTGATTGATGTTTGTTTAATTTGTGTATTAAGTGGCATGATTTTCCTAGTTTATTCCTTGCTTTATGTATGGTCTAGATGTGGATTAGGCTCTTTAGAGAAAAATAAATCTTTTACCAAATCTAAAAATTCAAACTAAAACTAAACAACTCATAACCTCACCTAAAGCTTAGGATTAAAATCAAGATAAAAGAATTAGAAACCCCTTAGCTGGAAGAGTTATTTTCTTTATAATATCATGCACAACAATATCTTATTTCACTCTTGATTAGAGGGCTTCCATCTTTGCCAGAGAACCCGACTTGACCTATGAGGGCCGTGGTGGAAACTCACCTCCTAAATTTTAGCTGATTTTAGCCAATAATCTATTTTCTCATGTATTAGTCATAAAAATCCTATTAGCCTGAATTAAATTGATTATCCAAAATGAAATAAATTGAAATTTGAAATGTATTAGATTTAGCTCATTTGAAGCATACCCTTTACATGATCTAGTCTCTTTAGGGAGTGAGTTTAAGGACTTAGTCTCTTTCTAAATAAAAATAGCATAATTATCTTGCATAAGAATAAAGACTTGCCTACATGTATTTAAAATCACATGAGGAGTTAGTTGGCGGTCACCCCCAGACAGTTGTAAGTCCAAGCTATTGTGTGGTTTGTCCTCTCTTGTGGAGACAAACCAATTACCCATTTTTTACCTTAGATTTAGTTAGGCTTCCTACAAGCTCCTAGATTTAGGTTCGAGGTTACTTTTCCTTTGGGGACACATAAACATAATTCCTCACCTCTTAGACATTTCCTTAATCTTGTGTTAAGGAATCTTAAGTCTTAAATTTCTAATGAAAAATACAACTCAAACAAACTAAATCAATTTCTAAAAATGTAAAGCCAAATTTTAGGATAGTTTGAGATGCTCGCTAGATTTCCTAGCATCGTGAGAATCTCCTATTTATTCCCATTTTGGCTTGGATAATAACTCCCTCTTTTGATCAATCCCATTTGATCTTCAAAAATACAAACCAATCGATTGATAGTCCTTCTTATTAAAATCTTCAGAGACAATGATCATTTACCTTAATCGAGTTTTCTAAGGATCATCCTTAGGATGTAATTAACTATGAGGCTTTCCCCAGAAAAGAACTTAACAATCATTTTAAAATAAACCCCGCTTTAGTTTTCCATGTAAAGGGGAAGAATCTCAGTACATATGCATACCCATTATCCTTAGAGTCCTTATTGAGTGATTGGTTCCATTAAAGGGTAGGAATGCCTTCGAGATAGTACACTATACCTTGATGATGTATCCAATCATCTGAATAAGTACATATGCAGATTTGTGTGGCATCTTACCAAGATGAATTTTTATAAGGGTTTCCTCTTTCTTTTCTCCCCAACAGATTTGAAAGGCGACTCCCTTATAAGAATTTTCACCACACAAGCATAAATCCTCACCTCCTAGGCATTTCCATAATCTTGAATTGCGGATTATAAGCCCTAGACTTCTAATAAATTTTAACTCAAACATGTTATTGTCTTCAATTTCAAATATATAAAGCCAAATCATATGATAGGTTGGAATGCTCACTAGGTTTTTTAGTATCATGAGCATTCCCTACTCATCTCCTTTGGCTTCGATAATAAGTCTCTCCTTCTTGATCTACCCTGATTGATTTTCCAAGTATAACTAATTTATTGAAAGTCCTATCTTTAAAATCTTTGGAGACAACAATTGCTTACTGAGTATTCCTAAGGAATTCATTTTTCTTAGGATGTAATTAATTATGGGGGCTTGCCCCCATAGGAAACTTTAGAACCCAATTTAAATAAACCCTGCTTTATTCATCTATATAAAGTAGGGGAAAAATCTCTAGCATATTTGAAGACCCATCATGCCTTAGGAGTCCTTATTAGGTGATTAGATCCATTCTAGGGTAGTGATTTCTATTTTTCGAGATAGTGCACCATTCCTTGATGTCATATCCGATCACCTCAATAAGTACATCCTCAGATCTACGTTGTGTCCTCCATACACATATCAAGAATAAACACAATAGAGATGTACTTTGATGGTGTGGCTTTCTCTCAAAGAGGAGAAGAACCATAATCTATTCTTCTAGGAAAGGCAGGGGTGAGAATAGTTCTTCTAACTCCAGATAGTGATATGATGAGATTCTCATATCATCTATTCAATCCTTACACCAACAATGAAGCTGTGATTCGACATCGGTGAGTTAGCCATTACAAGCATTAGAATATCCACATCTTTGGGGATTCCCAGTTAGTGGTCAACCAAATCATTGGGTCCTACAAGGTTCTAAAGCCTAGGCTCCATCACTACCATAAGTATACAATGGAGTTGTTGGCCCAAATTCTAGAAGTGACCATCTATAAGATCCCTCGAAGAGAAAATGCAATAAAAGATGCCTTAGTCAAACTTGCCAAGGAGTTGGCATGTCTGGAAGATGAGTAAATATCAATAGAGGTCCAAAATAGGCAAGTCCTACCTCTTATTGATATTGAACTCATCGAAAAGTACTCTCTTGAAGGGAGGTTGTCATTTCCGAAAAGGATGAGGAGCTGGATTGGAGGCAACCATTCATGGGTTATATAAATAAAGGCAAACTACCTCAAGAGAAGTCACAAGCACATCAGATGTGGCAAAGGGCACTTTCTATACCCTATTGATGGTGTCTTATACCGGCGATCCTTCGATCATATGTGGTTACGTTGTTTGGACAAGCAAAAAGCCCATAAGATTATGACGGAGGTGCACTCAGGATTACATGGATGTAGTTAGGCGATGCCATCAGTGTCAAGTACATGGAGTGGTCCACCCAACATTCTACATCCAACATTGGCCTCATGGCCATTCGAGTGTTAGATATACATAGTGGATCCGATTGATCCTCCTTCTTCTAAGGGTCATTGGTTCATCCTAGCCGCTACCGACTACTTTTCCAAATGGGTACTCTGAGAGGTCATAACTCAAAGATGTGCTCCAATTTTTTTAGGAACCATATCATATATAGGTTCGGGGTGCCTCGCCAAATTATATACAATAATGTACTACATTCAAGAGCACAAAGATCAACAACTTTGCCTAGAGACACATTATAGATTGGAGATACTCTACCATCTATTACCCACGAGCAAATTAGCTTAGAAGAAGCCTTCAATAAAACTCTCATCCAAATACTCAAGAAGATGTTCAACGATAATAAATGATAGTGGTATGAGCAATTAGTTTAAGCTTTGTGGGCCTACCGCACCACCTACAAGACTCCAACTCAGTCTACCCCTTTCTCTTTAATGTATGGGTCCAAAGCCTTTCTACCATTAGAAGTCCAACTCCCATCACTAAGGATAGCTATATGTAGTAAGATCACAATAGAGCAGAATGCCAAGTTATGGTTAGAAGAGCTCAAGGCTTAGAGGAGAGACTACGCATGCCAAAATCTTGAGTTATATAAAGCCAAAATGATTCAAGCTCATAATAAGTTGGTTTTCACTAGAGCTTTTCAAGTAGGAGAGCTTATTTTAGTTCTAAAAAGACCAATTGTTGTCCATCGCAAGATGAGAGGCAAGTTTGAACCCACTTGGGAAGGCCCTTTTATTATAGAGAAAGCCTACTAAGGAGAATCATATCAACTTATCAATCATAAGGGAGAGCGCCTGATACTTCCGATCAACGGGCTCTACCTAAAGAAATGTTATCCATAAGATCATGTTTAAAAGCAATTACCATCAATAAAATTTCATTTCAAATTTAATCTCTTCAAATTTAAAGCATTTTTGTCTACGAATATTCTACGATGTATTTATGGTAGGTGTAAGAGAACCCAAGACATCCTATCATTCATTAAGACAACACAAACACCATTTACACAAAAACCATAAAATAAACACATATCTTTTATCTCAAGCTGCTTTGAGTTGAGAAACACTCCAGCGGCCCTCACTCAATAGCTGGTCTAGGTCGGGTTGATTCGCTACTTAGCTAGTATGTCACCCCGTGGTCTTTCTACTTTGGAGGATGTAAGTCTCCCATGCTTTCCTCCCAGATTAACTATTGCACACCACGAAGTGCCTTATTAGTATGGTAGGCCTTACTGCGCGGCCAGTGAGCTACCTCATGATGGCTTCATTTAAAAAGATGTAAGTCTGCTACACTTTCTTCTTGGACTAGCATTCATGCACTAACTGGGTCTAGTATATTTGAGGATTAGGATAAGTCCCCTAGCAGCCCCTTTCCTCCTAACTACATCAAGTCTGGGTCCAGTCCTCACTCGGGACTTGCCGCTTAGTAGTCACCCTAGGTCTGATGGAATCTGTCCCACTGATGACAGATTATCCCGATGATCATTTCCATCTATGAAGATGTAAGTCTCCTATGCCTTATTCTTAGATTGATCATCCCACACCAACGGGCACCATAGATTGGTTGGTATTTGCTATGCTGACAGCGACCCACCCGGTGGATACACCACTCACGGCAATATAAGTCTGTTACGATTTCTCCTTGAGTTTGCCACCGCACACCTATAAGATTTTTTTTCAGTGATCAGGATAACGCCCCTAGCAAAACCTCTCTTGTGGGCACTCTATTTGGATCACGTCCTTTGCAACCCCATCTAGACACTATCTGGGTTACTATCGGATTGGACAGTTCTGTTTCCTAATAACCACCTGTGGTTGGAGAGTATGTATTGTGGATGTGCAGATTCTCCTTACTCTAGTAAACTTGAGATAGGTTAGGGCCGATATAGCTCCTTCTCAGTGTGCTCACTCGTAAACCAACAGGATTCTGGAAAATATATAAACAACAAAATATATTTTAACTTATGGATTAGGAGGACACCCCAGCAGTACCTTTTCCCAAGCAGTCATCTTATCTTTAGGGAAGTGTCAGCAGAACTCCCTATAGGAATTGCCTAACTACTCTTGAGTTGATATGTGTCCCCAACGGCACTCACTTAGTAATTGTCCTAGGTCGGTTTGACTTGTTGTGCATCCAACAGGTCACCCTAGTGACTGTTCTATTTGAAAGATGTAATTCTATTATGCTTTCTTCCTAGCATGACCATTGCACACCAAAAGGCAACCCTTAGGTTAGATAGTCTCACCCTTGGTTGGTAGACTATCCTTTGGATCGATAAATCTGAGATAGGTCCATACTGACTTAACCCCATTCTCAATAGATCCATCGCACATCAATAATGTTCATAATTTAAATTAAACTAAAATAAATTTATCAATCAAATTAAATCAAATCAAATTAAAATGGAATTAATTCTGACTATTCTTGAGTTGAGGTAAGATCTCCAGTGGCACTCACTCAGTAGTGGCCCTAGGTTGGGTTTAACTTGTTGTGCATCCAATAGGTCACCCTAGCGATTATTTTGCTTTGGAAGATGTAAATCTGCTATGCTTTCTTTCTAGCACAGTTGTTACACACCGAAAGGAAACCTTTAGGTTGGTTATTTCTACCCCGCAACCGGTAGACTATCCCTTTAGATTTTTAAATCCAAGATAGGCCAAGGCCCATGGCTCCTTCTTAGTAGGTCCATTGCACACCAACAGGGTCTATAAATCAAATCAAAATTAAGATCAATCAAATTTAACCAAGCCCATATCCCCAATCGATATGCCCTCAAACTAAACGAAATTAAATCCAACTTTATTCTCCCAATGGAGTTAAATCACACCATTCTCCCTAGTGGAGCCCAAATTATACAAAATAATAAATAAATAAATCAAATTCAAAACCAACCTCCCTAGTAGCCATAACCAATTAAAATAAGTTAAATTTGGTCTTGATCCCCAGTGGATTCAGGCCCATATCCCCAGCAGATATGCCCCATATTGAAACAAATTGAATTAAACAAATCCAACCTTGATCCCCAACGGATTCAAGCATATATCCCCAATGGATCTCCTTTTCATAAATCAAATCCAATGGATTCGAGCAAATCCACTCATATCTCAATCCCTAGTGGATTTCTTCCTTATGCCCGGCATGACTTTATCTCATGTCTGATTCATGTGTGATTCCCTAGCGAATCCTCCCTTAATGTCCTTGACATAAAGTGCTCATCAAATCTTCTTAACTCCCTTATTCCCTTGGCATGAGATGAGTTTCATTGCACTAAGATCGTGATTCCATCTACCTCTCAGGTTTAGGTATAGATCATTTTTCATTGGTGCTTGTAATCCTCTAGACATTGTTGATCACCTTGGTCAATGCCAATATGTGCAGTGTGCCCTTCAATTACACCACACCTATTAGGGTCATTTTATTAACCTCACTTTTGGAGTGAGGATTCAATCTCCTCTTCTTAGATTTAGGAGTCTTCTAGACACTAGATTATTCTTAGTCATAAGACACTTCTAGCAATTAAGTGAACACTTAACCTAAGTCTAAAGACTTAGAAGGGTTAATCATAAGATTAGGCTATGTCTTAGGACTTAGGGAGACTTACCTATTCTATAGCCCAAACCCAATCTATGCCTACCTCTTTGACCTAAACCAAACCTCAAATTCAATTCATCCAAATTCAAATACCAAATTCAAATCCAAATTCCAAACCAAATGATTGAAACCTATAATCAAAACCAAATTCAAATCAAACCTATCTAAGCCAATAATTCAATCTTATGGACTTAGCCAAAACCAATACAAATCAATCCAAACTCAATTGATTTTCTTAAAGTCAATTCAACTCTTCAATCAACCCATATGAAATATACAATCAATTCCAAACTAAATGATTGAAACTTATAATCAAAATCCAAACCAAAATCAAACCAATCCTAAGCCATATGATTTGATCTCATGGACTTGGCCAAAATTCCATTCAATTCAAATCGATTTCAATTGGTTTTCTCATGAATCAATTACTTCTTCAATCATCTTTTCAAATATAAATGAAACCTACATTCACATAACCTAAACCAAAATTTAAACCAAATCCAACCCTTCCTAAGCCATATACGTCAACCCCATGGACTTTACCAAAATTTCCTCCAACCTAAGTCAAACTCAATTGATTTTCTCATGAATCAATTATTGCTTCAATCATCATCCTAAATAGAAATGAAATCTACAATCATCATGCCAAAATCAATTCAATCAAATCAAACCTAACCCATTTGACTTGAAATATTCAAATAAGCCAAAATTCATTTGAACCCAAATCAATTGCAATCAAAGCTATGAATCAATCCTAAATTCATATATAAATTCAACTAAACTCAATTCAACCCATAATCGATTCAACTAAGCCCAATTGGTCCACTTGACTTAGAGTGACTAATTTAACCTATTTAAACAAACTTCAATCCAACCCAAATTGGATTGAATCAACTTAACCAAAATCATCTATCATGATTGTCAATCACCCTTGATTGGCCAATTATCATCAATTGGGTCTGACCAAGTCCACCCATTTAGCCTACATGGACCAACCTAACCAAACCTCGACCTAAGTCAAATCAATTGAAACCAATGATTCATACCAACCTAAAATCAATCCTTAAACATGACTTGATCTTCAATTGAGCCAAACCAAACCCAATTGGCCCTCTTGACCCAAGTTGACCCAATTTGACCTAAAAGACTGTTGGGTCAAATCAAAATATAACCCAAATTGATTGCAACTAATAGCTCAAGTTCATTCCAAAATTGTTGAACTTGACCAAAGCCATAATGGAACCTAATTTGATCAATTGAACCCAATTGACCCATTTAGCCTAAATTGACCTAAAGGGTCAAATTGGCCTAAATCCAAACTAAATCCAAATTAATTGAAATTAAAGCCTATAATCATCTTCAATTAGTCAATCAAACCTAAATCAACCCCTAGCCCAAGCTAACTTGGCCAATTTTGTCAAATTAGTCATCTTAACCCATTTGACCCATATGAAATCAAATGAGTCAAAATCAAATTCAATCCAAATTGACTCAAACAATTGAACCAAAATATCCCAAATACTCATTTGAACATGATCAACCCTTGGTTTGATCCAATTTGACCAATTGGTCAACCTAACTTAACTTAGGCCAATTTGATCTACATGGGTCAAATTGAGCCAAACCCACTTGAATCTGGCCTAAACCCTTTGGGACTGGTCCAACCCACCATAAACTCACTTTAGGTCAGCCCCAAACTAGCCCAACCCGATTTGAACCCCAATCCAAGGTTTTACCCATTGGTTTAAGCTCTCCACATGGGATCAAACCCAAAATTGGTAAGTTAACTCCTCCCCTTTTTTACATGGTAGCCAAATAGAACCTAACCTAAGTAGCTAACCCATCTTAAATGGGCTAGGTTGGCTATGGAATAAAGAAAGGTGTTAACTGACCTCCCCACACCTAGCTGAACCAATGGATCCCAATCTCGAGGGAGATTACCTTGAGCCACCAGCCCAACCCCTGACCAATCAAATCGAGCCACATGGGATTGAATTTGACTATTCTGCACTCGATGATGGTTGACCGGCCAATTACCATATTGAATCTGAGCCATCCGATCCAAGGGAGGAGGGATATACTTCCCAATTTAATGATAGAGAGTTTCCAAGAGTGATTTTAAAATTCCCAGAGCTCTCCCCAAGTCTCCTCAAGCCTTCCCTTCACCGGAAACCATCAAGTCAAAACAGGGTAATCCTCCACTCAACCCAAACCCACCATTACTCAACCAAACTCAAATTAACTTCACCCACACCAAACTCAAAAAACTTAATTAGCTTAATTAAGCCCTAATTACTTATGTAATTAATCCCAAACTTGTGTGTTAGTTTAATTAGATGACCTCTACCTCACATAATTTTCTTGGGATTTATTGCTTAGTTAATTAGGGGAATTAATCATTTAAGCCGTAATTACTCTCTTAATTCCACTTAATGGCTAATTAATATCCTAAATAGTAATAAATTAATTAATTAAGCTTACTAATCACTGTCTAACAGTGAATGGACAAGGGAGAGTTAGGACCTCTTTCATAGCTTCCTTTTCTAAGTTTATTTCATTTTGAAAGAAAGTTAATTAACATGAAGTTCAATTAAGAGTTAATTAGTTAATTAAATGGATTAATTAATAAAATTAAAATCATAATCACATTCAATAATTAATAATGAAATTAAGGGTTTCTCTTTATGTGTTTAATAACATAAAGACCCTTAAGGAAATTATGATTAACCCATAAGTATGAGAAAATCATAAAAGTGCTTAATTAAGTTCTTTAATTTAATTAACCATTAATTATGAGTTATTTGCATTAGGTCCTTGTAGAACATTATAAATATTTTCTCACATGTTCATGTCATTGTGGCTCACAATTAAGTGGTTAATCAAATTAAAGAAATATAGGTAAGGGTGATTAATTGATTTAATTAAAGGATCCAACTTAATTAATTCATAAAATCCACCTAATTACCTCCTCTTAAACCAATTAAGTTCACCAATATGGGAATGGGATTAAATCAGCAAATAATTCTTCTCCTCTTTAAATTTAATCAAAATCTCAAGTCATAAATTAATAAAGAAATTTTGGTTTTTTTAAATGTGTTTATTTAATATAATTGTCCTTAGAAATTAGTGTAATTGATTGAACCATGTGTTTATATTTAATTATTCCTTTCCAATCACTTTAGATGTTGTATGTTAATTGATTTCATGCATTCATGTCTTCAAATATAACTGAATCAAATGAATTTTCTTTATGTAAGCTTGCATGTGTTGGTTTAATATATGTGTAACTATTATCACTAATAAATCTAAATATATTTTCTAAAAGTTTATAAATTGATAATAATATGTGGAGTGATAGTAGTTATGAATATATATAGGATTTACATGTGTTTATAGCTTAAGCATATTAAATAAAGCTCTCTTTCTTATGATTCATATATAGATTTACATAAGTTTGAATAATAATGGGTATATAGTCTATACATCCCGAGAATACAAGGCTTTAAGTAGTCCTAAGGAAGTCATTTGATTACTTCACTTCCCTAGTTTAACAATGGCACGTACTCATTTAATTTCATTTTTATGTATTTTGATATTAGAACTTGAATAGAGCTTTAATTCATATGCCTAAATAACTCAACTAAAAGAAAATACAATCTTTGTATGGTTTTCATTCTTATAATTGTGTATAATTTCATATGTATTCAAGATAGCTAGTGTTTAGTTTGGACATCCCGAGAATACAAGTCTTTAGTTAGCCCCAAGGAGGTCATTTGATTACCTCACTTCCTTGATTAGTAATGACACATACTTTCTTACATCTTTTATACATGTGTATGTGTGCTTAATTAAAAGATGAAGATTCCCTTTTGTTACTAAAAATGCATGCATCCATATTCACCTAAGTTGTTAGTATATGTTATATATATAAATTAGTGCTTTCTCTTCCTCATTCATTTATAGATTTACATCAATTTGGAATGTTAATAAGTATAGTCTAGACATGAATGAGGCTTTAGTTAGCCCCAAGAAGGTCATTTGATTACCTCACTTCCTTGATTAATAATGACATGCACTTATGTGACTTCATCCTTATGTATTTTGGTATTAGAATTTGGATGAGCTTTAATTTATATGTTTATATAATTAAATAAATATATATATAAATTCAAAACATACACATTCATCATTATTTAAGTGTGCTAACACATATCGTATGTATAGATATGATAAGTATTAAATCATATGCATGTTACATCTCATGGAAAGGAATGATTTAATATATATCATGTGATAGTAATTCAATTAGATTAAACTTAAGAAGCCTTTCACATTGGATAAGATCATTTAAAGTTAAATCTAAACTTAGGATTAATTAATCATTTAATAAGCCATTCATAAAGAGAACTAAATCAAATCAACATGCTTTAGAAAGCGGCTTAAGGTAGGGATGAAAGAGTGTAATCCTCTTCTTTCTCTTTATAACACATAGTAGCTAAGTGTAAATCACATGAAACAAAAAAAAAATACAAATTAAAATTCACAAATCAGTTAAACAACTTTAAATGAAACCCACCATCATGCTAATTTGAACAATTTCCAAACTTAAAAAAATAACTCTAATGCTTAGTTGAGACATACCACACAAAGCCTTAACACACATATTAGAATTAAATCGCCACTTCTAGCTCTATGTTAGGATGGTGTATGATGTGATGTATACTTTATTTTGTGATGTAATATTTAAGACTTGATGTCAGGGACTGGATGTTACCCCACTCTTAGCCTAATCATATATTTTACAGGAGGTTGTGCTTAAGGGGTCACTAAAAAATAAATATAAATGCTCTCTTTGCAGGTTACTTAAGCTCCTAAGCATAATCCAAGTTAGGAAAGGTGGGCTTGAATACTCATGTGTATGGTGCTCAGTCCAAATTATACATATAACTGCATATGATTGTATGTATGTTTAGTTAATATCTATTTTGCAAGTGTAGTCAGATTTATTTTTTCTTATATAAATGTAATTTTGTAATAGAAATTAGGATTAGTGCTATGACAGATTAGGATGAGCAGCGACTAGAAGGTTTAGTCTTGGGAGGCCCTGTGATGCCTTTGAATCACAAACCAAATCAAAGGAGGAAGATAAAGTAGACAAGAAGATATGAAGAATGAAGACCTCATAGCATGTATTCATTTATAATTGTAATTATTCTTTCATATATCGGGTTGTATATGGGTAGAGCTCAACTACCCATATTTTCTCTTTTGGATTATCACACAATGACGGCATCTTCCTTTTTGTGATTTATAAAATTGATTGATAATTTGTTTAAATGCATTAGGATTGTGTTCTTTTCTTAGTTTCTTAATGTTTGATACTTTAATGTGTGGCTTGGAGGCAGTAGGCTCTTAGGATAAAATAAATTTTCCATCCAACTAATCACTCATAATTAAAGTTTTAAATAACTCATAACCTCACCATAAAGCTTAGGCTATAATCAAGATAATTAAAAGATTTAGTAACCCCTTAGTTGTATGTTGTATGTCTCACATCATGCATGCATCTTCTATCACTCTTGTAAAATGAGGGCATCCGTCCATACACAATATGGACCGCTTGACCTATGAGAGTAATCCCAGATGGAGCTTCACCCTCTTTCTCTTTTGATTTGACCAATAATCAACTTTCATCATGCATTTAAGCATAAAAAAATCTTAAAGCCTTTGTCTAAAATATTGTGTCAAAATGCAATAAAATTTGAAAATATTTTGCACTTGTAGATTAAGTCATATGCTGATACCACTTATACTCTAATTTCTTAAAGAGTGGGTTTAGGACTTTAGTCTCTTTTCAAGTTATATAACTACCATAGCTATCTTGCAATTCATAAGACCGGACTACATGTTTTAAAATCATGAGGAGTTAACTGGGGGCTAATCCAGGCGGTTATAAGTCCAGAAGTCAGACGAGTTTACTCTCTCTTGTGGAGATAAACCTTTATGTCCACTTGTCACTTAGAATTTTATCGTGCTTAACTTGTACTAAAGCTCCCTAGATTTAGGATCAGATAGCTGTTTCTTTCAAGCTTCTAGCATAAATTCTCACCTCTTAGGCATTTCCACAACCTTGTGTTGGTAGATTATAAGCCTTAGCAATCTAATAAAATTTTAACTCGAATGAATAAAATATTTTCACTTTCAAATATATAAAGCCCAATCATAGATAGGTTAGAATGCTCATCAGGCTTCCTAGTATCATGAGCATTCTCTACTTATTTTCATTGGATTCCAAAAATATGTCTTCTCCTTGATCTTTCAATTGATTTTTCAAACATAACTAATCCTTTGATAGTCTAGCCTTGAAATATTTGGAGATAATAATTGTCTATTTTAATGGAGAGTATTCTTAGGGAATCTCATTCCCTAAGATGTAATTAACTATGGAGGCTTGTCTCCATGGGAAACTTAAGAATTCGGCTTAATATAAACCCTACTTTATTCATCCATGTAAAGTAGAGGAAAAATCTCAGGTATATTCGAAGACCCATTATGCTTTAGGTCCATTGTAGGGTATTGCCTCTATCTTTTGAGATAGTATATCATACCTTAATGTCATATCATATCACTTCAATAAGTACCTCATATGATCTGCATGGTGTCCCCCCCATCCAAAAATAAACACCACAAATATAAAGAGAAATTAGAAAACAAAACCATTAAATTATATAATTCACATGTTCCTATCATAATAGAGATCATTATATATTAAAGACTAAAGGTGCATTAATTGACTTAAACTAAAAAATCAAATTGAATCAAGTATTTTTGGATAATTTAATTTGATTTATTAATGGGTAGTTTGTTTTTTTGGATTTGAAATAAGGGTTATTGGTTTCAAATTCAAAAATCAAACTACCGTTTAATAAATCAAATAAAATTAACCAAATATACTTGATTCAATTCAATTTTAAATTTAAACCAATCAATACACACCCTTAATCTTTAACGCTTAATGATCTCCATTATAACATGAACATGTGAACATCTTTCGTCTCATAGCTCAATTTAATAATTGAAAAAAAATTATATATATAATACACTTAAAGAAGAATGATTAGTTTTTTTTATAGTAATTGAATTCATTAAGCTAACATTTAATTAATAATATTCTCTTTTTATTATAATAATTATTATAAAAATAAACTTATGAAGGAGAAAAACTATCATTATTAAAACTTTCTTATAAGTTGAGCACCTTAAAATGTAGCAATATTTAAAACAAACAAAAATAAATTACAAGTAATATGCACATAATTAAATGTAGTTTAGGGCTATGTAAGTGAAGGAGATCAATGCATAAGTTTAAGAAGTTACATGAAAAAAAATTAACTTTGATATGTAAATAAATAAATCAATCAAAATTAAATCGTTTATATTAGTTTAACCACCATAAATTATATATATATATATATATATATATATATATATATATATATATATATATATATATTCTCTATTTCCATTGTATCATCAATAAAAATGGAAACATTATGCAAGTGATAACAAAAAAATAAACTTCATTAATATTTGATAAGTAAGATACAAGAGTGCTTAATCATAGAGATAGATTAATACAAAAAGCAAAACACAATGAAATAGATCTACACAAAGCTTTTGGTGATTATGATGTCCTAAATATATAAATCAAAAAGTTGAGGGTGAAGATTTTTCTTCATCGGGTGAAAAAAATCATAACCAAAATGCTTCAACAAGAGAAATGCCATTTATTTATTATTTTTATCTCTTTATATATTATAAGTGCACCAAACAAGTCATCAAGATCAAAAAAAGGAAAAGAATGAAAAATAAAATTTTTTTAATAACTATAAGATCCTTATTGACAAAAAATTGAAAGTTTTAATTGGAAATATGATCTTAAGATGACTATAATATCTTTCTGAACTTAGTAAAAACTATTGTAGGAACCTTTAGTTGTTCAATTTAAAATTATACTTCTTCTTTCAAGAGGTTTGACTCTAGTTGCACCAAGAAACCTCAAACTTGTCTAACTTTAATTATTCCTAATAGACTCAACTGGTGGTTAAAGAATTTCATTTTTATCTCATTAATTTAGTTACATGCTTATCCATGATAATTGATCATGAGGTATCTTGACCTTAAATAATGGGCCCAAGTTTGTCTTAGCTATGGTAAACTTAGACATAATGTTTACTTGATCTTAAACTAATTTGACAATATTAAATCAATTGGTCAATTCATTTAGAAAAATATCTACCATAAGTTATAAATAACAAAATTAAAAATAAATTAATCATAGTTGACTATTGAAATAAACTATGCTCTTTTATGCATTTGTTTGACTTATTAGGTCAATTGAATCATAGACTATGATCTGATAATTTGCATTTGACCAACCATTTGAACTATCCCAAAAGAGTGTTAATAACTCAATTAAACCAAATAAATCTTTGATATTAAACTAGTTGATCAAATTAGACTAATATATATATATATATATATATATATATATATATATATAATCATACTCTAATTAACCTTATTGATCAAATTTATTTTTCTTAATACCTTAAGAAAAATTTAATAGATCAATCATAGATGACTTAATTGGCCCACTTAGTCATAATTAATCCAAATGACCCCTTAAGGCCATTAGAATCTATTTCATCAATTTAACCTAACTAAACTAAGCCAGCCTTTGAACACCCCTTCAATTGATTAATCGTATTTGACTTGAGCTTGATTGACTCTTGATTAAGCTCAATTTAGTTAATTGTGTCATTTGACCCAATTTAATCGAACTAGATATTTTAAATAAATAATTAATTAATTAGGTCAAATTAATCAATTGAGTCAAACTGATAGCAATCCTTGCTTTTTAATTTCTTATATATAAAGCCAAGGTCTTCATTTCTATTTTCAATCATCGAAGCCTTAGGGGCAATTTGGGATCAATTTCATTTTTGCTTTTTATTTTATATTTTTATTTTATTTTGTTTATGTTTAAAATAAATATGTTTGATAATATTAGTTATTTTTTAAAATACTCAAAATATGTACAAGTTATTTTTGAGTGTTTTTAAAAATAATGCTCTTTATTTTAAAAATAGAAATTAAAATATTTAAAAAAACATGCTAAACAAACATATTTTTAAAAATATTATAAAATAATAATAAAAAATACAAAATAAAATTGATCTCAAACATGACCTTAGCTCTTTGATAATCCCAATAATATTCATTTGCCAATGAAGCCAAAACTTTGTGTTGGATAACATGATCTTAATTAAGTACAACTAAGTTCAAAGGATCAACTTCTAGTAAAGAAATAAAAAAATCTTGGATTGTTCTTTCATGAGTTTAATGGAAGTGGAAGGAATGTTTGAAGGTGAGTACCAACTGGTTTGATCAAGTCGCATCTTAACGATTTAGGGTGTGTTTGGGGCTAACTATTTGAAAAGCCGCTATATCAAAGAAAGTCGCTATCGAAGTAATGTTGCTAAAGCAATGCCTTTGTTTGGAAAAATCCGTTGTGCTGCAGCTATTTATAAATAAAAGACTAAAATATCATTATATGCATCTATTAATAAATATATCTATAATATTTAAATTTTAGTAATAATTATATTTAATTGTTTCTAAATAATAATTAATTTCAATAATTAATAATGTTTTGAATATGAAGGCCAAATTGATACTATCTTCTTCTTTTTATTTTTAAAATCAAATATTAACATTCAAGCAAGGAAAAGAATAAGAATCCATGTAATATATTTATGTTAACCACATAATGAGCTGTAAATATAAAAAAAAAATACAAGTTGTAAATTCATTAAAATCTAATAGTTTCAACAATATAATAGATGTACTCATATCTCATATCATAGGAATCATTCAATGAAATTCCACTCATTAACTAAAGCATTCGTGATCTATTCCCTTAGCTCAACCATCATATTAGCACCTTCTCCATCTTGAGTTTGATGATCTTTCACATCTTCAATAGCTACCATTGATTGACCAACACAATATTCATAAGCTTCATGTGGAACATACATGTGATCTCTTTCTACACTATTGAATTCAATGCCATTTTTTGAAGGATGGGGTCGTATATAATTATGTAATGTCATTGTAGTTGTGACTATTTTTACCTATTTTTTGAAAGAATATGTAGGCATGTCCCTCAAAATCATCCACTTCTTCTTCCAAACTCCAAAAGCCCTTTTAATAACACAATACAATGATGAGTGTCGCTTGTTAAACATTTATTTTCTACCACTAACCACTTTATTACTTCTTTCAAAATCAGGGATGTGATATTTTATTTCAAGGAATGACCAAGAAAAGATATGTATGAAATTTACCTTGAAATACAGCATATATCAATAATCATGAGATATCTCAGTAGGTGTACTCTGAAAAGTATGGTCTAAGGGCTTTATAGCTGTAGATGCCAAACTAACCAAAGCATCCAAACCAATACTAAAGTATCTACTAATTATTTCAAATGAATGTTGGAATTGTTCACATGCTACCCTTACTAACTCATTGCGATAATATATAAAGTGTGATTCCTAACACTTCTCTTGATATTGTTCTTGAAGAGCTTTGAAGCCCGTGATAAGTTTGTAAATCTTGCAAGAGATCATGATAAATTATTTGTGACATACGAAATATGCTATGAAATCTTCTTCAATTTCCTGCAAGCAGCTCTTTAATCCAATTATCTCCAATATATGTTGTTTTCATTTAAGGAGTCTTACATATGATTCATAATCATAATACTCATTAAATAGGTACGCAACAGTAACTATAACCTTCTTGCAAAATTCACATTTGTTGTCATCCATAATTGTAGTGATAAAAAATATATATCGAGCAACACTTACAAGTCTAACAATTATTGAAAGTATAACAAATCATGTAATAATATAAAAAAGAACTCATTCTAGTTAAAGCCAAAAGAGAATATAAAAAAGTCTAACTTAAGTAGATAAGATGTTCATACAAAACATTCTAAGCTAACAATCCTAAACACAATACATAAGTATTATTATAAAGTTTCAACTTTCAATATTTTCATAAAAAAAATGCAAATAGTGAACCCTTCGTTCGACAGTAATTGACATAAACATTTCTTTTTTGTTGGGGTCCTCAAGCAACTTGGTGGAGTATAGGTATAATGGAATATCTTTATAAACTTTAGTTATCTCCTCAAGTGTTTTAATTACATCAGCGATTAATGGTGGAGCACGTACGTACTTGATCCAGAAGATAAATTTGAATAGGTCATTAGTAGTTGTGAAATTTGACCTCTCAAAAAACCTGCTTCGCTTGTCTTCTTTCTCCAATTTACTGGTTCTACAGAATATTGGTGCTTGGTATGACTGGATCTAGTACTCTCATGTGTAGTATAGTACGAACATTTTTCAAGTTCATTTGAGCTCTCATTTTGTTCAGACCCACTATGCTGACTCAAATCTGCTTGAACTTCTCACTATGAGTATAAGCATGAGCTCCAGTGGCAACAACACAGAATATTAGGTCAAGCTTATCTTCAAATTCTGGGTCAATGCCACAAAGTCTGAACTTTTTAGTACAACCCATATATCATTAAAGAAAAGATACTAGTAGATTGACATGTACATCTTAAACAATTGAAAATGAAAGACAAATATAAATTAAGTTTACTTCTAAGTTCTCTTTCCACCAATCATCTGAAGCATCGATTGTTCTCTTTCTAGGATCCCAACCTAATCCTGTTGATTCTCGTTTCAATTCCTTCTATAATTTCCTATCTTTCTTTAGTTGATCTCATTTGTTTTTTAATTGACTCTTATCATATTCTCTTCCAATTTTCTCTTGAAAATTTTTAATTATATTTTGCCAATCTTCTTTGCTAAAATAAGTTGTGGGTCGATTACCTAATTATGCCTCCTTTAAACAAACATCACAAAAAATCAACTTCACATCTCTCTCCCATATAGCAGATAATCCGTCATCTCTTAGCTTTCCCATTGTGAATCACTAGTAAACAAATAAGTTATTTTCACAGTAGACAAAGCCTTTCAAAATATGGTAATAGAAAATAATGAAGAAAAAAACTATTATTAAAAATAAGAATCGTATTCTTGCAAATTATTATGCAACCTAACAATGTTATTAAATCACATAAACAATCATTCACCATAAATATTTGAAGTATTCAACTGTATTTTTATTCGCTTTCCTAATCACGTCACAAACTATCCTTAGAACTTTGTAGCCCTATTCAGGAAAAGCATTAATGGCAAAATCAAAAACAAAAAAAAATGTATAAGACAGATATACAATAATTAAAGATACACCTAATTTTATTTTGAAGAATACAAACACACACACATCATTTCAGTAAAACCCATTGTTTAAACTTGCTGCTAATTGCGGTAATCTTGGCTATGCAAATGGTTGCAGCAGAGAATGTGGAGATCAATCGAGAGAGGCATTGCAAGGCAGATGAGCAGATGTCTCCGTGAGCGGCTTCGATCCAACAGATCGCGAGGGGGGGGGGGCCTCCTTTATTTATTATCTTTGTTGAGTACTTATCTAGAAGCATCAATAATTTATTCTTTAACAAGCCTTGTATGTACTATAGAACTATTGGTGGTCTTCCTGTTTTCCATTTAAGCATTGCATATGATTTCATTATTTTTTGCAATGCTTCTATTCATCATATCAAGCATCTCAAGTATTTTCTAAATAAATTTGATAGATAAAATAGCTTTTTTATTAATGAGAACAAAAGATATTTTATCACTTCCTCTCATATCTCCAATAATAAAATCAATTAAATTCTGCATATCGCTAATTTTAAGCAGCAACACTTACCTCTACAGTACATGGGTGCTCCTCTCAAGGTCCAAAACCTTGCCGTCTTCGTAGAGAGAGATGCGGGGGGAAGAGCAGCTACGGCAGAGGAGAGAATTGGAGAGAACGAGAGGGAGAGATGCTTACGAGAAAAGGGATGAACAACCTTGCCGTCTCCTCGTCTGGGAAGGTTTTTTGCGAAGGCGTTGACGCAAACGCTCTCGATCAAAAAAAAAATCTAGATGAGAGAGCAGAGCAAAACTACAAACTGCAGCCTTCATATTGAGTTCGCAAAACGGCGTTTTGAGTCTGAAAATTTTTTGGACATTCATGTATGAACGCCGCACCGAACGCCATTGCGGTGAGTTGCCCACACCGCAGGCGGAATGCAGCCCCAAACACCCTTAATATGTTCCAAAAAGCAAACGTTGGATTGCCACCAACTATTTACACCAGAAATTCTTCTAACATTTTCAAATCCAATGTAGTTTGCCCAATAATTTTATATAGGAATCTGTGGTTGGGCTTAGGCTAGAGGCTAGTCGGAAGGATAAAAGGGAGACGATTAGAACACAGGAAGAAGCATTTCTTTCGTATAGAGAAATATGGAAGTTATCCAATCATTCGTTCTTAAATAAAGCTCAGTTTTAATAGAGTCTCAGCTCACAAGATTTCATTTCGTATTGTTTTTATGCTCAGTTTTTTTTTTCTTTCTGGGTGGCTTATGATCTTCTGTTTTTTTTAAAGTTAAGCCCAATGACAACTAAATCGATTGCTAGTAGTTAGTGTGTGCTTAGATTTTAAGTTTTTTTTTTCAAAGGAGAAAATTTTATACCAGCTCCTCCACATGTCAAGAGATCTGCTGATATTTGAGAGACTGGAAGCCAGCATGTGCTTGAGTCCAAGTCTTTTTGTAAAAGAGAAAATTCTGTACCGACTCTGCAAATGATCTGCTGATATTTATGAAAATGGAAGTTAGCTTTCTGTTAGTGGTGCATTTATTTATTTCTTTTATCAACTATGTGTCAGCTCACGTGTCTACTTATCCAGATATCGTGTTAAAGCGTTAAAATCGTTCTGGGCCGCCCTATACAGCGTGAGAATCTTTTCTTCCTTGTGTCTGATTCTCCCTATCAGCCCATCCAAACTAAGAGACTCCATGTCCCCTCTCATTTTTATTTTATTTCTCGACCTCATACCTCACCTCACCTAAAAAAAAAGAAAAAAAATTTAAAGATATACTGTAAGGGAGGTTTAAATGATTACCCACTACCACTAATGGCCATTGCAAATAGGCCAATAAACAAACATCTAAACCACTAAGTCCAAATCTCAAAAGCAATCAAAAGAAGTTTGTCTTCTAATTTGGAAAAAGAAGAAAACTTTATTGGGAATTCACTAATTGGCGCCTAAAAGCTTGAGAGCTTTCTCCTCTTGACCTGAAAGACTGTAAAACAGTAAATGATAATTTCCTACAATGAAAGAAGATGGGAGGAGGCAAAATGGACAAAGAGAAAACTTTCTACTTTGTTGCTTCTTTGCTTTCTCTGCAAGGTGCCAAAGGAAAAAAGGGGCACGGGAGCATTCAACCACTTTTATCTCTTTCTTCAGGTAAACAGATATGTGGTAATAAAGAAGGAGCGGCATGATAGTGATAGGCACGTAGGCGTTCGGAGTGAAAGAAGAAGATATGGGCCATCTGGCACATGTGACTTTCAAAAGCTTGGTGCTTTTTGTTGAGGAAAAAAATGGTTTAGTGAAAAGCTTGATTTTTGGCAATCCGTCTATATTTGAGATGGAGGTAAGATCTGCAATGACTTATGGTGCAGAATGATGATCAATAAAAGAGAAGCATAAGACTAAGTTAAATATTATAAGATGAGAATGCTTAGGTGGATGAGTGGCTTTACTCTTAGAGATAAAATATAAAATGATGTTCGGAAAAAAGTTGAAGTAGATCTAGTGGCATATACGATTAGAGAGAGTACGCCTTAGTGAGTGGGATTAGGAATAACGTTAAAAAAAAGATTAGAGAGTTAGATGGTTGGGCCACATAAAGCGTCAGTCAATGACAATTAGGAGAGTAGATGTATTAGATTTTACATGTTAAGAAAGATAGAAGACTAAAAACTTGGTTAAGATGTATTAAAAATGAACTTAGTATACTTGAATTAAATGAGAATTTGACACATAATATGACACAATGGAGACGAAGGATTCATGTAGCCGACCCCACTTTGTGGGATTAAGGCTTGTTGTTGTTGTTGTCGTTGTCTCTCTCTCTCTTTCTCTATGTATATATAATCTTAATTTAATTTATATTTTGATTAGAATTACTAAATATGTTTAAATTTTGTATTCATCACGGGGCTCCAATGTGTATCTGCCAACGTAAGGCGAGATGGAAGCAGATCGACTTGCATTTTGAGGGCACTTGTCGATGGGGAAAATCATTGAGATGAGATCATCAACCTGGAACTCATATGCAAGTTTGTTGTTCTCGTCATCTCTGCTGAAACAGACGACGAACTAAGGAGGATGTGCATGTTTGGCAGCGACAGCACCAATTCCAACACAATTGAAGTTAGGATTTCGGGTGAACTTAAAGAAGATGAAAGGGAGTTCGCTGGAGATGGAGGAGACGATGGAAGAAGGGAGGTTAATAAAATGGGTGACGGTGCTGTCGAGGGCATCAACGATCCAACAGAGGAAGTCTTCGATTTAGTTGGGTGTCTTGGAATTGAACGTGTTAAAATTTTGGAGTTGTTTGAGATTTTTGTTTTGTTTTTTTTTTTTTAGATATTTGAGAGAATTTAAAAATACTTGAATCTAATATCTTCTAGTTGAAAGTAGGGGTGTAAAAGAACAAAGCTTGAGCGAATTGTTGTTAGTGTTATTTCGTTTGAGAATTCTTTGTTAGGTGTTCATTGAAATAGTTGAAATTTCGTTGTTGTTCTTCGTTTAAAATTATTTTATTAGGTGTTTCTGATCTGATAATCCAATTTGTAAAAAAGAGGAAGGATTCGGTAATCGTTTGTATATTTAATTCTTATATATATATATGTATATATATATATATATATATATATATATGTTATGTATATATATAATAATAATAATATAATATTTTATTTATTTCGAGCCAAACGTGATCGAACAAATAACTGTTCATGTTACTCGTTTATAAATGAAACGAAATGTTTGTTGATTCTCGTTTAGTTAACTAACGCAACTACTTATTTACAGCGAGTTGTTACAACAAGCAGTTTTTTTTATAGCCTAGTTGAAAGACTAAGCTCTTAACCACTAAGTTAAGATGCCTTGGAATGTGTTGAGATCAATTTTATTTTATTTTATTATATTTATATTTAATTTAAAATCAATATATTTAATTATGGAAATTATTTTTTAAAAATATTTAAAATAATTAAAAGTTCTTTTGAATGTTTTAAAAATAATGCAATTTATTTTTTAAAATAAAAATCAAATACTTAAAAATACACTAAATAATTATATTTTTAAATATATATATATATATATATATATATATATATATATATATATATATATATATATATATATATATATATATATATATATATATATATATATATAGAATAAAATTGATCTCAATAAATTAGTTTTCAAATTTCGTAAAACATATCATTTTTAAATAAAATAAAAAAATGCATAACCAATATTTCGTTATAATTTTTAAAAAACATAAAATAAAAATTTGATCCCTTGGCTAATTTATTGGATATTGAGCATGTTTCTAAGGGGCTATTTAATTATCTGTATTTGGAATGTAGTGTAAAGCAAATGTAGACATTTTAACTTTTTTGGTATTTGGTTTGAAGTAAAATAAATTTTCAATGTAATATAATGTATTACAAATAAATTACAAAGTTTATTTTTGGTGTATTTGGAATTCACCTGATTTGGGCGAATTCCAAATCACACAATAAAGTGATCATTACCGCGTCGCTCATAGGTTGTTCTTGCTTCGGCTCACCGCCGCCCGACCACGTATGATTCTTGTCAGCCAAAGTCATCGTCAAGCTTTCATATCTTTTACATTATATTTTTTCAACAAAACAGAAAAAAAATAAAATCATAAATTTGTAAAACTCTCAACCAAATAATTATAAAGTAATCCTTTTACAGTGAATTTCTTTTACTCTATATTCATTTTATACTGCATTACTTTTTTAGTCAATCAAATAACTCTTAAGTAGGAGGGAATAGCAATAGCTCAATAGGCCACAGAACTCCTACATAAATTTTCAATGAGAAAAAAAAAAAGAAACGGATTAGATACAATAAACTATTCTTACATGATAAATAGTAAGTATATTTTATTTAAAGAGAGTTCCATAATAGTAAATATAAATAAATGATATTAATTATGATGTCTTAATCAATCAAATATTATGTTTTATCAAATTTAACGTGTCGTTACAAAATTCAGTACGAAGGACATATGCTATAAATCATAATAAAAGTAATAAAAGTAAATGACATTCTAGAATATATCATATAAAATTTTACTTTTAGATCCTTATAGGTCTAAATGTGCTTACACTTTTATTCAAATTATTTAAGCTTTTATGGCTCTCTGTGACAAACATAGTTTTTTTTTTTTTTGAAAGGGTATCCATCCAACATCCCATCTCATATGATTGGGAATATAGTTATAATTCTCTTGGGGCTCAATCACGTCAATGTGGTCCTTGATATCCCGTGGCGCCTCCTCCGGAGGAATCCAATGTTTTCGACCCAAAACAGAGACGGTGGGTTAGTTTATTTATTTAAGTGCTTATACCTCCTAATAAATTCGTACATATTAAATGCACAATCAACCTATCAATTAAGCTATAGTTTCTCACACAAATATTTTATAACATATCAATATAAATAATTAATATTTTGATGAATATGAGTTATATTTATTACGTGGAGTAAATGCATAAAAATTTTGAAATATAAAAATAAAAGTAAAAATTACTGGACCTATCATATCCTTAATTAAATGTATTTGAATTACAAATTATGATTATGAATAATATTAATAACATTAATATGATATTCAAGATATGCTATAATAATATTTATTATTTATTAAAATTTAAATAATGGTACTAATATATACAAAATAATCAGATCAATAACATATTAAAAATTATAGATTGATTGATAATATGTTGGAGAATATCAATAATTAAGCACTATCGTCTTCAAGAGTGAGTGTGGTATATCAGTCTTCTCGTAAGTTGATTCAAATTTGATTCGATAAATGATTAATGAGTTGAGTTAGATGAGCTAATAAGTTAAAATCTCGACTTGATTTATTAACATACGAGTCAACTAATTTAATAAATATTAATATAAAACTTATTTAAAATATATTATAATTTAATAATTTAAATATATAATAATAAAAAAGATTTAAAAATTATAATTAAACCGCTCCTTGTCGTCAAGCATGCAGCACCAGGGAGCCGGGGTTTAATACTCACCCATTTCAATGCAGAAAAAAATATTCTTTTCTGCTCACGCCTGGGTCCAAGGATGCCTTATTTTCAACGCCAACCCAATCTGGCTCATGGAACTGAAACCTATTGTACTGCTCCTCTCTCTCTCTCTCTCTCTCTCCTCGGCAGTCTTCCTGGTAGTTTTGGGAGAAGCAATGGTGGTGTTCTAATCATTCAGACATTGAAGTGTGGGAGATAAATAAATTAATTATATAAAAGAATTTATAATTTAATAAATAGGAGGAGATTATAAAATAATTTAACACACGTCAATTTAAAAAGTATACATAAATACTATTAAATGTTTGAGATATTTATACGCATATTATATAATTTTTTAAATTTCATATAATTCTTATATATTTATCTATCTAATATTTTAATTTGAATATTTATATAAATAATATCTAAATTTTTAATATCACTATTATTAATTTTTTTCAATAAATTTGTATTCTCATGCACATGAAAAATACTTATATATGTAAACATTAAATTTTGAATGTTACATAAAAATTTTAAGTGTGGAACTCTGAAGTTAGAGAAGCTTTAAAGAAAATAAATATGTGAAAATGTAGTGGGACCTGATGATATTCCAATAAAAATATGAAAATATTTAGGAGATTAAGAAATTTCTTCGCTTACAAATTTTTTTAATATTATTTTAAAGACTAAAAAGATGTGAGATAAGTGGAGAAAGAATTTGTTGGTTCCTATATTTAAGAATAAAAGTGATGCACAAGGGTGTGACAATTATAGAGGAATTAAGTTAATGTGTCATACATTAAAATTATGGGAGAGAATAATTAAGCATAGGTTACGATGTGATACAAAAAGTTTCGCACAATCAGTTTAGTTTCATGCCAGTTAGATCTACTATGGATGATATACATTTGTTAGGAGGTTTGATGGAAAAGTATAGAGAAAGTAAGGAGGATTTAATATGATATTTATTGATTTACAGAAAGCTTATGATAAAATTTCAAGAGATATTCTTTAGAGAGTTCTAGAACAGAAAAGAGTTAACATTTGTTATATTCAAGTCATTAAGGATATGTATACTAGAGCTGTTACTTGTGTCCAAACACAAGAAAGATTGACAAAATATTTTCCCATTTCAATTGAATTACATCATGGATCAGCTTTAAGCCCTTATCTTTTTTGCTTTAGTTATGGATGTTCTTACTAGGCATTTACAAGAAGATGTACCTTGGTGTATGCTTTTTGATGATGATATTCTTCTTGTTGATAAGACTAGAGAGAGAGTCCAAGAGAAACTTGAATTATGGAGGTCAACATTAGAGTCTAAAGGTTTTCGTTTAAGTAGATCTAAAACTGAATATATAGAGTGTAATTTTACTTGTAGAAGTTCTAGTGGTAGTATTGTGACATTTGGTGAACAAGTCATTAATAAGAGTGAGCGATTCAGATATTTAGGCTCTATTACTCAAAATGATGGTGAAATAGATGGAGATGTTATTAGCAGAATTCAAGTTGGATGGTTGAAGTGGAGGAATGCATCTGGTCTATTGTGTGATAGAAAAGTTTCACTTAATCTTAAGAGAAAATTTTATAAGATGGTGATAAGACATCTGATGACTTATGTGTAGAATGTTGGAATAAAAGAAGCATAAGACTAAGTTAAGTGTTACGAGATGAGGATGTTAGGTGGATGAGTGGCTTTACTCTTAGAGATAAAATGCGAAATGAGTATGTTGGGAAAAAGTTAGAGTAGCTCAGATGTGAGATAAGATTAGAGAATTGACTTAGATGGTTTTGGCCACATAAAGCGTTAGGTTGTCAGATGACTTCGGTTAGGAGAGTAGATGCATTAGATTTGCCTTATGTTAAGAAAGGTAGATGTAGACCAAAAGACTTGGTTAAGATGTATAAAATGACCTTAGTATACTTAATTAAATGAGAATTTGACATAATGGGACATAATGGAGGCCGAAGGATTCATATAGCCGACAGATGGGATAAAGGCTTGTTATTGTTGTATATAAAATATAAGATTTACATATATATCATACAATTTTATGTATTTAGATATCTAACATCTAAATTTTTAATATATATATATATATATATATATATATATATATATATATATATATATATATATATATATATATATCTATATATATATATATATATATATATATATATTAAGTTTAAATTATATTAAAATGTAAAATATATCTTTTATATCTTTATTAATATTAATTTTATACATAAGTGGTACTGGGTTTCTAAAAAGACCAGAGAGTCACATGTGGGCATTGGCCCTCCTGCCAAGACTCCCCACACGCAGGCTTTTTCAGAGAACGCCCTGCTGGCCACCAGTAGAATTTCATATCTGATTGGCTTGCTGTGTCCTCTAATGTCTTCATCCCAACTCGAACTTCTAAAATGAGCGCAACAGCTAGCTGAAGAGCTATGCTGAATGATGGAAGCACTAAGCTAGCTTCCATCTTCAGTCTTCAGGCTTATTAGGATTTATTTGATGTTGCTATTTTTAGAACTAAAAATAATTATAATGTTATTACAAAAAAATATATATATTATAGAATTTTCATATATTTATATAATTAATACATTAAATTTAACATTTATGTATATACTAATTTTTTATATATGAAAATTTATATTCCTTTTTAAAAATAATGATACTAATATTTTTATGTGATATTAAAGATTTAAATTTTATTTATATAAATATTAAAATTTAGAAGCATATAAAAATTATATGATATTTATTTAAATGTTCATTTTTTTTTAAAAATAATGTGTAAAATTTAAAAAATTTATATTCAAATAGTAAAGAAATTTTATTCAATAAAAATATTAAAATTTAAATATTAGATATATATAAATATATAAAAATTATATGATATGTATTTATATGCTCTTTAAAAATAATAATTAAAGATCAGAAGAAATGACAGAGGGAGATGGAAAGACCTGAAGAGCACTCTATAGTCTATACCCAAGCGCGCATGAGCTTTAGATTAGTTCAAAATAAGTCATTTTAACATAATTCAGCTCAGTTTTTTATGAACTTGAATGGACTTTTCAAAATTCGGTCAAAACTATTAAAACTGTTGAAAGTGACCAAAGTTATTCTGATTCAGATTTTAATTAATTTTTTTAAATATTTTATCATCCATAACTTTTTTTTTTTCATATATTAATCTGTCAAAAAGTTAAAAAAGAATCCAAATTTGAACGCAGGAAATTATCAAAAATGATATTTTATTCTGTTTCCTTCACTTTGTCTCTTTTTTATCTCCATGGGTCAGGACAAAGGAATGAGGAAGCAGATGAAGTGGGGGCAAATCCTTCTCACAAAGCCGCAGATGGTGGAAGCAAGGAAGGAAGGAAGGAAGGAAGGATGATAGCGGCTTGACTGCCCGAAGGAATGTGAAGTGACGTTCGTATTCCTCCATTCATTGAGATTTGGAATTTTTTTGACGTTTGCTCCTCACTCTCACTGCGTTGGTAGCAACAAATTACGTAAGCAGAGTTACAATGAGTTGTCTAAAACATTATTATTATTGATGTATTTATAATCATGGATTAGTTTATAGATGAAAACTAAGAGGATTAGTTTATAGATATTCTTCAAATGCATCTATACTATATATATTACTCATTAAATTTAGATATATATATTTTTGATAACGGGGTGTCCACTCAGGCCCCACTCATTTTGTTGCGTATTGGTGTTCCAGTATGAATAATTCCCAGGCGACATAGTAACAACTTACACTCACGTTCCGAGCCCCCATTTCTTTTCGCACAGATACACCCTATTCTGATGAAAAATCGAACTCGTGCTGGAGAGTTCTTAACCGCACTCGCTCATACTAACTCAGATAACGGCAGTGAATAAATTAAGTTTTACATCTCATTCTAAACATCCTACACACTCTATATATAATCAATCAATCAATGACTTATTAAATTATTACATTTTTTACAACTAAATCACTCATTATTTCATGATGAACAAAAGAAAAAGTCCTCTAATAATACTAAAATTTAAACTAAATCATTTGAAAGTATAATATATTACTTAAAAACTGTCTAAAAAAAATCTTTCCTCTAGTTGTCATAACAATAATGTGCCATTTTGCTCACACATTGCAACAATTTTTCACCAAAATGTGCCATTAGAAAATAAAATCAGGACAGGTTAACTGTCATCATTACTAAAATGCAATATATATATATATATATATATATATATATATATATATATATATATATATAAAGAGAGAGAGAGAGAGGAATTGGTGCAATATTCTCTGATCTTTTGCCTGTCACGTTGATAAATGTAACAGAGCTCTTATGCCAGTTGTGGTGAAAGGAATAGTAAGTGGGGAAATAAAGTATTGATATATGAATTTAATGATACTTCTCATGAGATACTATAATAATATCTCCATCATAAAATAGGTGATTATGGATACTCATTCCAAAAAAAAAAAAAAATAATAGCTCCATTTCTAACTTACCGATTTGACAGCACCTTTGGTAGGGGAACTCATTGTATTGTTTTTTCTTTAATTGGAGAAAAGATAAATTTGATGTATATGAACGATAACTTTAAAATAAAATTTTATTAGAGCTGGAACTCATTCATCTGATCATTTCTGATATATTTTAAATCATTTAGTTAAATTGATTTTAAAATACATTATAAATTATCATGAACGGCTGATATCACCCTTGAACTTCATGTCAAATTCATTTCATTTCAAATTAAATGAAAAATAATCTTCTATGTTTATATTTTTATTCTAAATTATTTTAGGATATCAAATAGCTATTTAGTTTTTTTTTTTTAACTTAGTTCGGTTAGATATAAGCTTAATTATGTGTTCATTTTAAACTTGATTTTTTAGTAACATAGAATAAATTAAAATTTTATAAATTCATTTAATTAGGTGTTCACAACTCATATTCGGGTTTTATCCGAAATTAATCTGACTTGAAAATTACTTAATCTTAATCCAACCCAATTAACTGATTAATCAAAATTAAATCAAATTGAAATTCTTATATCAAAATTAAGCTGGTAGATCAATTGAAAATTGACTCAAAAAATTAAAAATAATAAGTAAATCTAAAATTACTTTTTTTTTAAAAATTATTAACACTACTAAATTTAAATAAGATGATATAAATATTAAAACTTAAATATATAAAATTATATGAAATATATAAATACGCCGAAAAATTGTCATAAAAAAGCACAGCTAAGCTTCATTTGCGTTATTATTTTCCATAATTCTTTTCGGTTCTTCCTAAAATAGGAAAACGCAATAAATCAAACTTAGTACTTGAGACTTGAGACTTGAGACTTGTATGGATAGTCATCAAACATCAATCACCCATTAGCCCCCAGACTTTATTTTATTTTATTTTATCAGCAGGACAAGACCCTCCAAAAGAAAAGCTTCCACAAGGGAGAAGAGCATAGGCCTGACAACACTGTAATTATATTTGGCTCTTTGTCGTAGAATAAAACTTCAGTTCTTTATTTTTTCCTTCAGATTTTTTTTTTTCAACGAGTATCCGCTCAACATTTTATTCATCTTATAAATGAGAATATTATTATGACTAATTCTATAAGAGCCTAGCATCATATTCATCACCCATACATGTCGGGTCCCCACTTACTTTCTATCAGATATCTCCGCCCTGAAGAGGAATCGAACGCGGGCTGAGAGGTTCTCAACCACGCTCATCCTTGCCAACCGAGCTAAGAGATGATAGGTTTCCTTCAGACTTTAAAATCAACTAAGCTCAGCCTGTTTTCCTTGATGATGTGTTATCATGACCCAACATAATAATTTGATTCTTTCGAAAGATGTTTTTCCTTAAATAAAAATAAAAGTTTTCATCTGCCCCCAACTCTCATAAAATAGTCAGGGCTTTATTATGATAATTTTAATGATATTTATTTATTTTGTAGCCATTTACTTCTTGAGAATTTAATTTGAATACTTAGTTGATTTATAATAAATTTTGATTCAACTATCAGTTTATTCATTTTATATTATTAACTATTATGATTGTTATAAATAATAATAATATTTTGATTTTATGCTATTAAAAGAAATAAATAAGTTACTTTCAAGCGAGGCTTTAACAACAAGTCTTTATCCCATATATGAGGTCGACTATTTAATATTTCTTCTCCATTATGTTCTAACAAAAAAACTTCTTCTCTATTATTTAAGCGAGGCTAAGTCAATCAAATTTTTTATTTAGTAAAAATGATAAGCTGCTCAAAGATAAGATAATTAAGAAAACTCTTTGATGGTTTTTTTTTTTTTCTAAAGCTCAATTTTCTTAACTCATTGGCAATTTTATTAATCTATACACAATTTAATTTATCATTAGAATAATTAGATAGTTCTTTTTATTTGCATTCAAAAATATTAATATGTTTTAGTTTGATGCCCTTTACAATTATGAGATGCCAATTCTTCAAACCCATATTAGGAACACAATTTTTATAATCATAAACAATATTATAAAGTTCTAATAATTTTTTTTGAACTTAATGTATTGAGTAAAGTGTCAATCAAAATATAAATCCATCTTTTCATGACTTGTATGTGGAGTATGTTTTAGACTTAGGAAAAATTATTTTTATGTAAATAAGTATATGATTGTTCATGATCAAGTTCAAGATGTTGAATTCAAACACCAATATTTTTATGAACTAATGTATATATATTTTAAATTGTTGAAATTATGTTTAGGACTTATCATTATTTGTCAAAAGGCTATACTTTACAAAATTTTAAAAATGATATAACCAATGTCTGTACTTTGTTGGTTGCTATTAAAAGTATAGTAGGCCACCATAAAAGTGTGAGTTATTAAGTATTTTTGATACTCTTTAAGTTGTAAGAGTATTATAAAAATTAAATCAAGTATTAACAACTCTATTGTAATGATTGGTAGTCCTCTATGAACCTAACAACTTGTCATTATACATTTGAATTTAAATTCTCTATTAAGTTATTTTCTTGCTTAATGGTTCTAGTTTCTTATCATTATTATTTTATATCCATCTTTATTAAAAGATCTAATTGATACATATGCATAATTTCCATCAACTAAAATGTTTTCTTATAAATTCATTAGTTCTATGACACTAAAGTTTAAAAACTATAAAAATCTTATTGCTAAAACCTCTATCTCTCCACATATTAAACAGGCTAAGTTACTATTTGTTAAATCTAAATATGTATAAGTGTTCTTTTCTCTAAAAATTGATATATTTGCATGCATAATAATATATTTTTAGTCCATATCTTTTATAATTTTTTAATTAAACTCTTTGGAGAAGATTTTATAGTTGTACCATTATTCACAATCAAAATGTGACTCTTCTTCCCTTTGAAGGAAGGTGTAATAATTTCTTGATTAAATTTTTAAGTAAAGAAGATAATGAAATAATAAAATTCTAAATGTGTTGTTGCTTAGAAATGGATGTTGCTAATTAGGGTCAAGTAATGCAAATATATATTTTTTATATACTTTACTTCATCTCATTTATTCATTATTTTCATTGAATTTTACTTAATTCATATATCATGTTTCATTTTATTATTTATATGAAAAACCCAATTCACCCACCCCTATCTAATGGGTCATTTATTAGCCACTAATTAGTAGTGATGCCTTAACTTTTTATTGTCTTAAAACTAAGAGTAGATTTACATTTATTTATGATATAATAATTTTTTATTTAATTAATAAAAGATAATCCACTTCTAGACTATTTTATTCTGAGTGTGAGTTGTTTCATTTCTAGATGAATATAATAATTATCATATTTATATATTTAGAATATAGTTTTAAATGACTATAAGTGTCCAACCAAAGAGTTTGGTGGCAAAATTATTCTCAAATCTATTTTTGAATTGTCATAAACCAAGTTGGATTTTGATCAAGTTAATGCTAGCAGTGTTAATCCATTTCACTATGCTTAAAACTAAAGTATTATATAGCAAATTTAGGGTTAAGAACATTAAGAAAATTAGTACAAGCTAGACACATAGCCTCGATAGTTAAGAAAATAGTAATAATAACAAAAATTAATCATCTTTTCATTTAAGATAATAGAGTTAATATAATAAATAGAAGTAATTAAAGTCTAAAAGTGAAATAGTATTTTTTTAAGCAAAAAATTTTTCAATTTTAAACTTAGTTGGTATGAATCATATAGTTCATTTAAAATATAATTCAACTTAGGAAAACCAATAATAAGTTTGCTTTTGAAAGTTTTAATAATTATGTGCATACTAACATGACATAATTCTCAATGTTATTACCTGTTGACCTCACTTTTGAGTGAGGACTTAATCTTCCCATTATAGGTTTAGGGTCTTCTAGACTTTAAGAGCTCCTTAGTAATAAGACACTTCTAGTAGCTAAGTGAACACTTAACATAAGCCTAGAGACTTAGGAGAATTAGCCATGGGGTTTAGATCATGCCTTAGGGATTAGGATAACCTACCTACCCTATAGCTTAAGCCCAATTTATGCCTACCTCCTTAGCCTAACCAAATCTCAAATTCAATTCATCCAAATTTAATCCAATCTCAAATCCACATAACTAAACTCCAATCGAATCTCAAATCAAATCAACCAAACCTAAGCCCATGATTTAAATCTTATGGACTTAGCCAAATTTTCTTCAATCCAAATCAAAATCAATTGATTTTCTCATAAATCAATAAACCCTTCAATCAACCTCCCAAGATCTACAGTCAAATCCAAACTCTAATTCCAATTGAATATCAAATCAAACCAAACCTTACCTAAGCATATGATTAAACCACATGGACTTAGCTAAATCTTCCTTCAATCCAAATTAAATTCAATTGATTTTCCCATAAAGCAATCAATCTTTCAACTATCATTCCAAACCAAATCAAATCTACAATCAAATCAACCAAGCCAAAATCAATCCAATCAAACATAACCCATTTGACTTCAAATATTCAAATGAGCTAAAACCCAATTGAATTCAAATCAATTGTAACCAAAGCCATAAATCAATCCCAAATCAATATACAAACTCAACTAAATTCAATTCAACCCAAGATCAGGCCAATTGACCCATTAGGCTCACTTGACCCAAAAGTGACCTAAAGAACCCATTTGAGCTAAATTCCAATCCAACCCTTCAAATCTTCTCCATGATAATCATTGATCATCCTAGATAGCCTAAATACAATCAATTTAATTCAATCAAGCCAATTGACCTTTTAGGCTCATTTGACCCAAAGTGACCTAAACAACCCATTTGAATCAAATCACAATCTAACCTAAATTGGATTGAACCAAATCATCCAAAACCTCCTATGATGATTGTTGATCATCCTTGATTGATCAAATGTCATCAATTAGGTCAAACCAAGTCAACCTAGCCATTTGACCAAATCCACCCATTTAACCTACATGAGCCAAATGAACCAAATTTCATCCTAGGCCAAATTAATTGAAACCAATGATACATACAAAACTAAAACCAATACTTGAATATGAATTAATCATCAATTGAGCCAAACTAAACCTAATTGACATTTTGACCCAATTTGACCTAAAAGATCAAATTGGGTCAAATCAAAATCTATCCCAAATTAATCATTGAATATGATCAAAACCTTGATTGAACCCAATTGGCCTATTTAGCCCAAACTGACCTAAATACCAAACCCAAATTGATTGAAATTAAAGCTTAAAATCATCTTCAATTGATCAATTAAACATGAACTAATGCCTAACCCAAGCCAATTTGGCCAATTTGACCAAATTGGTCAACTTAACCTATTTGACCCATATGAACTCAAATGGGTCAAATCCATATCTAAGCCAAATTGAACCAAACTAATTGTACCAAGATATTCCAAATACTCATTTGAACTTGACCCAAGCCTTGGTTTGACCCAATTTGACCTATATGGGTCAAATTAAGACAAACCCATTCAAACCGAGCCCAAACCCCATGAAACTTGGCATGACCTATCCTTGGCTCACCTTGGGTTAGCCCAAATCCAACCCATGCTTGACCCGAATTTACCCAAACCCAATGGGTAAAGCTTATCAAATGGGACAAATATCCCGTTTGAATGGCCAAATCCACTTCCCCTCCACATGGATGCCTCTTAGACCTCTCCACCTAAGCAAGAGGGACATTGAGTCACCTAACCCAAAGATGATTGGGTCAGCCATGAGCCAAGTAGAGGTGCATTCACCTCTCTAAATCTATTGGCACACTTGGAAACACAATGACACCCACTCTCCTCCCATGGTAGCCACCTTGCCACTTTTGGCCAACCAAACTGAGCCACTTCAACCTTCTCCTGCCACCCACGACCATGGCAGGATGACCAAAAGAAGCCAAACCAATCAACGTCATCTGATCCAAGGGAGGAGGGGATATACGCCCTCATTTCAATCCAAACCAAACACACACACCCTCAGTGAGTTCTCTCTTAGGTCATTTTGAAGCCGCCAGAGAGTTTCCTGAGATCCTAAGCCTTCCCGTTGCCGAAAAACATCAAATTGAGCTCACTCAAGATAGGACAACCTCTATCTTTGTCCAACTTCACTGAAACTCAATCTCATTCAAATTAACTCTTCTCACACATTCAATGAACTCGTGAGTCAAAATGAACTCCCCAGAATTCGAGCACTGGAAGTATCTCCTAGCATAACTCTAGTGAGGATTCCAATGATGTTTGATCTAGAGAGCTACCGATAATGAATCAAGGTGCCATCTTCTCAACATGGCTTCGCCTCTTCAAGTAAAAGCTACCTCGATCGGTTCACCATTGGTCTTGAGCTCTGATGAGGTACTATTTCATCAAACTAAGATTTTCTAAATTTTTTAGGTTTTTTGAAAGAAATGTGAATGTCATGCAAAACCAACCATAGGATCCTTGTAGATGCCTTCCCAGAAGGTGTGGGATCAATCCCGAGCCTCCCCAAGCTCCGACGAGCTCGATTTGTGTGGAGGAAGTCGGACGGTGTCCGTCTTCCATCATTCGGGATAATAGATCATCTATCGTCTATTCTGCATGATTGGAATAGATGATCTTGATTTTAGATTTAATCCTATTTTATTCAAGGGAACCATGAGATTAATCTTTATTGTTCGATCTTAGATCAGACAGCGGGGACAAAAGTGTCTTCACCACCACCACATCAGCGTTGACTCAAACAATTTTAAATAACCAATCTTGTGATGCTATGTGGAAAGTACACCACATCAGTGATCCGTGGCACCGACTGGATTAAGTTTAATTATCCATTTTAATTACTAAAATTTTGAAAAATCATAACTAATTATAAAAAAAATTCAAAAAATACAAATAAATATTCATTTTAAAGGTAAAATAAAAGAGATTTAATTAAAAATGTTTCATTTGATTTTAAATAGTAATTAAGGCTTAATTATGGATTAAATGTATACTTAATTAGCTTAATTAAACTTTAATTGCTTGAGTAATTAATTCTAAATTTGGGAATCTGATTTGATGGGATGACCTCTACCTCTCACAATTTTCTAATAATTTATTACCTAGGTAATTAGGGAAATTGAGATTTCAACCCTTAATTATCCCTTTTAATTAATTTAATGATTAATTAACATTCAAAATAATAAAAATAATTAATTAAAACTTATTGATCATTGTTTAACCATGAATGGATGAGGGAGGGGGATTAGGACCTCTTTCCTAAATCCATTTCATTAAAGAGAGTTAATTAATATAGAAATTAATTAAGTGCTTGATTAATCAATTAATGGTTAAATTAAATTAAATTAAAATTCAAACCACATTAGATAATCAATAATGAAATTCTCTTTATGTGTTTAATAACATAAAGTCCCTTTAAGAAAATTATGATTAACCCATAAGTGTGAGAAAATCATAAGAGTACTTAATTATGTTCTTTAACTTAATTAATCTTAAATTATGAGCCAATTACATTTGGTCCTTTAGGAGCATTACAACTTTACTTTTCTCATGTTCATATCATTTGCAGCTCATGATTAAATGATTAATCAAATTATAGAAGCATAAGAAAAGATAATTAAATGATTTAATTAATGTTTCATCTTAATTAACTCATAAAATTTATTTAATTATCTTCCCTTGAACTAATTGAGATTACCAACATGTGAATGGGGTTAAAATAGCAAATAATTCTTTCCCCTTTAAATCAACTCAAATCCAAAATCAAATTAATAACAAATTTTAGTTTTCTTTAAATAATTTTATTTGATGTGATTGTCCTTAAGAATTAATTTGGTTGAATGAATTACATGTTTATGTTTGGTTTTTTCTTTCCAATCACCTTAAATTTTGTATGTCATATGGTTTCATGTATTCATTCTTTCAAATTTAAGTGAATCAAATGAAGGTCATTTATGTAAGCTTGCATGAGTTGATTTAACTTAATTATATGTGTGGCTATTATCACTAATAAATTCAAATATATTTTCCATAGTTGATAAATTGATATAATATGTGTAGTGATGATAGTTATGAATATACATAGGAGTTGCATGTGCTTATAGTTGAATATATGAATGTGAAGCTCTCTTTCTTGAATTTATATATAGATTTACATGAGTTTGAATATTAATGGGTATATAGTATAGACATCCCAAGAATATGAGGCTTTAAGTAATCTCAAGGAGGTCATTTGATTACCTCACTTCCCTGGTTTAACAACACACACCCCATTTAATTTCATTCTTATGTATTTTGGTATTAGAATTTGGATAGAGCTTTAATTCACATATATAAGTAATCTAATTAAACAAAATATGAGCTTTGCATGATTTTCATTCTTACAATTATATGTATTTAAGAATAGTAGGTATATAGTCTGGACGTCCTAAGAATACGATGCTTTTAGTAGCCCAAAGGAGGTCATTTGATTACCTCACTTCCTTGGTTTAACAATGACACATGCTTACTTAAAACTTTTATACATATGTATGTGTATTTGATTAAAGGATGGAAATCCCCTTTTCTACTAAAAATACATGTATCCATGATCATCTAAGTCATTAAAATACATTACATGTAAATTAATGTTCTCTTTCTTATGATTTATATATATAGATTTATATGAGCTTAAATAATAATGGGTATATAGTATGGACATCTCGAGAATGCGAGGCTTTAAGTAGCCCCAAGGAGGTCATTTGATTACCTAACTTCCCTGGTTTAATAACGGCATGCACTTATTTAATTTCTTTCTTATGTATATTTGTATTAGAATTTGAATAGAGCTTTAATTTACATGTATAAATAATTCAATTAAGTAAAATATAACTTTCAAACATATGCATCCATCATCATTTAAATGTGCAAAATATATTGCATGTATAGATATTCTAAGTGTTAAAGTCATATGCATGTCACATGTGATGGAAAGGAATGACTTGATATATGTCATGTGATAGTAATTCAACCATATTAATCTTAAGATTCTTTTCATATTGAATATAATTATTTAAGGTTAACCTAAACTTATGATTAATAAGAAAATACTTAATAAGCCATCACTAAAGAGAACTAAGTCATAAAAATGTGTTTTAGAAAATGACTTAAGGTAGGGATGAAAGAGGGTAATCCTATTTCTTCTCTCTATAATGCTTAGATGTTAAGTGCAAATCAAGTGAAACTAAGAAAATATAAAATTAAAATTCACAAACTAACTAAACAACTTGAAATAAAACTAAATCTTTATATTAAATTAAATCCTTCCATATTTAAAAAATCAAAACTCTAATGCTTAGTAAGACATACTACACAAAACCTTTCACACACATTAGAATTAAGCCACCACTTGTGTATGTGTGATGTATGTTTTATTTTATGATGTAATATTTTAGACTGGATGTTAGGGTGTATGTTTCATAGATTGAATGTTAGGCCGTTCTTAGCCTAATCATATCTTTTGTAGGGGATTATGTTTAAGGGGTTGCTTAAAATAAATATGAATTCTTTGCTTGCAGGTTTCTTAAACCTCTCAGCATAATCCAAGTTAGGACATGTGGGCTTGGTTACCCATGTGCAGGGTGCTAAGTCCAAACCATGATATAATTATTTAGGATTGTATGAATATTTAGCTAACCTTTATTTTATATAGTTAGATTAGATTTACTTTTCCATTAAATATAATTTTTATAATAATAATTAGGATTAGTGTTATGGGGTATAAGATGAGCAATGGATAGAAGGCTTTGTCCTGGGGTGCCTTGTGATGCCTTTAAAATAATTCAAATCAAATGAAGAAAGGTGGACATGAAGAAATGAAGAAGTGAAGACCCCCATAACATGTATTCATTTCTAATTGTAATTATTCTTTTATGCCTGGGATGTATAAGGGTAGAGCTCGGCTACCCATCTTTTCTCTTTTTTGGGGTGTACGGCATAACCTAACCGCACCGGCCTCTTATTCTTTTATATTAATTTATAAAAATTGCTTGATGTTATATTTAAATTGTGCATTAGGATTGCATGATTTTCATAGTTTCTTTATGTTTAATGCTTTAATGTGGCATGGTGTGGTATTTATTTTTGGATGTATAGGGGGGACACTACGTAGATCATAGGGGGTACTTATTGAAGTGATAGAGTATGACATTAAGGTATGATGTACTATCTCAAAAGATAGAGGCATCACCCATCAATGAACTTAATCACTTAATAAAGACTCCTAAGGCATGATGGGTCTTTGAATATACCATAGATTTTGCCCTTGCTTTACATGGATGAATAAAGTAGGGTTTATATTAAACTGAGTTCTAAAGTTCTCTATAGAGGCAAGCTTTCATAGTTATCTACATATTAGAGAATTATCACCTCCAAAGATTTCAAGGTTAGACTATCAAATGATTGGTTGTATTTAGAAAATCAATTGGGAAAGTTCAAGGAGAAGACTTATTTTTGGAGTTCGAATGGAGGAAGTAGGAAATGCCCATGATAATAGGAAGCCTAGTGAGTCTTCCAATCTATTTTATAATTAGGCATTATATATTTAAAAGTTAAGATATTTATTTATTTGAGTTGAATTTTGTTAGATTGCTAGGGCTTATGATCCACCAACACAAGGTTGTGAAAATGCCTAAGAGGTGAGAATTTTTGCTTGTAGCTCGAAAGAAATAGCTACCTCAGATCCTAAATATAGAGAGCTTTAGTATAAGCTAAAGCATGACCTAAATCTAAGCGACAAGTGGACATAATGGCTGACCTCCATAAGAGAGGATAAACCGTCTAACTTTTGGGTTTACAACCGCTTGGAGTGGCCGCCAGCTAACTCCTCCTACTATTTTAAAACCATTTAGTCTGGTCTTATGTCTTGCAAGATATATAGGGTAGTTATTTAATTGGAAAGAAACCAAGTCCTAAACCCACTCCCTAAAAGACTAGAACATGAGTGATATAAGCATATGACTTAATCTATAAATACAAAATATTTTCTAAATTTTATTTCATTTTTTGACACATCATTTATACTAAGGCTTTAGGATTTTTATATGCTTAAATGCATGTTGAAGTAGGTTATTGGACAAATCAAAAGAGAGAGGGTGAAGCTTCATCAGTAGGGGTTTCTCTCACAGGTTAAGCGATCCCTATGTGTGTAAGGATGGAGGCCCTCATTTTGCAAGAGTGATTCAAGATGATTTGCATAATGTGAGACATACAACCGTATAGCTAAGGGGTTGCTAAATCTTTTAATTATCTTGATTTATGTCCTAGGCTTTATGGTGAGGTTATGAATTATTTAAAATTTAGTTATGAGTGATTAGTTGGATAAAAAATTTATTTTATCCTAAGAGCCAAACGCATCTAGACCACACATTAAAACATCAATAATAAGAAACCATGGAAAGCATGCCATCCTAATGAACAATTTAAACATAACATCAATCAATTTTATAAATTATCATAAAAGAATAATAGGCCAGTGTGGTCGGATATCGTCGTACAACCCAAAAAGAGAAAAGATGGGTAGCAGAGCTTTACCATTATACAACTTGACATATGAAAGAATAATTACAATTTGAATGAATACATGCTATGGGGGGTTTTTGACCTCACTTATGAGTGAGTTCTCATCCTCTTCTTAGACCTAGGAGTCTTCTAGACACTTGGACTTCCTTAGTCATAAGACACTTCTATAACTCAGGTGAATATTTAACTTAATCCTAGAGACTTAGAGTGTTAATCATAGGATTAGGTTATGCTTTAGAACTTAGGGAAAATCCACTTATCCTATAGCCTAAACCCAATCCATGTTCACCTTCTTAAGCCAAAACTAAACCTTAAATTAAATTCAAACATCAGATCCAAATCCAAATTCCAAGTCAAATGATTGAAGCCCATGATAAAATCCAAACTCAAAATCAACCTAAGCCCTATGATTTTAACTTATGGACTTAGCTTTAAACAAATTCAAATCAATCCAAAATCAATTGATTTTCTCATAATCAATTTATATCTTCAATCACCTTCTTAAATATAAATCAAATCTACAGTCAAATGATTAAAACTAAATCAAACTAAACCAAATTAAATTAAGATCTAAATCTAAGCCCCATGACCTACCTTTATGAGCTTAGCCAAATCTTAACCCAAATCACTTAAAACTCAAATGATTTTCTCATAAATCATTTATATCTTCAATCATCATCACAAATATAAATAAAATATGCATTTAAATCATTAAAAACAAATCAAACTAAATCAAAATCCTTCTTAAAAACCCTTTGAGCTAACTTCATAAACTTAGCCAAAATCTCATCCAAATCAAGCCAAAGTCAATTGATTTTCTCATAAATCAATCATTCTTTCAATCATCTCTCCAAATATAAATGAAATCTACAATCATCAAGGCAAATCAAAATCTATCTAAGTCAAACCCAACTTAGCCTATTTGACTTGAAATATTCAAATGAACCAAAATTTATTTGAACCCAAACCAATTGCAATTGAATTTATATATCAATCCCAAATCCATATATAAACTCAACTAAATCAAACTCAACCTAAAATGAAGCCAACTAAACCCAATTAGTCCACTTGACCCAAAGTGTCCAATTTGACCTATTTGAGCCAAGTTCCAATCCTACCCAAATTGGATTGAACCAAGCCCACTAAGACCTCATTTCATGATTGTTGATCACCCTATGTTGATCAATTATCATAAATTGTGTCAAACCAAGTCAACCTCTTGACCCATATGAACCTAAACTAGCCAAACTGTAATCTAAGCCAAATTAATTGAAACCAATGACTCATACCTATCCAAAACCAATATTTGAACATGGCTTGACCTTCAATTGAGCCAAATTAAATCCAATTGACTCTCTTGACCCAAGTTGACCCAAGTTGACCCAAATTGACCTAAAAAATTGAATTGGGTCAAATCAAAATCTAAATAAATTGATTACAACCAATGGCTCAAGTTCATTCCAAATTGATTGTTGAACTTGACCAAAGCCTCAATTGAGCTCAATTGACCCACTAGACCCAAATGACTTATTGAACCTAACTCGACCTAAATGATCAAACCAACCCAAAACCACATTAAATCCAAATTAAACTCAACCAAAGCCTACAACATATTCCAAATAATCAACCAAGCCCAAACCAAGCCATGACCCAAGCCAATTTGGCCAATTGGGTCAAATTGGTCAACTTGACCCATTTGACCCAAATCCAAATCTAAGCCAAACCAAACCAAACCAATGACACCAATACACTCTAATTGATCATATGAACTTGACTTAACCCATGGTTGGCCTAATTTGACCAATTGGTCAACCTAACCTGATTTGACATAAATGGGTCAAATTGAGCCAAATTGAACCTAATCAACCAAATGACTAAAAATTTGGCCCAACCCACTTTTGGCTCATTTCAAATCTGCCCAAGTCAAATTTCATGCCAAATGACTATCCTACCCTTGAGCTAGGGGTATCACATGAGACACATCACCCATGTAAGTGATCATTTCCATTCCTTGGCCACTTATCGCTCTCCCATTGGTCCACCTAGGCTCCTAGGACTTTGCCCAACCTGACCCAAAGGTGGTTGGGTTGGACATGACTTATGAGGAGGTGAAATTACCTCACCTCCCCCATTGGAACATTTGAAATCCATAGGACATGCACTACCCTCCTTGGCAGCCACCTCCACATCTTTAGCCAACCAAACCTAGCCAACTCATCACTTCCCTACCACCTACGACTCCCTGAGGTGGCTGGATGATCACAAAAATCCAAACCAGGCTAACCCATCCGATCAAGAAGAATGGGGGTATACCCCCTCTCATTCCAACTACAAACGATCACTTGCACTCCCTCAGAGCTAGAGAACCCTAAGGCAACCCTCCAGAGCCTCTTCCCAGAGTTCCAAAGCCTTCCCAAGCCTTCCTATTCTTGGTTCTTCAAGAAATAGGCATCCTCCCCTCGATTCCCATTTGCTCAAATCATAACCAAAGTGTAATTAACTTTGCTCACACCATCCTTAGAGCTAGTCGAGCAAGAATGAATCGTTCCCTAAGCTTCATGATGACTGGAGGGTGAACTTTGATCAATGCCAGCTTCCCAAGCTTCAGGTATTGATTTTCTGAGCCATCCACTTCAAATTGAAGCTTGTGCTGATCAGCAAGGCTTTATCTCTACTAGATGAAGCTTCCTCAAGCAAGATTTCCATCGATTTTGAGCTCCGGAGTGAGGTTTCATTGATACTAACCTTTGGGTGAAAATGAGTTTAAGCTTTTTGAAGAAAATATTCATCCCAGGATCTTGGTCAATCCCTTCGGATCTTTCACGGAAGGTGGGATCCGCGAGTCGATCCGAGCTCGTGAGCTCGCATCACCAGAGCAATGGCGACCGCCAAGATCTATAGATCACGCACCGTTTGTTCAGCGTGATCGAAATAGACGGTCATGATTAGATCTGTTAGAGTTATTTGATTTAATCCTTTAGCACTGCGGGATTAATCGTAGCCGTTCTATCTTGGATCAGACGATGCACGAGAAAGTGCAATCTACTACCGCTACACAAATGCTGACTAGGATTATTTTTAATAGCCAACTCGTGGCACCATGGGTGCGCTGTCTGCGTCAAAGACGCCATGTGGCACTGATGGGATAAAGAGTTAATTAGGCATAAATAATGTATTTTAATGGATGAAATTTGTAAAAATCATAATTAATTATAAAAAAAATTTAAAAAATATAAATAAATACTCATTTTAATAATATTTCATTGGAGAATTAATTAAAAAAGTTCTTAATTAATTTGGAACATTAATTAAGTTTAATTAAAGTGTAATTTCAAAATTAATTAGCTTAGTAATTCCTTAATTACTTAAGTAACTAACCCCAAACTTTGTGGGTTAATTTAATGGGATGACCTTTGCCTCCCATATTTTTTTTGAGATTTATTGCTTAATTCATTAGGAAATTTGACTAATTAATCTTTAATTACTCTCTTAAGTTAATTAACCATTAATTAATCTCAGGAATAGTAATAAATTAATTAATTAAGTGGTTAATAATTATTCAACAGTGAATAAACCTATAGGATAAGATTGAGGCTTCCTTCTTAGCCCATTTCCCTTAGGTTCATTCCATCAATCAAATTAATTAAGGTTTAATTAATTACTTAAATTATTTAATTGATTAAATTAAAATATTAATCATATTAAATTTTGATTAATTAAATCTTGGGTAGAGCTTTAGGTGTTCAATAACCTAAAGAGGTCTTAAGGAAATTATGGTTAACCCACATGTGTGAGAGAATCATATAATTAAGTTCCTTAGCTCAATTAATCATTAATCATAAGCCAATTGTATTAAGCCCTTTCATATCTTAGGATCATTGCAAATTTAATTTCCAATGTATGTGAATATGATATTTTCTCATAATTATTTGGATAATTCAATTAAGGTAACATAGGAAAGGGTTAATTAATAAATTTAATGCATATTACAACCTAATTAACCCATAAATTAATCTAATCACATTTCATTAAGCCAAATGAATTAACAAATATGGGAATGGGTTAGGACTAGCAAACCTTTTCTCATACCCTTAAATCAAAATCAAAACATGGAATTAAAAATGGCATTAAAGAAGCTTTTATTTATTTTAAATGATTTTATTTGATATGATTGTCCTTAGGAATTAATTCAATTGAATAAAATCATGTGTTTATGTTTATTTATTCCTTTCCAATCATGCTAAAAGTTATTGACATTTGAAATCATGTATTCATCTTTTTAAAGTTAATTAAATCAAATGGTTTTCTTTTACGTAAGCTTGCATGTGTTGGACTAATTTATAATATGTGTGGCTATTATCACTAATAAATTCAAATTAATTTTCTAAAGTTTATAAATCAATTACATTGATTAGAGTGATAGTAGTCATGAATACATATAGGATTTGGATGTGTTTATAAATTAAGTGTATGAAGTGAAGCTCTCTTTCTTTGATTCTTATGTATTTTAACATTAGAATTTGGATAGAGCTTTAAATTATATACATAAATAATCCAACTAAAGAAAATACAATCTTTGCATAATTTTCATGCTCTTAATTATGAATATATGTGCATGTATTTAAGAAAAGAGGGTATATAGTCTGGACATCCTAGAAATACAAGGCTTTAGTTAGCCCCAAGGAGGTCATTTGATTACCTCACTTCCCTAGTTAACAAATGCACGTACTGCTTATGTATTATATACATGTATGTGTATATTTAGTTTGGGAATGATAATCCTCTTTTCAATTGAAATTGCATGCATTCGTAATTGTTCAAGTTATTGAATTGATTAATCATATGATTTAGAGCTCTCTTTCTTATGTTCATGTATGCAAATTTACATATGTTTGAATGAAATTTTTATATAGTTTGGACATCCTAGGAACACGAGGCTTTAGTTAGCCCCAAGGAGGTCATTTAATTACGTCTCTTCCCTGGTTAACAATGACATGTACCTATTTAACTTCATCCCTATGCATTTTTGTATAAGAATTTAGATAGAGCTTTAAATTAATATAATTAAATAATTCAATCAACAAAAATAAAAATATAAACTTCAAATACATATCTACACTCATCATATAAGTATGCTAAAATGTGTTGCATGTATAGATACACTTAGGATTAAATCATATGCATGTTACATATGATGAAAAGGAATGATTTAATATATGTCATGTGGTAGTAATTCAACTCAATTAATCTTAAGAAGCCTTTCACATTAAATAGAGTCATTTAAAGTGAACCAAACTTAGGATTAATTAAAATATGTAATAAGCCATTCACTAAAAAAAACTAAATCAAATTAATATGCTTTAGAAGTGGCTTAAGGTAGGGATGAAAGAGGGCAATCCTCTTTTATTCTCTTTATAACACTTAGTTACTAAGTGTAATCAAATGAAGCAAAAGAAAATACAAAGTAAAAGCTACAAATCAATTAAATAACTTCAAGTGAAATTCCACTTTCATGTTCAATTGAATCCTTCTACACTTAAAAAAAATTATAACACTAATCCCTAGCAAGACCTACCATAGAAGCCTTAACACACACATTAGAATTAAGTCACCACTTTTAGCTTTATGTTAGGATGGTGCATGGTGTGTTGTATGTTTTTTTGTGATGTTATTTTAGACTAGATGTTAGGGTGTATGCTTCGTTGACTAGATTATAGGCCGCTCTTAGCCTAATCATATTTTCTATAGGAGATTGTGCTTAAGGAGAGGCTTAAAAATAAATATAAATGCTCTCTTTACAGGTTGCTTACACCCCTAAGTATAATCCATGTTAGGATAGGTGGCCTTGGTTACCCATGTGCAAAGTACTAAGTATAAATTATAAATATAACTGCTTGGGAATATATGTATGTTTAGCTAACCTCTATTTTGGTAGTTAGATTTATTTTTCCTATTTTTAATGTAATTTTGAATTAGAAATTAGGATTGATGCTATGGGGGATTAAGATGAGCAGTGGCTAGAAAGCTTTGTCCTGGGAGGCCCTGTGATGCCTTTGAAGCAAACATATCCAAACCAAAGAAAAAGAAAGAAAGAAGATATAAAAAAATGAAGGAAAGAAGACCCCTTTAGCATGTAATACTATTGTAATTGTTCTTTCATATTGGTTGTATAAGGGTAGAGCTCGGCTACCCATCTTTCCTTTCTAGGTTGTATGACGGTATCCGATCGCACTAGTCTCTTATTTTTTTATGCTATTTTATAAAAAATATTTGATGATTTGTTTAGTTTTTGCATTAGAAATGGCATGCAGTTCATAATTTCTTATGATTGATGCTTTAATGTGTAGCCTGGATGCGAGTAGGCTCTTGGAAAAAAAATTAAATCCCAATTAATCACTCATAAATAAATTTTTAACAATTCATAACTTAACCATAAAGACTAGGCATTAAACAAGATAATTAAAAGATTTAATAACCCCTAAACTGAATATTGTTGTCTTACATCATGCATGAATCTTAAATCACTCTTGCAAAATGAGGGCCTCCATCCTTACACGCATAGGGACCACTTGTATAAGAGAAACCCCTATTGACGGAGCTTAACCCTCTTTCTCTTTTGATTTGGTTAATAATTTACTTCATCATGCATCTAGGCATATAAAAATCCCAAAGCCTTTATCCAAATGAAGTGTCAAAAATTAAATATAATTTGAAAAGATTTTGCATTAGATTAAGTAATTATTCATACCACTCATGCTCTTATCTCTTAAGGAGTGAGTTAGGACTTTAGTCTCTTTTCTAAATAAATAACGGTCAAACTATCTTATAATGTCATATGACCAGACCACATAGATTTGAATCGTAGGAGGAGTTAGTTGGCGGTCACTCTAAGTAGTTGTAAGCTTTGCAGTCGGGTGATTTATCCTTTCTTACGGAGGTAAACTTTATGCCCATCTTTGCTTACATTTATATTATACTTTAGCTTATGATAAAGCTCCCTAGATTTAGGATTTGAGGTAGCTATTTCCTTTGGGCTACAAGCATAAATCTCACCTCTTAGGCATTTCCACAATCTTTTGTTGTTGGATTATATGCCCTAGCAATCTAATAAAAATTCAACTTGAATAAGTAAGTCTATTCACTTTCAAATATATAAAGCCCAATCAAAGGATAGATTGAAATGCTCACTAGGTTTCCTAGTATCATGAGCATTCCCTACTCATCTCCTTTGACTTCCAAAATAAGTCTCTCCATTTCATCTATCTCAATTGATTTTCTAAATACAACCAATCCTTTGATAGTCTACTTTTGAAATCTTTGGAGATGATGATTGTCTACTTTAATCGAGAGTATTATTAGAGAATTCCATTCCTAAGATGTAATTAACTATGGAGGCTTGTTTCCATAAGAAACTTTAGATCCAGATTTAAAATAAATCGCTTTATTCATCCATGTAAAGAAGGAGAAAAATCTCTGGTATATTCAAAGACCCATCATGCCTTAGGAGTCCTTATTAGGTAATTAGGTCCATTGAAGGGTGGTGTCTCTATCTTTCGAGATAGTACATCATACCTCAATGTCGTACTTGATCACTTCAATAAGTATCCCCTATGATCTATGTGGTGTCCCCCCCATACATCCAAAAATAAATGCCACAAAGTTTTCTAGCGACTCCACTTGGGATGGTTCCTCTCTGCATCTTTAGTAGACAATTATTATCTCCAAGCATCGATGGTGGACTTATACTTTATTTAAGCCCAAGACTATCTTTCTTTCTATTGGATCTTAGCTTATTTCATCCATAAGCAAAGCTAGCTAACATCCTTTAGGTTTTAGGACCTCACTCATGTAGGTCTTGAAACCCCTATTGGGTAAAAAATAAATTAACTAAAATAAAGGAGATGACTAAACACAAATTTTGGAACCTCTTTACCACTAGCTTGGTGAGGCAAGGTTCATCTCATATTCAAGAAAGTTTCAATAAAATTCAAACAAAACAAATAAAGTATTTTACAAAATTTCCCAAAAGCACTTTTTCTAAACAAAATCATTCTGACATGCACTTTACATAAAATAAAGTTTGCAAAATATAAAACTTTCAAAAATCTTTCCAAATAATAAAGATAATCAAGCCTCATTTAACTTACTTAAATTTGTTAAATGAGGATCCTTTTCAAAAATAAAAATTAAATATGCATAATCAAAACCCTTTTTCAATGAGTTTTCAAATGCACATTTTTCAAAATAAAATCAATCAATCAACCAACTCTATTTAACATACCCAAATTTATTAAATGAGAGTTCTTAAAAATATTTCAAACACATTTTTCAAAAATTAACCAACTCCACCTAACATACCTAAATTTGTTAAATGGAGTTCCATTTTCAAAATCAAAACAAAATAAAAAATCAACATATCATTGAACTTCACACAACATACCCAAATTTATTAAGTGAGAGTTCCCTCTTTTCAAAAGCAACATCACACACGAAATCAAAACATATTTAAACTCCATTTTGACATACCAAATTTGTCAAATGCCATTTTCAAAAATCAAAATAAATTGAACTTTATTTAACATATCTAAATTTGTTAAATAGGTTTCCTTTTTACAAAATCATGAAAATCAAAACACATTTGAATTCCGTATGACATACCCAAATTTGTCAAATAAGAATTTCATCATTAAATAACACATAAAACAAAATTAAACTCTATTTAGCATACCCACATTTATTAAATAAGAGTTTCCCTTTTTTTTCAAATCAAAACAAAAATATCACACACACTCGAACCCTACTTAACATACCTAAATTTGTTAAATAATGGTTTCATTTTTCAAATCAACAAAAATATCAAACACATTTGGGATTTACTTAGCATACCTAAATTAGTTAAGTAAGGGTCCCATTTTCAAAAATCAAATCAAACAAAGCAAACATATGACAAACAATCCTCATAAGCAAAATGCTTTCAAAAATTATTTTCAAACATACATTTGAATCTCATTTAGCATACCTAAATTTGCTAAGTGAAGATTCTAAAATCAAACAATCAAATAAAGGATAAATAAAAAAAATTCATCTCTAAAGTCTCTCCAAATGAATGAACCCCACTCAACATACATAAATTTATTGAATGTGGGTTCCAAACCAAAATCAAATCCTATGACAAAGTCTCTCCTCAAATATCAAAATATTTCCAATTCAATGAACCCCACTTAGCATACCTAAATTTGTTAAGTGTTGGATCAAATTCCAAAATCAAGAATTTATGATTGAAGGCAACTATGAAAGCAAGGGTCTGATTCAGTTCCTCTTTCAACAAATGCAGAGATAGAAGTTTAGTCTTTCGTTCGGTTCTTCAGTCAGTCTTCCATCATGTCTTTTGGAAAGAAGATCTTCTCCTTCCCATTAGGTGTGGATTTGGCCTTGGATCAGGCCATACTCACCAACACCACCTCGCATGTCATTCAGTTTGGGCATGGCTTTGAGGTTGCTTGAGTCACCTATGAGGGGATAGCCGTCATGACCATCAACAGAGAGGAGGTAGCAGAGCAGAAGCCATTCCTTCATTTTGATATCCCATCAAATTTTGAGTTTCCCTCACTGAAGAGGAAGGTCGTTGAGGTTCCCATGAGGCCGTGATAGTTCTATTTGTTTCAGCTTGGTGCGGCTATTATAGTTCCCATCATTCAGTCTGTTGTCGCCCCCGCTGCAGTCCTAGTGAGGATGGCACCTCCCCACTAGTTTCCCCCATTCTAAAGGGGAATGCTATCTTGGCCTCTGAGATAGTCTCCCTACCTTTGAGGTAAGTTTACGCTCCCACTTTGCCCTGCTTACTAGGATGCAACACCACAACAAGAACAAAAAGGTTAAGCAACACGATGAGTGTGAGACTAGGTATATACCCCCTCATTTCCACTCAAACCCACACAAACTCTCTCCTCATAGCCCTAACCCAAGATGAGCCTCCACAGACATTTCCCAAGCTCTCATGCTCATTTCATAATCTTCACTCTCAGTTTTCCTTGAAGCCAAAGTAGGGCACTCCCCCATTGATTCCCATTTGCTCAAGGCTCAACTAAAGTGCAATTAACTTTGCACACACCATCCTTGGAGGTAGTCTAGCAAGCATGAATCGGCTCCCAAGCCCTTTGACCACCGGAAGACCGATTTTGATCAATGTCGACCACTAACGCTTCGGGTATTGGCCTTCTGAGCAAACCACCTCAAATTGCAGCTTATGCTGATTAGTAGGGCCTCACCTCCACTAGATGAAGCTTCCTCAATTGGATTTGACACCGGTCTTGAGCTTCGGTGAGGTATGCCATTAAAACTGACCTTACAGTAGAAATGTGTTGGAGCTTTTTGAAGAAAACTTTCATCCCGCATGATCCTAGTCGTTGGATCCCTTTGGATCCTATGTGTGAAGATCCATTTGAGTTGATAGCTGAGCTCAATCATGCAAAGCAATGGCGATGGACTGTTCTTACGATAGATCACGCACTGTCCATTCTATGTGATTGAAATGGACGATCATGATTAGATCCGTTAGAATTATCCAATTTAATTCTTTAGAATCATAGGATTAATTATGGTCGTCTGATCTTAGATCAGACGACGCATGAGAAAGCGCATCCGCCACCACCACGCAAGCGCTACGAGGATTATGTTTAAGTAAACAATCCCATGGTTCCATGTGGAAAGCGTGCCGAGTCTGCATGGCGCTGACAGGATTAAATGTTAATTAGGCCTAATTAATGTGTTTAAATGGCTGAAATTTTTAAAAATCATAACTAATTGTAGAAAAATAAAAAAATATGAATAAACACTTATTTTAAAAGTATTTTAGAGGAGAGTTTATTAAAAATATTCTTAATCAATTTTGAATAGTAATTAGGGATTAATTAAGGGTATTGAAAAATTAATTAGCTTAATTACCAAATAATTAACCACCAAATTTTTTGAGATTGTTTGAGGGGATGATCTTGCCTCCCCTAATTTTCTAAGGATTTATTGAACAATTAATTAGAAAAAATAGTTAATTAAGCCCTAATTACTTTCTTAATTTAATTAAAGGGTTAATTGATCACATGAATAGTGACTAATTAATTAATTAGGTTAATTAATGATTGTCACGAGTGAAGGAACTTATGGAATAAGGTTGGGGCCTCCTCTTTAATCTCCTTCCCTAAGTTCACTCCATTAATTAAAATCAAATTAATTAAGGATTAATTAATTACTTAATTTATTCAATAAGTTAAATTGAAATCATAATTGCATCAGAACTTGATTAATTAAATCTTGGGTAGATCTTTAGGTGTTGAATAACCTAAAGCAATTTAATGAAATTATGATTAGTCCATATTTGTGGGAAAACCATAAGAGTAATTAATTAGGTTTTTTAGCTTAATTAATGATTAATTATGAGCCAATTTCATTAGGTCTCTTTCCTTTCTTAGGATCATATTTAATTTTATTTCTAATACATGTGCATATCATGTTAGCTCATAATTATTTGGAGTAATTATGTTAAGGTAACATAGGAAAGGGTTAATTAATGGATTTAATGCATATTACAACTTAATTAATCCATAAAATAAACTTAATTATATTTCATTAAACCAAATTAATTAATAAATATGGGAATGGGTTAGGACCAGCAAACCATATCTCACATCCTTAAATTAAATCAAACATGAAATTAAAAATGGCATTAAAGAAACATTGGTTTGCTTTAAATAGTTTTATTTGATATAATTGTCCTTAGGAATTAATTTGATTGAATGAAATAATGTGTTTATGTTCATTTGTTCCTTTTCAATCATGTTAAATGTTGTATGTCATTTGAAATCATTCATTCATCTTTTCAAAGCTAATTAAATTAAATAATTTTCTTTTATGTAAACTTGCACGTGTTAGATTAATTTATAATATGTGCGACTATTATTACTAATAAATTAAAATTACTTTCCAAAATTTATAAATGAATTACATTGGTTAGAGTGATAGTTTTTATGAACATATATAGGTTTGCATGCGCTTATAATTTAAACATGTGAAGTAAAGCTTTTTTTTCCTTAATTCATATGTGGTTTTACATGTACTTGAATGTTAATAAGTATATAGTCTGGACATCCTGGGAACATGAGGCTTTAGTTAACCACAAAGAGGTCATTTGATTGCCTCACTTCCCTGGTTAATAATTACACATACTTATTTGATTTCATTTACATGTGTCTCTACATTAAGAATTTGGATAGGACTTTAATACACATACATAAATGTTTCAATCAAATAAAAATACAATCTTTGCATGATTTTCTTTTCTTCATTTATGTACACATCCATATGTGTTTGAGAAAAGCTAGTGCTTAGTCTGGACATCTCGGGAATACAAGGCTTTAAATAGCCCCAAGGAGGTCATTTGATTACCTCACTTCCCTGGTTAATAATGGCATATACTAACTTATGTTTCTTATACATGTGTGTGCGTGTATTTAATTATGGAATTACAATGCCTTTTATTTTATCAAGGATACATGCATTCATAGTTGACTAAGTGATTGAATTAGTTGGTCATGTGATTTGGAGCTTTCTTTCTTATATTCATGTATATAAATTTACATATGTTTGAATACAAATGGGTATATAGTTTGGACATCCCGAAAATATGAGCCTTTAGTTAGTCCCAATTAGGTATTTTTGTTACATATGATGGAAATAGATGATTTAGCATATGCACGTAATTCAATTAGATTAATATTAAGATGCCTTTCACATTGGATATAATTATTCAAAGTGAACCTAAACTTAGGATTAATTTAAAATGTATAATAAGCCATTCACTAAGAAGAACTAAATCAAACTAACATGCTTTAGAAAGTGACTTAAGGTAGGGATGAAAGAGGGCAATCCACTTTTCTTCTTTTTATAACACTTAGTCGCTAAGCGTAATCAAATGAAATAAAAGAAAACATAAATTAAAATTCTCAAATCGATTAAATAACTTCAACTGAAATCAACCCATAATGTTAAATTGAATTATTCTAAGCTTAGTTGAGACATACTACACAAGCCTTAACACACACCTTAGAACTAAGTCACCCTTTAGTCCCAAGAAGGACATATGTATGGTGTATATTTATTTTGTGATTTATATTTTAGACTGGATGTTAGGATGTATGTTTCATAGACTGGGTGGTAGCTGATATTAGCATAATCACATTTTCTGTAGGGGATTATACTTAAGGGATGCTTAAAAATAAATAAAAATGCTCTCTTTGTAGGTTGTTTAAACCCTAAGCATAATCCAAGTTAGGACATGTAGGCTTGGTTACCCATGTGTAGGGTGCTAAGCCAAATTATATATATATATATATATATATAACTATTTGGGATTGTATGTCTGTTTAGCTAACACTTATTTTGTAGGTGTAGTTAGAATTATTTTTTATATTTTTAATATAATTTTGCATTAGTAATTAGGATTTGTGCCATGAGGGTTTAGGATGAGCAGTGGCTAGAAGGCTTTGTCTGGGGAGTGATGCCTTTGAGGCGAGCAAATCAAATCAAATCAAATGAAGGCATCAAGATAGAAGATATGAAGAATGAAGAATGAATACTCCCTATATAATTCATTCATTTTAAATTATAATTATTATTTTATAATTCTGGGTTGTATAAGGGTAGAGCTCGGCTACCATCTTTTCTTTAATCCATATGCATAAATATTTTAATCAAATAAAAATACAATCTTTGCATGATTTTCTTTTCTTCATTTATGTACAATCCATATGTGTTTAAGAAAAGCAAGTGTTTAGTCTGGACATAAGTAAATATGAGCCTTTAAATATCCCTAAGGTGGTCATTTAATTATCTCACTTCCCTGGTTAACAATGACATGTACTAACTTATGACTCTTATACATATATGTGTGTATTTAATTATGGAATTAGAACCCCTTTTATTTTATCAAGGATGCATTCATTCATAATTGACTAAGTGACTGAATTAGTTGATCATGTTATTTGGAGCTTTCTTTCTTATATTCATGTATATAAATTTACATATGTTTGAATGCAAATAGGTACATAGTTTGGATATCCTGGGAATACGAGGCTTTAGTTATCCCCAAGAAGGTCATTTGATTATCTCACTTCACTAGTTAACAATGACACGTACCTATTTAATTTCATCTTTATGCATTTTTTGTATAAGAATTTAGATAGAGCTTTAAACTAATATGATTAAATAATTCAATCATATAAAACATTATAAACTTTAAGTACATATATATACATTCATCACATAAGTGTGCTAAAATATGTTACATGTATAGATACACTTAGGATTAAAAATCATATGCATGTTACATATGATGAAAATGAATGATTTAGCATGTGTTGCGCGATAGTAATTTAATTAGATTAATCTTAAGATGCCTTTCACATTGGATATAATTATTCAAAGTGAACCTAAACTTAGGATTAATTTGTATAATAAGCCATTCACTAAGGAGAAGTAAATCAAACTAACATGCTTTAGAAAGTGACTTAAGGTATGGATGAAAGAGGAAAATCCTCTCTTCTCTTTATAACACTTAGTCGCTAAGCGTAATGAAATAAAACAAAAGAAAACATAAATTAAAATTTTCAAATCAATTAAATAACTTCAACTGAAATCAACCCATAATGTTAAATTGAATTATTCTACGCTTAGAAAATACAACATTAATGCTTAGTTGAGACATACTACACAAGCCTTAACACACACCTTAGAACTAAGTCACCCCTTCTAGTCCAAAGTTAGGATGGTGTATGCATGATGTAAGTTTTATTTTGTGATGTATTATTTTAGACTGGATGTTAGGGTGTATGTTTCTTAGCCTGGGTAGTAGGCCGATATTAGCCTAATCATATTTTCTACAGGGGATTATGCTTAAGGGATGCTTAAAAATAAATATAAATGCTCACTTTGCAGGTTTCTCAGACCTTAATAATCTAAATTAAGACATGTGGGCTTGGTTACTTATGTGTAGGGTGCTAAGCCCAAACTATATATATATATATATATATATATAACTACTTGGGATTGTATGTATGTTTAGCTAACACTTATTTTTCCAGTGTAATTAGATTTCCTTTTCCTATTTTTAATGTAATTTTGCATTATAAATTAGGATTAGTGCTATGGGGCTTTAGGATGAGCAATGGCTAGAAGGCTTTGTCCTTGAAGGCCCTGTGATGTGTTTGAGGTGACCAAATCAAATCAAATGAAGACATCAAGATAAAAGATATGAAAATGAAGACCCCTTATAGCATTCATTCATTACAAATTGTAATTATTATTTTGTAATTTCGGGTTGTATGGCGGTACCCGACCGCACCAACCTTCTGTTCTTTTACGGTAGTTTATAAAATTGATTGATGTTATGCTTAAATTGTGCATTAGGATGGAAAGCTCTTTATAGTTTCTTAAATTTTTGGTGCTTTAATCTATGGCCTGGATGTGATTAAGCTCTTTTAGATGAAAATAAATTTTCTACCAAAGTAATCACTCATAACTAAAGTTTTCTGCAACTCATAATCTCACCATAAAGCCTAGTATGTAAATCAAGATAATTAAAATATTTAGCAACCCCTTAGCTGAATGTTGTATGTTACACATCATGCATGCATATTATTTTTGCTCTTAAAAATAGGGGATTTTCATCCTTGCATGATAGTGGAATGCTTGACATGAGGAATCCCTTGTGGTGGAAAACACCCTTTCTCATAGATTTAGCCAACAACTTTATTTCATCATACATATAAGCATCAAAATCCTAAAGCTTTTGTCCAAATGAAGTGTCAATTAAATAAAACTTGAAAATTTTTTTTTGCATTAGATTAAGTCATTACTCATACCACTCATGCTATAGTCTCCTAGGGAGTGAGTTTAAGGACTTTAGTCTCTTTTCTAAATAAATACAACCCAACTATCTTGCAATTTCATATGAATAGACTACATGATTTTAAAATTGTAGGAGGAGTTAGTTGGCAGTCACTCTAGATGGTTGTAAGCCCAACAGTCGGGCAGTTTATCATCTCTTATGGAGTTAAACTTTATGCCCATCTTCGCTTAGATTTAGGTCATGTTTTAGCTTGTACTAAAGCTCACTAGATTTAGGATCCGAGGTAGCTGTTTACTTTGGGCTACAATTATAAATCCTCACCTATTAGGCATCTCCACAACCTTGTGTTGGTGGATTATAAGCCATAACAATCTGATAAAATTCAACTATAACAAATGAATCTCTTCATTTTCGAATATATAAAGCCCAATCATAGGATAAATTGGAATGCTCACTAAGCTTCCTAGTATCATGAGCATTTCCTACCTCTTCTCTTTGGATTCCAAAAAAAAGTCTTCTGCTTGCACTTTCTCAATTGATTTTTCAAACATAACCAATCCTTTGATAGTCTAACCTTGAAATCTTTGGAGATGATAATTATCTACTTTAATCGAGAGTATTCCTAAGAAATTCATCTTCCTTAGGATGTAATTAACTATGGAGGCTTGCCTCTATATGGAACTTTATAACCTAATTTAATATAAACCCTGCTTTATTCATCCATGTAAAGCAACAAAAAAATCTCTGGTATATTTGAAGACACATCATGCCTTAGAGTCCTTATTAGGTGATTATGTTCATTGAAGGGTGATGCCTCTAGCTTTCGAGATAATACATTTTGCGGTGTTTATTTTGGATCTTGGGACACCATGCATCGTGGGTGATACTTATTAAGAGGATCGAGTATGACATTGAGGTATGATGTACTATCTCGAAAGATAGGAGCATCACCATTCAATGGGCCTAATCACCTAATAAGGACTCCTAAAGCATGATGGGTCTTCGAATATACTAGAGATTTTTTTTCCTACTTTACATGGAAGAATATAATAAAGTTTATGTTAATCTGGGTTCTAAAGTTTCCTATAGAGGCAAGCCTCCATAGTTAATTACATCCTAAAGAAGATGAATTTTTTAGGAATACTCTTGATTAAAGTAGACGATTAGGGTCTCCTAAGATTTTGAGGTCAGACTTTCAAAGGATTGGTTATGTTTGGAAAATGAAGTGGGGAAGCTCAAGGAGAAGACTTATTTTTAGAATCCAAAGGGAGAAAGTAGGAAATGCTCATGATATTAGGAGGCCTAGTGAGCATTCTAATCTATCTTATGATTGGGATTTATTTATTTGAAATTGAAGAGATTTATATGCTTTGAGTTGAAATTTTATTAGATTACTAGCTTATAGTCCAACAACATAAGATTATGGAAATGCTTAAGAGGTAAGGATTTATGCTTGTAGCCTAAAGGAAATAACTACCTCAGATCCTAAATATGGGTAGATTTAGTACAAGCTAAAGCACGACCTAAATCTAGGTGAAGATGGGCATAATGTTTACCTCCACAAGAGAGGTTAAACCGTCGGACTACTGGGCTCACAACCGCCTGGAGTGGCTGCGAGCTAACTCCTCCTACAGTTTTTAAAACCATGTAGTTCGATCTTATAAAATTACAAGATAGTTGGACTGTTATTTATTTAAAAAAGAGACTAAAGTCCTTAAACCCACTCCCTAGGAGGCTAGAGCATGGGTGGTATGATTAATGACTTAATCTAATTCAAAATCTTTTTAAATTTTATTTAATTTTTGACACTTCATTTGGACAACGACCATAGAATTTTTATATGCCTAAATTCTTGATGAAGTGAATTATTGGCCAAATCAGTAAGACGAGGGTGTTCTCCACCACAAGGGATACCCTTATAGGTCAAATATTTCCTTATCATGCAAGGATGGATATCCCCCAATTTCAAGGAAGAAGAGATATGCATGCATGATGTGAGACATGCAACATTCAACTAAGGGGTTCCAAAAATTTTTAATTATCTTATTTAATGCCTAGGCTTTATGGTGAGGTTATGAATTATTTAAAATTTAGTTATGAGTGATTTATTGGGGTAGAAAAATTAATTTTTCTTTAAGATCCTAATCTCATCCAGGCCACACATTAAAGCATCAATAACAAAAAACTATAAAAAGCATGCTATTTCTAATGCACAAACTAAATAAATCATCAAATAACTTTATAAAGCTAACAAAAGAATAAGAGGTCGATGCGGTCGGGTACCACATATAACCTGAAAAGAAAAGATGGGTAGCTGAGCTCTACCCTTATACACCCATAATATGAAAAATAATTCAATTTACAATAAATAAATATTATGGGGGGTCTTCATTTCTCCATTTCTTCACATCTTCTTTTTTCCTTCCCTTGATTTGGATGTACTTGCTTCAAAGGAATCATAAAGCACCCCAAGACAAAGCCTTCTGGCCACTGCTCATCATAATCTTCCATAGAACTAATCTTAATTCTAATACAAAATCACATTAAAAGTAGGAAAAGTAAATCCAACTATACCTATAAAATAAGTGTTAGCTAAACATACATACAACCCAAGCAGTTGTATTTATAATTTGGACTTAGCACCCTACACATGGGTAACAAACCCACATATTGTAACTTAAATTATGCTTAGGGTTTAATCAACCTGCAAAGAGAGTAGTTATGTTTAATTTAAGCATACCCTTAAGCATAATCTCCTATAAAAAATATGATTAGGCTAATGTCGGCCTAATATCCAGTCTACGAGACATATACCTAACATCCAGTCTAAAATAATACATCAGAAAATGAAACATACACCATACATATGCCATCCTAACTTAGGACTAAAAGAGAGACTTAGTTCTAAAGTGTGTGTTAAGGCTTGTGTGGTGTGTTTCAACTAAGCATTAGAGTTGTATTTTCTAAGTGTAGAAAGATTTAATTTAACACAAAAGGTTGGTTTCACTTGAAGTTGTTTAATTGATTTAAAGTTTTAATTTGTGTTTTTTCATTTCATATGATTATGCTTAGCAACTAAGTATTATAAAAAGAAAAAAGAGGATTGCCATTTTTCATCCCTACCACTTTCTAAAGTATGTTAATTTGATTTGGTTCTCTTTGGTGAATGGCTTATTACACATTTTCAATTAATCTTAAGTTTAGGCATTCTAAATTTAGAAAGTGAATGGCTGATTTGGTTCTCTTTTGTAATACATATAAATTAAATAAGCCATTGGATAATTCTATCTATCATGATCGTCATTCGTCGCATAGAAACGATGCGTATCTATCATCTCTGAGGGGAACGGAGTTTGTCCACCATTGATCGCGTGATCCGAGCTCACCCAAGCTTGGATTGACTCCAAACAGATCCCACACCTTCGTGAAGGATCCAAGGGGATCCAAAAGTCAAGATCACATGAGATGAATGTTTTCTTTAAAAAGCTCCAACACATTTTCATATAAGGATAAGTTTCAATAGCATACCTCAGTGGAGCTCAAGACGGTGCCTAATCCGATTGAGAAAGCTTCGTCTAGTGGAGTTGAAGCTCTACTAATCAAGATGAGCACCAATTTGAGGTGGTTTGCTCGGAAGGCCACGAACTGAATATTGCAAGGCTGGCATTGATTGAAATCACATGTCTAGTGGTCCGAGGGCTCAGGAGGTGATTCATTCTTGCTCCACTAGCTCCAAGGATGGTGTGTGTAAAGTTAATTGCACTTTGGTGGAGTTTAGAGCAAATGGGATCGAGAGGATGGTTTCCTTATTTTAGCTTGAAGGAAATCGAGAGTGGTGATTTTAGAATGAGCTTGGGATCTTGGAAGATTTATCTAGAAGCTCATCTTGGGTAGCTAGGTCTCTGAGGAATGCAACTGTGTGAGTTTGAGTGGGAATGAGGGGGTGTATGCCCCCTCCCTTGGACCGGACGGTTCGACTTGGTTTGGCTCTATGTGATCATCTGGCCACCTTAGAAGGTTATGGGTGTCTTTGAGTGGATGAGGTGGCTTGATTTTTGAGTTATGGTGTGAAGGTGGCTACCAAGAAAGATAGTGGATGTAATTAGTGGTTTCAAATGCTCTAATGGCGGGGAGGTGAGGTGATTTCTCCTCCCCATGGGTCATGTCCGACTACCTTTGGCTTAGGTTGGGCAGTGTCCTAGGAGCCTAGGTAGACTAATGAGAGAGTGACAAGTGGTCAAGGAATAGAAATGACTACTTACATGGGTGATTTGCCTCATGTGATACCCCTAGGCCAGGGGTAGGATGGTGATTTGTTATTATATTTGATTTGGCCAGATTTAAAATGAGTCAAAAGTGAGTTTGACCAAATTTCATATCATTTGGGGTTAGTTAGGTTCAATTTGGCTCAATTTGACCCATTTAGATCAAATTAGGTTAGGTTGGGTCAAGTTGACCAATTGGTCAAATTGGGTCAAACTAAGGGTTAGATAAAGTTCATATGATCATTTGCAGTGTATTAGTGTCATTGGTTTGGTTCAATTTGGTTTATATTTGGTTTTGGCTCATTTGAGTTCATTTGGGTCAAATAGGTTAAGTTGAAGAATTTGACCCATTTGACCAAATTGGCTTGGGTCATGGCTTTGTTTGGATTTGGTTGATCATTTAGAATTTATTGTGGTCTTTGGTTGAGTTCAATTTGGATTTTATTGGGTTTTATGTTGGTTTGACCCTTTATATCAAGTTGGGTTCAATAGGTCATTTGGGTATAATGGGTCAATTGATCTCCATTAAGGCTTTGGTCAAGTTCAATAGTCAATTTGGAATGAACTTGAGATTCATTAGTTGCAATTAATTTGGTTAGATTTGGATTTGACCCAATTTGGTCTTTTTGATCAATTTGGGTCAAGAGGGCTAATTCGATTAGGTTTGGCTCAATTGAAGGTCAAGTCATGTTCAAGTATTGATTTTGGATGGGTATGAATAATTGGTTTCAAGGGATTTGGCTTAGGTTGCAATTTGACTAGTTTAAGTTCATATGAGTTAAGAAGATTGGCTTGGTCAAAGGCTTAGGTTGACTTAGTCTGACCTAATTTATGATAATTGATCAACCTAAGATGATCAACAATCATGTAATGAAGTTTGGATTAGCTTAATTCACTTTGATTTGGATGAATTAGATTTTGGTTCAAATAGGTCAAATTGGTCATGTTGGGTCAAGTGAACCAATTTGGTTTAGTTGGCTTGATTTTGGGTTGAGTTTAATTTAGTTGAGTTTATATATGGATTTGGGAGTGATATATAAATTGAATTGCAATTGGTTTGGGTTCAAATGGGTTTTGGTTCATTTGAATATTTCAAGTCAAATGGGCTAAATGGGGTTTGACTTGAGTTAATTTTGATTTAGCTTAATGATTGTAGATTTCATTTAATTTGGAATGGTGATTGATGGAATGATTGATTCATAAGAAAATCAATTTTTTTTGGTTTGAATTTGAATGGAATTTGGCTAAGTTTATAAAATTAGCTTAAAGGGTTTAGATTTGGATTTTATTTTAGTTTGATTTAGTTTTTAAATGTATATTTTATTTATATTTGTGAAGATGATTTAAGATATGATGATTCATGAGAAAATCAATTGAGTTGGAAGTGATTTGGGTAAAGATTTAGCTAAGCTCATGAATGTTGATTCATATGGCTTAAGAAGGGTTTTGATTTAATTTGATTTAGTTTGATTTAGTTTTGATAATTTGAATGTAGATTTGATTTATATCTCAAAAGGCTATTGAAGATATAAATTATTTATGAAAATCAATTGATTTTGGATTGATTTGAATTGGATATTGGTTAAGCTCATGAAGGTTGATTCACATGGCTTAGGATGGATCTTGATTTGATTATAGATTTTGCCAAATTGGATTTGGAATTTGGTTTTGATTGTAAGTTTGAGAAATTGATTGAAGAGTTGAATCGATATTTAAGAAAATCACTTGAGTTTGGATTGATTTGACTTTGGCCAAGGCTAAGTCCATAAGATAAAATTATAGAGCTTAGGTTAATTTTGAGTTTGGATTTGATCACAAGCTTCAATCATTGGCTTGGAATTTGGATTTGGGTTTGGTATTTGAATTAAATTTGAGGTTTTGTTTGAAGGTGAACATGGATTGGGTTTAGTTATAGGGTAGGTGGATCTCTCTAAGTCTTCAAGCATGGCCTAATCCTATGGTTAACCCTTCTAAGTCTCTATGATTAGGTTAAGTGTTTATTTAATTGCTAGAAGTATCTTATGACTAAGAAAGTCATAGTGTCTAGAAGAATCATAAGTCTAAGATGAGGAGATTGAAAACTCACTCTAAAAGTGAGGTCAACAATATTATACCTCAATGTCACACCCGATCACTTCAATAAGTACCCCCTGCGTTCTACCCCCCACCCTACATCTAAAAATTAACACCACAATATTGTTTGATTTGAGGACTCTGATCCCTAGGAGTGTTAGGGATCATATACACAGAGAGAAAGCCTCAGAGGCTAGACATGTAGCCCAAGTGGGAGAAAGGGGAGGAGGGGGTACACTAGACAGTCAGCGGCCTCCATTTTGCTAGATTTCTCTGATCGACGGGCTACCCGAGCCAATCATACTGACAACATTATTCTTACAAGCACTACCAGGTGGGAGAGCTGCAGAGGCATGTCCACCATCAATCTCTCCACTTTTATCATCTGTCAAGTCCCTCCTTTCCTACTAGTAAAACTACATCTGGAGAGAGGACATCTCCATTGGTGATCCGGCTATGGCCCAAGGATCCCGCTCCATCTACTCCACCTATTGAAGTGAGGTCGAGCTCTCCCATTTGGCCTTTCAACGTGGAAAGATGGAGTGGCTGCGTGATAGTGCTCCACCACTACGCCGGAGGAAGAAGGGGATATGTCAGTCCCTATAGCAGTTGATCTCCCTAGGGATGGTACTCCATCAATAGGCAGTGTATGGCACATATCTTTAGATGAGCACGATCTGACCATCATCAACTATGTCCCCAGTGTAGAGTTGGTGATCGTTTACTAGAAGACATCCTAAATAGTAACTTTTCTAAGATCATGCAGATGGAGTGATCATTCTTAGTAGGAAGAGGGTAGAGTAGATTTAACCTTGAGACCTATTAGGACTCATAGAAGTTTGCATGATTGATATGAGGATCCCTCCATGAGACCATCGAGTCGAAGGTGAGGGAAGGTGACACATCTCACTCAACCTAGCACATCCTTTAGCAGCTCAGGCAGAAGGACAAGTAGATCAACAGGATGGAGAGAAGGGTTGAGGATTTGTTAGCAATAGTTCTAGCACTCCAGAACTAAGTTCTAGTTTGCACAACTAGTCCCATGGAGGTCGATCGGCCTGAGCTCTTACATGTCTTAGATCCTCCCAAGAGTGCCTCTCCCATGGATTAGGATAGTGACAATTTTCATAGGAAGGTCATAGACGGTACCTCCGTGCATGTGAAAAACATCAAGCAAATGGTGGAGCAATAAGTGAGGGAAATGTTGGCACAAGTTCGGTAGTTCATCTATTCCAAAGGGTAGACCTTACCCAGAGGAATTCAATGTGGTCTAATACCCCAAGGGGTTTGTTCCACCTTCCTTCAAGAGTTTTGATGGTAGTGAGAATCCACAATAGCACATGGAACACTTCAAAGTCAGCTGTTACAATGTCGGTGGTAGTGACACACTCCTTTTCCACCTCTTCATTAGCAACCAGTCAGGGGTTGCATTTGATTGTACGAACCCCAGCGGTTTTGTGAAGACTTTTATTTTGAGTTTAGACCTCTTTTGGAGTGAGCTCTCATTCTCTTCTTAGACCTAGGAGTGTTCTAGACACTAAGACTTCTATAGTCATAAGACATTTCTAGTACTTAAGTGAACACTTAACTTAAGCCTAGAGACTTAGAAGGGTTAACCATAGAATTAGGCTATGCATTATGACTTAGGGAGATCCACCCAACCTATAGCCTAAAGCTAATCCATGTTCACCTTTTTAAGCCATAACCAAACCTCAAATTCAATTCAAATACCAATTCCATATCTAAATCCAAAATTTAAGCCAAATGATTGAAACTCATGATCAAATCCAAACTTAAAATCAACATTAAAACCCTTTGAGCTAACTTCATAAACTTAGCCAAAATCTCATCCAAATTAAGCCAAAGTTAATTGATTTTCTCATAAGTCAAGCATCTCTCCAAATATAAATGAAATCTACAATCATCAAGCCAAATCAAAATCAACCCAAGTTAAATCCAACTTGACTCATTTGACTTGAAATATTCAAATGAACCAAAACTCATTTGAACCCAAATTGATTACGAACAATGGCTCATGTTCATTCCAAATTGATAATTGAACTTGACCAAAGCCTCAATTGAGCCCGATTGACCCACTAGACCCAAATAATATATTGATCTTAACTTGACCTAAAGGGTTAAACCAACCCAAAATCAAATCAAATCCAAATTAAATTCAACCAAATCCTACAATATATTTCAAATGATCAACCAAACCCAAACCAAGCCATGACCCAAGCTAATTTGGCCAATTGGGTCATTGGTCAACTTGACATATTTGACCCAAATGAACTCAAATGAGACAAAATAAAATCTAAGTTAAACCAAACCAATGACACCAATACACCCAAATGATCATATGAACTTTACCCAACCCTTGGTTTGACCCAATTTGACCAATTGGTCAACTTGACCCATCCTAAACCCAAATGGGTCAAATTGAGCCAAATTAAAAAACTAACCCCAAATGACATAAAATTTGGCCCAACCCACTTTTGAATTATTTCAAATCTGCCCAAATCAAATTCAATGCTAAATGACCATCCTACCCTTGACTAGGGTATCCCATGAGGCAAATAACCCATGTAAGTGGTCATTTCCATTCCTTGGTCACTTGACACTCTCCCATTGGTCTACCTAGGCTCCTAGGACATTGTCCAACCTAACCCAAAGGTGGTTATGTCAGGCATGACTAATGGGTAGGTGAAATTACCTCACCTCCCCCATTAGAGCATTTAAAACCCATGAGAGCCACTACCCTCCTTAGCAACCACCTCCACACCTTCACCCAACCAAACCGAGCTAACTGATCACCTCCCGCCACCCATGACTTCATGAGGTCACTGAATGATCACAAAAATCCAAACCAAGTTGAGCTGTCTCATCAAGAGAAAGGGGAGGGTATACCCAAACCAAGCTAAGCTATCATTCAAGAAAATTATGGTTAACCCTAGATGTATGGGAAAATCTTAATAATACTTAATTAAGTTTTTAGCTCAATTAACCATTAATCATGAGCCAATTGCATTAGGCCCTTTCATTTCTTAGGATCATTGCTAATTTTATTTCTAATGTATGTGCATATCTTATTGTCTCATAATTATTTAGGTAATTATGTTAAGGTTAGAAAAGGGTTAATTAATGGATTTAATGCATATTACAACCTAATTAACCCATAAAATCAACCTAATCACATTTCATTAAACTAAATGAATTAACAAATATGATAATGGGTTAGGATCAGCAAAACCTAATTTAGTTCTCTTTAGTGAATGGCTTATTAAATGATTTTTAATTAATCCTAAATTTAGGTTGACTTTAAATGACTTTATTTAATATGGAAGGCTTCTCAAGATTAATCCAACTAAATTACTACCACATGATATATATATTAAAGTTTCCTTTTCATCACATATAACATGCATATTATTTGATCTTAAGTATACTTATACACACAACATGTTTTAGCACACTTAGATGTTGAATGTATATGCATATATATTTGAAGTTTATGTTTAAATTTGATTAAATTATTTAATGCATGCTAATTAAAGCTCTATCCAAATTCTTATATAAAAATATATAAAGATGGAATTAGATGGGTATGTGTCATTATTAACTAGGGAGGTGAGGTAATCAAATAACTTCTTTGGGGCTAGCTAAAGCTCCATATTCTAGGATGTCCAGATTATATACTCATTTGCATTCAAGCATGTGTAAATTTGTATACATGAACATAAGAAAGAGAGCTCCAAATCACATGATTAATTAATTCAAGAACTTAACAATTATGAAGGCATGTATTTTCAATATAAAAGAGAATTATTATTCTCTAATTAAATATACACATACATGTATAAAAGACATAAATAAGTACGTGCCTTTATTAATCAGGGAAGTGAGGTACTCAAATGACCTCCTTAGGGCTAGCTAAATATTTGTATTCTCGAGATGTCTAGATTATATACTTGCTTTTCTTAAATACATACACAGTATTCATAACTTAGAGGGTGAAAATCATGTAAAGATCGTATTTTCTTTAATTGAATTATTTATGTATATGATTTAAAGCTCTATCTAAATTATAATGTTAAAAATACATAAGAATGAAAGCAAATGGATACATACATTTGTTAACCTCGAGAAGTGAGGTAATCAAATGATCTCCTTGGGGCTAGCTAAACCTTGTGTTCCGTATGTCTAGACTATATATCCATTACCATTCAAACTTATGTAAATTAACATATGAATAAGAGAAAGAGAGCTTCACTTCATACACCTAAGTTATAAGTACACACACTTCTTATGTATTTATAATTAGCATCACTACACATGTTATTATTCATTTGTAATATTTTAGAAAATATATTTGGATCTAATAGTGATAATAGCCACACATATATCAAGTTAAGCCAACACATACAAGCTTTACATAAAGAAAATTTCATTTAATTTAATTAGTTTTGAAAGATATGGATGCATGAAATAAATTAACATACAATATTTTGCATGATTGGATAAGAATAATCAAATACAAATATGTGATTCATTCAATCAAATTAATTCCTAAGGACAACCATACTAAATAAAATCATTTAAAGTAAACTAAAGTTTATTTATTAATTTAGTTTTGGATTTTGATTTGACTTTAAAGAGAGGAGGAGGATTATCATTTGTTGTTCTTAACCCATTCCCAAGTTTGTGAATTAATTTAGTTTCATGAAAAGGTAATTAAGTGAATTTTATGAATTAATTAATTTGGATCCTTAATTAGTTCAATTAATTATCCTTACCTATGTTAACTTAATATAATTAACTAAATAATTATGAGCCAACATATTATGCTTATGAATGGAAAGTAAATTTACAATGATCCTAAGAAATGAAAGGGCCTAATGCAATTGGCTCATGATTAATGGTCAATTAGATTAAAGAATTTGATTAAGTACTCTTATGGTTTTCCCACAGATGTGGATTAACCATAATTTCTCCAAATACCTTTAGGTTATTAAACACCTAAAGATCTACCCATGATTTAATTAATCAAGATCTAATGTGATAATGATTTAGTTAATTAATTAATTAGTTAATTAAATCCTTAATTAATCTCAAATTAATTAATCTTTCTTTTAAATAAAATGGACTTAAGGAAAAGATTAGGAAAGGGATTCTAAACCCATGCCCCTTGCCCATTTACTATTTAATAATGATTAGCAAGCTTAATTATTTTTTTTACTATTTAAGAGGTTAATTAATTAATTAGATTAATTAAAAAAATGATTAGGGCTTAGATAGTTAATTATCCCAATTAACTAAGTAATAAATCCCAAGAAAATTATGGGAGGCAAAGGTCATCCCATTAAACTAACTCAGAAAGTTTGGGATTAATTACCTAAGTAATTAAGGAGTAATAAAGCTATTTAAGTTTTTAATTAAACCTACATTAAGCCTCCGTTATTGTTCAAAATCACTTAGAATTAATTTTAAATGATTCTCCTCTGAAATACCTTTAAAATGAATATTTAATTGCATTTTTTTTATAATTTGTTATGAATTATGGAAGTTTCAAGCATTAAAAATAATTAATTAGGCCTAATTAAGATTAGTCCCATCAGCACCATGCGGACTACTTACGTGGCACATTTTCCACGTGGCACTGCAGGATTGGTCACTTAAATGCATCCGACTCAGCGCTGACGTAGCTAGCGGCGGACGCACTTTCATCTCCACTGCCTGATCTTGGATCAAATGGTGCAGATCAAACCCACGATTCCTTAAGGGATATAATCAAAGAAAATATAATGAATAATCATGACCGTCTGTTCCAATCATGTGGAATGGATGGTGCGTGATTGATCATTCCCCGAGTGACGAGAGAAGGACACCATCTGCCATTACTTGCTCAATCCAAACTCGAGCTTGGATTGAGTCCAAATGGATCCCACACCTTCACATGAAAGATCTAAAGGATCCAACGATCAAGATCACATGACATTCACATTTTCTTCACAAAGCTCCAACGATAATTCACCAAAAGCTCGGTTTCATGGAATTACCTCACTAGAGCTCAAGACCGGTGGCAAATTTGATTATGAAGCTTTGTTTAGTGGAGACAAAGCCCTGTTGAGTAGCAGGCAAGCCAATTTCCTATCTTTCACTTGGTGGACCAAGATCCATCAATTTGGAGCTCGGAATGTTGATCAGACTCCTTCTCTGTTGGTCGGGAAGCTTGGGAAGCAATTCGTTCTTGCTCGACGAGCTGTGGGTGCAAGAATTTAGATTTGGTGAAGGTTTGAGAGAATTGGGTCGATGGATGGATGTCCTATTTCAACTTTGGGAAATTCGATAATGGGGGAGCTCGATTTGCTTGGGAGAGGCTCTAGGACTTTCATAAATGTCTTAGAAATCTTGTCGAGGGTGTGTGTGTTTGATTCATTGAAATAAAGGGGGGGGGGGTATATCCCCCCTCCCTTAGATCGGATGGATAGATTTGGCTCCCAAATTTTAGCTGATTAGCCACCGTTACATCGCTAGAGTGGTCAATGTCACCTCCACATGGCTCGATTGGGTTGGCTGATGGCTCAAGGCACCAACCATCTCCTTTGGGTCCATGGGTTTCATCTAGTGAGGGAGGTGAGTTAACTCACTTCCTTTAGTCCAAGGCAGACCTAGCCCACATGGGTTGGGCTAGGTGAGTAGGTTAAACCCTCATTTGGGTGCTTGATGGCTACTAAGGGGAGAAACGAGAGTGGACTTTCCATTTTTGGCAAAAATACCATGTGGGGAGGAGAATCTAAAGGGGATTTTCTTTGGGTTGAACCCAATTTAGGTTGGGCTAGTTTTAGGCTGACCCAAGGTGGGTTTGGGTCAGGTTGGATCATATTCCAATGGGTCTTGGCGTGGTTCAACTGGGTTTGGCTCAATTTGACCCTTATAGGTCAAATTGGGCTAGGTTAGGTTAAGTTGACCAATTGATCAAATTAGGTAAAGTTCAAATGATGGTTTGGAGTGTTTTGGTTCAATTGGTTTCAATCAACTTATCTTAGATTTGATTTTTTGCTCATTTGGATTCATGTAGGTCAAATGGGTCAAGTTGACCAATTTGACCAAATTTGTCAAATTGGCTTGGGTTAGGTGTTGATTCATGTTCAATTGGTTAATTGAAAATGATTGTAGGCTTTGGTTTGAATTAATTTGGATTTGATTTGGATTTAGGCCAAATTGACCTCTAGATCAATTTGGGCTAAATGGATCCAATTGGTCAAATTGGGTTTAATTATGGCTTTGGTCAAGTTCAATAATCAATTTAGAATGAACTTGAGCCATTGGTTGTAATCAATTTGGGTTAGATCATGATTTGACTCAATTAGGTCTTTTAAGTCAAATTGGTCAACTAGGGTCAAAGGGCCAATTAGGTTGGGTTTGGTTCAATTGATGGTCAAGTCATATTCAATTGTTGATCATAGGTTGGTTTGAATCAATGGTTTCAATTGATTTGGTGTAGGGTGAAAGTTAGCTAGTTTGGGTTTGTATGGGTTAAGAGGTTGACTAGGTCAAATGATCAATTTGACTTAGTTTGGACAATTATGACAATTGATAATCCTAAGGTGATCATCATTCTTGGTATGAGATTTTGGTAAAGTTGATTCAATCTAATTTGGGTTAGATGAAACTTGATTCAAATAGGTCAAATTGGTCACTTTGGGTCAAGTGGACCAATTGGGCTTAGTTGAGTTGATTTTGGGTTGAGTTTATATATGAGTTTAGGACTAATTTATAAATTTGTTTGAAATGGGTTTGGGTTCAAATGAGTTTTGGTTCATTTGAATATTTTGAATCATAAGTGATTAGGTTAGGCTTGACTTGGGTTGATTTTGTTTTGGCTTGATGATTATAGGTTTGATTTATATTTAGTATGATAATTGAAGGAATAATTGATTCATAAGAAAATCAATTAATTTTGGTTTGAATTGAGTAGACTTTTGGCTAAGTCCGTGGAATTAGTTCATATGTGTAGGAAGGATCTTGGTTTGATATTGATATTTGGATTTGATATGATTATAGATTTGATTGTAGGTTTGATTTATGGTTGGAATAATAATTGAGAAATAAATTATTTATGAGAAAATCACTTGGGTTTGAAGTTTATATTGGAGGAATTTGGCTAGGTCCATAGAATGGGATCAAAGGGACCTAGGTTAGCATTTGATTTAGTTTGATCATTTGAATGTAGATTTAATTTATATTTGAGGGGATGATTGAAGATATGAATTGATTGTGAGGAAGTCAATTGAATTTGGATTGATTTAGATTAAGATTTGGCTAAGTCCATGGAATAAATCATGTGACTTCGGTTTGTATTTTGATTTGATATTTGGTATTTGATATGTGATTTGATTGTATGTTTAATATGAATTAAGGTTGTTGTGGATTAAGAAGGTGGACATAGTTTGGGTTTAAGTCATGGGATAAGGAGGCCATCCTAGTCCCTAAAGCATAACCTAATCCTATAGTTAACCATTATAAGTCTCTAGGCTTAAGTTAAGTGTTCACTTAATAGCTAGAAGTGTCTTATGCCTAAGGAAGTCTTAATATCTAGAAGACTCCTAGATAAGAAGAGATTGAATCCTCACTCTACAAGTGAGGTCAACACCTGGATGCAGTAGGCTCTTAGAATAAATTTTTTTCTACCCAACTAACCACTAATAATCAAAATTTAATCAACTCATAACCTCACTATAGATCTTAGACTCTAGATAAGATAATTAAAATATTTAACAACCCCATAGTATGGTTATATGTCTCACATCATGCATGTCATATTCCTTCTTCTTTTAATATGGGGGATCTCCATCCTTGCACAATAGGAGAATGCTTGACCTATGAGGGAATCCCTTGTGGTGGAGAACATCCTCTTCTTGTTGATTTAGCCAATAACACAATTTCATCATGTTAAACATTTGAAATCACAAAGCCTTTGTCCAAGATATGTGTCAAAATGAAATAAAAGTTGTAAATATTTGCATTTTAGACTAAGACATATGCTTATACCACTCATGCTCTAGTCTCTTTAGGGAGTGGGTTTAGGACTTTAGTCTCTTTCCAATTAAATAATAAGCGACTATCTTGTAATTATATAAGACTAGCCTACATGATTTTGAATCATATGAGGTGTTAGCTGGCGGCCAATCCAGTGGTTGGAAGTCCAGAAGTGCTGAACGGTTTACTCTCTATTGTGAAAGTAACCCATTATGTTCACCCTTCGCTTAGATTTAGGTCACGCTTTAATCTATGTTAAAGTTTCCTAGATTTAGGATCCAAGGTTGTTTATTTCCTTTGGGCTACGAGCATAAATCCTCACCTCTTAAGCATTCCCACAATCTTATGTTGATGGATTATAAGCCCTTACAATCTAATAAAATTTCAACTCAAATAAATAAGTCTCTTCACTTTCAAATATATAAAGCCCCATAAGGTAGATTGGAATACTGAATAGGTTTCATAATATCATGAGCATTTCCTACTTATTTCATTTGGATTCTAAAAATAAGTCTTTCTACTTGATCTATCCCACTTGATTTTTTGAAATAACCAATCTTTTAATAGTCTAACCTTAAAATCTTTGGAGAATATGCTTGCCTACTTTAATCAGAGTATTCTTAAGAAATCTATATTTCTTAGGATGTAATTAACTATAGAGGCTTGCCTCCATAGGAACTTAAGAACCCAGCTTAAAATAAATCCTGCTTTACTCTTCATATAAAGTAGGGAAAAATCTCTATTATATTCGAAGACCCATCATGCCTTAGAAGTCGTGGTGTTTATTTTTTGGATGTCGAGGGGGCACCTAATCATAGAGGTACTTATTGAAGTGATCGGTATGACATTGAGGTATGATGCACTATCTCAAAGATAGATCACCCTTCAATGGACCTAAACTCCTAATAAGAACTCATAAGGCATGATTGGTCTTCGAATATACTAGAGATTTTTCCTCTGCTTTACATGGATGAATAAAACAAGGTTTATATTAAACTGAGTTCTTAAGTTCCCTATGGAGGAAAGCCTCCATAGTTAATTACATCATAGAGAATGAAATTCCTTAAGAATACTCTCGATTAAAGTAGATAATTATCATCTCCAAAGATTTCAAAGTTAGACTATCAAATGATTGATTATGTTCAAAAAATCAGTTGGGAAAGTTCAAGGAGAAGAATTATTTTTAGAATCTAAAGGGAGGAAGTAGAAAATGCTCATGATACTAGGAGGCCTAGTGAGCATTTCAATCTATCGATGATTGGGATTTATATATTTGATAGTGAAGATATTTTATTCATTTGAATTAAATTTTTATTAAATTGCTAGGGCCTATAATTTGCCAACACAAGATTGTGAAAATATTTAAGGTGAGGATTTATTCTTGTAGCCCAAAGAAAATTAATACCTTGGATCCTAAATCTAGGGAGCTTTAGTACAAGCTAAAGAATGGCTTAAATCTAAGCGACAAGTGGACATAATGGTTCACCTATAACTGCATGGAGTGGTCGCTAGCTAACTCCTCCTATAATTTTAAAATCATATAGTCCGATCTTATGAATTGCAAGATAGTTAGGGTAATTATTTAATTGGAAAGAGACTAAGTCCTAACTCCACTCCCTAAGAGACTAGAGCATGAGTGGTATGAGTATATAACTTAATCTACAAATACAAAATCTTTTCAAATTTTATTTCATTTTTGACACATCATTTTGACAAAGTCTTTGGGATTTTTGTGTGTCTAAATGCATGATGAAGTAGATTATTAGCCAAATCAAAAGAGAGAGAGAGAGAGAGAGAGAGAGAGAAGCTCCGTCAGTAGGGGTTGCTCTCACAGGTCAAGTGATCCCTATGCTTGTAAGGAAGGAGGCTCTCATTTTTTAAAAGTGATTCAAGATGATATGTATGATGTGAGACATATAACCATACAGCTATGGGGTTGCTAAATCTTTTAATTATCCTAATTTATATTCTAGGCTTTATAATGAAGTTATGAGTTGCTTAAAATTCAGTTATGAGTGATTAGTTTGGAAGAAAATTTATGTTTATCCTAAGAGCCTAACGCATCCAGGCCATACATTAATGTATCAAACATGAATAAAAACTATGAAAAATATGCAATCCTAATTCACAATTTAAACAAATCATCAAATAATTTTATAATTACAGTGAAAGAATAAGAGGTCGGGTACTGCCATACAACTTGAAAAAGAAAAGATGTGTAGCTGAGCTCTACCCTTATACAACCCGATATATGAAATAATAATTATAATTTTATTAAATGCTAAGGGGGTCTTCATTTATTCACTTCTTCTTTAATTTATATGTGCTTGCTTCAAAGGCATCATAGGCCACCCCAGGACAAATCCTTCTGGCCACTTCTCATCCTAATCCCCATAGCACTAATCATAATTATTATTATAAAATTATATTAAGAATAGGAAAAGTAAATCTAAGTGTAAAACAGAGGTTAGTTAAACACACATACAATCCTAAGCAATTATATATATGATTTGGACTTAGCACCCTGCACATGGGTAACCAAGCCTGTCTGTCCTAACTTGGATTATACTTAGGGGTTTAAGCAACCAGCAAAGAGAGCATTTATATATATATTTAGCATCCTTAAGCATAATCCTTATAAAATATGATTAGGCTAATATCAGCCTACCATCCAGTCTACGAAGCATACACCCTAACATCTAGTCTAAAATAATACATGACAAAATAAAATGTTCATCACATCATACACCATAACATAGAGCTAGAAGTGGTGACTTAATTATAATATGTGTGTTAAGGTCTTGTGTGATATGTCTTAACTAAGCATTAGAGTTATGATTTTCTAAATTTAGAAAACATTCAAGTTAACATGAAGGTTGGTTTCACTTGAAGTTACTCAATGGATTTGTGTTTTTAATTTGTATTTTTATTTTGTGTCATATGATTTACACTTAGCAACTAAGTGTTATAAAAAGAAGGAAGAGTCATTCTCTTTCATCCATACCTTAAGCTACTTTCTAAAGCATATTAATTTAATTTAGTTCTCTTTAATGAATGGCTTATTATATGATTTTTGATTAATCCTAAGTTTAGGTTAATTTTAAATGATCTTATTAATTATGAAAGGCTTCTTAGGATTAATTTAATTGAATACTACCATGTGATATATATTAAATCATTCCTTTCCATCATATGTAACATGCATATGATTTAATACTTAGCATATCTATACATACATTATATTTTGGCACACTTAAATGATAATGAATGTATATATTTGGAATTTATCTTTATTGAATTATATGTATATATAAATTAAAGCTCTATCCAAATTCTAATAACAAAGTACATAAGAATGGAATCACATAAGTGCGTGTCATTGTTAATCGGGGAAGTGAGGTAATCAAATGACCTCCTTGGGGCTAGCTAAAGCCTCATATTCTCGAGATGTCCGACAATATACCCATTAACATTCCAAACCTATGTAAATCTATACATGAGTAAGGAAAAGAGAGCACTAATTTATATATCACACATACTGATGACTTAGTGAATATGAATGCATGTATTTTTTAGTAACAAAAGAGGATCTTCATATTTTGATTAAGCACACATACATGTGTATAAAAGATGTGAGCAAGTATGTCATTATTAAACCAGGGAAGTGAGATAATCAAATGACCTCCCTGGGGCCTCGTATTCCTGGGATGTCCAGACTAAACACTTGCTATATATGGTATTTATTTTTGGATGTATGGGGGGGACACCACACAGATCACCTATTGAAGTCATTGGGTGAGACATTAAGGAATGATGCGCTATCTCAAAGATAAAATCATCACTTTATAATGGACTTAATCACCTAATAAGGACTCCTATGGCATGATAGGTCTTCGAATGTACTAGAGATATTTCCCATACTTTACATGAAAATGTAAAGCAGGGTTTTTTTTAAGCCGGGTTCTTTAGTTCCCTATGGAAGCAAGCCTCCATAGTTAAAATCATAAGGCATAGAATTTCCATAATAATACTCTCAATTAAAATAGACAATTATGGTCTCTAAAGATTTCAAGGCTAAACTATCAAAGGATTGATTATATTTGGAAGATCAATTGGGAAAGTTCAAGGAGAAGACTTATTTTTGGAATCTAAAGGGAGAAAGTAAGGGATGCTCATGATACTAAGAAATCTAGTGAGCATTCCAATCTACCTTATAGTTGGGCTTTATATGTTTGAAACTGAAGAGATTTATTTTTTAGAGTTAAAATTTTATTAGATTGTCAAGGACTTATAATCCGTCAACACAAGATTGTGGAAATGCCTAAGAGGTGAAGATTTATGCTTGTAGCCAAAGTAAATAGCTATCTTAGATCCTAAATCTAGGGATCTTTAGCACGATGCTAAAGCATGGCCTAAATCTAAGCAGAGAAGGACATGATGGTTTACCTCCACAAGAGAGGATAAATCGCCTACTTCTAAACTTGCAACTGCCTGGAGTGGCCACCTGCTAACACCTCCTATGATTCAAAATTATATCATTTGGTCTTATGAAAGTGCAAGATAGTTAAGTTGGTATTTATTTAGAAAAGAGACTAAAGTCCTTAAACTCACTTTCTAGGAGACTAAAGCATGAGTGATATGAGTAATGACTTAATCTAATACAAAATCTTTTCAAATTTTATTTAATTTTTGACACTTTATTTGGACAATGACTTGGGATTTCTTATGCCTAAATGTAGGATGAAAATAGGTTATTGGCCAAATCAGTTAGAAGAAGGTGTTCTTCACCACAAGGAATTTCCTCATAGGTCAAGCATTCACCTATTGTGCAAGGATGAAGATCCTTCATATTCAAGAGAGAAAGAATATGAATGCATAGTGTGAAACATACAACCATACAACTAAGGGTAGAGAATGCTTGATTGTGAACCATACATTTTAATTATCTTGATTATAGCCTAAATTTATGGTGAGATTTATGAGTTATTTAAAGTTTAGTTATGAGTGATTAGTTGGGTAGAGAATTTATTTTTCCTAAGAGCCTAATGCATCCAGGCCACACATTAAAGCATCAACCATTTAAGAAACTATAAAAAACCTATAATCCTATTGCACAGTATAAACATAATATCAAATAATTTTATAACCACCGCAAAAGAATAAGAGGCCAGTACAGTTGGGTACCATCGTACAACCCAAAAAAAGATGGGCAAACAAGCTCTACCTTTCTACAACCCGGAATATGAAAGAATAATTACAATTAGAAATGAATACATACTATGAGGGGTCTTTGTTCTTCATATCACCATTTCTGATTTGGTTCCTTCTTTGATTTGGATGGTGCTTGCTTTAAAGGCATCATAGGGCATTCTAGAACAAAGCCTTCTGGCCACTGCTCATCCTAATACCCAATAGCACTAATCCTCATTTCTAATTGAAAAATTATATTTATGTAAAGTAAATCTAACTACACCTACAAAATAGAGGTTAGGTAAACATACATACAATCCCAAGTAGTTATACATATAATTTGGACTTAGCACCCTACACATACGTAACCAAGCCCGACTATCAAATATGGATTATGCTTAGGGGTTTAAGCAACCTGTAAAGAAAATATTTATATTTATTTTTAAACATCCCCTTAAGCACAATCCCCTGCAAAAAACATGATTAGGCTAATATCGGCTTACCATTCAGTCTACGAAGCATATACCCTAACATCCAGTCTAAAATAATACATCATAAAATAAAACATGCGTCACATGACACACCGCCCTAACTTAGATCTAGAAGTGGTGACTTAATTCTAATGTGCATGTTAAGACTTAGTGTGGTATGTCTTACTAAGCATTGAAGTTACAATTTTCTAAGTGTAGAAGGATTCAATTTAACATAAAGGGTTGATTTCTCTTTTAGTTTCTTAATTGATTTGAGAATTTTAATTTATATTTTCTTTGGTTTCATATGATTTACACTTAACAAATAAGTGTTATAAAGAGAAGGAAGAGGAATACTCCCTTTCATCCCTACCTTAAGCCACTTTTTAAAGTATGCTAATTTGATTTAGTTCTCTTTAGTAAATGACTTATTAAATAATTTAATTAATCTTAAGTTTAGGTTCACTTTAAATAATCCTATTCAAGTTGAAAGACATCTTAAGATTAATTTAATTGAATTACTATCACATGACATATACTAAATCATTCCTTTCCATCACCTGTAGCATGAATATGACTTGATCCTAAGCGTATATATACATGCAATATATTTTAGCACACTTAAATGATGAATGTATGCGTATGCTTAGAATTTATATTTTTTTATTTGATTGAATTGTTTAACATATTAATTTAAAGCTTTATCCAAATTCTTATACAAAAAGCCATAAGAATGAAATTAAATAGGTTCGAGCCACTGTTAAACCAGGGAAGAGGTAATCAAATGACCTCCTTGGGGCTAGCTAAAGCTTCGTATTCTCGGGATGTCCATATTATATACCCATTTGCATTCAAACATATGTAAATTTGTATACATGAACATAGGAAGTAAGCTCTAAATCATATGGCTAATTAATTCAACCATGTAGTCAATTATGAATGCATGCAATTCATATATAAGGTGATTTTCATTTAGTAATCATATATACATATACATGTATAAAGACATAAGTACATGTCATTGTTAAACGAGGGAAGTGAGGTAATCAAATGACCTCCTTGGGCTAACTAAAGCCTCATATTCTCGGGATGTCCATACTATATACTTGCTTTTCTCAGACACACATGAACGTATACATAAATGAGGGAAAGGAAACCATGCAAAGATTGTATTATTTTTTGATTAATCATTTATGTGTATAATAAAAGATCTATCCAAATTCTAATGTTGAAATACATAAGAATGAAGTTGAAGTCAAATGGGTACGTACCATTATTAAACCAGGGAAGTGAGGTAATCAAATGACTTCCTTTGGCTAAAGCCTCGTGTTCTCAAGATGTCTAGACTATATACCCGTTACCATTCAATCTTATATAAATCAACACATGAATAGAGGAAAGAGAACTCAACATTCATACACTTAAGCTATAAGCACATTCATTTCTTATGTATTTATAACTAGCATCATAACATATATTATTATTCATTTATAAGCTTTTAAAAAATACATTTGGATTTAATAGTGATAATAACCACACATATATTAAATCAAATCAACACATGTAAGTTTACATAAAGAAAATACACTTTTATTTTACTTGATTATGTAAAGATGGATGCATGAATTCAGATGGCATACCAATTTTAACATGATTGGAAAGAGAACAATCAAATATAAGCATATGATTCATTCAACCAAACTAGTTCCTAGGGATAATCAAATCAAACAAGATTATTTAAAGCAAACCAAAGCTTCTTTATTAATTAGGTTTTGGATTCGATTTGATTTAAAGAGGAGAAGAGAAATTATCACTTGTTGTTTCAAACCAATTCCCATATTAGTGATTTGATTTAGTTTTAGGAAATATAATTAAGTTAATTTTATGGGTTAATTAGGTTGAACTCTTAATTAGATCAATTAATTACCCTTACATATGTCACCTTAAAGTAATTAACTAAATAATTATGAGCCAACATGATATCATAAAAAATAAACTTGCAATGATCTTAGAAAATAAATGGGGCCTAATGCAATTGGCACATGATTAATAGATAATTAGATTAAGGAACTTAATTAATTACTCTTATGGTTTTCCCACACATGTGGACTAACCATAACTTCATTAAACTCCATTAGGTTACTAAACACCTAAAGAGGTCAACAATTTTAACTCTCATCGAGGTTGTTTTATCATAATGTTACTCGATGACATTAATATGTATGGAAGCGGTTAAACATTTTGATTATTTTGAGGTTATTTGTTAGAGTATTACTCGATGACGTTAAGCTATAGGGAAGAGGTCAAATCAAGACAACCATTTGAGATTGTAGTCAAAGTTACTCTTTAATCTTTGACTTATAATAGAAGGATAATAATTTTTCAAGCTATCTTCTTTTCAATGTTAAAATGTCACCAAACCTTGACTTTTTTCTTGGACTGACAATTAATTATATTCAAGATATGCATATCTTTGAAATTAAAAGTTATCAAGTATTTCTCAAAAACTAAAGAATCATAATTTGATGTTGTTGACCTCATTTTTGGATGAGGTTAATTTGGCAATTAAGAGATCCTAATCTCAAATAGGATTTTCTTAATGCTTAAGACACCTCACCTAGTGTCCTAGAAAATCTTATGAGTTTATTCTAACCTATTTGATATAGGTAGAATTAATCCAAATTTTCAATTTGATTAAGTCAAATAAATCAAATTAAAATAAATGAAAGGATCTAAACCCATTCCATTTAAATTAAATTGATCATTTGAACTCATTTGAAATCATACCTAACCCATTTAAGCTAAATGAGTTAAAATGAATTTAAATTTAAAATCAATTCAAATTAAATGGTTTAATTAAATCATAATGCAATTGATCATCAATTGCATTATGGTTTAAAAAATAAACTAAACAAATTCAAAGGGTAAGATTAAATCCAAATACTTTGCATCAAAGCATTTGGTTGAAATCAAATTCCCTAAGATAATTCAAATGTAATAATATCTAATATCAAATCCATTTTGAGATTAATTTGGGCATATCATACTTTAATACAAACTAAGATGATAATGCCATATTGCATAAAAATAAAAATAAAAATAACACAAAAGAAAATGGGAAATAAAAAGAAGAAGGGAAATGCTAATTTCCTTCTTCCATCTCTTCCCATGCAAAAACCCTTCTTCCCACCTCATCCACTCCAAGACAAAAGCCACCTCTTAAGAGGTGGTTGCCTTCAAGTGAAGGCAATGAAAGCAATTAAAAAGGAAAAAAAACCTTTGGAGTTTACCTTAAGCATAGCCAACAAAGGGAAGAAGAAAAAAAAAAAGAGAGAGAAGAAGAGAAGGGGCGCTCACCATGCATGGAAAATAAGGAAGGAAGCTCTCCGTCTCTGATGGGAACATCCCATTATGATCACAAGACCAAGGAAGGTTGATCCCACACCTTGACCGGCCTTTCCACCGCTAGTGGCCGAAAAATGGCTTTCAAAAATTTTCCATAAGGAGCTTTTGGCCAAGCATAGAAAATGGGGCAGGAGAGACTAGCACCTCCCTATTTTCATTCCAAAAGCATCACCAAGGAGAGTGATGAAGTTTCCAACCATCACCGGACCTTCTCACTGCCGGCAAGCTAGAATCCGGGTATGCAATTTCTCCCTCCCCCTATGCATTCGGTTTTGGAGCATTATGAAGAAAGTTGGAACTTCAAATGGAACCAACCGTATGGATTGACCCTAATTCGATCCATAATCATTTTGGGATCAAAATTTTGGCTTGATTCTCCAATCATGGCATGGTAAGAAATCACGCGGCTGTCATTGGAGCCTCCGATTTAATCACCGTCGATCCTTCTCTTGGATCGAGGGCTCATTTAGGACGATTTGAATTAACTCCCTTAAGGACCAGGGAAACCGATCGTCCATCTATGATTACTCCAAGATCGCCGTATTCAACACGCCACACGCGGATCGCCACGCATGACATGATTCACGCAGCGGACACGGGACGATGAGATCGCTATGGACCGTTTCATATTTGATGGGACGGCTCGTAAATGATCCAGCATTTTAACTATGTCGCGCAGGTCCCTCCCACTTAAAAAAAACATTAGGATTTAGTTAATTAACAGTTTAATTAATTAATTAAAATCTTAAAAACTTCAAAAAATCATATAAAATCAAAGAAGAATTAGAAAATTACAAATAAAAGTTCTATGTATTCATCTTGATGAGAGGAATCCATAGAAATTAAAATCTCAATTTTTATTGGGGAATTTTCTCTTAATTTGAGTTTAATTAAAATATTAAACCCTAATTACTCTCAAATTAATAATCCAATTAATTTGAAAGTTTAGGGAAATGAAATTAAGCTTAAAACATACCTTAGAAAAATTTTTGGGGATTTAATTCTCTGAATTCAAGGGAAATTATAATTTCATGTGTATTAACCTTTAAATTAATTAAACTAATTACCCTTTAATGAAATAATTAGAAAACTTTAATATAATAACCTTAAATCAACATAATGAATATTAATGAATATCAGAATACTAATTAAACCTAATCAAACATATATGAACCTCATAGATCACTAATTAACCTAATTAGGTAATTAAAAGAATTAAATAATTTAGTTTTCAGGATTTTAATCAACCAGTTAACCAAAAATTATGAATAAACCCTCATTGGAAAGGTATTTTAGTGAAGAATAAGTGAAAAATAAAATCTCTTAATGAATCTTAATAAATTAGGCTTAATTTAGGTTTTAATGAAATAATTAAAACCTTAATTATACCCTAATTACATCTCTAATCAAGTTGAAACTTTAGAAACATAAAATTGGCATGTAACCCAACACCATAATTATCTCAAACCCAATTGGTCTATAAACTTAGAATTCTTGATTTTCCAAATCTCTAGGTCAATATGAACTAAATAATAATTAAGAAGAATCATTAATTCATTGAATTAACAAATAAATTGAAATAATCTGAAATAAACATCATAAATACTTAGGATAATTCATCAAAACTTCCTAATTCAAAGAATTTAATCAAATATCAAAATTTTAAGAAAATCAATATTTAATGAAATTCAAACATAATTAAACAACTAAGTTAAGTTTAATGAAACATTCATCTATAATAAATTTAAATAATGAATCTAAAACCTAGATTAATTAAATCAAATCAAATAATTAATCTAAGTGTTTAGGTTAAGCAATAATCCATGAACAAACCTAAGGTATTAATTCATATTAATGGACTTAAAACTTAAGCTTATACTTCATAATTTAATAACTTAAGTTAAATTGAATAAAATCAAACTCCTTAAAATAACATAAGCCAAATCAAATGAAACCCATATAACTTAATTAAAATGAAACAAATCATAACTTAAATAAATCAAATAAATTAAATCAAATAAAGCAATTCAAACAAATGAAATAACATAAATCAAACCCAAACATAAATAAAATCAAAAGGATTAATTAAAATACTTAAGGATTTTAGTTAGACTTTTGGAAATTCATTAGATTTAGGATGTGAATAAAGTGAGTTTCACCAAAATAAAATTCATTCCATTCTTCATTCTTGAAAACCTATACAACTTTAACCAAATAAAATGAACATAAAATGGGAATTAAATCACTAAATCATTTGAATTGAAACCAACCAATGGTAAAATTAAACCAATTCAAACTTCAAACTTCAAACTTAAACTTAAAGGCCTAGCAAAGACTTACTACACGAACACCACTACACACACTAGATTACTTACGTCACAAACTCTAGATCTAGGTTAGATCATTCTGTGATTTTCTTTTAATCTCTTGTGATATGTTGTGCTATGCTTCACATGTCTGTGTGGTGTATTGCTTTAGACTGGATGCATAGGCTTGTTTGTTCATTAGACTCGATGTTAGGGCATTCGTTCTAGATTTAACACTATTTTTTGTGGGACTGTGTTAAAGGGATCGTAATAAATAAATCATAAAATTGTTGCTTTGTGTTGAAAATCCCATAACATAGTCCAAGATAGGGCTTGGAAAGCAACTAATGCTAAGCCCATATTTGTGAAATATAAACCGCTTTGTGTGTGTATTTCTAACATCTATTTAGGCTTAGATTTTTTTTGAATTTTAAATGTAAATTTGAGCTTAGAATTAGGTTAGGATCTATGAGGTCTAGGATGACCAGAGATGGTGCGGTGGTCCCCATGGAGCCGATGGATGTCCTGAAGAAGGAGACTTTCCAGAAAGAAGACCCATAGATCTAAACTTGTAGTTCTCGGGTTGTAAGGGGCGAACTCACGCCATTTTTCTTTCTTCTGGTGCAAGCATCTAGATTGGCCTTTTCTTTATATAATTTAATTTGGCTCGATTTATTTTAGGCGTGTAATAGAAATAACATGCTTTTCTTAGGTTTCTTTCTATGTTATGTTTGTGTTGTGATGAATTTCTGGACGTAGGCTCATAAGATAAATTAAATTTTCTACCCAATTAAACCAATCGAAACATACAAATAAATATAACTCATAATCTTCATATAAAAACCTAGGTCATTAAAGTAAGATAAAATTTATAGCAACCCATTAGCTGAATTGTTTTAACATCATGCATAATCATATTGTTTCACTCTTGATTAATGAAGGACTTCCATCCTTGCTGAGAACTAGGCTTGACCTTTGAGAGCCTATGATGGAAGTACACCTTCTTCTATTGATTTGGCCCATAATATTTTTCTAATTACATGCATAAATTGTATTCCTATAACCTAAATGAATCTTGAGTCAAAATTATAAAATCTAAAAATATGCATTAGTTAGTATCTTCATACCCTACATAATCTTAGGATTAGGGAGTAAGTCTAGGTTCATAGATTTCTTTCCTAAAATACAACACCACCATCTTGCATTCATATGACTTAGCCTCATGATTTTAAAATGTGCTGTTAGGCTTTTCCAAGTTGTAAGTCTAGAAGAGTCGTGATAGGTTAGTTCCTCAAGTGAGGAGAGAATGACCAATGATTCCTAAGGATAGAACTAGGTTGAGCATCTAACATGTGTTAAAAGCGCCAGACTAGGTTCTCAAGCATCCTTTAGAATAAGTCTTCAACCCTAGGCATTTCTACTGTCTTGTGCTGCTAGAATCTAAGCCCTATATTTCTAAGAAAATGATAACTTAAAATCTAAAATTAAATCCCAAATTTGAAGCCCAATCATATGATAGATGAAATGTATACTGCATCCCAAGATCAATAGGCATTTCCTACTCTTTCCATTTGACTCTTAAAATAACTCTCAATTTGGACCTCTCCAATTGAATTTCCCAAAATCAATCCTTTGAAAGCTACCTTAGTAGTCTTAGAATAACCACTTATTTCTTTAATCAAGAGTATTCTTAGGAAGAGGCCCTTCCTAAGATGTAATTAACTATAGAGGCCTTTATAGGAACCATGATCCCAAGATAAAATAAACCATGTTATACTTTTCCATGTAGTTCAGGAGAAAATTCTCTCGTACACGAAAGTCCCATTAGCCTTAGGAGTCTTTTATTGAAATGATCGAATCCATTACAGGAGAGCATGTTTATCTTTTGAGATAAAATATTTATTCCTTAATTTCATATTTGGTCATCTAAATAAAATATTCCTAAACTCTATATGGTGTCATTTCTTTTCTCTATTCCAAAGAAAACACAAACATATTTTCTGGCCACTCTACTAGGGACTGGTTCCTCTCTCCATCTTTAGAAATAGGGTTATTTATATATATCGATAGTGTACTCACTCACCTAGGTCAGTTTTCTTTTTCGTTTGGATACCTCCCATTTCATTCTTGGTGAGCCTATCCAACATCTTGAATAGAGGTTCTAGAACTCTTATCATAGTTAAATGATTGGGTCCTAGAACCAAATCCCAAAATAAAATGAGAGGTGAGAGAAATAAATAAAAATCAAGTCATTTCTATGACCTAAATCTGGTCAAGATGAATTTGAAACCATTCCAATACAGAAAAGAAATGTTAAAATTTTTAACAAAAAAGTATGAAAAGTACTTCAGATCTTGAAAAATAAATCTCAAAAATAAAGTCTCAAAGTTAAACTTATCCTTAATCTTACTTTGGCTTTGTACTAAAGCTAAAGAGAATCAAGACAGCATCCTTGAATAAACACCCTTTGTTCTACTGCATTCAAAAAGGTGTCAGAACACCTAAGGACGTAAATTGAGGTGAAGGAGTTCCTTTAAACCCTGAGGAAACTTAGATCAAAAGGAGGCATAGTTGTGCCTATTACCCCTTTTCCCACCATGATTGAAGTTTGAATTGCATTTAGAAAAGAAGGATAAAAACAAAAATCATCCCAAAAAGAGAATGCCTTATTGACCTTAGGTATAGGTTGATTAAGGAACTCAATGAAAATCTTCTATTCTTATAGAAGAAAATTATACATGAATGCAAATCAACTTTAATCTTAATTTCCACAAGTCCACTAGAATATTGGAAAACCAACTACTCAAGTTGATTGGCCAATTCTAAGGAGTGACTTGAGGTAACCTTCTTTAGACCTTTCCAAAATCTTAAATTCTTAAGAGTTTGGGAGAGAGTCAAAAGAGGAAGATGACATGACATAAACAAAGATAAAGTGACAATATTCACTTTTGCTTCTAATCAATAGAAGAAAAGAGAGGGCAGTAAAAGAGAATTCTGATTCTCTTGATTAAGTTGAACTGAATGAAATTTAATTCAACTTTCTTATTGGGAGTTTTCTCCATTGAATGAAATGATATTCCATGATTGGCTTTAATTAATTTTAAGGCTAAATCAAGAAAAGAAAATAAATGAAGAAATCCTTCTAAAGAAATCATGACCTTAGATTGGGTCCTAAGGATGATATTTCTATCTCAGTAAAATATGAAATTCTCTATGTAAAGTTGATAGATAAATCACTTAGGACTTTGTCCTAAAATGAATGAAAAATGCCTTAATTTTCAAGACTAAGGCATTATATGCTTTCAATACAAAGTGAATCTAAGGAGAATCCTTTGCAATGTCTTATGACCTATTTGACATTGTCTTAATGTTAAGTATGGTGGTCAAAGATTCCATTGCAAGCTGAGATTACCTTTAATCTTATATGTGCTATAAAAGAATGCAAGTCAAAACTTGACTTTCTAATAGCACATCATCTACCCTAGAGGGTCCTCTTTAAATGATGATCCTAAAATGAATAGATCATGAGGTCTATTGATCTATTGAGGATAGAGTTAGACCTACCTTCCTTCATAAAAAAGGGAAATTCTTAAATCAAATTCAAAATGGTAGAGTCATACCACCTCAAATGACATTGAAAAGAAATGGCAAATAAATCATCTTCAAAATGTGATGTTTTGCCCATCTTAGAAGTAGTTCTTGCAAAATCAAGCATCATAATAATGCTCATATAAAATAAAATGAAATATGAAATATAAAAAAAATGATGAAGAAAGAAATGAAAGTAAAGCAAGGCATTACATAATCATGTAATTTGCCTTACTTAACTATAAGCAACTTCCTGATGTGGCATTCTATTATAAAGAAGTTCTAGGGTTATCTTCTATGACGAAGATAGACTATTAAGAACTTATTAACATCTTAGTCGATGAGGAAAATTTAAAAGAAGAAAATCTTAAAAATATATGTTGACCGCCTGCCTCGGTCAACATTAAATATAAGCATGAAAGTAAATTTATATAGGCCCAATTCTAATCAAGCTTTGATAAGATGGTGCCATATAAATTCAAAAATAAAGAAAGTAGTTTTAACTTCATGAAAGTTCAATCTTAAAAATTCAACCTTGAAAAAAAGAACTTAATTTCAATCACATTGTTGATTGAAGATAAAAAATTCAAACATGAAAAAGAGCAACTTAGGAATTCATGAAACATCTTTAAATGCTCTTGGATGGTCCTATCCAGCCCAAATAAAAAAAAGAGAATAAAATGGAATCAAATGAAAAGAAAAAGAAGAAACATATTGATTATTGAAGGATGTTCATATTCATCCTAAAGTGTTGAGTCTTTAGGATATCATTCACTACCTAAATGACCTCACTAAATATTTGATTCCAATAGAAAATTTTGATTTCAGAAAAGTTTTCAAGGAAGTCATTATGTTAATCTTAAATGACTCCACTAAATAATTTTGAATTCAGCAAGTGTAACATCATTAGAAAGTCATGCTTATCAATCTTAAATGGCTTTACTAGATTTGTTGTGTCATGAAAAGATAGAAAAATAGAAATGTTGGATCATATTATATGATCAATCAACCAAAGACTTGAATCATATCAAAAAGTCAATTAAGAAATGTTGTATTTGGACAAAAGGTCAAATACATCAAATTTCCTAACAAATCATTTAGTGGAGTCATTTCATAAAGAGTGAAATGTTATGGAAATGAGTCAAATATATTTTCTTAGTGAATCTTGTAACTAGGAAAATTACCAAATGTAACCTTTCATAAAGAAATGAAATCAATATTACCAAAAGAAAAGAAAGAAAGAAAAGTAAATGGAAGGACTATATCCAAGAGAGAAAGGATGAAGTCTAAAATTTCTAAGCATAGACATTTTGACTTTAAACTTCCACATCAAAATGAAGTGGTAAGGTTAGAAGTCAAAAATTGTCCTTAAGCTAAATAAAAAATAATCAGATATCTCATGCTTTGTCATTTTAGCCTTTGCCATGATTGGGTGAGCTCGCTTGGCAAGTTAAATAAAAAGATAGTGGATCTTCTTTTCAGAGTCCATATCTTTGAATGGCAAAGATTCTTGAGTATACGATACCATTTCAAAGCAAAAAATACAATAAAATTAACATAGCTAAATGAAATAAAAATAATCGATATCTCATGCTTTGTCATTTTAGCCTTTGCCATGATTGGGTGAGCTTGAAGGTGTTAAATAAAAGATAATGGATCTTCTTTTCAAGAAACCATATCTTTTGAATGGCAAAGATTCTATTGAGTATATTCTAATTTTAAATGAAGCAAAAGACACCCAATGTAAATGGGCATTTTAACTTCAAACTTCTCCGCATCAAAATGAAGTGGTAGGATTAGAAGTCAAAAATTATCCCTAGAACAAAATAAGCAAATATCTCATACTTTGTCATTTTAGCCTTTGCCATGATTGGGTGAGATCATTTGGTAGGTTAAAAGAAAAGATAGTGGATCTTCTTTTCCAAGGGTCCATATCCTTTGTATGGCAAAGGTCTCATTGAGTATACTCTGATTCCATTGTAAGTGGTCTATAACCATAAACAAGAAAAGTTATGGAATTATAGAGCCATTGCAAGTTAAAAAGCTTAAGTAGTTTGGGTCCTAACTTTCTTTTTAAAAGGCACTCTAGCACATTGCATCAATGTTGTTTAGATGTATCTGGAGATTTATATAGTCTTCAAGTTCTGGATGCACCCTTAGAATTTGAAAAAAAAATCCAATTCTATGATTGACAAGATGATATCAATGATCTAACTCTTTAATGAGTTAGCTATCGATGATTTGATCAAGCTATATTTTGGGTTTAAAGACTACTTTATCTGAAATAAATTGAAATGATCTCTGTAGTCTATAAACTTAAGCTTGATGCCATTTTAATAAACTAAGTCCCTTGACAACTGTGGTCAAATTCCAAAAGAAAAGCAAAATTGTACTAAATTAAAAGCTAAAAAATGATGGTTGTACATAAGAAGAAAACATTCTTCTTGGTTAGCTAACGTCATTATATGACCCACATCTTGGGACTAGGGTAGAATCTTTACTTGAAAATGGGTTCATATTACCCATATTTGATTTAAATCAAAAAAGACTTTTTTCATGCATAAGATTATCCTTCTTAAGGATAACTTATCTAAAATTGTCAAAAGTAATTCTAGAAAAGAAAATTGAAAGCATATGATATGACATTCAAAATCCTTATAAGAATGTTCTGTTATAGAGTCATATCATTCAATCTCAAAATATTGGGATAATTTAACAAAATGGGTCATGATGAAGATTTCTTATAATCCCACTTTCAATTAGGTAGAGGGTTATATTAAAAATCTTGCCAAAAAGAAAAGAAAATAAAAGAAACTTCAATATGACTTGAAGAATAATCATGTTACTACATATAGAGTCTTGAAATTTACTTTTGAAGTAATTTCAAAGACCTTGTAGTAAAATGTAGAAGGATAAAAATGCAAAAATAAGAAATTAATCAAAGAAAATTATGAGATTTCATTTCTATAATAATAAATCAACTAAGAAATTCAATTTCAAACTTATCGAGAATCTTAATTTCTAATAAGTTAATTTTAATTCTTATTGATTAGGGATAAGAATTTTTGTCTCTATGAGAATCCAAAAGATTATCGATTCTCATTCACTTTAGAAAGCTTTAAAGGAATCTGTTGATCTTCATTGAATCTAAGAGAATGCCTTATAAGCTATTGATTCATGTAAACAAATTAAAAATAACATAAATGTCCAAACAAAAAGAAAAAGAAATTCCATTTGAGAAGCAGTGATTGACTTTGGTTCTTACGATCTAAAGAACTACACTGCCACATGCAAGCTCAAAGAGGTAGAATTCTCAAAGTACCTATGATGTCTTACCTTCAGAAATTAGACATCTAGCATGGTTCATTATAACTTTGAGATATAAAAAGAAAATGATGAACTTCTATGCTCATGGCATAGTAAAGCATTGGGTCCAAAAATACCCAAGTCTTCCTTCAAAATAAATTCCAACTCTTGAAACCTCCTTCAAACTTCATGTGTAAGGAGTATTAGTGAAATCAAGAAATGGAAGCAAAACTTCCATCACCCTTTCATCAAGTTAGACTAATCAAGTAAGGATTAATTCCTGAGACTCTTGCTTATTAGCCAAAACTTTTGAGGATTAGGAATAAGTCACTTTGACCCCTTTTCCTCATCCATATCATTGGTTTGGAGCAAGCCCTTGTGGTACCTTTCCTATACATGACTTGAGATGGGAGCAAGCCCTATGGCACCTTTCTCATGCTTTGGGTTTGGAGTAACCCTTCATGGCACCATTCCTACTTTTGTGTACATGATTGGATCAAGCCATCAAAGCCCCTTTCATGTTACATGGTTGATTGGATCAAGTCTTTATGACTTTCTAATAGCCAAAAGATATAAGTCCCCACATTCTTTCTAATCATCTAGAGTAAGTCCTATGGCATCCAACTTTTGTGTACATGATTGATCAAGCCATCAAGGCCCCTTTCATGTACAGGAGTTAGATTGGATTAAGTCTTTATGACCCCTTCTAATAGCCAAAAGATATAAGTCACGCATTCTTTCTAATCATCTAGAGTAAGTCCCCGGCATCCTACTTTTGTGTACATGATTGGATCAAGCCATCAAGGCCCCTTTCATGTTACACAATTTAGATTGATTAAGTCTTTATGACCCTTCTAATAGCCAAAAAAAGATATAAGTCCCTAGTGACATTCTTTCTAATCATAGGAGTAAGTCCCCGTGGCATCCTATTGTGATTGGATTATGTCTTTAAGGACCCTTCTCTTCAATACTTAGATGGATCATTCCCTTAAATCTCCATCTTATTCTAATCATATAGAGTAAGTCCCTAGGCATCCTTACATGATTGGATCATGTCTTTCAAGGCCCCTCCTCTTTCATGCTAATTAGATGGATCCTTTATGCCCCATCTTTCTAATCTAAAAGATATAAGTCCCTAGCATTCTTTCTAATCACACAAGAGTAAGTCCCCGCATCCTATTTTGAGGATTGATCATGTCTTAAGGACCCCTTTTCTTTTCGCTAATTAGATGGATGCTTAACACCCCATTTATTAGCTCACATAGAGTAAGTCGCTGGCATCTATTTTGAGGATTGATCATGTATTAAGGACCCTTTCCTCTTTTCTAATTAGGATCATGCCCTTAATGGCCCCATCTTATTAGCTAATCATAGGAGTAAGTCCCTGGCATCCTATTTTGAGGATTGGATCATGTCTTTAAGGACCCCTCCTCTTTAGCTAATTAGATGGATCATGCCCTTAACGGCCCCATCTTATTAGCTAATCATATAAGTAAGTCCCCATTTTGGCATCCTATTTGAGGATTGATCATATCTTTAAGACCCCTCCCTTTCAGCTATGATGGATCATTCCCTTAATAAACCCCATCTTATTAGCTAATCATAAGAGTAAGTCCCTAGTTGGCATCCTATGAGGATTGGATCATGTCTTTAAGGACCCTTTCCTCTTTTCAATTAGATGGATCATGCCCTTACGGCCCCATTTTATTAGCTAATCACATGGAGTAAGTCCCCTGGCATCCTATTTTAGGATTGATTATGTTAAGGACCCTTTCCTCTAGCTAATTAGATGGATCATGCCCTTCCCCATCTTATTAGCTAATCATAGAGTAAGTCCCCGTTGGCATCCTATTTTGAGGATTGATCATGTCTTTAAGGACCCTCCTCTTTTCACTAATTAAGATGGATCATGCCTTAATGCCATCTTATTAGCTAATCACATTGAGTAAGTCCCTAGTTGGCTTCCTATTCAAACTTAAGAAAATGGAATCAAGCCATTGAAGGCCCCATTTCTTTGACTTCAAATAATTAAGTCCATATGAATTTATTTTAGTCAAAGTGTGGATTAGGATCAAGCATTTCAAGCCTCTTCTCGACATTTTTTGAGGATTGGATCATGTCTTTAAAGACCCCTCCTCTCTTTAGCTAACTAGATGGATCATGCCCTTAATGACCCCATCTTATTAATGTTTAATATGACATTAAATAAAGGAAGCTAAATAGATAAAGATTGTTTGTTATATACCATATGTTCCTATAAAAAATCAAATCAAGACAAAAATCAAAGTTAAATCAAAATAAGGATAATAAGCTATCTTCTTTCAATGTTAAAAATGTCACCAAATACTTTATTGCTAATCAAAATATCAAAATATTAAATGGATATAAATTAATATTATCCCAGAATCATATTTGATTTGTTGACCTCATTTTGGATGAGGTTAATTTGGCAATTAAGAGATCCTAATCTCAAATAGATTTTCTTAATGCTTAGACACCCTCACCTAGTGTCCTAGAAAATCTTTTGAGTTTATTCTAACCTATTTGATATAGAATCAATCCAAATTTTCAATTTGGATTAACTCAAATAAATCAAATTAAAATAAATGAAAGAAAACCCATTCCATTTGAATTAAATTGATCATTTGAACTCATTTGAAATCATACCTAACCCATTTAAGCTAAATGAGTTAAAATGAAATTAAATTTAAAATCAATTCAAATTAAATGGTTTAATTAAATTACAATGAAATTGATCATCAATTGCATTATGGTTTAAAAAATAAACTATGCAAATTCAAAGGGTAAAATTAAATTAAAATACTTTGCATCAAAGCATTTGATTGGATCAAATTCCCTAAGATAATTCAAATGGAACAATATCTAATCTCACATCCATTTTGAGATTAATTTGGGCATATTATACTTTAATCCAAACTAAGATGATAATGCTATATTGCATGAAAATAATAAAAAAAACAAAACAAAAGAAAATGGGAAATAAAAAAAAGAAGGGAAATGTTAATTTCCTTCTTCCATCTCTTCCCATGCAAAAACCCTTCTTCCCACCTCATCCACTCCAAGACAAAAGCCACCTCTTAAGAGGTGGTCTTCATGAAGGCAATGAAAGCAAGGAAAAACCTTGAGTTTACCAATCATAGCCAACAAGGGAAGAAGAAAAAGAAAAAAGGAAGAAGAGAAGAGCTCTGGCCATGCATGGAAAAAAGCAAGGAAGCTCTCCACCTCTGGAACATCCCATTATGATCACAAGACCAAGGAGGTTGATCCCACACTTGACCACCTTGCATGCCAAAATGGTTTCCAAAAATTTTCCATAAAGAGCTTCACCAAGCATGAAAATGGTGAGAGACTATCACCTCCCATTTTCATTCCAAAAGCATCAAGGAGAGTGGTGAAGTTTCCAACCATTATTGACCTTCGCCACCGCAAGGAATCCGTATGCAATTTCTCCTCCCCTATGCATTTTTGAGCTTGTGAAGAAAGTTGGATCCTCAAATGGATCCAATCAGATGATTAATCCATCCTGATCATTTTGGGATCAAAATCTTGGCTTGATTCACCGGCGATCACCGGTGATTGGCAAGAAATCATAGACGGTGTCCGTGATTCGCCATAGCTCGATTTAATCCATCCCCGATCCTTCTCTTAGGATCGGGGATAGGCACACATTTGAATTAACTCCTTAAAGACCGCATGATCTTGACCATCTAATATCGATCATTCGCATTCAATACATGTGACATAACCGCCCACCATGACATCCGCTGTCAAGGTGACACGCGCATGACCAGATGATGGACCGTCCGATCTTTGATTGAATGGTCCATAAACGATCCCTCATTTTAACTCTGTTGTGCGGGTCCCTCCTACTTAAAAAAGCGTTAGTATTTAGTTAATTAACAATTTAATTAATTAATTAAAATCCTAAAAACTTCCAAAAATCATATAAAATCAAAGAAAATTTTAAAAATTACAAATAAAAGTTTGATGGATTTGTCTTGATGAGAGGAATCCATAGAAATTAAAATCCCCAATTTTTATTAGGTAATTTCTCCTTAATTTTGGTTTAATTAATAAACATTAAACCCTAATTACTCTCAAATTAATAATCCAATTTATTTGAAAGTTTAGGGAAATGAAATTAAGCTTAAAACAGACCTTAGGAAAATTTTTGGAAATTTAATTCTTTGAATTCAAGGGAAATTATAATTTCATGTGTATTAATCTTTAAATTAACTAAACTAATTATCCTTTAATGAAATAATTAGAAAACTTTAATCTAATAACCTTAAATCAACATAATGAATATTAATAAATATCAGAATACTAATCAAACCTAATCAAACCTATATGAAACTGATAGATCACTAATTAACCTAATTAGTAATTAAAAGAAATAAATAATTAAAATAAATGACCTGAATTTAATTAAATCATAATAAATAAACTAGTTAACCAAAAAATATGAATAAACCCTCATTGGAAAGGTGTTTCAGTGAAGAATAAGCGAAAAATAAAATTCCTTTAATGAATCTTAATAAATTTTGCTTAGTTTTGGTTTTAATGAAATAATTAAAACCTTAATTACACCCTAATTACATCTCTAATCAAGTTGAAACTTTAGAAACATAAAATTGGCATGTAACTCCACTTTCCATAATTATCTCAAACCCAATTGATCTATAAACTTGGAATTCTTGAATTTTCAAATATCTAGGTCAATATGAACTAAATAATAATTAAGAAGAATCATTAATTCATTGAATTAACAAATAAATTGAACTAATCTAAAATAAACATAAAAAATACTTAGGGTAATTCATCAAAACTTCCTAAGTCAAAGAATTTAATCAAATATCAAAATTTTAAGAAATCGATACTTAATGAAATTCAAACATAATTAAACAACTTAAGTTAAGTTTAATGAAATCATTCATCTATAATAAACTTAGATAATGAATCTAAACCTAGATTAATAAAATCAGATCAAATAATTAATCTAAGTGCTTTAGGTTAAGCATAATCCTTGAACAAACTTAAGGTATTAATTCATATTAATGGACTTAAAACTTAAGCTTATAAATTCATAATTTAATAACTTAAGTTAAACTGAAAAAAATCAAACTCCTTAAAATAACATAAGTTAAATCAAATGAAACCCACATAACTTAATTAAAAATGAAACAAATCATAACTTAAATAAATCAAATAAATTACATCAAATAAAGCAATTCAAACAAATGAAATAACAAAATCAAACCCAAACATAAATAAAATCAAAAGGATTAATTAAAATACTTAAGGATTTTAGTTAGACTTTGGAAACTTCATTAGGATTTAGGATGTGAGTTTCACCTAAAATGAAATTCATTATAATTCTTCATTCTTGAAAACCTATACAACTTTAACCAAATAAAATGAACATAAAAATGGGAATTAAATTACTAAATCATTTGAATTGAAACCACCCAAAGGTAAAAATTAAATCAATTCAAACTTCAAACTTAAACTTAAAGGCCTAGCAAAGACTTACTACACAAAACCCCACTTCTACATACACTAGATTATAGAGACCTAGATCTATGTTAGATCGCTTTGTGATTTTCTTTTAATCTCGATATAGCCATGCTTCACATGTCTGCGGTGTGTATTGCTTTAGACCGATTCCTAGCTTATTTGTTCGTTAGGTCGATGTTAAGCCTTTTCTAGATTTATATTTTTTGTAGGGACTGTTAAGGGATCACTGTAATAAATAAATTATAAAATTGATGTTTTTGCTGTGTATTGAAAATCCCTTAACATAGTCCATAGATAGGTCTGGCAAGCAACTAATGCTAAGCCCGTATATTTGTGAAATATAAACTGTTTTGTGTGTCGTGTGTATTTCCTAACATCTGTTTTGCAAAGCTTAGGATTTCTTTTGAATTTAAAATGTAAATTTAAGCTTAGAATTAGGTTAGATCAATGGGGTCTAGGATTACAGAAACCACCATGAGAGGTGGTCCCTGTGGAGCCATGGATGTCCCTCAAAAAAAGGAGACTTTCAAAGAATACATATAGATCCAACTTGTAGTTCTAGGTCGGATTGTATAAGGGCGTAATTTTCGCCCATTTTCTTTCTTCTGTGTACAAGTATCTACCGATTGGCCTTTTTTTTTATATAATTTAATTTGGCTTGATTTATTTTAAGTGTGCAATAGAAACAACATGCTTTTCTTAGGTTTCTTTCTATGTTATATTTGTACTGTGATGAATGCCTGAACATAGGCTCATAAGATAAATTAAATTTTTTACCCAATTAAATCAATCAAAATATAAAAATAAATATAACTCATAATCTTCATATAAAAACCTTGGTCATTAAAATAAGATAAAATTTGTAGCAACTTCTAAGATGGATGTTTTAACATCATGCATAATCATATTATTTCACTCTTGATTAATGAAGGACTTCCATCTTTGCCAGAGAACATAAGCTTGACCTTTGAGAACATATGATGAAAGTACATCTTCTTCTATTCTAATTTATCCCATAATCTTTTTCTAATTACATTAACATAAATTGTATTCCTATAACCTAAATGAATCTTGAGTCAAAATTTAAAAAATCTAAAAAATATGCATTAGTTGGGGCATCTTCATACCCTACATAATCTTGGGGATTAGGAGTAAGTCTAAGTTCATAGATTTCTTTCCTAATACAAACCCAATCTTGCATTCATATCACTTAGCCTCATGGTTTTAAAATGTGCTTAGTATGCTTTTCCATCGTTGTAAGTCCGTAATAGTCGTGATAGGTTCCTCAAGTGAGGAGAATGACCAATGATTCCCAAGGATAACTAGTAAAGCATCTAATATGTGAAGGTAGACTAGGTTCTCAAGCCTTTTTAGAATAAGTCTTCAACCCCAGGCATTTCTAGTCTTGTCGCTAGAATCTAAGCCCTAGATTTTAAAAAAATGATAACTTGAAATCTAAAATTAAATCTCAAATTTGAAGCCCAATCATAGATAGATGAAATGTCTAGTATCCTAATCAATAGCATTTCTACTCTTTACATTTGACTCTTAAAAAATAACTCTCTCCAATTTGAACCTCTCCCAATTAAATTTCCCAAAATCAATCATTTGAAAGCTACCTTAGTAGTATTTAGGAATAAACACTTATTTCTTTAATCGAGAGTATTCTTAGGAAGAGACCATTCTTAAGATGTTATTAACTATAGAGGCTTGCCTTTATAGGGAACCATGATCCCAAGATAAAATAAACCATTTTCTACTTTTCCATGTAGTTTAGGAAAAAATACTCTGGTACACGAAAGACCCATTAGCCTTAGGAGTCTTTTATTGAAATGATCGAATTCATTACAGGAGAGCATGTTTATCTTTCGAGATAATATACTTATTCCTTAATGCCATATTTTGTCATCTAAATAAAAAATTCTTAAACTCTATGAGGTGTCATTTCTTTTCTCTATTTCAGAGAAAACACTAACAGATGTTTCTTCATTCTTCATATGTGTTATTTCCAAGTAAAATTTTCTCCGTCATATAGATAGTGTTGCTCTTAACTTGAAGTCAGGTTGTCAACCATTGTGAAGATGTAAAAGGAATATTTCTCTCTGTCGAAAACTGCTATGCGTAAAACTAAATAAATGAGAATAAAACTTAATGTATTAGCTCTATCGAAAAATCTAGCACACGCGTAGATAATCGAAAAGAGAATAAGAAATTTCAGAATATTTATGTGAAAAATCACAGAAAGAGAGAAAAAATCACAAGACCTAGTCTAGTAAAAATGCTACATTATGTATATATGCTTTGAGTACAAAGTTTAAATCTTCCCAATAACATTGTATGTGAGAAATCATGATAATGAGAATTTCATAATTAAGCTACAATAACTATGCGGAGGTAGTTGGGATGTATAGATTTTTAAAATGGCATAATAGCAATTGGCGACAACGGTGGTGATGACGAACTTCGAACTTCTAGCTTTCTCCCAAGTTAGCTTTTAGCTCTCTCCTCATTTCATGACAAGAATGGGGTACTATTTATAGGATTCTGAGAGGGGCATTTTGATCATTATAGTTAAAATCCCAAAATACTTCATCGGACGGTTCATATCGATTCATTTGATAGTAAATATTTTTTGGTGATTTGATCATTCAAATGACCTTAGATTTGAGTGACTCTGGCTTTGTTGGATTCATCTCGTCGAGCCGCTCAATTCAACTATAAGCATGTCAAATTTGGAAGTCATTTAACTATTCAATAAGTGTCTTGAAGTTTTCATGTATAGCCATTGGGCTTGATTGTATCTCATTTGACTGAATAATATCGCTGAAACCAAGAAGTCATTTATTTGATTGTATACATGCTTTATCTTGAGATTAGTACATGATTTATAAATTTTAAAGAGATATATCAATATTATTTTTAAAAATGTATTTATTTAGTATTTTTTAAAACACTCAAAGTAATTTTGGGATGAGAGTATTTTAAAAATAACTAATGTAATTAAACATGATTTATTTTAAAATAAAATATAAACAAAATAAGTCAAAAATATAAAGGAAAAAAAATAAAAGTGATCTCAAACTGTCCCTTAGCCTATGTCCTAACACTTTGTTAAATGATTTTAAACTCTACAATCTTTAGATATCTATCTCCTCTAAATAACTTCACCCATATGATTTAAAGCCAAAGCCTATTTTGAAAATAGATAACAATTGCTTATATTTTCTATTCAAAACACTTTAGCTAAGTGCAATATTATAAAAAAGATGTTTTATTAGATTCCTCTATCACAATAATATCAATATCATTAGATGTATATTGCTTCTTTGATATAACTTGTAAAACAAAAAAGCATGGAGGTTTGAGGTTCATTTCAATTATTGAATTGACACACTTAACAATCTTTATCTTATTTGAAGATTATTACACTCTTATGATCTTGTTTTCAAATGATGGATTTCTAAACACACTTTATATGGAAGATCCCTCAAGCTCGAGCTTTATTTTGAAAAAAACCGTGAAAATTATAGTCATTCTCAAAGCTATTACGCTTATTGCATAACTAGTGGGTATAGTTTTAATGTGTCTTGAGATCCATTGATTAATGATAAATTTCTAATAAATTTTTTTGATGTCAAGATTCTCTCTTATTGGCGTAAAAACCATAGAGTGAAAGTTTACTTTAGCCTTGTCGACAGTTCACATACTGTAATTAAAGAGCAATGTGAGACACTCGAATTAAAAAACCTCAAAAGAGGAAAACCACTGGCCTACAAGAAAAGCTTCCACTATGTATCGTTCAGAGTACAAAGTCTTCCGATAACTGGATTACAAAATTGCATACGAGGAGGAAAAACTATGTAACAACGATCGTTGTAATGGTCGGTAGGTGGAGATGGTGGACAATTAGATGAAGGTGGTGGATGGTGGTTGATGAGGGGTGCACCTGCAGAGGATCTGCTTCCTTGAGCTTTTCTTCCTCCTGCTGCTTTTCCTCTTCTTCCTGTTCTGCTCTTCCTCTTCTTCCTTGCTTGTTCCTCCTCTTCTTCCTAGACTCTTCCTCTTTCCTTGTTCTGACTCTTCCTCTACCTTGTTCTGACTCTTCCTCTTCTTCCTTTCTGGACTCTTCCTCTTCTTCCTGCTCTGCACCTCCTCTCTTCTTCACTTATTTCAGCCTCCTCTTCTTCTTCACTTCATTTGTTCTTCACTTGGCCTTCCCTTCATGTGAATGAAGGTCTATTTATGATGGGAGGAGGGCATTCTAAATTCATGTAAAGCCCGTACACTCCCCTCGACGGCTCGGATGATTCCTTCGATCATTTGATGTATTTTGAGCATTTGATGCCCAAATAAAGTGAATTATGAGATCTTAGGCTCAAGATCCGCTCATCGAGACGCTTGATTTGACTATAAACACATATTTGAGAGCTTTTGATTTAATTGATGTCCCAAAGATTCCAATGATATTTTAAGTGCTTGATCTCGACGACACTCAAAATCATATCGCTATCAAGATTTGTGCTTTGACAAGTGGTATTTTGAGAGTCATATCAGCTATATTTTGGATGACATTAGCTTAATCATCCAAAAATATATGTGTCAAATGCTCAAAATAACGAATTCTTCAACGAACGCGCTGGACCCAGAATCATATACATTTTGAGAGAAGAAATCATCATAAAATACAAAATTATGATTGGGAAGTAGATGTATAGCAGAATGAGATTTTGAGGTTACTGATCTATTTGATACCACGAAATTTTCGCATTTCGGACTCATGGCGCTTTGGCGATACCACGCACACAGCGGGTTCAGACAAATGACGGGCCGAAGCGTCGCTATTTAATCTGGAGCGCGCGGCCGCAGATGACGGGGTCGTATGCGGCCGATGCGTCACGCATGAATCGCGGGTCGGCGTCGGGTCAGCTGATGTCGGCCGCACGATGGTCGCGTGACGCTCGCGCGAACGCTGAGTCGGATGGGTTCAGGTTCATCGGCATGCCACGCTCATAATATACACCAGGCCTACCGAGAATTTGTAGAGTTTTGAGCCATTTTTTGAGGAGTTTTTGAGCCATTTGAGCCGCTTTTTAGCCATTTTTCAGAGTTGAGCCATTTTTCAGCCATTTTGAGGTTTTACCCTTTACGGCTATAAATTCCCCAGGGGAGAGAAACACCTTCCCTCTCCTTTCTTGAGTGGGTCCTGGGCAATCAAGAAGGCGATCAAGAGGCTCAGGGAGACGATCGAGATCGGGCCCATCAGATACATCAGCTCTTCAGTTACGCCCGGCTATCGACCTGGTTCAAGGCCCACAGATATACGCCGTGGTTCGGTTAGTGCCTTGCAGTTGCCCGCTTTACCGTGACGGTGGAGGCGAGGCCCACCTGCATACGCCGTGCTTTACGGCCGTCCGGCGCATCCGGATCGTCCGTGAGAGACGGCCGCGCCCACCTGCATATCCGCCGTGGTTCCGCTCAACGCGCCCCGGCGATCGGCTCGCCGGACCGTTTAGGGCGATCGCGCCCACCTGCATATATGTCATGGCCACCGGCGATCGGGCCTCGGCTTGACCGTCCGTTAGAAAGGCCCACGATACGCCGTGGTTCCCGCACGCTTCGCCGGACCGTCCTGAGAGGCGATCATGGCCCACGTGATACGCCCGGGTTCCGGACGTCGGCCTACCGGCTCCGTGAGGCGATCAACGGAGACGGGTCTAAGATGCTCGATGCTCACGAGATAACCTGACGATGGTGGAATCACGGATTGGTTTAAGATGGTTTGGTGGACCGGTGACTGCATGATGGGCTGACGTATCAACCGACGAGGGGTCGACGGCACGGTGAAGAATGACGATGACCATTCAATGGCGGATGACCGATAGATGGTGGTGACTACGGAGATCCGCGATGGTCGCAGCGATGACCGGTGATCGCGAATCGCGGCGACCGACATGGGCCGAGACGTGGGATACGCAGCGAATGGGCGATGGGCCGCGATGGACCGGTGTTTAGCGGATGACCGACGAAGATGGGTATGGAGATTGCCACATGGTCGGCAGGGACCGCGACAGAATCGACGCGACCGACATAGCCAGCCGACGGGTGTCGGCGTGACAACGCGCGAATGTATGGTGGATGGAAATACCCGCGACGCGGGTGAGCGGGTTTGACACCGGGTGATCGCAGATTGACCTATCCGGGTTATTTGTCGAGTGTGACTCGATGCGCAACATGAAGAAGAGTTGAATTGAATCCGGTGATTTTGACCTATCAAGGTTGTTTGTCGGCCGATCGACGTTAACTGCATGGAAGAGGTCAATCAATCTTGATTTTGACCTATCCGGTTGTTTGTCGTGGTGTTATCCGGCGACGCACTGTATGGAAGAGGCCGAAGTCCACCAAGGACCTTTGACCTTTCCAGGTTGTTTGTCGAAGTTTGACATTAACCCGTATGGAAGAGGTCCGAAGTCCCTCGATTGATCATGTCCCACCTGAGATGTAACATGAGTTGTATATTTCTCAAGTGGGAGAAAAGTAAAGAAAAGCAAATCTTGTTAGAACAAAGTCAGTGAATTCACTAGTTCAATGATATAATCATAAGATACGGTATGGGCTTTAAGAGAAAATGACAACAATAACAACAACAACAACGACATAACAACAATAACAATACAAGCTTTAATCCCACTAGTGGGAATACGAGGATGAAATGACGACGAGATAAAAGTCGCAATAATTATGCAAGAGTTACCATAATATTTTCAAGATTCTTAGTATTCCAAGTTCGAGGTAGAGTTTTTCCTTCTCCCTTGAGCAACGCTCTGACTACTATGACCACATATGGACCATCCCAGAGGTGAGAGTTTATACTGAGGGCCTTTGCCCGGCACAGACTTCGCAGACCAAGTCACTTACGATATGGACGAGGTTTCACTCTTCGCTGAAGTGGCGAAGCTACGCTGGTGATAGAAGTCAAGTAGGCCATATCCCGAAGTTTCGGGAGTAGATCTAGGTGTCCGGAGTTTTTCTTCATTACTACCATGATCAAAAATTGGACTCTTGGACTTGGAACCCGATATCCACCCAGATGATAGCTTCGTATCAAAACACAAGTTATACTGTTTTACGCGGACGCGGCAGAGCCCAAAGAACATTGGGAAGCTCATCAACCCATTGCCCCAAGAGTTTTAGTCCTTGAGTATGGTCCCATTGGTAACTTCGGTTTGCCCATTGGTTTGAGGATGTGCTACCGTATGCGCACTGAATGTGAAGATCTTTGCAAAAGGACGAAAGACTTTTCCAAGAAATTGAGTTCATTCGATGATCTTCAAGAAGACAATCGACATATTATATTTTTCCGCATAAATTGTTTAGCATTTGCTTTTGTGATTTTAGAGTGGTTCGGCCTACCCATTTGGTGAAGTAGTCGCTACAATGATGAACTTTCGCCCTCATGCTATTGGAAAAGGTCCCATGATATCAATCCCCATCGAGCAAAGGGCCATGGGCTTTGAAAGGATGAGAGTTCTGCATGTGAGGGAGGTTAGAATGCAATTGACAACCGCACATTTTTTTGTGAACTCCATTTTTTTTCATCAGTAGGCCAATAAAACCCTTGCCTCATGATTTTAAGGGCCAATGCTCTTCCTCCAAGGTGTTCTCCACATATTCGAGTGAACCTCTTAACGCGTAATCGCCTTCTAAGGTGGAAGGCATTTGAGATATGCACGAGAAAGCTCGCTTGTATAGTTCACCTCCAAGAAAGTTTGAAGCTTGTCTCTGAGACGAAGTCATGAAGTTGGATCTTCGTGAAGGGTTCCTTCTTGTAGAAAAGATAGATCTGCCCACCAACGCTCCTTTCCTCATCAATAGTTTGAATTACCCATGACCCTTGGATACTAGAAAATGTATTTCTTCAACATGCTTTCTCTTAAATAGATCTCCGTGGTAGAGGTAGCAAGCTTAGAAAGAGCCACCAGTATTCTCTCTCGTAGTATGTGGATGATTTGATGTGTCTTGAAATGAGTAAGAAGGATTTTACCAAGTGGAGATATTGCACTGAGGATTATGAGTATTAAAATCTCCTCCAACTTGGGAGGCGATAAGTGGGAGTCGCTGGAATTACTAAGTTCAAATGATGGCGAAGTCTCAACCTCATGAGAGAGCCTCATATTCGCCATGCAGTGGAATTTTAAGCCAAGTCCATACTCTGTGTATTTTGTCGGGGAAACAAGTAGAGACACTCAAGAGATTTCCTAAGCTCCATCAACATGAGAGTCCATTGAGGAGATGAAAGGCAAAAGAGCATACTCTTCTAGAGTTGGGTTATATTCCACTATAAAGTCTGCAAGTATTTGAGACTTTATGTCGAGGTAGAAAATTTATATCAAATTCTCCCACCCTACGTGCACCATTTGATTAACCTCCCGATGCTTCGTTTCTCGTAAGATGGCCCTTAACGGTAAATTAGTGTAAACGATGGTGTGAGCTTGAAAGTATGGACTAATACCGAGAAAACTAACAAAGCCACTTTATCTCGCAAATGGATAACGACTTTCTATGTCGAGAGAATTTTGACGTAATAAATTGGTTGTTGTGCCCCATCTTCTTCTCGCACTAAAACCGAAGCTTATTGTGGGAAGAAACCGCAAGATATAAGTATAACGCTTTCTCCTTGAATAGGTTTGGATAGGTGAGATGCTAGATTCTTTTAGTTGCTCAAAAGCATACGACATTCATCGGCCCATTGAAAATTATTATTTTAGCTCCCTTCAATATTTTAAAGAACGTATTTGTCCCTAACGGCTAGAAACGGATAATGCTGATTCAACCATTCAACGTTGGACGCCTTTGATATTCTTCTGAGGAATCATATCTTGGAGAGCTTTGATTTTTTCTCGTGGTTACCATCCCACGCGTGAGTTACTAAACTAAATTTTAATAAAGGCCACTGGTGTTAAATACGTAACTGTTGGGTTAAGTCGATGTTATAGCGTCGAAGAAGTCAAACATGCTTCTAAGTCAAATATGTTGTGACTTTTCTAAGCTTTTCACTAACATGTCATCCACATACACCTCCATTGTGACCTAGTAGGTCTTTAAAACCTTATTCATAGGCGTTGATAGGTAGCACCGGCATTTTTAATCCAAATGCATGTTTCTTCATCCGCCGGTTCATCTTTGATTGTAAACGAATAAGCATCCAAAAATTGAGCATTTGATGTCGGACGAAGGCCCACCAATTGATCGATTCGAGGAAGAGGAAAACTATCCTTTGGCAGCCTTATTAAGGTGTAATCAACACACATCCTCCATGTTCCATTTGTTTTTTTAACCATGACAACATTTGCTAGCCATGTTGGGTAATGCACTTCGTATGAATCCCGCTCATGAGCTTGTTAAATTCTTGTTCAATAGCGACATCAAAGAAAACTCGCTTCTTTTGGATGATTGGTTTGAACGCGTTGGATTAATTTTGAGGGAGTGCGTGATTACATTGTCGACGCACCGCCGACTCCAAGCAAATATGTCTTGATTTTCGCAAGAAATCGTATATACTTTTCCCTTTGTTCTTCTAAGAGTAAAGATCCCACTTGCAATCGCTCGTAATGGTTGGTCATCGATAATGCTATTGAGAGTAAATCTTCTGAGGAAGCTTTTGAGGTACTCTTTCATCTCGAAAGTTAAAATCGATCGAAGGTGATGGAAGGGCGGTTGAGCTTGCCGAGATAACATGATGCCTGTGATTTCCAAACCACCCCAACTCCACCGGGGTAGGAAATTTTATCTTCGATGAGGCAATCAAGTGATAGCACCAAAAAATTGATTGGAGGGACCTCCAAGATTATTATATGCGACTTGACCACCATGAATTGTATTAAATGAGTCACTTGTCGAGGGAATTCTCAGGGTAACAGAAGAGTGATTGTCCCTTCGCCATACCGGGTGATTATCAAACCCATATAGTGGTCCAAAGGTTGGAGCTTTTCGCAGCCCATGTTAAGAAAAGTTGAGTAAAATAAGACATCGAGATCTCATTGTCGATCAAAATTCTTTAACGTTATAACGATTACCGATCCACGATGACAAGTGGATCTTGATGAGGGATATGGACTCCTTCTAAGTCCAGTCATTGAAAGTGATGGAATGATCAATACGAGACTTCTTCAACTCTGGTTCTTTGGAGGCAGTAACGAGAACTTGATTAGGTAGTATCGGTCCTCCTGCGATTGTTTCAATTTCTCCAATTATTTGATGATTATTTGGTTGTTCCTGTGATGATTGTCCCGGTTGCCCCCCAAACGGAGGTGTGTTTATTTGAGGTAGTCGATTCTTCATAAATCGACGTAGATATCCTTGTTGAATGAGTCTCTCGATTTCTTCCTTGAGTTGTATACATGCAGATATACCCGGCCGATGAAAGTGACAATATTGCCCGATTTCTTGAATTCCAATGGATGCACCACCGATATTTTCTTCATTCGAATCGTGAGGTTAACACGAGATGTTCGGCGTGTGTATGTCTTTTTCCGAGGTTCACGTTGTTGATATGGGGTCGGGAGGGAGATCACTATCTTGTCACTTCTTTTGATGGGCTGCCGGTCCGTATTTCGGGTACTTTTATGCTTTCCTGATATTGTTCAAATTGTTTGCGATGGGCATTAATAGCTTCATCGGAGATTTGTGCTTCTACACGATGAACTAAGTCGGCATATGAGTGGACCGTGTCCCATTAATGACCTAATAGAAAGCGACGGAGTCCTCCAAGGAAAACTCCTCTTAATAGTTCGTGGTCTACCCTGTGTATTTGGCGAAGCTTCTAAGGAGAACCTCGGAAGTATTCTTTGAGTGATTCACCCTCGCTCTATCGAATGGAAGATGGGAGGAATCCTTAATGATTCCGGTTTGCAATGAACTGCTCCACAAAGAACCTGGCGAAGTTCGTTAAAGGTATGGATGGATCCCCTTGGAAGAGAGTAGAACCAAGTGCGAGCTTGCCCTTTGAGGGTAACGGAAAGACGACAGCAAGGTGTTAGAGCTCGCTTGGATATGCATGATAGTGGTCGATGTGTTCGTGGGGTCTCCCCATCATAGGAATCAATGCTCGGAAGCTTGAAACCTACGAGAATTGGATGTTGAAGAATGGCTTCAGCTAAAGGTGAGAACTCCTCATAACCGCGGTGGTGGTGAAGATGGTTTCTGTCTTGAAGGTGAAATTCATCTTGTATTAAGCGTCGTACTTCTGCGCGAATGTCATGACGAGCGGGATTAACAAGATGAGCTTGTGTGAAGCTATCAACAACGATCGGTGGATTAGTAACGCTGAGTCGCATGCGATGGATGACTGGAACTAGGTGTCAAGGGAGATCAACGTTACGCCTACATGCGGAACTCGCCGGGAGGATTAGCGTTTTGACCTCCTCCGGGCAACGACCGATCTTGGGGGAGATATGTTCGCCGTAGTAGTAGCTGTTGTAGTCCTTGCAAAAGTTGGATCATCTTATTTTGAGACTCCTCCATTCGAGACACGATCTTCCAAAGAGATTCCCCGCCTTCACCACATGATCACGCTATCGGGGAAGTGAGGCGTAAAGGTTGGCGTCTTGGTTCAAGGATTGGTTTGAGAGTGACGAGTTGGAGCGGAGGCTCACAGTGTTGTGCCTATTGGCCATAACGTGGATGTTCACGAAAATTGTGGTTGAAGGGTTTTTCTTCCCACAGACGGTGCCAAACCGCTATGCGTCTAGAAACCAAGAGAGTGAAAGTTTACGCCTTGTCGATTAGTCCACACACGTAATTAAAGAGCAAGGAGACACTCGAATTTTAACGTGGAAAATCTCGAAAAGAGGGGAAAAGCAGGGCTAGCCCAAGAAAAGCTTCCACTATGTACTTTGAGTACAAAGTCTTCCGATGGATTACAAAATTGCATATGAGGGAGGAAAAAGCTATGTAACAACGATCGTTGTAATAATTCCGGTAGTAGGTGGAGATGCGGACAATTAGCGATGAAGGTGCGGATGGTGGTTGATGACCGTCGAAGGGTGCGACCTGCTTTGGAGGATCTTCAAGCTGAGCTTCTTCTTCCTCTTGCTTTTTTCCTCTTCTTCCTCTGCTCTTTCTCTTCTTCCTTGCTTCTTCTTCCTTGTTTGGACTCTTCCTCCGCTTCCTTCTGGACTCTTCCTCTTCTTCCCTTGTTCTGATTCTTCTTCCTGGACTCTTCCTTCTTCCTTGCACCTCCTCTTCTTCACTTGTTTCAGCTCCTCTTCTTCTTCACTTCATTTGTTCTTCACTTGGCTTGGTCTTTTCCTTCATGTGAGGAATGAAGGTCTATTTATAGATGGGAGGAGGCATTCAGAATTCATGTAAAGTCAACCACTCCCCTCGATCGGACGGCGTGATGATTCCTTGATCATTTGATGTATTTTGAGCATTTGGATGCCCAAATGAAGTTATGAGATCTTAGGCTCATTAGATCCGTCAGACGCCGATTTGACTATAAACACCCATATTTGAGAGTTTTGGATTTAATTGATGTCCCAAAGATTCTAATGATATTTTAAGTCTTGATCTCGATGGTTTCGACTCAAAATCATATCGCATCAAGATTTGCGCTTTGACTAGTGGTATTTTGAGAGTCATATCACTTATATTTTATTTCCCAATAATTATCCCTCACTTTGATTATAAACAATGACGGTTGAGATATTTAATATTTCAATCATGGATATTATCAAAGCTATAATAAATACTCTCATACAATAAAATTAAGAGTATTGTGAATTCAAGTTAACAAGATGAAAGAAATATTATGAGATTCAAGCGGCTACTATATGACTCTTCTATGAATGATTGCTTATTACTTAGTTCATTACATAAGCCATTTTATTTTGGATTTTTTTCTCTCTTTTTATTCACTTTAGATGGATTCATTTTGCCGGACAATGATGAGAAGCCAGCCCTAATGTTGGGTAATTTTTGCTTATAGGATTGCATCTTTATCCTTTTTGATTATCTGCAGTACTCTCTCCTTTTTGGAAGACTATTAGCAACCGTAGAATGCAAGTCTTTTTCTTATAATTTTTTGTCTGCTGAACTCTTTACTCTTTACTCTATACTCTTTAGGCCTTGCTCCCTGCAAAATTCTTCCAATTATTTACTTTAAACCTGAGCGCCTTTTAGCAATAAAAATATTTTTTCGGGAAAGCTTTTAAAATAAACATTTTAAAATTCTATCCTATTTAATGGTTCATCACGGTCACCGACGGTTGAAGCTCTCACCACTCCTCTTCACTACTCTTTCACATTTCCTGCCTCATTGCTTCTGCTATAATGCATACCATTCTGTGGAAAGCCATTGTATTGGCTGTAGCTCTCCTTCAGAGAAGCTATTTTATGGAGGCGAAGTCTCAACTCTCCATTGGAGACAAGATCACCAAGCTTCCTGGCCAACCAAACGTCACATTTGAGCAGTTCTCAGGGTACATCACAGTGGATGAGAGAAAGCAGAGGTATCTTTTCTACTACTTCGCTGAAGCAGAATTGGATCCTTTGTCGAAGCCTGTGGTTCTTTGGTTAAATGGAGGTAAAGCGGACACTGAAACCCCGAACACAAAAAAAAAAAGTTTTGTTTGTCTCTCATAAAGCAAAACAAAGAGTAAAGTTCAAGGACATAACAAGAAGGAAAAGGATATCCTTTCTTTCTCTATGTCTTCCAGTTGTAACTGTTGTTCTACATCTTTACAGGTCCCGGTTGTTCATCCGTCGGGGTTGGTGCCTTCTCCGAGAACGGACCTTTCAGACCAAGCGGCCGAGAATTGGTGAGAAATGAGTATAGCTGGAACAAAGGTACCTTTACATGGCCTCTTTTACTTCTTTGGCTTCCTTTTGATTCAAAATCCAAGCTTTTACCTTTGTTCCATCTCTTTTCATAGAGGCGAACATGTTGTATTTGGAGACCCCAGCTGGTGTTGGGTTTTCTTACTCCATGGATAGCTCATTCTATGAAAAAGCGGATGATAAGTTGACAGGTAAGATCTTTTACAAGTATGCCTTCTTCTTTTCCCTCTTAAAGCTTGTGAATCCTTTTGACATTTGAATATTTGCTACCGCTTATTTGATCTGCTTTAGATTCAAAGGTCTTACTTTGAATCCCAAAATGGGTTTTTTTGAAGTTTTTAGGCAAAATGAAACCTCTGAAACCTCTTTACCTTTTGGGTTCTTAAAGCTAGGGACAATCTAGTCTTCCTGCTTCGGTGGTTCTCCAAGTTCCCCCAGTATAAAGATAAAGATCTCTACATAGCAGGAGAAAGTTATGCAGGTCATCTCTCTCTTTCTCTCCTCCCTCCCTCCCTCTTTCTCTCTCTCTCTCTCTCTCTCTCTCTCTCTCTCTCTCTCATCTGTACTGATTGTCTTTCCAATCTTAGGGCATTATATCCCACAGCTGGCCGATCTCATCGTCCAGTACAACAAGAACGGAAGGACTTTTAACCTCAAAGGGATAGCTGTGAGTCAAGTTATGCCCTTGTTTTCTGTTTGTTTATTTCGCTGATCTAAACAAATCTGATTTGCCGTTCTTCATGGTTACCAAATTCTGCAGCTGGGAAATCCTGTGCTCGAGTTTGCCACCGATTTCAATTCAAGGGCAGAATACTTCTGGTCTCATGGCTTGATATCTGATTCCACATATAATATTTTCACTACTACCTGCAACTATTCGCGATATGTCAGTGAGTATTACAGCGGCTCTCTAGTTCAATCTGCTCCAAAGTTATGAGCCAAGTCACCAAAGAAACCAGCAGATTTGTTGATAAATATGATGTTACACTTGATGTCTGCATCTCATCAGTTCTTTCTCAATCTAAAGTTCTGAATCCTCAAGTAGGTAGACCTGGAAATTGCCTATCACTAACAAATTTCTATTTGTTTTTTTTACTAATAGTACTTTATTTTTATTTTTTGTTTCAGCAAGTTAAGGAAGCTGTAGATGTCTGTGTGGAGGATGAAACTCTAAATTTTTTGAATAGGAAAGATGTGCAGGAAGCATTGCATGCTCGGCTTAACGGTGTGACCAGGTGGACTGTTTGCAGCAGGTAAACTCAAAAAACTTTATATTCATGACAAATTTCTCTGGAAGTGGCCCTTTGTTTCTACTTCCTCTTATCTGGCGCGGATATCCTGGGCAAGCCAGTTTAATTCTAATTGAGAGTTATCCAGCTGAAGATTTGAATTCGAAAAAGAATCAACGATTAGTGGTAGAAGCTCAAAGCAAGAACAATATGTTTTAAACATTGGATCAAAGCAATAGTGCTAAGATTTAAGTATAAATGCAGCTTCAACGTTTTGTTTTCTGCATGTTGAAGTAATAATTGATCTCAATTTCTTCCTTAGTGTGCTTGAGTATGATCTACTCAACTTGGAAATACCAACCATAACTCTTGTGGGTTCGCTAGTCGAGTCTGGAATACCAGTTCTTGTGTACAGGTAATGAAGCAATCCAAATATATTGGAAGTTTAGCTTAGTTCAGTGTATCTTGCTTCAAATTACTGAATTTATCTTTGTTGTTGCAGTGGAGATCAAGACTCTGTCATTCCCTTAACTGGGAGCAGAACCCTGCTGCATAAATTGGCACATAAACTTAGATTGAATACTACAGTTCCTTACAGAGTTTGGTTTGAGGGGCAACAGGTAAACTTTCTAATGGCTATTTTCTCATTGATTTGAATCCTAATTCTTCCCTCACTTCACCAGGTAGGAGGCTGGACCCAGGTGTACGGTAACATCCTCTCTTTTGCCACTATAAGAGGAGCTTCACACGAGGCTCCATTTTCACAGCCAGAGAGGTCTCTTTGTCTCTTCAGAGCTTTCCTGCAAGGGAGACCACTACCAGAAACATTCTAATAATATACTCTCTCTCTTTCTCTCTCTCTCTCTCTCTGTGTGTGTGTGTGTGGGCGAAGCAGACCTTCCTTTCTCAAGTTCAGGAGAGTGTGGGTGTGTTTTGTGTTTTGTGCATTTAAGTGAAGTGTATTTAGGTGTGAGTTGATGAAATTCTGTGAAGGTATTGAGCTCACAAATGCGTGTTTCAGATTGGCTTTAAGCTTTTTGCTTCAGATATGTTGGCTGCTTTTTTAGGAAGGAAAATCATGTTCTTGTTCATCTGCTTTAATTTACTAAAAATTTTGTGATATTAAAGATTTAAAGTGTTTATATAAATTAGAAATTTTAAGTATTAGAATTAAGTTTATAAAACAAATTATAAATTTTTTAATATTTTATTTGAATAATATTTCTTTTAAAATATAACAAATTATTATTTTTTGGATGAGTGATACCATCTTTGTTTCTTTTTGGAGTATCACCTAAATTGACGATAAATGCAATGAATTGTTTATTTTAAAATTATTTGGGTCTAGATTATTTGGGTCTTTTCTTAATGGTTTTAATATCTGCACGGTTAGGATTATATCATTTATTATGTATTAATAGCTTCATTTTTATGTTATTATTTTCCTTAGTAGCACCAATTATTTGGGTTAATTTAGATAATTATCTCATTAGCCTTTTAAATTTATGTTAATCTAGATGTGATCATTTAAATGATTTGATAAATTCTATTAGTAATTATGTGAATGAGAGTTCATTGACGGTTAAAAGATGACTTTTAAAAAAATTTATGAAATTTTCTTAATTTATAAAAGGTGAGTGTAGGAATATTCGTGACTTTTGAGAGGTGTTTAATATTTTAGTTTTGTATAAAAATGTAACTCATATAGGTAAAAGAAGTGTTGTAGAAAACAAAAGAATTTTTACATGAAAAAATTCTTAGAAGGGAGAAAAAAATCACATGGTTTAATCCAGTTGAAATAGTTTTGTTAATATATATCAATGATTACAAATAATATTTTTCCTCATAGTTTTGAAAGAAGATAATGCAATATAATGGATATAAATTATAGAGAATAAACTTTAATATAAGTGATGGCTTGAGCTTCTGAATTTATAAAAGAGTAGAGAATCGATAATAGTGATGGTGTCCGAATGGCAATCCAGTGATGGTAGTTGAGTAGAGAATCGATAATAGTAATCGATTGGTGGCTCAACAAAGGTGACTGAGTGGTAGTTCGATGATGGTGGGCAAATAGTGATTTGATAATATTGGTAGGGTTTTTGATTGGTGACGATAATCACATGATGATGGTTCGATGACGGTACGATGATAGTGATCCGGTAGTGGTGACGCTATCTGACAATGATGTTGATTTGGTAGGTACTGCACCGAACCGACGGCGCTAGTCAATGGTATGGAGATAATGGACGAGAAATGGTGACATGGTAGTGATGTGATGATGGTGGCTGGGCAATGATTCGATGACATTGGTCTGGGGCGATGGATCTTCAGTGGTCAAGTGATGAAGGCTGGGTGGCGATATGGTGCTCAAGACCGGCAACATCGGTCGGGTGGTGACAGTCGGGCGATGACATGGTGATGGAGGGCGGCTCGAGAGTAGTTGGGTGGTGGCGATCAAGCAATGATATCGAAGCGATAGCGTATAATATCAATGACGATGATGGGGTGGTGACGGTTCGGCAACAGCGGTCGTTGGAGGTTCGACGATGGTGGTTCAGTGATGGTCCATTGGCAACGCCTGGTGGCAATTCGATGAAGTTGGTTATGCTACGATGGCCAACAACCGACGTTTGTGTGACGATGTAGGTTGGGCAAAGATGGTTGGGTAGCGATAAATAGACGATAATTTGCAAAATGACCACAGGACAATGAAGACCATCCAACAATGAGGTTGAAAAGGATTTGAGTGATATAGTGACAATTGAGTGACATCAATCGGTGGCGATCCTATGGCAGCGGTGATGGTGATCCGATGATATTGGTTGAGCGGTGATCTAGTGATGGAGACCGGTGGCAATTTGGCGATGATTGGTCGGTGGTGATTGATAGCGATTTTGCGACGGTGATTGAGTGGTGGTTCAACTATGACTCGTATTCTTTAAGATTTAGAGCTTTGTCTTCTCTCGAGTTTAGGTTTTTTCATGTGAATAATGAACACATATTTATAAGTTTTGGGAGTGATATTCCTTATAAATATAGGTAAAATCGAACCACTCCATCGGACAGCTCATAATAATTCTTTCAATTATGAGATATATTTTAAGTATTTGAGTGCCCAAATAAAGTTCGAATTAAGAGATCTAGAGTTTGTTAGATTCATCTCGTTGAGCTACTTAATTCAACTATAAGTATGCAATTTTTAGAGGCTAGTTAAACATCTAAATAATATCTCAAAATTTTTTATTATATTTAAAGTATTTGGTCTGGACTAATCAGGACTCCGATTGGGCTGTTTTGGCATCATTTAGTTAGCTCCATAGAGAAGGTAATTTTGATTATATTTGTGGCCAATAAAGAGTTTGAAAAATCAAGATTTTAATTTCAAGAGATATCAAATTACATGTACATCAAAATTCATGTTTAAATAGATGAATTTTTCAATGATATATCAATAAATATTCATTTGATGTTCTATTGAGTCACTTATGATAGTAATTTAAGTTATCATAAATTTGGTTAAGATATAAGTCAAATCTTATTAACTTATGATAGTGATTTAAAGTAATCATAAATTTGGTCAAGATATAAGTCGATCTTATTACAATAATTTTTTTTTAATAATTTTAGTGTTTAAAGTGACATTAAAGTCATTATAAAAAATAATATTACTGGCTTTTATGTTCAAATTTTGAATATGTTGATGGATATGATTTGATAATTAGTATTAATGAAATTAATTATTTTATTATAATAAATAATTCCCTTTAGAATTTTTTTTAAAGTGCTAATGTTCAAAAGTTATTAGATTTATCATCTCCTTTTGTTAAGTGATAATTTAATTCAACTCTAATATTAGAGGCTATTTATTTGCAACTATTTAGAATTTTAAAGTATTTTAAATATAATATATTTTAATGCTTTAAAAAAATAAAAAAAATTTATCATAAATTCTTTAAAATACAATTAAAATATAAATTTTCAAATATATTTTTACACAATATTGCATCAACGCACCTAATAAACCCTAAGACCTAATAATTTTAATAATACATTTATTCAAAGTATTTCTTCAAGCATTTTTCTTGAGTAGTAAGAGAAATTAGCTTCTCATACCATATGCAAAAACTATAGCACTTATTGTATTATATGATTCATAAAAGTATTATTTGATTTAAAATTGATTAAAATTAAAATTCATCTTTGAAAATGTAGGAGAAAGATATTTTCTTAAATGATATTATAAGAATTTACTAACTAATATATTTATTCTTACTATTATTTGAAATTCAATAATTTTTTCCATTTGTAATACCCATAATTTAGGCAATTATCAAATTCCTTAAAAACTGAAGTAGAAAATAATTTTTAAATTCCTCAAAATTATAATTTCTATATATTTTAATTTCAACTAGATATTCAAAACTTCAAAATCCCTACATTTAAAATAAAATATAATTAAAATATTTCAATTAAATAAACCCTAATAATAATTTTGAAAATAATTTTTTAAGGTAAAAGAGTTTTTTATCATTTAAATTATTTTCATGATAAATTTATACATTAAGTGTATTTTTTAAAAAAATTTAAATTCAAAATATTCAAAAATGAAGTAAAATCTCAACTAATAGAAATGGGCTCATAAAATAGTGCCTTCGAAAATCTCATTCTTAGGTCAATTTGATCATTTAGTATGATTTGATTGATTTGATCTTTGATTTGACCTGTTGATATTGAGTGTACCTTACAAGTGAACTAAGCTTTAGTGATCATACCTAACGGTTCGGTTGATGGGTTATCCAAGCAAAGGACGATAAATATTTATTTTAATTCAAATTAAATGATATTATTATTATTATTATTATTATTTAGAAAAAATGAGGGTCTCACTTAAATTTTATTTCAAAAAAATTACAGCACAAATATATGACATTTAACAGCTAAACATTGAGAAGATGGTTTCAAAAACTGTAAAATAAGAGCTGCTAACAAAGTAAAAAGGTAAAACCTGTGAATGAGCCAAAAATCAAAGTATGAAATAATAAAGATCAGAAGGAGAATCAACATCAGATTTTGAGAATTGGATCCAAACTCAGAAAACCAGCATGCAGAGATGAGATAGAGACTCCGTCCATGGCAGCCAGCGTCGCCAATCAAGTAAAGTTTCACACGGGAAGAGAAATGCAAAGGACAAAGGAATTATGATATTTTTTGGGCTGCATAAAAAACTAAACTTCCAAAAATTAGCAGAGGCAATATTGACGCCAGTTGAGTCCATTAGATTGTTGGTGATACATCATTGCTCCAAAAACTAAAGCCTTCCTTCGAATCATGACCAAGGGGAAAAGAGGTATGCAATAATAGCAGATGTAAAAGAAATGTCTTTCAGTTAATTGAATCAGCATGAAGAAGCGATTGAACCCACGTACAGCCCATATGAACGATACTATGTGCCTCGGTTCCAATAGATAGTAGAAATATCCAAAAACATACCATTAGTCCAACTGTAAAAACCAAAAATTGTATCAATAATAGATAAAATATGCTAGAAATGGTTAAGAGAAGTATAAATTTTGAATTGCATGCGGCACATTTTCTTTAAGTTTCCATCTATAGCTTTTCTGTCTAATGGCGAGACAGATTTTGGCTATGGTACAGCTGATGGGAGAAGCATTAGAATTGAAAATACGTTGGTTTCATTCCAACCAAATATAATATACAGTAATGGGTATAGCAAGCAAGTAAAATATTTTAGTTACTTTGCAAGATATTATTTCAGCATGTAAAAGAAGTTGAGCTAAGTAGCATCCAAAATGAAAGAAATTCTGCATAGGTATACAAGCATTAAATGACATTATTATGAAATGGTTTTTTTTTTTTTAAGGCTTAATCATCTAAGAGTTACACAAAGATGGGATGACGGCGCATACTAACCTGTTTTTTGTCTGATATCGTTCAGATGCAATTTCCTGAATAGGGATTTTACAAAACTTAAAAATAACTTAAATTTCAAATGATTTAATCATCAATAGATAAATTTGATAGTTGATATGATCCTAAAAATTCCTCTAATAAGACGAATCTTGATACAAAGCAGTTAATCGAATCAAACCGACAGAGACTTAAAATATCATTTAAACTTTGAGACATCGGTTAAATTTCTAAAAAGCTCTCAAATATGGAGTGTTTATAATAAAATGCCGTCTGAGCGGTTCAACAAGCCAAAGACCTTACAATTCACTTCATTTGAGCATTCAAATACACAAAATACATCATGATCGGAATCATCAGTCGTCGATGGAGAGGTTCGATTTTGTATGATTTACAGACGCCACCTCCAATATAAATACATCATTCCTCAGCATGAGAGGGAAAGCAAGAGAGAGAGAAAAGATCCTCCAAAGACAATCGTGCCACCACTGACATTCAACCACTGGCCGTATCACCATCACGGTCTATCGCCGACCCATCTGGCCATCAGACCACTATCGTTGACATTATCGCCAATATCGCCGTCATCGCCAACATCGTCCAACATTCTGCTATGCAAATGTCCTTTCTATATATAATTTTGTAATCCGATCGGGAAGATCTTGCAAAGATATACATAATGGGCTTTCTTGAAGTGGTTTTTTTCCTCTTTTGAGATTTTTCACGTAAAAATTTTATGTTCATTTAACTATTGTGCTGATTTAAAGAAGGCTAAAACTTTTTCACCTGAATTGGTTTTCTAGCACAACAAGTTAAAAAAATGAGTTTTACTTTTATAATATGTATAATTTAAATACTATGTATATAATTATAAAAAAATTAAAATAAAAACAATCTTTAAGAGAGATAACTAGGGATACAAATGATCGGGGCATCCGACAAGATATTTATATTTGAGCTCGATTAGAACTCGTTCATGATTATTCTATTAATTAATTAAATATACTTGAATATTTCAATATATACTTCATTAAATGAATAAATTTGGATAACTCATTGCTTAATTTATTTATAATCATAAATAATATTATTTAAAGCTCATGAAAAAACTCATTAAACTTGATAAACACTATCATTTAATATTTATGAATAAGCTCGTGAATAAGATTGTGAAGAATCTCATTTAAATTTATATTAATTAAATCATTAATTTATAAATAAATTAATATATATATATATATATATCAATTGAATTAATTATATTAATTAATTAAAATAAGATTCTTTTAGTTAATTTTTAACTATTTTTAAACAAAAGCCTCTAAAGCTTAAGGCTAATTTGGTTATAAAATAAGTAGCCTACAATATTATTCAATTAATTTGCTTGATAATATTTATTTGCTTAGAAAAACAAATAACTTGATAATAATACACATTAATCTATTTGATGAAACTCATTTTATTTTGATCAACAAGCTATTTGATAATGACTTCATTATCTTAATATTAATCTAATACAAATATGGGCAGAACTAGCTCCTTAATTCAAGGTTGGCTAAATTTTTAATTAATTAAATAATATAATAATTAAAAAATAAAAATATATAAAATTAATATTTAAATTAAATAAATAATTAGTAAAATAATATCACGAATTTTTTAAGAATAAAATTTAAGAGAGTAAGATTATTAAATTTGTGAACTTTTATTTCAATTGATTAAACAATCGCTTGGTAATAATGTGTTAAATTAGTTTTTTTTTAAAGAGATTAATTGCATAAAATGCAAAGTGAACTAATATTTTTTAAGAGAAAATATCGTGTCAAGACAGTAATTTTGGCTTTATCCTAAAATCTGTAATTTGCACCTACGAAATGACATCAATCAAATAAGATTTTCACCATAGTAATGATTTCAACCTCTAAAAAATTTAAAAAAATTAAGGGACTATGGGATACTTTTTATTTTATGCTATTTTAAAAGAGATTTACATAGATATCACATAACTCTTATATATTTATATATCCAACATCTACACTTTAATATTTACATAAATATCATCCAAATTTTAACATCACATTAAAAATATCATCATTCATTAAAAGTGATATACATCTTTTTAAATAAAAAAATAAATAAATATCTAATTTTAAATATTAAATATATAAAAATTTATGTAGTATATATATGTAAATCTTTTATTTTAAAAATATATTTATTTAATACATATTTAAAATAATTTTATTTTATTTTAAAATATAAATTATATTAATTTTAAAATGTTCAAAACAACTTTTGATGTTTTAAATAAATGTTTTAAAAAAAATTACAATCGAATATATTTTATTTTTAAATAAAATAAAAAAATGATATCAAATAACCTCTAATGAGAGTTTCTTTGTTAAAAAACAAAAAAAGTTGCATAAATCTTTGAAAGGGAAAGAAAATTCTAAATTACAGCGCTACGTAGTTTATTAAAAAGCCCTGCATTTTTTATTGCCATAAATTTAAAATTAACTATTAAACCTGTAATAACAACAATTATATTTATCAGATCATAATTAATTTTTAATAATATATCAATTCAGTATTATTAAAAATATTTACAAATCAACTACCTAAAACATATACATTTACAACTTGACCACCTTCAATATTTTTTTAAACTATTATGAGACTAATATATTTACACATGTCACTATCAAATCATTTTAAATTTTACAAAAATAAAAAATGAGTTAAACTTTTGTTATAAATTTTAATATTTGAATATCAATTTAAAATTTTGATATTAAAGGATGATTAATTTATAAATATATAAGAATAGAGTGATAATACATATAAAAGCCCCTTATTATTATTCAATTAAATTAGTTAAATTAAAATAAATAATTACTATTAAATTAGCTAAAATCAATTATCTATCAAATACACCCTATAACTCGCCAACTAATCTAAAATTTGAAGTGGCAATCCATTTTGAATTCCCCATTCATTTATCTGAAAACTGAAGAAACGATACATTTTTTTTTCATATCCTCTAATAAGCTCTTGTATGAATACCGATCTAATAAGCATATTGTTTTCAACCTTGTATGAGATCATAATATAATATGAATAGCTAGCATTATTTTGACAGAAGAAATTTATGTTAATTTGAGAAAAATTATGATGTTGACGGCAAAAAAAAATTAAACATTGAATCCAAAAAAATTAGCTTGATGATTCGCCCCTGTTATAATGGAACCGATAAAAAAGTTAATTAAGTAATCTGTATTGTTCATCTTTTCCTGGTTTCAAGATGCTCAAATATCCGAATAACTTTTTCAGAATATGCTCCATTGTTTGTACAATTTTGCATAAATATTATGCTAAAAGAAACATCCAAAATGAAAGTTACAAACTTTATGAAACCAACTTAATATACAATATAGATAACCCTAAAGTCAAGCATCTAAAGACAAGCCTCAATAACAAATCAGATATGCGAATCAGTTTTTCATTTCCAATCACAGAAACTGGCATTTCACGAAATTCCCCACATTCAACAGCAACAACGAAATCCCCAAAAACACCAAAACAACATTACCCATGGCAAAAGAAGATATGCTTCGATATATGGTACATTAAAATCCTTTTAAGAACGCGAGAAACAGAACGGCAGGATACCACAAACCCTAGGCCACGCACTGATCCAGAATCCATGAAAACTAACCACCAAAGCCATAGAGGGTACGACCCTGGCGCTTGAGGGCATAAACAACATCCATGGCGGTGACTGTCTTCCGGCGAGCGTGCTCGGTGTATGTCACAGCATCACGGATGACGTTCTCAAGGAAGATCTTCAGCACGCCACGCGTTTCCTCGTAGATCAGACCACTGATGCGCTTGACGCCGCCGCGGCGAGCAAGGCGACGGATCGCCGGTTTGGTGATGCCCTGGATATTGTCGCGGAGAACCTTGCGGTGGCGCTTTGCCGCCCTTTCCTAACCCTTGCCGCCCTTGCCTCGACCCGACATTTTTTTCTAACTTCGGCGATCTGTAGCTGCGCTTCTGCTCTTGAGCGGTGTGAGGGCGATGGATTAGGTACTTTAAGGAGAACGTGGTCGTTTTATTTCGGTTTTCTATTGTTGTTAGCCGTTGGATGGACGAGCGATCCTGGGTTAGATGTTTCCTTTGTTTCTGTCCGTCAGATTGTGAGCCTGGATTTCATGACCGGAGAGGAAATCCACGGATCGTAGTGAGACGGTAGTAGTTAATAAATATTGCTAATAAACATTACAGAGAAAAAAAAGTGCTAATAAATATTGATATTTATAGTATATAATTTTATATATTTGTATATCTATCATTCAAATATAAATATTTATATATATAATACTTAAATTTTTATTATTATAACAAAAATAATATTTTTCTTAATTTTTTGAAATAAAATTCATCTTTTGAAGCATAAAAAAAATACTATATTTGTGAATATCAAATTTTAAGTATTTGATATGTAAATATATAAATATTATGTGATATATATATATATATAAATTTTCCTAATAAATATTACTCCCTTATTTCAAATATTTACCTCTTCATTAACCAGCTAATTTATGTAGATGATTTCCTTTTGTTGGGCTATAATTCAAAATCTTCATAATATTATTTTACTCTAATACTTAAATAGGGCTATAGTAGGCTAACACTAACAAATTTTTGTTTTGCTTCTCCAAATATGTGTCATATTTAGAGCATGTATAATCTAAGCATTAAATATGATATTTTTTCCCCATGAGTTTATGTTAAGGATTATCATGTTTTGTTCAAAACACTAATGAGGGATTAACAAATTTGAAAAATAAGATTATATCTTTGGCAAAAAAAAAATCAACTTATTAAATTTTCAATCAATAATTAACTTGCCTATAAGAAGTTCAATTTGTTATTATCCTAAACATTATCTTTAAAATAAAAGTTACCTAAAGATTAATTAAATGTGATAATCTATTCCCTACTTGGAATGAGGCCTCTTATGGATCAATTTAAAATAATGTTGTTTAGGAAAGCATCTTCTTTTGAAAAGAGCTAAGATAGATTTCTTCCTTAATATGTAGGTCACTCTATTGATATGCTAAAAGTTCTTATTTCTATTTGTATTTCTATCCTTTAGAGGGAAAGAAAAGATAGATTATAAGTTAATTGCAACTCTTAATGATTTGTTGTTATTATGAAGGTTAAAATTCAAATGGCTTGTAAATTGATAAGATAAAAAAAATGGAAGGACTGACCTTCTCAAGTTTGTGAGCTGATTTGAAGGAATGGTTACAAGGAGCTAGCATAATTTATGTTGCATGCTTATTGCTTCATCATGTTTCTTTATTCTGAGTTGGTTAATTGAAACTATTTTACTAATTTTTTTATTGTGGTGACACGGGCTTATCAATTGTTGTATTTCATGCAAGATTCGTTTTATTTTGCAATTATATTTCTCCAATTGGCATGGATCTTCTTTTGATTTTTCTAACTAATTTCTTATATTATCTTTATATGATATATGTAATAATGATATAACTTGCTCAACCCAAGTATGATTCATCCACACTTGGGCTTCGTTTAGCTAAGCTTTTTTAGTGCGTTTTGATTTTAAAATCGTGAAAATCAATATTTATTTGTTGTTTGAATAAGATGCTTTCTTAACCTGCGTTTTAGTGAAAACTCCGTTTTACCACGATTTCAACAAGCGAATGGAGAACTCTTTTTTGCTCGTTGTTTGAAAGGAAATGTCGTAATTGCTTCCCCTCTACTTGCATATTTTGTTCTTTCTCTGAAAATGAGATGAGGGTTTTTGGTCATTTCATATTTTAAATTAAATTCGGATCAATTTAAATTATAAAAAATAATTTTTATTCAAACAATGAACCTAAATTTTTTAGCTAAGATATACAGAATAATAACTTTTTCGTAAACAATTTTAAACCAGATTTTTAAGCATCCAAAAAGCTTAGCCAAATGAAGCCTTAATCACCTAATTATTTATGGAATAAAATCTTATTATGAGATTTTATCTCTTAATGCTATTAAAATCCTTAGAAGAAAAATGCTCTCTTATTGAAATACTCCACTTGAGGCAAAATTTTAAAAATGAGTAGGTGTAGTTTTGTAATTTGTGTAGAAAAAAATAAAATTTGTAGGAGTAAAAATGCCTTCTATTAAGGCATTTTTATGGCTTACGTGGCAGCTTTCCTTTAGAAAGCGCCCTTTATGAGGACTTTTTCTATTGTTTGGTCTGCATGGACTGCCACGTGGGCTGAAAATGCTATGCAATAGTGTTTTTTTCCCCCTCCAATGTGGCAAATTAACAAGTTAAAAAGCCATCGGTGAATTCAAAAGTAAAAATTGATTTGATAAAAAGTTGAAGTAAAAAACAAAAATTAAATAAAGATAGAAAATTTGATGGTAGATTTGAAATAAATGGATGGCAGTGGAAAAAAAATTTGAAATTATAAAGTATTCAAAAATATGATCAATAATAACATAATTTATGAAAGAAAGTTAATATGGATGTGATATTGTATGGCTATTGGAAGACAATATAACATATATGTATTTATTAAATTATAATTATAATTATATTAAACTTTACCTGCAGGCTGTAAATAGCCATGTTGGGAGTTCAATCTCATTTTGCATTATTTTAAAGCTTATTTTGTGTAGAGATTGTGCTTGTTGTGAAGGTGATTCTTAGTGTGCAGAGAGGTGCTCGATGTGTAAAGAGGTGCTTGATGTGCAGCAAAATAGTTTGTGTGCATCAAGATTCTTGGTGTGCAAAAAGGATTGTTCTTAAAGAACAGACTAATCTCGATCAAAGGATTTAATATTTGCTCTAGTAAAGCACTGAATATAACTGAAAGTAAGCATCGTAGAAAAATATTGCAGTCATGACTCTTCATTCCAAATAATCTTCTCATTCTCAAATCAACACATCTACTCAAGTTGGATGCATACTCATATGGTAACTCCAATGACTATACCCAAAAAAAAATAAAAAAAAATAAAAAAAATAAAAAAAATAAAAAAAAATAATTAAAAAAAAAAAAAAAAATTAAAAAAAACTCCAATGACTATACCCACTCACATACTATTCTTCGTTATGAGATAGTACTTGGCTTTAAACTTTTGAAATGTATCAATTATAGTCTCTCTCAGCTCTAACTCTCTTCTACGGTAATATTCCTTCAAGTCGAAACTGACCTTAACATTATCTTTAATTTTGATCTTAACATCCATCACTGTGTTGAAAATATTATTAAAATATATTTTCTCTATATGCATCACATCATAATTATGCCTTATAAGATTTTAAACTTTCAGTATGATAGATCTCAAAAAATACTCATTTTTATCCAGTTATGTGTCACATCACAACCAGGTACACGACTATCAACTAAAATAAGATAATCAAATATAGTCAGAATATAACTAACAATATGCTATAAGTCATCCCACTCAATTTTGGATGTCGCTTAGTCTTCTGAACTCAATTTTTTGGTGAAAGCATAATTTTTTTCCGAATAGATGATCAACATGGAGGAGCATACGATGATAGTTAAACAAATAATTTTTTTTGACTATTTTTAAGCTTGAATGCCTTTGATAGATACATGCAGTATGGGCAAGCTTATTTTCAGCAGTGCTCTACCCTGACAGTATTCCATACACAGGAATGTCATTGAAAGTCTACATAAGTGTTATTTTCAGTTGAAAGTTTTGCTTTGTAGCTATGTCATGTCACACACCAATGTTTCATAAAATTTTAAGCTCATCTACCAATGGTTGCAAGTACATATCAATCTTTTCCTTAAGGTTATGTGGTTTAGGAATGATCAAAGTTAAGAGCATATAAAAAGTTGTTATACATATCTCTGATGATAAAATATATAATGTAACTATCATTGGCCAATATGAATAGGGTGATGTAGACTGACTAAATAGTGTGAAACCATCAGCACAAATGTTAAGTCTAATGTTTCGCGGCTCAACTATAAAATATGAGTAAGTGCGAATGAAATACTTCCACACTTCTCCATCTAATTGATTGCTTAAGATATGTGATGCACTTGCTTTGTTGTAATGTCATCACATGTGTTGGGCTGAACGCATGGAAACATATAGTCTTTGCTAATGTGGAGTTAGCGACAAGTAGAATAGACGCTTATGCGGTATATCTTTTTGCTTGTATTATTTTTTGCTGTGTAGCTTGAACCTCGACTCTTTGCAAAATTTGCATTCAGTATCATGTGAACTGTCCTTGTAATATTACATATTCACACCAGTAATCAATTTTTTCGAGCTCACCCTAACTTTGATACAAACTTCTTTGTTTTAGTGGTTAAAATTAGTTATAGCTATGATGCATTCATTATCTTTAGCATATCATAAAATTTTTGAGCTTCTTTATTAGGTGGTTCCTCCTCTATAAGGTACTCTGCTCTAATAGCATTATAGACCATTTCTTCATAAGTTTGGCCAGAATCATATTAGTTTGAAAGGCATGCATAGCTCATTGAGGCACCATGCTGACCTTACTTTTTGAATGAGTTCTCAACTTCCTCATCATAGATCTAGGACTCTTATAAACACTAAGATCTCCTTAGTCTTAAGGCATTTCTAGTGATTAGGTGAACACTTAACTTAAGCCTAGAGACTTAGAAGGGTTAGCCATAGGGATAGGTCATACCTTAGGAACTTAGGGAGACTTGTCTACCCTATAGCCTAAAACCCAACCCATGTTTACCTTCTCAAACCAAACCTCAAATTCATGCCAAACCCAAATCAAAATTCCAAAGTTCACAATCAATCCCATGATCGAATCCAAGCTCAAAACCCTTCATGAATCTTATGATTAAATTCCATGGCCTTAACCTTAGCCAAATTTAATTTAACCCAAATTCAATTGACCTTCCCTAAGATTAATTCAATTCCTCAATTATTTATCAAATCCAAGTCCAAACTCAATCCCAAATGATTGAAACCCAAAATCAAATCCAATTCCCAAATCCTTCCTAAGCCATATGATCCACTCTCATAAGCTTAGCCAATTCCCCACCTAAATAAACCCAAGCTCAATTGATTTCTTTATAAATAAATTATTCCTTCATTTATATTCACAAATATAAATGAAATCCATACTCAAATAATCAAAACCAAATCAAACTAAATCAAACCAAGCTGAGACCCTTCTTAAGCCTATGGACCTACCTCCATTTAACCAAATATTAACCCAAATCAATCCAAAATTAATTGGTTTCTTTATAAATCAATTATTCATTCATTTATATTCATAAATATAAATGAAATCCACCTTTCGATGGCCAAAAATAAACCAAACTAAATTGACTTCCTTCCAAGCCCTTTTGGCCTGCATCGATGAGCTTAGTCAAATTTGCTTTCGAATCACTCCAAACTCAAGTTATTTTCTTATGAAGCATTTATATTCTCATTTATATTCATAAATATAAATGAAATATAAATCCAAATGGTCAAAACTAAATTTAAAATCAAATCAAGATCTAATTTATACCCTTTAAGCGAATTTCATGGACTTAACCAAAATACACCTAAACTAAGCTAAAAATCAATAGATTTTCTCTTGAATCAATCATTCCTTCAATCATCTATCCAAATATAAATGAAACTTATAATTATCTAGCCAAATTGAAATCAACCCAAGTCAAGCCCAACATAGTCCTTTTGACTTGAAATTTCCAAATAAACCAAAACCTATCATAGCCTAAATTGATTGCAGTTGGATTTATATTTTAATCCTAAGCAAATATAAATCCAACTAAATCTTAATCAAGCCAAAATTAAGTCAATTAACCCCTTTAGGTCCACTTGACCCAAAGTGACCTAAAGAACTCACTTGAACCAAGTTCTAATCCAACCCAAATTGGATTGAACCAATCCCATCCAAACCTCATGCCATGATCATTGATCACCCTGGGATGATCAATTGCCATGGATTGGGTCAAACCAAGTCAACTTGGCCATTTGACCAAGTCAACCTTTAGCCCAAATGGAATATAAACTAGTCAAAACTCACCATACACCAATTTGATTGGAACCACTGATTCACACCAACTCATGATCAATGATTGAACATGGCTTGACCATCAATTGAGTCAAACTAAGTCCAAGTGACCTTTTGACCCAAGTTGACACAAATTGGCCTAAAAGACCAAAATGGGTGAAATCATGATCCAACCCAAATTGATTGCAACCAATGGCTCAAGTTCATTCCAAATTTATTATTGAAGTTGACAAAAACCATAATTGAGCTTAATTTGACCAATTGGTCAACTTGACCCAACCTAGCCCAAATTGAGCTAAAGGGTTAAATTGACCAAAATCCAAATTGATTTAAATCAAAGCTTACAATCATTTTCAATTAACCAATTAAACATGAACTAACATTTAACCCAACCAAATTTGGTCAAATTGGTCAACTTGACCCATTTGACCCATTTGATTCCAAATGAACCAAAATCAAACCTATGTCAAATTAATTAAAACCACTTGAATTAAAACTCTCCAAATCATCATTTGAACCTGACCCAAGCCTTAGTTTGACTCAATTTGATCAATTGGTCAACCTAATTAAACATGACCCAATATTAACCTATTTGACCAAATGAAGCCAAAACCCATGAAATCAACCCATGACCCATTGGAGGCTAATCAAACCCGACTCAAACCTATCTTAGGTCAGCCTTAAGTTAGCCCAAAATCCAAGAGTGCTCAATCCAAGCCATTACCCATTATTCCAGTTCTCTTTACATAGGATTCCACCCATAAATGGCAAAGTCCACTCTCACTTCACATGACAGCCCTCACTCACCCCATTTGGGGTCTCACCTAACCTCCTAGCCCACCCTAAGTGGACTAGGACTTGCCATGGACCAAAGGGGAGTGAGTTAACTCACCTCCCTTACAAATCGAGCACTCATTGGATCCAAGGAAGGAGATTATACCATATCAAACCTTGAGCCACCTCCCACTCCTTCCTCCAACCAAGACGAGCCACATGGACATGATGGCGACCACTCCGGCATCATGGCGATGGTTGGCCAGCTGAAAAATGGGAGACAATCTCGTATGTCCACCTCAGCAAATTGAGGGATATACCCTCTCAATTCAAATCAATTTTTACTTGCATTCAAATCCTCTGAGCTCCTGAGAGAGAAACAAAACTCCCTAGCACTCCTCAGAGCTTCCCAAAGGCCTCGCCACTTTGGATTTATCCTTCTCCTGCATAGCCGAAATAGGGGAGACAATCCCGTGGAAAGCACGTCGTGTTAGCACGCCATGCGGATAGCGCGTCGTGTCAGCACACCATGTGATGTCGATGGGATTAGGCTTAATTATGGCTAATTAAGTGGATTTTAAGGCTAAAACTTTAATAATTCATAACTAATTCTAGAAAAATCTAAAAAATATAATTAATGGTCCATTTTAAAGGTATTTCAGAGGGGAATCTATAAAAAATTATCTTAATTAATTTTGGATAGTAATTTTGGCTTGATTAGGGTTTATTTAAAATTTAATTAGCATAATACTTTTAATTAATCAACCAATTAATTTAAAACTTTAGAGAATGTTTGGGGATGACGTCTATCTCCCTTATTTTCTTAGAATTTATTGGTTGATTAATTGGAGAAATTGATTGATTAAGCCTTAATTACCTTTTTAACTTAATTAAGTGATATTAAACATGTGAACATTAATTAATCAACAAATTGGACTTTTTAATCACTATTTAATAATGGGGAGACTTAGAGGATTAGATTGGGGCCTCCCCTAATCTTTCCCCTAAGTTTCCTTCTCTTTTTCAACAAAATACTAATTAAAGATTAATTAACTAATTAATGACTTAATTAGTTAGATTGATGCTCAAATCATAATAAATTATGTTCAAATTAAATAAGAAGCTTATGGAATTAGGTTGAGACCTCTTTCCCAACCTTTTCCCCTTAAGCCCATTTCATTTCAAAGGATAATCAATTAAATTTGGTAAATAAGTAAAGAGGAATTGATTAATGACATGATTAACAAAATTCAAAATGTAATCACATCTAATTTTCCTTAATTGATTCATGGGTAGACCTTTAGGTGTTTAATAGCCTAAAGAGATTTAATGAAATTATGATTTGCCCATATGTGTGGGAAAATCATAAAAGTAATTAAGTAAGTTCTTTAAGCTTAATTAACCATTAATTATGAGCCAATGTATTAGGCCCTTTAACTTCATGGGACCATTGTTAATTTAATTTTCAATTCATTTGAATACTATATTGGCTCATAATTATTTGGATAATTACCTTAAGGTAACATAGGTAAGGGTTAATTAATTGATTTAATTCATATCTCAATTTCATTAATCCATAAAATCAACTTAATTACCTCCCATTAAATCAAATTACCTTACAAATATGGGATGGGATTAGATTAGCAAACCCCTTCTCACATTTCCTAAATCAAATCAAACATGAGATTGAAAATGACATTAAGAAATTTTGGTTTATTTTAAATGAGCTTATTCAGTATGATTGTCCTTAGGAATTAGTTTGATTGAAAAAAAAAATTATGTGCTTATATCCCTTTATTTATTTACAATCACATTAAATGTTGTATGTCACTTGTGATCATGCATTCATCTTTTTCAAAAATTAATTAAATCAAATGATTTTCTTTATGTCAAGCTTACATGTGTTGATTTAAATTAATATATGTGTGGCTATTATCATTATTAAATCCAAACCTATTTTCCAAAACTTATAAATGAATGATTATATATGCTATGAATGTTAGTTATAAGCATATAGGAGTTGTAAGTGATTATAACTTAAGTGTATGAAGTGAAGTTTCTTTTCTTTCATTCAAGCATTGATTTATGTAAGTAAGAATGTTAATGGGTATATAGCCTGGATATCTCGAGAATACGAGGCTTTAGTTAGCCCCAAGGAGGTCATTTGATTATCTCACTTTTCTAGTTCAATAATGGCATGTACTCCATTTTGATTTCATTCTTACATACTTCAATATTAGAATTTAGATAAGACTTTATTCCATATGCATAAATATTTCAAAAGTACAACTTTTGCTTGATTTTTCATTCTTATAGTCATTTTTATATTTATGTGTATTTTAAAATAGCGGGTATATCTAGTCTGGACATTCTGGGGATGCACGGCTTTAAGTAGCCCCAATGAGATTTTTACCTCACTCTCTTGGTTAACAATGGTGAAGTACATGCTTAAAATTTTTATACACTTAAATGTGCATTTAGCTAATGAATAAAAATCTCATTTTAATACTTTATTCCATATGCATAAATATTTCAAAAATACAACTTTGGCATGATTTTTTCATTCTTGAAGTCATTTGTACATTCATATGTATGTAAGAATAGTGGGTATATCTAATCTGGATATTCTGGGGATGCACGGCTTTAAGTGGCCCCAATGAGGTTTTTACCTTACTCTCTTGATTCATAATAGCGAAGTACTTGCTTAAAGCTTTTATACATTTGAATGTACATTTAGCTAATGAGTGAAAATCCCATTTTCTACAAAATTCATTTATGCACCCTTCATTTAATTGTGCTAAAAACACATTGTATGTATAGGTATACTTAGGATTTCATCATGTGCATGTTACATATGATGGAAAAAATGAATGAACATGTGTCATGTGATAGTAATTCATTCTAATTAATCTTAAAATACCTTTCTTATTAAATGAGGTCATTTAAAGTGAACCTAAATCTATGATTAATTAAAACATATAATAAGCCATTCACTAAAGAGAATTAAGCCTAATTAATATGCTTTAGAATTATCTTAAGGAAGGGATGAAAGAGAGTAATCCTCTTTTCTTCTCTTTATAACACTTAGTTGTTAAGTATAAGTCAAATGAAATAAAAGAAAATACTAAGTAAAATTCTCGAATCAATTAAGTCACTTAAAGTAAAATCAACCTTTTATGATTAGACATACTTTCATACTTAGAAAATTATAACAAAGCTTAGTTAAGGCATACCACAGAAGCCTTAATATACACACTTTAGAATTAAGTCACCACTTCTAGCTTTATGTTAGGACGGTGCATGGAGTGATGTATTTTTTGGTTTTATGATGTACTATTTTAAATTAAATGTTAGGGTGTATGTTTCGTAGACTAGATGTTAGGTCGTAATTAGCCTAATCATATTTTTTATAGGGGATTATGCTTAAGGGATGCTTAAACTAAATATAAATGCTCTCTTTTGTAGATTGCTTAACCCCTAAGCATAATCCAAATTAAGACAGGTGTGTTTGGTTACCCATGTGCAGGGTGTTAAGTCTAAGTTAACTATATAACTGCTTGAGTTGTATGGTGTGTTAAGCTAATACTTATTTTGAAGGTGTAGTTAGATTTATTTTTTATTGTTAATGTAATTTTGTATTAGGAAGTAGGATTAGTGTTATGGGAGATTATGATGAACATTGGCCAGAAGGTTTAGTCCTAGGGTGCCATGTGATGCCTTGAAGCCTACCAAATCAAAAGAAGCAAAAGATATGAATGAATGAAGGATATATGAATACTTGAAGATTTGAAGACCCCCCATAACACTTATTATTTGTAAATTGTAATTATTCTTTCATATATCGGGTTGTATAAGGGTAGAGCTTTCTCTTTTGGATTATTGATGGTACCCACCACACTCTTTTCTTTTGTGTTAGATTTATAAAATTGATTAATGCTATGTTTCAATTGAGCAATAGAAATGACATGCTTATTTATAGTTTTTGTATGAATTATGATTTAACCTGTAGCCTGGATCTGATTAGGCTCTTAGGAAAAGATAAATCTTTTACCAAATTATAACTCATAATTAATGTTTTAAATAATTCATAACCTCGCATAAAGCCTAAGTATTAAATCAAGATAATTAAAAGATTTAACAGTCCCTTAGTTGAATGTTGTATGTCTCACACCATACATATCATTTTGAATCACTTTTGCAAAATGAGGGCTTCCGTCCTTACACATATAGGGAATGCATGACTTGTGAGTGCAGCCCCTACTGACGGAGCTTCACCCTCTTCTCTTTCAATGTAGCCCATAACTCATTTTAACATGCATTTAGGCACACAAAAATCCTATGGCCTTTATCAAAATGAAGAGTCAAAATCAAATAAAAAAAATATTTGCATTAGACTAAGTCATTACTCATACCACTTATGCTCTAGTCTCTTAGGGAGTGGGTTTAATAACTTTAGTTTCTTTTTAAATAATAATAACCAAACTATCTTGTAAAATCGTATGACTTGCCTACATGGTTTTAAAACATAAGAGGAGTTATTGCCACTCTAGCGTTATAAGTCCGCGGTTTAGTCTTTCTTGTCGAGGTAAACCATATGCCCATTTTTTCATAGATTTAGGTTGTACTTTGGCTTATGACAATGCTCCCTAGATTTAGGTTTTGAGATTGTTGTTTCCTTCAGGCTACAAGCATAAATCATCATCTCTTAAGCACTTCCATAACCTTGTGTTTGTGGATTATAAGCCATAGCAATCTAATAAAAATTTAACTCAAACAAAATAATTCTCTTCAATTTCAAACATATAAAGCCTAATTATAGGATAGAATTAGAGTGCTCACTAGGTTTCCTAGTATTATAGGCACTCCCTACTCACTTCCTTTGGCTTCGATAATAAGTCACTCCTTTTGATCTATCCTGATTGATTTTCCAAATATAGTCAATTTAATGATAGTCTTACCCTTGAAATCTTTGGAGATAATAATTTTCTACTTTAATCGAGAATATTCCTAAGAAATTTATTTTTCTTAGGATGTAATTAACTATGGGGGCTTTCCCCTACTTTATTCATCCATGTAAAGTAAGAAAAAAATCTCTGGTATATTTGAAGACCCATCATGCCTTAGGAATCTTTATTAGGTGATTAGGTCCATTGAAGCATGATGTCTCTATCTTTTGAGATAGTACTTCATACCTCAATATTATACCTGATCACTTCAATGAGTACCCCTTAGATCTACGTGGTGTCCCCTATATACATCTAAAATAAACACCACACTCCATTGGCAGCATCAATATGTCACTCGAATCAAAGTCTATAGCCAATAATTTGATTGGAAACCTCTACGATACAAGTCTACTTTGACTTCATTTGGTGTTAGAAAAGTTGATTTTTGTGCCTCACACATGGACATTGAAACATTCCTTCAGAAATATAAGAAGGAAGTTGAAATACCATGTGTATGAAGTACTCAACACCACTCAAGAATTCATCAGTTAATCATTTTCTATCCTGATGTAATCTATTGTATATCCATGATCGCTCATTACAGATATTCATAATTTGAGTAAATTGAAAATTGTGTGCAAGGCTTTGAGTAGCTCTAAGTAGGTATTGTACCTTACGCCCCTAGTGTAGAAAATAATGACGATGTACTAACTTATAACTTTTATACATGTGGATGTGCATTTAGAATTCAACTAAGATTCTATTTTCAGGAATATTAATAGTGTTGACTGCATAATAAATAACTAATCTCATGTGATGCCTTAAGTGTTTGAGTCATTCACAATAACCAAAATTTTTTCCAAAATTCATAAATCATGTTATTAAAAGTTTTACACATTAATTGACTTAGATGATTAAGTAGGCTTAAATTCCTAAATCTTAATTTTATAAAATATACAAAAAAAAGTATTGGTAGCTAAAGATCTCTACACAAATAGACATTTCAATATATTATTTAACAAATTCAAATAAGTTTTAGAAGTTTTTACCTATAATCATTAAAATATCTTGTTGACCTCACTTTTGGATTGAGGTTGACTATCCTCATCCTAGATTTAGGATTCTTTAGACATTAAGACTTTCCTAATATTATGACACTTCTAGTGAGTAAGGGGCTATTTGGTTGCTTGAAAAAGAAATAAAGTGTAAAAAAAAATACACTGTAAAAGGAATACAATGTATTTTGATTATTTTAGGTTCTTGTTAAAAATTCTATAAATACATGAGTTTATTTTTTTTCTGTTTGATAAAATAAATGTAATGTAAAGTATTTTTAAAGTTTTGGGTGGCAATCGGTGGCGGCTTTGGCGGTATGTGCGCGGGCAATACAACCATGGCGATGGTGAAGTGGCTGGCTATAACACTTTACATTGGACGGTGTATTTGAAATTCACCCAAGTAAAATTCCAAATACACCAAAATTTAACCTTCAAGTGAATTCCAAATGCATCACATCACTTGAAATTTTGCATCATCATACCAAATGCAAAAAAGCAAACCTGCATTTACTTTATTATACTTTAACTTCAAACCAAACAGCCCCTAAGGGAACACCAAACCTGAGCCTAGAGACTTATAGAATACAATCCTTAGACTATAACTTACCTTAGGAGGAGTGAAGCATCATATACCATATGACTCAACCAAAGTTCATGATCAACTAGCTAACGTAATCCAAACCAAATGGTTGCAATCTAAGCTTCAAACCAAAATACCAATTCGATCTAGGCTCAATTTGATCCATCTTGGTTCAACTTGGCTAAAGAAGGTAAGGTGATTCAACCTAACCTCTTTAAGCTTAGGAAGGCCAAACCCAATACTCAACTATTATACTTAAAACCTAGTATTCCCAAAACTCATTTGAATTCATTTAAGCTTGATTGAATCATAACTAAGCTTCAAGCCAAACCAACTTAGGTTCTAACTCGAGTTAACCTATTTGAACTTCATAAGATCAATATCCTATTCAACTTGACTTAAGCCATTTAAACCTAACCTAAACCTCTTGATCATTCTAAACACTCAATTGAACATCAAAACTTATCCCAATCAACTCAATCTTAACCTAATTAAATCAAGTTGACCCAAGTCAACCCATTTGACCTAAAGGGTTCAAATGAGTCAAGACCCAATCTAACTCAAATCAATTGCAATCAAAGCCATCAATCAACTTTAAACTCATTATTGGACACATTTCCACCTTTATATAACTTCAATTGAACCAAATTAACTCAATTAAATGACTTAACTCAAGTTGACCTAAATGGCTTAAATGGATCAAACTTCAGTTGGGCCAAATCAAGTTGTTTAATACATTTCTTAATGATTGTAGACTATCTTTAATCACTCAATTGCGATTCATTGGACTAAGCCAAGCCAATTTGTCCTCTTAACCCAAGTTAACCTAATTTAACCTAAAGAATCAAATTTGACCAAATCATGCCCTAACCCAAATTGATTGCAACTAATGACTTTCATCACTAATTGAGTATTGAATATGATCCAATCACCAACTGAAGCTAATTTAATCAAACTAAGTTAATTGAATTATTTTGACCCAAATTATCTTTTAATCCAAATCATTTCAAACCAACACCTCCAACCAATCTTAAATGACCAATTGAACATGAACGAACCCCTCACCCAAACCAATTTGACCAATTTAACCAAATTAGTCAACTTAGCTCATTTGACCCAAATGAACTCACATGAACTAAATCTAAATCCAATTCAAATTAGACCAAATCAATTGCACCAACTCATTCCAAATGACCAATAGAACATAAGCCAAGTCCCCTCTTGACCCAATTTGGTCAAATGGTTAACCTAGCCCAATGGGGGTCAAATTGAGCCAACCCTAACTAAACTAAGTCTAAACTCAACCAAACTTGGCATGACTCACCCTTAGGTCCCCATTGACCTACCTAAGTGGACTCAACCCATGGAGAACTTTTTCATAATTATTACATCATCATCATAATACAACAAGCAAGATTGATTTAATTAATCCTCTTTATGTGCTTAGTTAATATAAGGGTTTTAATGAAATTATGATTTTCTATAAGTTTGGGAAATCATGAAAGTAATTAGTTCAATCCTTTTAATTCAATTAATTAGTTAAGCATAGGCCTAATTGCATTAGAATCTTTAGGACATTACAAATTTTATTTTCAATTACATCATCATGTTCCATAGGCCTTTGCTTAATACTTAATTAAATCACGGGACTTTTTGGGAGGGTAAATAAGTGACTTATTAATAAACCAAAGTTAATGAAATTCTAAAATTTACTTAACCTCTCTTTGAATTTGTTAATTAACTAACATGGGTCTGGGTTATAACTTAATTCTTTATCTCCTCTTTAGGATTAAATAATCAAAAACATAAAATCAAATCCTAAAGAAGCTTTGATTAAGTTTAAGGAATATTTATTAGTATGATTCCCCCTTAGGTCTTAATGAAGCTAAGTATGTCATTTGATAATGCTTAATTGCTTTATTTTAATTACCATAAATATGCATGTCATATGTTTCATATATTCATGTTTTAAATTCAAAATAATATGTTGTATTTAATTGCATGAGTTGGATAAGTATAAATAGATGAGTTGAATGATTACTTGCAACTTTTCATGGTTTCATCTTTACATTTATACATGTGTGTATATGCATTTGAATTAGCAATTATATAGTCTCGAAATCATAGAAATATGAGGCTTTAAGTAGCCCCAATGAGATCTTAGATAATTTCACTTTATTGGTTTAACAACGTCACATACTTGCATAGTTTCTTATACATGTATATATTTGTTCAAATATGAAGTGAAATCTTTTTGCTATTAAATTCATGCATATTCATATATGGAGTTTATAAAAGAAAATACATATAAGTGATACATGTATAGGCCAAAGAAAAACAAAAATGAAATGAGAATGTTATTGATAATGAAATTGAAGTGATAAAACTTTATGTATCTGATGGTGATTTAGCTTCATTTAACCTTACGATGTTTCCATGTCTAGATAAAATTCATTAAGCTAGATCTAAACATAGGATTAATTAAAATTTATGAATGATCCATTATGAAGGTTCATAAATCACAAAAAATTCTTTTTCTAGAAATTAACCTTGGCTAGGGATTAAAGCGAATTAACTCTCTTTTTTATCTTTATAATATTAAATATTAAATAAAAATTGAACAAAATATGCATAATTTAAAGTTTAATCAAGTATAATAAATGAATTTAAATGCAATCACCCTTAATGGATAACTTGAGTACTCATTAGAAAAATTTAACTCTAAAACCCAAATAGGACATGCCACACTCCAACCCTAACAAACACTTTAGAATACTAAGTCACTGATCTTAGTAGTAGGTTAGGCCATTGTTTATTATTGTGATATGTTTTGTTTTGTGATGTAATATTTTTAAATTATATGTTAGGATTGTTTGTGCGTAGACTAGATGATAGACCATTATTAGCCTAAATATATTTTCTTCAGAAGATTGTACTTAAGGGATTGCTGTAATAATAAAATATAAAAATCCCTTTTGCTTGCAGGTGCTACTTAATTCCCTAGCATAATCCAATTAGGATATGTGGGATTGGTTACTCAAGTGCATAGTGTTAAGTCCAAATATATGAAATATAATTGATTGGTTTGTATGTTTGTTTAGCTAATATCTATCTTGTAGGTGTAGTTTGAGCTATTTTCCTTTTTTTTTTAAAATGTAATTTTGTAATAATAATATGATTAGTGCTATGGGGTTTATGATGAGAAATGACTAGAAGGTAAAAACTTGAAAGGCCCTATGAACCTTGAAGCAAACCAATCTAAAGAATTACAATGTAGTTTCTCCTTTGACTACACAGAACAAGTTCCATCCTCTTTTAGGATGGAGAGGAAGATGTTAGGAGGATTACGGTCACCTCCACCACTAATTATAAGGCACCTACCGAGATAGGAGGAGGTTGTATGACATGCAAGATAGTTCACCAAGTTGGGCGACTAGAGTCGGTGCCCGCTTTGATTTAAGATCGATTATTCCTCGTGGGCAGCATATTCGTAAGAGAGGGTTGAGAGGTCTGTAGTTCATGTTACTAGAGAGGTGAAGGTATGCGCGAACAACCTCCACCCTCATAGATTTCTGGCATTTGCCCATGCGATCACATGATAGTATTCTATTGACCGGTACTACCCATCATGGGAAGAAAGCCCCACAGGGAGTGTTGCCTCACACACCACTCTACTCCACGTCCTCCATCGCTAGTGCAGATTCCATCCTCTACAATTCCATCTAAAGCCATGAAGGCAACATCAAGAGAAAAGAAAGCCTCACTAGTGATCCGGCTACGGCCAATAGATCCTATTTCATCTACCGCCGAGGTGAGGCCGAGCTCCTACTTGACCTCTACTTCGGTGAAGAGATGGTGACCTTGTAGCATCGTAGTCGTGCCATCACTACCACCACCTCAGCAGATCATGGATATAGCAACAGTAGAGGGAGAAGGAGACAATTCCATTATCCCCATGGTGATAAATCCTCCTGTGGTTGACCATGAGCATGTATCCTCTAGTGAGCATAGCTCCTCTCGTTAGCAAGGGGAGGTCAAATGTATCTCTATTCATGAGCATGATCCCACCACCCCAAGAACCATTTATTCTGCATAGTTGGACCGCTCCAGATGATATCAGCATAGATCTATCTCAAGAAGAAGAAATCTATAGGACCGGTGACCTGAGAGGAAGAGAAGGTTGACGATCCTAATGAAGATTATTTGTTGGAAGACTCAGTAGAGGTGCATTTGGTTGACACCAGGGGTTCCCTCCTTCTAGATTACCAGAGTTTGGAAGGTGTTGCGGCCGAACATGATGATACAGCCTATTTGACCCAACACCTCCTTCAATAACTCAAACAGAAGGATGAGCAGATTGATAAGATGAGAAAGAGGCTTGAAGATTTGCTAGATTCTAGCACTTCAGAATCAAGCTCCAACAACACATCCTACCATTGTGGAGACTAGGTAGCCTGAGTTATTGCATATCTTGGATCAACCCAAGAGTTCACCTCTGGTAGAGCAGGGCAGCACTAGCTTGTATAGGAAGTAGTGGACAGTACCTCCAGACAAGAAAAATATATCAAACTCATGGTTGAACAACAAATAAAAGAAGCGGTAGTGCAAGCCCGAGGTGGTTCATCAGTTCCAAAGGGTAGACCCTACGAGAATTGATGTTGTCCAATATCGAGTTTTATGCCTTTCTTTGAAAAGTTTGATGTAGAACCCTACATATAACACACTTAGTGAGTGATGCTATTGTTCCATCTCTTTGTTACAACCTTGGTATGAACTCCCCAATGATTGGGAAGACTTTTTGAGTTGGAGCAACTCTTTGTTAAGAGGTTTGCTAGAGCTCAACAAAGGGTAACTGTGGGTGATCTCGTTGTAGCATAACAACACCTCGATAAGTTTCTCATTGATTATATTCTTAGATGGCATAATTTAAGCATGAAATATGAACCGTAGCTATCTGAACAACATGCTATTGAAATTATACTAAAGAATATTCATGGACCGGTTGCCTTCATGCTTAAAAGTTTTATCATCATGACATTTGAGAAGCTAATCAACAAGGTGTCTAGTCTACAAGGAGAGGCTAAACAGTTACCTTTTCAAGATCAATCATTAAAGTCAAAAAAGCTTATGAAAAAAATCCAAGAGCAGTAGCAGCATTGGATAAAGAGAAGCAACTGGCCAGATATTAGTATGAGAGACCTCGAGCTCCATAGCCGTCACTTCCACCTCTTTTACCACCACACCTCCTCATCCCATCGCCTCGAAGCCTCCTCATATATTCTGAGTAGTACACATACTCACCCCCAGGTAGCTATCATCCACCTACTCTTTTGGATAAATTAAATCAAACTTATTCATTTAAGAGGGAGGTAGTTAGAAAAATCTTTAAGAACCTCTTAAAAAAAACCTACTTTTAGCTACACTAGCCCAGAGGAGGAAGTGAGCGAGTAATGATCCTTGAGTTTTGAGGATTGCTTTTTACTTTGAGCCTAGCTACAAGTTGGGCTTTATAGTTATCTCTAAGGAATATCTAGTGGAACAACCATCCAGTTCTGTTAAGATAATCCTTGGGGATACATGTGATCCTCTTAAAATAAATGAAGATTGGGATATCTCTTTATCCTAAACCTCTAAAAAGATTATGTCTAAAATCAAGAAACATTCCTTATAGGTGCCTGAGGCAGCTCGAACCTCTAACATCAAGGAAGGTTCACAAGTTTCCAAAGATAATGTAGAGCTACTTTCCTGGATAGCCAACGCAACCAATCGATCGAGCCCATTTCATTCCACTGCAACTACTACTGGCACTACTTAGCTCTTCTAGTAACATTGTGTATCGATGGATGTCCATCAAATCCCTCACCTCACTTACTTTACTAGATTTTTATTATGTACCTCCTTCTAAATCTAAAAATTGAGAAATAAAGCTAGTTTGAATTACATCTATGGTTAGGCTTCTATCTAAGTACCTAAAATTTTCTTAACAATTATTTTTAGTTTATTTTTATAATTTAACCTAACCATTTAATTAATTAGCTAGCTTTAGTTGTCTGACTCTACTCTTTTAGAAAACTCTTCAAGTATAAATAATTATAACAACTCCGATCATCCTCTTCGATTTAAATGGACTTTCCTTTTTTGAACATTATGGGTTCACCTCTTGAGATAGATTTGGAATCATCTGATTTTGAAAGTCTTATAGGAGAAGCTGTAGGTGTGCCTGATGAGCAGGTAGAATCTTCCACTAACTCACCACAAGAGGTCGTTGAAGTTAACCTCCGTAGTGGTAAAGTTCTACCTCTTAGGGCATCACCTCAAGATAAGAGAAACAAGTCATTAGTACCAATGAGCAAGAAGCCCCTCCATAGGATGCTCCACCCATGGATATGCTTGTGGAGGATCAGCTCAGAGTTGATTACAATGTCCTTGCTCACCTAAGAGAGTTTCCAACTAAACTAAGTATATATGATGCCCTTGTCTTATCCAAAGAGATGGGGGAATCATTAATCAAGGCTCTTATTGATCTAGAGATATTCTTAGCTTAACTGATCGCTATTGGAGAGGAGACACATTATTCAAGAGAAGCCAAGGGAGTCACAATCACTGATGAAGACCATCTTCTGGGGGACATGGAACACAACCATCCCCTCTACATCATAGTGGATATGGGCAGATTCAAATTTTTTAAGGATTTAGTTCATCCAGATGCATCGGTGAACATTATGAGCCTGAAACCCCTTGCCTATTTAAGCTGGGAGATCGGGATGATGTTGAGAGGATTCAATGAATAGGGAGAGGGTTAGTTCCATACCTTTAGAAATAAAGAGGAAGATTGAAGCCAAATTCTATATAATTGATTGAATACATCATTCATTGCTTACTTAGGCCTTGGATACACCAGAACAAGATGATTCTATCCTCTTTTCATCAGGGCATCTAGTTTCAAAGAGATGGAATCGAATACTATGTCAAAGGAGATGAAAAGCTATTTTCAGTTAGAGAGGTCGAGATATCTGAAGATGCGACCTACTATCTTCCTCAAAATTAAAATGTATATTCTCACGAACTTGATCAAAATTCAAATATAAAAGAAAAAGAAAAAGAAAAAGAAAAGAAAAGGGAAAGTATAAGTGAGCGAGAAAGGGACACCAAGGAAGAGGTAAAGCCATGTTACATTTCCACTGACCACCCGTGCGAGGTGAGATACAAAGGTAATTTCGTGATGTGGATTCATGGTTGGAACCAAAAAGGGGTTATGTTTCAGTTCACATGAGTACTCCAGCTATTCACATAGACTTGGAATCCAGCACGAAGGATGAGTCTCATGTGATTAGCACACCAGCCAACCCCTCTCAATGGGTTTCATTGGAGGTGATGCTCGAGTGAGACTAAGACCGCCTCCAAGCAAAGCACAAATACAAATGTATTCTCATGTTTAAAACTATTAGGCAATATTTGGGAACTTTAGCTCTAACCTCACTTTCTCAAAAGTTGAAGGTTTAGTAGTTAAAAAAGCTCCTAGATTTTCCATGGATGTCAGGCCAAAAAGATTCCTATTGGGATCATCATCCTTAAGTCCAGAAGCTGATTTAGAGCTTGAGGATAATTTATATAAAAATTTAATGGAATTACCTTTTGATTGGTACTCATCTTGTGTTCATAATCTTGTGAAGAAAGGTTTGATTCCTTATGCATGGTACAGTCGGTATTTTGAGAAGCGTGGAACAACAAAGGGGATGCACAATCAAGAAGACTAGATTTAGTACGGTGGGTCAGTGACGACGATGATGCTAGTTGTCACCAATCATCTGGAGTCTGATAAGATCTTCTCAAACCACACTAACTCTTATAAGGAGGTGTTTAAAAAACTTCGATGATTCGATGATCTTCAAATCGGTGCACCTAAATTTGAAGAGAAAATTCATTCAACTATCGACAAACTCAAAGAAATTAACCTTAAGATAGAAGAAGATCCACGCCTGACATACATCAGTTCCTTTTTGAATGAAGAAGAAACCAATGACTTAGTTAAGCTATTGACTGAGTTTAAGGACTGATTTATATGGAGCTATGAAGAGATTTTTGGATTATCTCCTAACGTAGCTGTCTATAAACTACCAATAGACCCAATGCCAACCCTATTAAGCAAGCTCCTAGACGCATGCAATTAAAAACTAAATAACAAGACATTTCTGAAGTCAAGAAACTGATCGATGTTGATTCTATCAGGAAAGAAAAATACCCTAGTTGGTTAGCCAGTGTTGTGACAGTTAAGAAAAAGAATGCTCAACTTCGTATATGCGTCAATTTCAGGGACTTAAATAAGGCATATCCTAAGGATGAATTTCCACTTCATATGCAAGAATTAATGGTGGGCATCGCCTCATCTCATGCAGTATTCTTCTTTATGAATGGGTTATCTGGCTACAACCAAATTAAGATGGCCCCCGAGGATGAAAGAAACACTATTTTTTGAACCCCGATAAGAATCTATTGTTATAAGGTCATGCCTTTCGATCTTAAAAATGTCGGTGCTACATACCAGTGGGCCATGACTCGGATCTTTAAATTCATCATCAAGTTGAATGCTATGCTTATGATCTAGTTATCAAAAGCAAAGAAATGGAAGACCATCTCTTCGACTTGAGAGTAGTTTTCAAACAGTTAAGATAATTTAACTTTAAAATGAACTCCCTTAAGTGTGCAGTTGGAGTAGCTTCAAAGAAGTTCCTGGGATTTGTTGTTTGACACCAAGGAATAGATATAGACTTAGAAAAGGTCAAAGTTATCTTAGAAATGACACCCCCTAAAAGTCTAACTAAACTCAGATCTTTTCAAGGGCGGTTGGCGTATCTAAGATGCTTTATCCAATCTATCTAGAGATGTTTTTCAACACTTGTCAAAAGGATGCTAAGTTCAAGTGGATGATAAGTGCTAGCATGCTTTTGAAGACATCAAATAGTATTTGGTGAAGCCGCATTCTAGCAACCCCTATCTCGCAAGCCACTTATCTTACCTGCATTGGATGACTCCTTGGCACTTTGTTGGCCCAAACCAATGACAAAGGGAAGGAGAATGCTCTTCTACTACTCATCCATCGATCCATCCTGTTGAACCAAACTACCCACCTATTGAGAAACATTGCCTAGCTCTCATCTTTACATCCCAAAAGCTATGACACTATATGCTTTCTCATAAGATAAACTTGATTTCAAGAATCAATCCACTGCAGTATCTCATGACATGATCGACGTTATCCAGATAGTTGGCAATGATTCTCTAGCAATTTGATATTACATTTGTACCCCTCCGTGCGGTGAAAGGACATGCATTAGTGGATTTCTTAGTAGCACACCCACTTGCTACTGATTCCCCACTTAGTGATGATCTCCTCGATGAACAAATCATAAACTTAGGGGAGATTGACAATTACCATTGGGAGATGTATTTTAATGGTGCGACTTCTTTTCAAAAAGGAGAACCATGATCTACTCTTCCAGAAAAGGCAGGGGTAGGAATCGTTCTCTTAACTCTAGATCATGATGTGATGAGATTCTTATACTATCTTTCCAATCCATGCACCAATAACAAAGCTGAGTATGAGATTTTGATTGTCGGTCTAAAGTTAGCTATTACAGTGTGTGTCAAAAGCATCAACATCTATGGGGATTCTCAGCTAGTCATCAACCAGATTATTGGATCCTATAAGGTTCTAAAACCTTAGCTTCGTCACTGCCACCAGTATACTATGAAGGTATTGGCCCAAATCCATGAGGTCACCATCTACAAGGTCCCTCGAGGAGAGAACATAGTAGTAGATGCTTTGGCCAAACTTGCCAAGGAGTTGGCATGTCCGGAAGATGAGTTCATTCCAATAAGGATCCAAAATAGACAAGTCATATCCCTTATTGACACTGAACTCATTAAGATACTTTCTCTTAAAGAGGAGGTTTCCATTACTGAAAAAGATGAGGAGCTGGATTGGAGGCAACCATTCATAGATTACTTGAACACAAGCAAATTACCTCAAGAGAAATCACAAACCCATTAGATGAAACAGAGAGCTCTCTCCTATGCTCTTATGGATGACACCTTGTACAGACGATCTTTCAATCAAATGTGGCTATGCTATTTAGACAAACACGAGGCCCATAAGATTGTGACTGGGTACATTCAGGTCTATGCAGAGTACATCAATCTGATTTGAAGATGAAAACAAGGATCAAGAGACTAAGATACTACCTTCGATGATCACGACTACATGAACATAGCTAGGAGATGCCATCGTAGGTACACGGTGGTCTACATCAACCACCCAACATTCTACATCTTACATTGGCCTCATGGCCATTTGAGTGTTGGGGTACCGACATAGTGGGTCCCATCCTCCTTCTTCTAAGGGTCATGCTTCATCTTAGCTACCACACTACTTTTCCAAGTGGGTGGAGTCAATCCACTCAGAGGTCACTCGATGTGCTCCAATTTTTCAGGAACCATATCGCATATAGGTTCGGGGTGCCTCGATGAATTATATTTGATAATGGTACTGCATTCAAAAGCACTAAGATCAATAGCTTCGCCATGAGACATAGTATAGATTAGAGATACTCCACTATCTACTATCCCAAGGAATGTAAGCATTCAACAAAACTCTCATCCATATACTAAAGAAGACACTGACTACAATGGCAGTGGCATGAGCAATTAGTTGAAGCATTGGCATACCGCACCACATACAAAACTCCAACCCCATCACCCCATTCTCCTTAGTGTATGGGTCTTAAGTCATTCTACCATCAGAAGTTTAGTTCCCATCAATAAGGATAGCAATGTGTATTAACATCACTATAAAGTAGAATTCAAAGTTGCGGTTAGAATAGCTCAAAGGTTTGGATGAGAGACGCCTACGAGCGTGCCAGAACCTCGAGTTATACAAAGCTAAGATAATTCAAGCTCACAACAAGCTGGTCCACTCTCGATCTTTTAAAGTAGGAGAGCTTGTTTTAGTTCTAAGAAAACTAATTGTTTCCCGTCGAAAGATGGGAGGCAAGTTTGGACACACTTGGGAAGGCTTTTTTGTCATAGAGAAGGCATAACAAGGAGGATCTTATCAACTTATTGATTGTAAAGGGGAATGTCTGATGCTTCCAATTAATGGGATCTATTTGAAGAAATACTACCCATAAAATCATGTTTGAAAATAATTATCATAAAAATTTCATTCCAATTCATCAAAATATTCTCTTCATTTGAAGCATTATTTTGCTTGTTTGAATCCACCGACATATTTAGGGTGTAAGAGAACAGAGACATCCTATCCCTCTTTCACAACACAAACATAAATTAAACATGATTCCCCAGCACTACTAGAGTAGGTGTGAGAGAACTCGAGAGGCATCCTATTTCGACTAGCATAACTAAGTTAGTTGTGAGAGAACCCAAGCGATGTCCTTTCTTGGTGGGATCATAACTGCCATTCGTGGCACCATTTCATCAACTTTTTAAGCATATTTTAGGATAGGTGTAAGGGAACCCAAGCGACATCCTATCCTCCTTAAACACAAATAAAAATACATATTTTTTGTCTCATGCTATTTTGATGTGGGAGCAAGCTCCCTGTGGCACTCACTCATTAGCTGCTCTAAGTCGGGCTCACATACTACCTTGCTAGTGTGTCACCACAGTGGTCATTTGTCTAATGGATGTGAGTCCTGCACTTTCTTCCTGACCTGACCATTACAAACTGATAAGCTCCTTATTAGTTTGGTAGACCTCACTACACAGCCAGTAAGCTACCTCATGTTGACTTCGTTTAAGAGGATGTAAGCCTACACACTTTCTTCTTGAACTAGTCATCATGCACTAACTAGGTCGAATATATTTAAGGTTTAGGATAAGTCCCCTAGTGACTCCTTTTCTCTTGACTACTCTTAAGTTGATATAAGTCCCCCAGTGGCCTTCACTCAATAGTTGCTCTAGGTCAAATAGCACTTGTCGAGCAGAAGACAGACTATCCCGGCAATTAGTTTCGTTAGGATGTGAGTCCCCGATGCTTTCTTCCTAGGCTAATTATTGCAAACCGATGGAAACTTTAGGTTGGTTGATGTTCTCTATGCTGACAGTGACTCACTCGGTGGATACACCACTCTTTGGAAGATAAGAGTCCTTATGCTTTCTCCCTGAGTTGGCCACTGAATACCTATAGATATTATTTTCTCGAGGGTTTTGAATAAAGCCCTTAGCCCCTCCTCTGCGGACACTCTACTTGGATCACGTCCTTAGCAACTCCATTTAGACACTACCTGGGTTACTATTAGATTGGACAATCCCCCTTTCCTAGTAGCCACACCTATGGTTGGAGAATTTGTTCAGCATATGCACAGATTCTCCCTTGGACCAGTAAATCTGAGATAGGTCTAGGCTAATATAAGTTCCTTCTTAGTATGATCCCTCGCAAACTAACAGGGTCTATGATAAGAAAAAAACCATACAAATAAATCTATTTTCTTATGGATTAGGAATTCAAGCCCCAATGGCCCATTTCTTGAGCATGCATCATATCTTTAAGGCAGTGTCAGCAGAACACCCTATAGGAATTGCCTAACTACACTTGAGCTAAGATAAGTCCCCAAGTCTGCACTCTCTTTGTAGTCACCCTTAGGTCAGGTTCAATCTATTTTGCCAACAAACAGGTTGCCCCAACAGTCATTCTGTGTTGGAAGATGTAAGTCTACTACACATTCTTTCTAGCATGAATGTCGTAAACTAACGGCCAGCCCTAGGTCGGTTGACATGTTACTTTGCTAATGTGTCACTCCAGTGATCTTTTATTTTAAAAAAATATGTGAGTCCCCATGATTTCTTCCCTAAATTAACCACTGCAAATTGAAAAGCACCCTTTTTGTTAGATATTTCTCCCTAACGAAACTACCCTTTGGATCAAGAAAGTAGAAGCAAGGCCAACATGGCCCCTACTCAATTTGGTTCATCGCAAACTAATAGGGTCCATCTCAAAATTCAAAATTTAAAAATCTGAAACAAAATTAACCCTCCTCCCCAGTGGAGCCAAACTAAACAATCGAATCAATCAGCTTCTCCTCAGTGAGATGCAAATCTTTTCGATCTCCCTAGTGGAGTCAATTTAATCCGATCCAAACCTTTTCCCCTAATGGAAGGTTCACATCTTTTATCCCCAGTGGATTCTAAATTTTAATCCCCTAGTGGATTTCATAACCTCTCATTTCCTAGTGGATGACTTGAACCTGCTTCCCTAATGGAAGGTTCACACACTCCATCCCTAGTGGATTCCCCCTTCGCTCTCTTATGTTTTTGACATGAGTAAAGTCACATTGCAATAAGATCTTGAATCTTTCTACACCTTGAGTTTAAGAGTATATCATTTCTGTTAGTGCTTGTGATCGTTTGAATGTTGTTGATCGTCTAAGTCAACACTAATACGTGCGGTATGCTTTGTCAATCACACCACACCTATTAGGCACCCTTTGTTGACCTCACTTTCAAAGTGAGCTTTCAACTTCTCCATCTTTGACATAAGGACTCATCTAAACACTAAGAGTTCCTTAGTCTTAAGATACTTCTAGTTATTAGGTGAACACTTAACCTAACCCTAGAGACTTAAAAGAGTTAGCCATAGGAATGCCTTAGGGGTCTTAGGAAGACTTGCCTACCCTATAGCTTGAACCCAAGCCTTGCTTCCTTCTTTCAAACCAAACTTCAAACCAAAATCTTAAATTAATTCAAAATCCAAATCATAAATAGATTCCAAATGAAATGATTGAAACCCATGATTGAATTTAAATCCCAAAATCTTTCCTAAGCCCTTTGATTTCATCTTATGGACTTAGCTCAAATCAAATCTAAATCACTCCAAACTCAAAATATTTCATAAACCATTTATATTTTCACAAATTTAAATGAAATTTAAATAACCAAATCTAATTCAAAACTCAAATCCAAATCTAACTCAAATCCAAATTATACTCTTTCAAGTCAAATCCTTGAACTTAGCCAAATCATTTTCAAATCAATCCAAACCTTTGGATTTTCTCTTCAAACAATCACTTCTTCAATCACATACCCAAATATAAACATAAACTTTAATCATCAAACCAAAATCAAACTAACCCAAATCAAACCCATGTTCATCCTTTGAACTTGAAATTGTCAAATGAACCAAAACCCATTTGACTCCAAATCACTTGCAATTGGATTTATATTTCCATCATAAGTCTATATGTGAGTTCAACCAAACCTAAATCAAGCCTTGATCAAGCCAATTGACCCACTTAGGCTCACTTGACCCAAAGTGACCTAAATCACCTTTTTGAGTCAAATTCTAATCCAACCCAAAATTGGATTGAACTAAGCCCATCTAAGCCTCACATTGTGATCAACAATCATTTTAGGATGATCAATCACTCAAATTGGGTCAAACTAAGTTAAACCTAGCCTTTGACCAAGTCAACACTTAGCCCAAATGAAACCTAAATAAGCCAAAATTTACTATAAGCCAAATTGATTTAAACCATTGATCTAAACCAATCCATAATCAATGATTGAACTTGACCAAGCTGCCTATCAAGCCAAACCAAGTTGACCTAAAAAGTCAAAATGGGTCAAATCTTGATCTAAGTCAAATTAATTACAACCAATGGGTCAAATTCATTCTAAATTGATTGTTAAACTTAACCAAAACTTCAATTGGCCAATTAGACCCAACCTAGCCTAATTGATCATAAACATAATTTAACCTAAAAGGTCAAATCAACTTGAAATCAAGCCAAACCAAAATTGATTGAAACTAAAGCTTGTAATACATTTTAAATGATCAACCAAGCTTAAACAAACCCATGACCTAACCCAATTGGGTCAAATGGGTCAAATGGGTCAAATTGATCAACTTGACCCATTTGACCTAAATGAACCAAAACCAAATATAAATTAAATTGAACCAAACCAATGATACCCATAGGCTCCAAATGATCATTTAAACATGATCTAACCCATGGTTTCACCCATATTGACTAATTTGTCAACCTAACCCAAATTGACCCAACTTGACCTAAATGGTTCAAATTGAACCAATTCAAACCAAATGAACTCCAAATCACTTGAAATTTGGCCCAATCCATTTTTGAATCATTTCAAATCTGTCCAAATCAAAATTAAGGCCAAATGACTAGTTAACCTTTAGGTCAAAAGGCATCTTATGACCAAATTCACTTGAAATTTGGTCATTTGTTTTTCAAGGCCACTTGGCATCCTCCTAGTGGTCCACATGGATGCTAAGGGAGGTGGTGAATATGACCCAATGAGCTTGGATTAGTCATGACTCAAGCCAAAGCCAAACCAACCCCTCCAATGGAAATTGAACACTTGGATCACCCAATGCACTCACCTAGCACATGGACACTCACCCTCCTCCACTCCTCAGCCTAAAATGACTCACATGGGATGTGAAACAGCCCAAATCATGAACCCAATCTCACCTATTGATCAAAAATGGCATTTCAACCTTCCACTATTCGATCCAAGGAGGGGGAGATATACTCCCCCTCATTCCCACTCAAACCACAAGCACTCAATGGCTGAGAGATCAAATCAACTCTCCCAAGCATTTTCCAAGCTCCCCATTTTCTCCTTCTTTTTGCTCAAAGCCAAGGGAGGTCCATCTCAATCTCAATTCACTTCTCTCCATCAAAATCAAATTAACCTTGGACACCTCCGAGCTCAACCCAAGTCATTTCCAATGTCTCACAGGAAGCATCACCTTGATCAAGGTCAATCACCATTGAAGAGGAGCTTGGTCAAGAAATCCACTTCAAATCAAGATCCAATACCTCAGGGCTTCTTCTAAGCTACCTCCTCTGTTGCGATGATATCTATAGAAAACCGTAGCCATAGGAAAAATTGTTTGGTCCTTTTTGAAGGAAAGTGTTATCCCTTGAGATCTTGACCATTGGATACATAGCTTGTGCTTCCTAGAAGGTGTGAGGTGAGTTTGAACTCATCGAGTGAGCTCGATCGGGACGATCACCATCTCGCCACTCGGAGGAGAGATCACACATCCATTTTATGTGATTGGAATGACGTGATTAAATCTTGATAGATCCCAAGCTAAACCACTAGATTAATCTAGTCATCCCATCTTTAGATCGATGTGGAGAAAACACGCCCAGCCGACATACAATGTGACAACTTAAATAACCTATCCCATCGCACCATGTGGAAAACACGTCGCGACAGCCGCCACCAGCGGGGATTAGGGTTAATTAAGCTTAATTAATTCATTTTTAATGCTGAAACTTCCAAAATTTATAACTAATTGTAAACAAATCCAAAAAAATACAAACTCAAGTTTTTTTTAAAGATAATTCAAAGAATAATAATATAAAATTTAATTTAATTAATTTTGAATAGTAATTTTTACTCAATTTAGATTTTATTAGAACTATAATTAGGCTAATTACTTCTTAAATACTTCAGTAATTAATTCCAGACTTCCTAAGGTTGATTAGTGGGATGATCTCTAGCTTCCATAATTTTCTTGAAATTTATTGTTGAATTAATTTGGAGAATTGCTTGTTTCACCCATAATCACTTTATTAATTAATTAAATGATTAATTAACTTATTAAATAGTGAATTTATTAATTAAGCTTGATAATCATCATGAAACAGTGAATGGACTTAAGAAATGAAATTAGGATTTTTTTTTCTAATCTTTTCCCCTAAGTTTATTTCATTTGGATAAACACTTAATAAATTTGCAAATTAATTAATGGCTTAGTCAATTCATTAATTAATTCAATTAATCAAACTCAAAACTAAATCACTCTAAAACTTAATTACTTAATTATTAGGTAGATTCTTAGGTGTTCAATAACCTAAGAGGATTTTAGAGAAAATTATAATTAAACTACATGTGTAGGAAGGTTATAAAAGTACTTAATTAAACCCTTAGCTTAATTAATCAATAATTGTGAGCCAATTGTATTAGGCCCATTTATTTCTTAGGTGCATTGCTGATTTAAATTCCATGTGGTTGCATATCATATGTTAGCTCATAATTGCTTATTTAGTTATGTTAAAGTGATGTAGGCAAGGGATAATTATTAGATTTAGTTCACTCATTAATATAAATAAAACATAAAATCAACTTAAATATTCTAAAATTAAACTAAACCAATTCACACATGTGGGAAATGGTAAGGACCAGCAAACCCTTTTCATATTTCCTAAATAAAATCAAATTCAAAAATAAGAATCTCCTTAAAGAATTTTGATTCACTTTAAATGATCTTATTTTATATGGTTGTTCTTAGGAAGTAATTAGGATGAATGAAGTCATGTGCTTCCATCTCTTTATCTCTTTCCAAGCATGCTAAATATTATTTTCCATATGAAATCATGCATTCATATCTTTTGAAAAATAAACTAAATAAAATGTTTCTTTTTATGTCAAATTGCATGTGTTGGTTAAAATTAAGAATATGAGTGGCTATTATCACTATTAAACCAAAAATTATTTTTAAAACTTATAAATTAAAGATTATAATGAAGTGATGCTACTTATAAATACTTATAAGCTTGCTTATGATTATAGCATAAGATGTATTTTTATGTTATTTTCTTCTCTTCTCTTAACATGGATTTGAATAGAATTTGCAAAATATATAGTTCATTTGAAAAGAACACAACACTTGCTTAAATCTATGCCTATGCATTTATATGTTATGAGTTAAGAAGGATCCTCACATTTACACATGTAAATTATACATTCAAATCAAACATAATCTTTTGCATGACTCTTCATCCATTTGTTTCTTTTTGTACATCTACATGTATTTAAGAAAAGTGGTATATTAATCTGGACATCCTAGAGCTGGGAGGCTTTAAGTAGCCCTAAGTAGATCTTTTACCTTACTCCCCTAGTGTAGAAAATAATGGTGTCGTACTCACTTATATCTTTTATACATGTGGATGTGCATTTTTTTAATGGATGAGAAATTCTCTTTTTTTACATAATAAAAACATGCATCAATGGAACATCCAAATTTTCAAATCATATCTCTTAGCATTCATCATCAAAGTGTGCTAAAATTTGCATTGCATGTATTGATATGCTTAAGATCATTCATATCCATGGTATACATAGTCGAAAAAAATAAGTGGTTGTGTGTCATGTGGTAGTAATTCACTTAATTAATCCTAAGATGTCTTTCTTATTGAATAGGGCTATTTAGAGCAAATCTAAACTTATGGTTAATTAAAACATATAATAAAATATTCACTAAAGAAAAATCATTAATGAATCTACCTTAGAAATGCTTTAAGGTAGGGATGAAAGAGAAGTTCTCTTTCTTTTCTTCTCTTCATAACATTTAGTAATTAAGTGTATGTTCATTCAAACCAAATAAAATTGATAAATCAACTAAATCACTTAAACTAAAACCACCATCTAAATTGAATCTTTCACTCTTAAAAAATTTCAATCTTAAAGCTTAGCTAAGACATGCCACACAAGCCTTAAATGACACACACATTAGGCTAAGTCACCATTTCTAGCTCTATGTTAGGGTGGTGCATGGTTTGATACCTGATTTTATTTTGTGATGTAATATTTTTAGACTAGATGTTAAGGTGTATGTGTGTAGTCTAGATGTTAGCGATATTAGCCTAATCATACTTTCTACAATGGGTTATGCTTAAGGGGTGTTGTAATAAAAATATAAAATACTTTTGTTGTGTAGGTTGCTTATACCCTTAAGCATAACCCATATTAGGACAAGTGGACTTGGTTACCCATGTGTAGGGTACTAAGTCCAAATTATTCATATACATGCTTAGGTTGTGTATGTTTAGCTAATCTCTATTTTATAGGTTTAGTTAGATGTATCTTTTCCATTTTGATGTAAATTTTGCAATTAAAAATTGGAATGAATGTTATGGGGGAATTAAGGTGAACATTGGTTACAAGACCATGTCTTATATACCATGTAAAGCTTAGCAAACTACATCCCAAATCAAATCTAAGGGAAGAAAGAAATGAAGGAGGAAAGAAATGAGTAACAAATAATGAAGAATGAAGAACCCCACCCCATAACATGAATTCCTTTAATTATAATCATTCATTTGTAATTCTAGTTGTATAAGGGTAGAGCTCGGCTACCCACACTTCTTTTGGGTTATGCAGTGGAACCCGACCACACCGGCTGACCTCTTATTTCTTTTGCACTAATTTAATAAATTGATTGATGTTATGTTTATGATTGTGCAAATAGGAAGGCATGATTTTCCTAGTTTCTTAATTGCTTGATGGTTGTTGAAAGGCCTGGATGATTAGACTCTCAGGAAAAAATAAATTTTTTATCCAATTAATCAACTCAAAATTAAATTAAATAACTCATAATCTCACTTAAAGCCTAGGACATAAATCAAGATAATAAAATATCTGGTAACCTCTTAGCTAAATGTTGTATATCTCATATCATGCATAAATCATATTGCTTCACTCTTGATAATGGAGGGATTTCACCTTTGCTAGAGAAAATGACTTGACCTTTGGGAACCATGGTGGAAACACACCTCCTTCTTTGGGATTTTGACCAATAACCAATTTTCTCATGCATTAGGCATATGAAATCCCATAGCCTGTGTCAAATAAAAATGTCCAAAAATCAAAATAAAACTTAACAAAATTTGCATTAGACTAAGTCATTTATTCATGCCCTTCATGATCTAGTCTCTTAGGGAGTGTGTTTTAGGACTTAGTCTTATTTCTAAATAAATGATAGCCTAACCATCTTCCAAAGAATAAGACTTGCCTACTTGTATTTAAAATTGTAGGAGGAGTTAGTTGGTGCCACCCAGCGTATAAGTCCAGCAGGTGTTTTATCTCTCTGGAGGTAAACCATATACCCATTTTCTCCTTAGATTTTGATAATGCCTTGCCAAAGCTCCCTAGATTTAGGATTCGAGATTACTTTTTTCCTTTGTGAGTTATAAGCATAAATCCTCACCTCTTAGGCATTTCCATGATCTTGTATTGTGGAATTGTAAGCCATAGATTTCTAATAAAAATTCAACTCAAACATATAATTCTTCTCAAATTTTAAAATTATAAAGCCCAATTTTAAGATAGTTTGGGATGTTCACTAGGTCTTCTAGTATCATAAGCATCCCCTACTCATCTCCCTTTGGTTTCAATAATAACTCCCTCCTTTTGATCAATCCCACTTAATTTTTCAAAAATAACTAATTTGTTGATAGTCCTATCTTTGAAATCTTTGGAAATAATGATCATTAACTTAATCGAGAGTATTCCTAAGGAATCTCATTCCTTAGGATGTAATTAATTATGGGGGCTTGCCTCTATAGGGAACTTAACAAACCCGCATTAAAATAAATCATACTTTACTTTTCCATGTAAAGTACGGGAAAGATCTCTGGTACATTTGAAGACCCATTATCCTTAGGAGTCCTTGTTAAGTGATTAGGTTTATTGTAGGATGGTGACTTCTATCTCTCAAGATAGTACATAATTCCTCAATGTCACACCCGATCACCCAAATGAGTACATCTATGGATCTGCGTGGTGTCCCATTCTCTCAAAAATAAACACCATAATACTGTTATTGGAGACACGAGGATATAATATTTTAAGAAAATTACATGTCTATATTTCTTAAATTTTATTAGAAATTATGATTTTGAAAACTTCTATGACTTAACTTTCTCAACAACTTTGTTATCTTGATTGTACTATGTTGAAGTAATTATTTTAATCCATTTATAATGTTTTTTTTAGTATATTTGCACTTATCATGAAATAATTGCATAGACTTTGTGCATTATATTTAGTATTTTGAAGTTGAAATGAACTTTGTCAAAATGCCTAAACTATCTAAGGAGAGCTTGAGACTTAAGTGGATATTGTTGTCCCTTCATCACTTGGAAGTTCCTTCAACTTTATATAATATTTGTCTAATGCACAACTTTCTATTTTCTTTGAATTAATAGTGTGGATCATTTGAAAACTTTGGTAATGTTAAATATTTTTCAAGTGAATTAAATTATTTTAAGAATTGAGAATCGCTATTGCTCAAATGATGCTTTAAGTCCTTGAGGTATGACTAAGGGCAACTAGACTATAAGAGAGTAAGTGATGAGATGGAATAGTAAATGAAGGTACCTCATAGTCTATTCTTAAGTCTTTAGCACATAGTATTGTGATAGTATGCAGATCACATAGAGCAGCACATCTAGATCAGGTATTTCACATTTATTAACATGGGTGTTGTATTTTAATATACTAAATGAAATGTTATTATATTTTATTCATCTTCTTTGTAGAGTACTATATTAGAAGCAAGTACCAATCTTAGGATGGCCAGGGAATGTCCTGGGAATTGTCTGTGACTCATACAAGCATTGGAGCTAGCAAGTCTGAATAATATTAGACACTTGTAGTTTATTAAATTTTGCAATCATCTCATTACATCATTAGTGAAGCAGACACACATTTCATCTACCTATATGAAAGATGTCATCACCTTACAAGCATAAATCTTCTTTGGTGTTAAGGCAAAGCAAGATTAGTGACCTATTATATGGTCGAGATGGGAAACTTGGCCTGAATGTTGTGATGAGTTATTAGGGAGTCACCTTAAAGAAGAAGTAAAATCTAGATGAAGAAAATATTATTTCTACCTTCCATATGGGTCATTCACAAGCTAATTCAATTATACCCTTAAGATAGTTACAATGAACATTCTAGTGTGATTCTTATAATGATTTTCCAAATGAAGTTTTTATTAGACATGTATGGGCTTATATTTTGTACATAATTGGTTGTTTTTTTATTGTCTGATATTTTTAGTTCTCGTATACATCTTAACTACTTACTATTACTTAAGGAGTTGGATAGATTCGTGTAGTATTCAATTGGTGGGTCTATTCTTGCGCACTTATATATAGAGCTTAATTTATTAACAAAATCTATTTATGTGGTTATAGTGGGTTGCTACATCTCCTTCAAATATAGTCTTGGCAGAGATTGCATGTTAGTAGGCCAACACTTTATATCCCTTTTCTCAAGGACATTTTAGGAAACCACTTGGCTAAAAGTCCAATTTCTTTAATAATACTTGTATGTAATTGTAATCTTTCATAACTATGAACATACTTATTTAACATAATCTTTATCATTACAGATGAAATGAGAGAAGAGCTAGGGAGATGCCTATTGAAAATGTAGTTGTTTATAAAAATAGAATTAATTGGCAGGAAGCCAATGCACATTAGATCATTATTGTAATTAGACTATTATTGATGTTATCTAATTGTTAACCCGGTTTGCCCTCAAAATGAAGAACCGCTCCGCTCTCTCACGGAAATATTCCGAGACGTAGCTTTACGTCGGACCCAATCGTGATTCGACGCTGAAATAACGGGCCAAAAATGACGCAAGACGAAATGGCACTATTTTTTTCGCGGTTAGCCTGCCCGACCTCGATTTACCTCATTTAAATCTCGAGGAACAAAATACTGCTCGGTATTCTTTCAAAATACGTGGCCAAGAGAATTTCCTGAGCTCCGCCGTTTCCTACCCACCTCGTCGATCAGGCTTCTAGCAATTTCAAATTGAGGTATTCGTTACACGAGGTATTTCCACATGCATTCTTTGAACTTGAAAGATTTTAGGGTTTTCTCTGCCTTTGTCCATTACAATCCATCTAGGTTTCTTTATGGCATTTTTTTCAAGATATGGCTACCGCCCACTGCATCTCTCTATACCTCTATACCTCAGACGCCCTGTACTCCTAGATAGACGATTTTGTGCTATTTTTTTGTTGATTGTTCGCTCAGCCAAACCCAACCGCATCTCTATACTTTCTTGAGATTTTGCATTTTTTCACCCATTTTTTACCGTGGAGGGCATACTATGGCTAATCCGCAATAACCTGGGAAGTTGTGTTTTTCCTGGTTTGGGTGTATTCTCAGAAGAAAATGAATTGCACTCACTCTGCACTGCATTCCTGCACCTGCTCTGTACCTCGCTCTGTACCTCACATTCCTGTACCTCTCAGCACCTCTGCACTCCTGTACCTCATACCCTCGATGTTAGAGATGATTTTGGGCTATTTTTCTTGATTGTTCATTTGTTGAGACAATGTTTATGCTATATTGTGGAAGTAGTTTAGAGGTTGGAAGCTAATTTAGATGCTTGTTTGCAAATGTACTCCAACCCCTCTGTACTGCATCTATACTTTCTTGAGATTTTGCATTTTTTTCAGTCCATTTTTTACCGTGGAGGGCATACTATGGCTAGAATCCATTATGAATAACTGGGAAAAGTTGTGTTTTGTCGATTTGGGTGTGTTCTGTGGAGAAAATGAATTGCACTGCACTCCTGTACTCCTGCACTGCACTCCTCGATATTAGACGATTTTGGGCTATTTTTCTTGATTGTTCGGTCTGGTTGTTGAGACAATGTTTACTGCTATACTGTGGAAGTAGTTTAGAGGTTGTTTGGAAGCTAATTTAGATGCTTGTTTGCAAATGTACTCTCCGAACCCCTCCACTCCTGCACTCTATACTTGAGATTTTGCATTTTTTCACCCATTTTTACCATTTGAGGGCATACTATGGCTAGAACTGAATAACGGAAGTTGTGTTTTGTCGGGGTGTGTTATGTAGAAAATAAATGCACTCTGCACTGCACTGCACCTCTGCACTCCCCGATGTAGACAATTTTGGGCTATTTTTCTTGATTGTTCGGTCTGGTTGTTGAGACAATGTTTACCGCTATATCTGTGGAAGTAGTTTAGAGGTTGTTTGGAAGCTAATTTAGATGCTTGTTTGCAAATGTACTCTCAACCCCTCTGCACTCTCCTGATTCTCCCCGATATTAAGGTGTGCAATCCATTATGCTAATATTCACGATTACCTTAACTTTATTTTGAAGTTCAAAGACCGCAAAAGGATAACGCCTAGAGTGCGTGAAAGCATTATTTGATAATATTACGCCGCTTCACTAGTGAAGTGACCGAAATATTGAAGCTTCACTGAACCAATTGCCGACACTGACCGCAAAGAAGACTCTTGCCATAACCTCTATCCTATCTTACAGACATCGACAAAGAAGCCTTTTTTTTGGGTGGGCGCATTTCTTTCACCCTGATGAAGTGCGGATGTCGGGATGCCAAACAAAGGGGAGAAAGTTTTATGGCGTAAATCCCCATCATATAGAAGATAGATTATAAGAATAAGCTCGAGCAATCGATAGCTCGTTGTCGGAACACGCTTTGTACAGCTTGTACACGTTTTCTTATTTCAAATTTGTTCTTTGCATACCACAACTATAGAGTAGCTTCTAGTTTAATTGTACCAATAATATATTGAGAAATTTGTCGAGTAATTAGGTCAAGCCATTTGGGCCATCTTAGTGTCACAATTCAATGGCATTACAAGAAAGATACAATACGCGCTACATGAGTGGCTTTGTCCCTCTTCTTATGGTATGCTCGACCCGCTATGTTTTACTTGATTGAGCAATTTAACCCAGATAAATTTTTTTGTTGTAGATCGGCTAGAGCACATTATTAGCATTAGTCCATTTCCATCTGCATATGACGATGTATGCGGCCTAAAATAAAGTTTGCAGATGTTGCCTTCGATGATTTGGGAGGAGACCAGGTACAGCACAGTAGTTATGTTCATTCATTTCGGTGTCGTAATGCATTTACCTATGTTGTTTATCGTCATATCTATCTTTGGATTAACACAGGTTCGCCTTACGCTCGAGGATTTATCAGAAGAGGAGACCTGGCTCATTGAATCATCCTCTCATCCCCATCTACCAAAACTCGACATCAGCCCCATCCGCTCGCATTATCGCTTTTCGCCCCTCAGATATCTCCTAGATATTCCCCCAAGCAAGGTGGTTCTAGCTTGCCTCTACTACCCCCCAATCAAGGATCCGCAATGAAGTTATTTGTTTGAGGGAGTTGAGGGAAGTTGTGGCATCCCACCATGCAGCAGTGACAGAGAGGCTGGATGGCATTCATGCACGGGTTACTGCTATTGAGTGTACCCTTGCTGCACAGAAGAGTGCTTCCATCCCAGAGTGGAAGTCGCTACTGAGGAGACCAGGTATCTTCTCGTGAGACCTTCATAAGCCCCTCCTGGAGTCTTGTGCCGAGAAGTCTCAGCCGGGTCGGGGAGGCTCCCATGAGCATCCAACCGCTATCATCCCCTTCATTGTAATGCGGGTGAAGGCACGCAGACGAGGAAGAGGAAAGCTATTCTCTCCGCTAGGTTGTTACATGACCACCGCTAAGAGTGGTCGCTCTGACCCCTCCACCCCACCTCCCTCCACCCCACCTGAGCAGCCGGCGGCGCAGGTATTACGTTAATTTCATGAATAATGTGATACAATAGATGACTTGATTGTTCGGTTTCACCCTTCTGAATTCGCAGGCTGGCGTCGACGAGCTGATTTCCTCTGATGAGCCATCAAAGGCTATCGTAGTTGTGGAGGAGCACCAGTCCGAGGTAAGCAGAAGTTCTGATTCTCGAGCTCTAGATGACAATTGATATAGCTTTTTACCAATTAATTTCAGCCTAACTAATTATATTACAAATGAGTAATAGCTGTGGACTTCCCATCCAGAGATGGCATACCACCGATGCTCCAACTCATAAACCGTGGTGCTCTATTCCGTGACAAGTAAAGCTCGCATCTTCCTCCTTTTCACGATTCAAATGTCATATCATTCTAAGTACTTCATACATAATGGGAGATACAAGGCTCGCAATGAAATATTATTATTTCATGAGGCGATTGACGATTCGATGGATCAAGATTGCCGATGCACACGCCGATGCTCGCTCATACCGAGAAGTACTCGTGCCCGTGATTGTATGTCCCATTCCTTTACATTTCATGCTTACATTGGGTGAGTTACTCCTCCAAAATTACCGGTTCGCAATTCATTCTTGATATTCTGTATGTCCGTGTGTCTTATAGATGTTATCCCGCATCCTTAATTATGCAATATGGTTTGCTAAAAGAAAGCAAGATGTATATCCAAAGATGTCACCGCAGATAGTGCATCCGTATAGCCGCTCTTACTCCCGCTTATCCATAATCGACTGGACACTTCTTATCAATCACGGCGGTGGTCATTTTCACTCATTGCCAAAACCGACACATAAAGCCATTCTGCCGGAAATGGTATGCACTCTTCTTGGGGGTTCTCCTGGGGATCACACTAATATCTTATTCATCTTCTTGTGCAGATTAAATTCATGGCTCAGGATATCGGCCATTATTTTGACAAAGAACCCAAGAAATGGCCGCTTGAAACGCGTGGGTTGCTACCCCCAAACAAATCGATCATGTTCATTTGCAAATACATGGAGGCCTATCGAGAAGCCAACAATTAACTGGCTCAACAAGGACTGGACAAAAAAATGATAGATTTAGGTCTTTTGTTTATGCGATTTTTGTTGGCCTCAAAAAACACTTAAATAAAATTTGGATGCTTGAGTTCTGACACCCTTAGGTAGGGATAAACTTTGTTATTTCGGGGTTTATGTAGGATAATTCGTTGTTCTCTGCTCCATTCTGTAGCATGTTCATTTGCATTTTGAGGTTGCTTTCAGTATGACGATTTTTCCGCTTTTTTTGGTATGTTTTTCCGTGGAGCTCTTCCTACTCATGTGTGTTTGATGGTTACCGAGCCTTTTTGTCTTTTTTTTGCCTATGATGTTTCAACTTTTTGGCAATCGGTTGGTGGTTTGAGGTGATACAACAGGACTATGATGAGACTAAGTTTCTTATGGAATTTTATATTCTCTTTGTGATTTATGAGCTCCTCCATAGTTGTTAAGTGGTTGCAACCTGAGGATCCTGTTCGATTCAGCTGGTTATGCGGTTGGTTTTTTTTTTTTCTTCCCTTGTGGAGTTTTGGTTATTGAGAGCTGGTATCACTGAGAGCTGCATAATTGGGTTCTGGTGCTGAATTTCTTCCTTCTGAATCATATTCTGGAAGTTTTTTGTGGCTATTTTTTGTGGGAAATGGATTGGGTGTCTCCATGGTTTTGCGGCTCTGCTGATCCTTCAGCCCTTCCTCCATTGGATGGCAGCGTTTACCAACTGTGGGGAGCTCTATCTGTCGGCCGGGTGTTTCTGATAAATCGCTAATTCGTCCCTGAGTCCTGCACCTGATTATATATATGTTCTTGATGTTGTTATTTAAATTTAACCCTTATCTGATTTCTTTCTAGTCTATTCAGAAATTTCTTTGAATGAAATTTGGGCTCGCTCATGATTTTGAGATTCCGTATTTCTCTCTGTGTGTTTTGTTTCACTTTTCTTGTTCGTAACATGGTAACTAAATCCCAACCAAGTAATAAGTGTGGTCGCTCACTAATTTTAGATTGCATCTGCACTGCATCACCTATGTACTGCACTGCATCTCTCCTGCACTGCACTGCATCTCCTGCACTCTCTCAGACTGCACTCGCACCTCCCATCTGCCCATACTCCCGTATTCCTCTGCACCTCCTGCATTATGCATCTTCATACCCTGCACTGACACTGCACTTATACTACCTCAGACTCACTTTGTCTATGCAAATTTAATAATTTTATGCAAATTAAAGATTTATTTCTCCAATACTTTCTTATATTTAAAAATAGTATATTTTATTTTTAAAAGTTAGTCTTGATGATAGTAAATGTTTACACTAAATATTTATTAATTTTATGGTTCTTATTGAATACATATCAAATTGAATATTGTGCTCATCATCGACAATGCCGTGGTTTATATCACTGATGCGTAGCAAATGGCCAATTTTCTCTTCTTTTTTGTTTGTTTTTTGTATGTACATTTGGTTAAATGCTTTAGTGATAGTATTTTTGTTCTGTGAAGTTGTGTTTTGAAATACATGGTTATGGTATTTCTTATTAGAATTTAATTGAATATATGTTTTAACCATTTAATATATGTTCCATATGAGAGAAATGGTAAATAGTATTTTTATAATCAAACCAATCTGAGGCAAAAAATAACCTTAAATACATGAAATGCATCTAGTTGGATGCTTCTGCTTTTATCCAGAGCATAGAAATAAATTCATCGCTTAGAGAAAACATGTTTAAAAAAAAGAACATACAATACAATTCTTTTCGAGAAAATCTTCTATCTAAATATTATATACATAGAATACAATTCTTTTCTAATATAGCATTTTTTTCATGTATAAAATAATGTATTTTATTTTAAAAGATAATGATGATGATATTTAATGATGTAATATTAAAGATTTCGTTACTTATATAAATATTAATATTTTGAGTTGGATATGTAAATGAATGAGATGTGACATGCATGTACATGTAAAATTTAGTCTTACATAAAAAAGTATTAGTTTTGAATGATAGCATTTCTAAACTTTTGTCTAGCTATAACATAGTTGGAAGATGATAGCAACTTCTCATTAAACTCGCAAAAATCAAATAAAAGGAAGTGGTTTAAACAAGATCATAAATCATCATTGATGAAATCTAAATCATTGTGATTGATTGAATCAAACAATGAGATTCATAAATTAACTTGGAACAATCTCAATTTTTTTCTCCTTTTTTTTTTGAGATCATGATTTATTTCAAAAACAGAAATTTGGACACATCCTTCAAGAAAAATGACATATTGGTTTGTTATTTAACTTTAAGAATCTAATGCCAATTTAAGAGAACAAAGCAACCATAAAAAATCATTCTACGTAAGAAAAAGGAGGCATGAAAACTAGACCTACAAAATAATCAAATATTAAACCTCATCTCAAGAGTTAAACAATTCTTCACCAAATAAGTTCTAGACTTAAAAATAACAAAAAATTTGAGAAGACATTAAGGAAAAATTGTAAAGCCACTTACAAAAAATGGTAGGATTAAAAGTGAAAAATAAGAATTTACTGAAGTTATGAAATGAACAAAGAAAAAAATACAAGGATTATGACTAAAACGAGCAAAATGAAATTAAAAAATGCCTTCTTGATAATATCATGCATCAAAATGCCGCCTCGTAATAATATCCATCATGAGCTGTAAAAGATGTTGATGTGATGTTGATCGAATTCAATTGAATGGTACAACATCTTAGTAATGGATGAATGTTTGACAAATGTGCAATATTCTAGGCTTACTGAAAAGCACCGGGCATAACAGAGAGAGCCGCAACCTGGACGATCCCGCTCTACAAAGACTCTGACTTCACTTTTGTTTCTAAGACAAGAAAATATAATGAATTAAATATTTACAGAACCTATAAGTAATAGCAACATCGAGGCAAGTAGGATAAGTACTTGTGGATTTTTTGATTTCTCCCAATAAGCCTTAAGCCTGAAAACACCTTTGACGCCTCTTGATTGGATCCTTCAAACCTTATCCTTATGATGATGTGGTCGCCTTCTTCCTCTTAACGACTGTCAAACGGAGAATTCCCACTTATTACGGAGTCCACTTCATCGATAGTCGCTAAGAGATGCAAGCATGTAATCCTCAAGAATCTTATTACCCCGTGTTCTGGAGCTAATTTGATATGCATATCGCTTATATGGTTCCTCAAAACAATGCCGCCCATCTCGCTTCCACATTTACTAACCTTCTATATGAATCATCGATGTGATGTCCCTCTTGCTCGTAGACCACCGATGAGGACTTATAAATGCAGACATCATTCCGCTAAGAAACTCTAATGCAAGGTGCACAAAGTATGCCCATCATTTCAAATTTCGCAACTACAAGAAATATCCATAAGTAGACACATCAAAGTGGACAATCCGTTTTGATGCATTCTTCTCTAAGTTCCTCACCAAGTACTCCATGGGCCTATCATCGCACGTGATAATCCCCAACTCCATGCGTAAATTCTTCTTCAACATGAGTAAAGCTTCCTCAGATAAAACAAAGCAGCCTTGCTTAAGAATTGACTACTCCTAACAACAGAACAATTCGATACACTCAAGTCTTCATCATGTTCATTTCGCCATGTTTCCATCACCTTCTCCAATCCCAAGAACAATCTCGTGAACTTGTCAAATACCATATTATTTGTGGCCTCACTACTGAGAGTGGACAACATGCCAATACAAAATTTATCTTTGTTGAATGCTGGACCATTTATTTAATTTTGTAAAGTTCGATAGCCAAGCATGATCATACAAATTGTCCTCTAGCATGGCGTTCAAGCATCCTCAAACTCATCCTCTCAGGTCACATTTGCTCATGCATGCATAGAATTCTTGAACTCTTGTTACTACTAAAGCAATGGACCTTGAGGGGCTTTGAGATATGCCATCGGCACAACCTATGACGTGAGCAAGTACATTCTCGATAGTTTCGCCATAGCTGATCTTGATCAAGAATATCGTTATGCCTTCCACCCATCAACCAAGAAATGTCCGAATAACCATGTGAATGACTCGATGGTCTCTTCCGGTCTCTCCTCAATAAGACTTTGCCAATGATGATTCACTCCAACGAGTGGGGCAATGCATAAGATTATATTTATGCCGATACTAGTATCAAAATTATCACATCCCCAAAACAATCAAATTCAACCCTAGACATACCATTGCTCCAAAAAAACTCACCAATCGACGATCAACTCAACATCCCATGCAAACATCTCTCGGCCGCTTGTCCTTGAACAAATAATGCTATCACCACTTGCAACTGACCTTCGCTCTTCTCGATGAAATTGAAAGCATCTCTTTGGTGAATCCAATATTTCTACCAACTTTCACTAGATAGTCAATTGCCGTAATTAATGCGCCTCTCCATCATCTTCAAATCGATGCCTTCTCATCAAGAACGATTCAGGCGATCGAGAAGATGCAGATCACCGCCTTTTGCTGAATGATTATGGCTTTCTATATATTTTTAACCACTACCTCCAAATCCACACAATGTAATCAATCATCGCGACAACCACGCTTTCTTGAATTTTGTTATATGGTTTAGATTGATGTGTTTTTCCACTGCTGCAGACACGTAAAATCTCTCGATTTCAATTTCTTAGAGTTTGGCCAATAACTTGTATGGTCTTTTCTAACACTGCTTTGATGTGCATAATCACAATACAAGGTATAAGCTGTTTCATTATGCAACCGTGCTCATGATACCCCAAATTTGAGTCATTAGATAAAACAACTTCATCATCAGATTGCTTTATTCACTCATCTGCGAAACAGAGTCCAAACAGTCACGTGATAATGAGAGTACAGATGAAACAGAGTGTAGAGAGCATAGAGCAGTTTAGTCCAGAGAGTATAGACACAAAAAAAATACCCAAAAATCATTCAATAAAAAAGCAGAACCTGACAAGAGAGAAAAGAATAGATATAGAGGTATAGAGAGGTACGAGTATATACAGAGTAGAGGTATAGCAAAAGGTATATAGATACAGAGGTATATGGCAGGTGAGGCACAGAGTAGAGGTATGAGGTATAGGCATGTATGAGGAGACAGAGTACAGAGGTACTGAGAGTGAGAGTATAAGATAGAGGTACAGAGTACAGAGTGCATGACAGTGAGGAATCTCCTAAAATCCGAATGACCACATCATTGCTTGATTGGGATTTAGTTACCATGATCCAACAACCGTGCTACGAAGTGAAACAAAACAAAAAAAAATCGCTCTACACTCGAAAGACACTACAGAGTACATATGTAAAAAAAGCACTAAAAAATTAATCAAACCACCATTTCCTCAATTACATTGAATATGTTTTCTCCGAACTTTACAAAAAAATCATGAAAAATAAATATGAATACAAGGATTACAACTCCTTAAAAAGATTACGATCCATTTTATTTACTGACATCATCGCCTATTTCCTCAACGCCCATTTCAGATTCATTCTCCTTCTTCATAGCTTTTCAGAATGCTCACAACCGCAAATAAAAAATATACCACCGCCTAAATGAAGATATTTTTAATTTTTCCCGCGATATACTCATTCCCCAGCTGGTCGGCGCTAATCCAAAAAAAATAGCGCGCCGTCTTACGGTCATTTTTGCGCCATGTTAATGCGTCATGATTGGAGTCCGTAAAAGCGCATGGACTCGGACGTAATATTTTCCCCTCGTTCACTGTCCCTAAAATCGCCCGCTCAGGAAGAAATTATTCCATCTTCTCCTGCTCATCCTCCAAAAATTGAAAGTAGTTTTCTGCGGTTGGATTTTTTTTCGGAGGTATGACCTATTTGGCACGCACAATACACACAGAGGCGGGCTGCTCTCGTTCGTCCTCCAAAAAGCCGCACTCGCCTCTATCCCATCAGACCCAACTTCCTTTATTTCTTTGGTAAGAGGTTCCAGAACTGAATGGGGATCAGAAACAATCAGTTGAACGACTAAAAGGCATGACCGAGCTTGCAGTAGAGCGGCTAGCCGATGTGGATGTAAAGATCCTCAAGATCGACGCCGATGGTTTCGGATACATGGCGCATGATGGAGTGTATTAGTTTGCTCTTTTTGTAGTGCTCCTCATAGGCATGGACGTCCTCCTCCGAGACTCAGTGCTTGCTGAGATCAATGTAGCCTTTGTCGCGATCGACACAGACAACCATGGCAGGCTCCTGGCAGACTACGCGGATGACGGAGTTGACATTACGGACACGACCACAAGAGAGCTCGTTAAAGGGGATCATACCCTCGATGTTGTTGTACACGAGTAGAGAGACGTAGATGCCCATCTCGGTGATGCTTTTTACCTGAATCATCACGGTAATATCAACATCTGGAAAATGAACCTCCTACATCCGACACTCAAGATTTGGGGAGTTTTATTCCTCTGCTATAGTACTCGTGACACACTCCCAACAGAGGAAGTTGAAGCTTCCTCTCTTCTCCCTCAGCGTTTCCCCTCTTATGTCCGTTCCCTTTTCAGCATTTTCTCCATCTAATCTCTTCCTATTTCTTCCTTTGCCACAACCAAGAAGGAACTCCATCATCAGGCGAGTTCCTCTCAATTTTTAACATTTCTCCACCTATTCAACTCAAATAATCAACCCAATAATCCCTCATATTCAATTCTTTCTAGCCAAACTCAAGCAAAATTATTAGCGTCACTGATTGTGGATGTATAAAAAAATGTTAATGTGTGTGTGTATATATATATATATATGCTTCTTTTGCGATTCAAGACACGCTAATGCCCAAAAGGCGTAGTGAATTCAAAGAGATTGCAGATCGTGAAGACACCGCTATGCTCAATGTGGCATAATAAGCAAAACTGATGTGACACCCCTACGCTGAAATACTACCAAAATTTTGATTAAATCTGGGACTAAAAAATGGATGAGGTTTTCAATGTATAAAAATTGCATATATATTTAATTTTATGTGATTACCATATGCTATGCAAGATAACGATGAAATTCACCCGAGATATTTCAAAATACCAACCCTCACACTCATCAGGGCTTGACAGATAGGTCAAAATAGTTCTTCTATAGCCCCTACAAGGGAATGATGCCGGAATACTGCCAAAATATTTTAATTTAACATTAAGTTAAATATATGATATAAAGTCCTAAGAAAATTTATAAAATCAAAATTGAATGGGCATAACAACTATTATTATCATATGAGAATATATTAAGTAATGAAATTAACTCATTCACTTAGTTTATAGCCAAATGAATGCTTGAGTCGATTGCTTTATATATTGAAATAAAGGTGAGTGTTCAAATAGAATACAAGTGAGGCTTGAAGCTAACTCCAAATGCAAAAGAGATTTATAATAAATTTGAAATTTGGTTATATATATTAATCTCTTGACGTGGAGTATAAAATAAAGTCAAATTGGGTTTGATTGCTCTGACATGAAGAAGATGAAGAACATAACTTGCATATTCACCGATGAATTTGGTCATGAATGATCTTTTCAATAAATATTGTGATTATCCTAACTTATTCTAGTGAATTAAAAGTAATTTAAATCAACACAATCAAGCTTGGAGAATGAAGATGAAGCTTGATAACTCATTTGCAAGAAACTATGGGTTAATGGTTAATTAGTTAAGAAGAATTAATTGAACTTTGTAGCTTATATTCTATCATGTGTGAAAATGATTGAAAGAGAATAAGCCAAATGCAAACATAACTTTGAATTCGTGTTATACTTATGTGGAGGTTACATGAAGCTAGAAGGCTAATTTTCAAATGAGATAGAGCCCAAATCAAGCTCTAAAGTGAGATTCACAAAGAATAAGTCTTCTTATTTAATTAATATATCAGAATGTATAATTTAGAATAGACTAAAAAAAGGCTTCAATTAAACATAAAATTAATACATATAAGATTTGTTAAGTGTTATTTTTAAGTTAAAGTGAAAATCAAATAAATTTATAAAAAGTTTTCACTATAACTAAAATAACCTATTAGCAAGCATGATCGAGACTTCTTACTGAATAATAAACTTATATTCAAAAGAAGATTGAATAAGGTAGACTTAAGATTATCTCCTTAGATAAACACCACCCCAGGTCTACAAGGATTACTTGGATGATGCAACCCATGACTGGTGATAAGGATCCTTCTATAAGGTTGGGTCGATTACCTCCTCTGACTAAGTAGACTCGGGACCACGATAACCCGGGATGACGAAACCATAGGATCTAGATTTGGCACATCATCCCTAACCATCCAGTTTAAGTTAATATGATGAATTTCATAAGCGTAAATTTTAAACTCCACATGTTGCTACTATACGCTATGCATTTAGTGATCTAACAACTAGCCTTAAGCGAAAGTTCTCTCTTAGTATTGGGAGGGGTAATTAACTATAGGTGCTTGCGCCTATAGAAAACCTAGAACCAGATCTAAAGTCCTCACAAAATGAGGGTAAAATCTCTAGGTAGTGTCTTATCTACTATTTCATCTACATTCTAAAAATTTCACCGACACTTATTCATACTCTCTTTAATGTGAGAGGTCAATGGTAAATTTTTGGAGCCCACGGATTTCTGGTGACTCTGCTAGGGATAGGTTTCTCTTTCCATCTTTGGCTAGTTGAATATGAGTTGTAGTAATAGTGGAGTACAATAAAAAATAAAATTAAAAAAAGAGAACCAGTTAACAATGAAACTAAATATAAGCCAATTATGTCCTTATGATTAATGTGCTTATTCTTTATATCAATAGATCTTTAGAACACACCATCCGTTCATCATGCAGCTAGGTTACAGAGCCAGCATCCATCTAGCTAATGTTGTTATCAATACTGGGAATGCTGTAGCTACCGTTCAATTTGATAGTGTAGACTTCCTAGCCATTGCTGCAAATAATCCTCTACCCAATGTACCTGCGTATTATACACGTAAACCTATGCAGGAGAACGATTGGAATGACTACTACTGCTACTGAAATTTCTCGAAAGAGAGCCTTTATATTCAAAGGATTGGGTTATTCTGAGGTGCCGCCATAAAAAAGAACCGCCATCAAAAGTTTCATTCATGCTCGAATGTGACCACTGCCATTGAACCTTTCACTAGGAATGCATAATGTTGAAGCCTCCTCTTGAGGAAAATTGAGAAGGAAAAGAAGAAGAAATGTTGAATTGTGAGCTCGCGCTCAATCACTAACTACGTGACCAGACTTGATGCCAGAAGTGAGTATTCTCATTCACAGTAAGTTTGAAAATCTCAAGTGGTTAAAAAGGAATAACTCCATTGGTGATATTAAGTAATCATTCTGGGAGCAGCAATACTAATCTCTAACCCCACAAAGGAAGTATCCTGATACTCTATCCTCCAGAGTGCACAAGGTGTTGAAAGTTATCAAGAAAAAGGGTCTTATGAAAGAAAAAGTATCAATGCCCGATTATCAAAGAAAATGAGAATGCTTCATGAAAGAGGCTGCTCTAAATGGGTAATGCTCAAGATCATCCTAACCAATTCCTACATGGTGAGCATCGAGGCATGACATCTAGATCGCATGTCCAGGAATCTGCCACCGAAAAGGTCTCACCAAAAAGAAAAATATATATGGAGGCCAAGGCCTCGAGAAGAAGTAGGGACGTAAAAGCTTCTTCATATGGAAGCAAGCTAACCTAGAGACAATGGAGAAAGAGAAATGTTGAATTGCGTGCTAAACAGCTATTGTTCAAGCAAAAAATTGTACAAATAACTGTGGAACCAGAAGTGAGTGTTTCAACTTATAACAAGTTTGACATGCTAAGATGGGTAAAGCAGAACAGCTCTATTGGTCAAATGAAACGGTCCTTCTAGACCCGATAACATCAGGTTCCAGCTTCTCCAGTGAGAAAACTTGAAACTATATATGCAATAGTGCATCAGGTTCTCAAAGTTGCTAAGGAGAAAGGACTGATGAATAGAAAATATCAAGGTCTTGTCATCAGAGAGGCTGGAGTTGCTCCTCCAAGGAGACTTCCTCCTACAACCTTAACAAAATGTCAACTAATTCTCTCAAGTCTGAGCATTGAGCGACACTTGGACCACGTCAAAAATCCATCATTGTCCAGCAAAAGGTAATCAAATTTGGAGGCCAAAGCTTTGAAGTAAAACTGCTTTAAAGAAAGACAACAACGTGACATTTAGACTGTACTCCGACAAAATCCACTCCTTATGCACTAGTATTAGGGGTTGAAGCAGTTCTACCACTTGAAGTTGAACTACCATCACTCCGAGTAGCCATGCAACTTGATCTTACCTAAGATGAGAATGTTTGTCTACAGATGGAAGAGCTTGATGTGCTTGACAAGGTCAAGCTCCAAGCTTAGAAAAATTTAGATGTTTATCGAGTAAGGATGTCTAAAGTATTCAATCATATGATGCATCCTCGAACCTTTTAAGAAGGAGAATTGGTCATAGTGCTGAGAATACTAATTATTTCTTGTTGTCATTACATGTGTGAGTTTTGCTTGGAAATTTTCTTATAACACAAGAATGCATTTCGAAAATAAAGCAAACATCCCCCTGCCAGACACGGGGCATTTTTTTAAATTTTATGAGAAAATGTTAGGCTTTCCCCTATCTTTTTTGTATTTCGGTTGACATCACGCCTAAGGCCAAGATCTCATATACGTATTCAAATTATATATTCAAAGTTTACAAATCTCAAAGGTCTACCGTTCAAAAAGGAAAATTTTCAAGTTTGTGAAAAGAAATAAATCAAGTTGGAAACACATCTTCCATCCATACATCAAATATAGGGCTCGAGTTGGTGCATAAGGTCAGAATCAACATGCCTAAATATGGTCGAGTCGTTGATAGGTCTGCTTGCTCAATATGACACAAAGGTCGTAGTAAGAGATCCCCCATCTCATTAGCCTGATGATAAAACCCTCCAACAATTGCTCAATTCCAAGACTCAAGTGGGTGCATAATGTCAGACTCAACACGCCCAAATTTGATCCAGTCGCTAACACATTTGCTTACTCAATATGCCACAAAGGTCGTAGTAAGGGATCCTCCTACTATGTTGGTTCAAAGATGAGAGCATCCAAATCTCCAAATCCCTCAAACTTGGTGACTTTAAGTGGCCCAGACTGGGAGATCATCCCTAATGGTCGTAAAGTCTTTTTTCAAAATCCAACAAAAATATCCTCACTCAAGAAGACAATAAGCCGAGTTTGGTATCAATATTAAATGTGACATCTCAACTTCTTCAACAAGTCTATTAAGTAAAAAGCAAAGACCAAAGGAAACTTTTATTCGGTAAGTCCAACCAAGAAAAAAAGTAAGGGACCGAAGAAGTCATCCCAATGTTCATACAAAGCTAAAGACTGAACTAAGGGAGTCAAGTCATCAGCATGTCCATTATGTGCAAAGCGTAGGACTAATGACTCTTTGCCATTGACCCAACACAAGTTCTGAGAGTCAGGTTGTCTGATGACATCCTTCTATAATCCCACAAGAGCAGAAAGCTAGGGCAGAAGGTAAGTTTGTATCACCTGACAAGTCTTCAAGATAATTCAAGAAATTCCTTCGCCAAATTCGTCAAGGCATAAAGCCAGGATATAAGGAAATATAAACTACAAAATTTTGAGATTGAATCTTCAACAAGTCCATCAAAGCACAAATCATAGGACCGAAGATGCTCTCATCTTGCCAAGAAATCATCAACTCCATCAAGTCTAAGGCATAAAGCCGACAGAAGAAAATACAAATTTTAAATTTCGAGATGAAGTCTTCAACAAGTCTGTAAAAGCACAAAGCATAAGATAAAAGACATTCTCATCTCGCCAACAAGTCATCAACTCCATTAAGTTCACCCAAAGCATAAAGCCAAGACAGGAGAAAAATATAAATTTTAAACTCTCAAGAGGAAGTCTTCAACAAGTCCGAAAGCACAAAGCATATGACTAAATACATTCCAAATTCTCTCAATAGTTACTACAAAGCCCCCCTGTCAGACAAGAGACATTTTTATATATTTATCTAAATTGACATCATGCTTCAAGCCGAGATCCTTAACTAAATATACATGATAATCAGAATGAGCTATGTTTATTTACATTAAAGAAGTTCAAACTCTGTGATACATTTCTAAGCTAATCTGCAATTCTCCTGTTAGACAGGAGCCCTTTTTTATGATCAAGAAACAAAAATAATCTATTTCTACGCATGAAAAGACAACCCTAAATGCCAAAAATTCTCTCAAAGATTCATCAAATGTCGGAGATCAAGTTAGAAGAACTCTCAATTTTGGAAGCTTCAATCAACTGAGTTGGAAAGACATCAACCTCTACATCTTCAAGTCTAGGACACAGATGGGTTCAAAAGGTCGAACTCAACAAGCAGTAAGAAAAGGCAGCAGTGAAAGAGCCCTCATTCGTTAGTCTGATGACCAAATCATCAACCCATCACAGCTTAAGTCGAAGACTTGAGTAGGTTTTAAAGGTCAAACTTAACAAGCCTATAAATGGCCAAGTTGTTGATGCTCTCCTTACTTAACAAGTCATAAGAAAATACCGTAGTGAAAGAGCCCCTACTCATCAGTCTAATGAAGATAGATGTTCAATCTCAAACCAGATCCAGCTTAGTGATTACAAGTAATCAAAATCCAAGAGATCTTTCTACCTGATCGATAGACCAATACAATCTAAGAAAACTCTCAATTCTTAGTTATCTCAAGTCAATCTTTATATTGCTTGTATGGTGATATTTTAATTTATTCTCAAATAATCTAATCAAGCACAAAGCACAGATCAAAGCCAATCTCCTCATCAAGTCCGTCAAAGCAGAAAGCACAGGATCGAGAGAGTAATTCCGTAGTAAACTAAAGGAATTTCATGGTTATTCAAAAGCACATATCTGATCGACACTCAACATTAACAATATGAGCCAAAAGGCTGAGTCATCTGTATGCACCCTTTAACAAGCATGTCAAAGTAGCAAGCACAAGATTTAAGGTGTACACACACTTTCTGATAAATTAATATGGATAGATTAAGTCAATCATTCATCAAGTCCTTTTAAAACTAGGATAGAAAATTTCAAATCTCAAAGCAAACAAACCAACTTCTCCATCCAACCCAATCAAGCATGAAGCTAGGGTCGAAGGAAACCTAAATCCATAAAGATACAAAAGAAAGAGCGCTTCAACGAACCTACTGAAGCTGAAGTAATTTGAAATTCATGGTCGACACGAAAGATCAATCAGTTTTAACAAATATGACTCGCTTCATACATGAATCACATTTGTTGGGGGGCATTTGTTGTCCCTCAATTTTGCTTTCTAAAAATGAAAAACCGCTCCCACTTTCTCGTTCTCTCCCTAAAACTGCCCGCTCAGAAAGAAACTATTCCCACTTCTCCAGCTCATCCTCCAAAAATTGAAAGCAGTTTTATGCGGTTAGTTTTTTTTCAAGAGGCATGACCTATTTGTCAAGCACGATACACACAGAGGTGGGCTGCTCTCGTTCATCCTCCAAAAATCCACACTCACCTCTATACCATCAGACCCAACTTCCTTTATTTTTTTGGTAAGCGATTCCAGAACCGAATGGGGATCAAATACAATCAGTTGAACACCTCAAAGGCATGATTGAACTTGCAATATAGCAGCCCACCGATGAGGATGTAAAGATCCCCGAGATTGACACCGATGATTTCAGAGACATGGCACATGATGTAGTGTATTAGTTTGCTCTTGTTGTAGTGCTCCTCGCAGGCGTGGATGTCCTCCTTCGAGACTCGATGCTTGCTGAGATCATTGTAGCCTTTGTTGTGGTCAACACAGATGACCATGGCAGGCTCATGGCAGCCTACGTGGATGAAGGAGTTGACATTACGGATGCGGTGGCAAGAGAGCTCGTTAAAGGGGACCATACCCTCGATGTTGTTATACTCGAGAAGAGAGACGTAGATGCCCATCTCGATGATGCTTTTTACCTGAATCATCCTGGTAGTATTAATGTCCGGAAAATGAGCCTCGTACATCCAGCACAAAAGATTTTGGGAGTTTTATTCCTCAGCTACAGTACTCGCGACACAATGCCAACTAGCTTCCTCTCTTCTCCCTCTGACATTTCCCCTCTTTTGTCGGTTCCCTTTTTGGTATTTCTCCAATCTAATCTCTTCCTATTTCCTCCTTTGTCATAGCCAAAAAGGAACTCTATCATCACACGAGTTTCTCTTAATTTTTGGTATTTCCTCTATCTATTCAACCCAAATAATCAACCCGATAATCACTCCTACTCAATTCTTTCTAGCCGAACTCAAGCAAAATTATTAGTGTCACTGATTATGGATGTATAAAAAAATGTGAATATATATATATATATATATATATATATATATATATATATATATATATATATATATATATATATATGCTTCTTTTACACTCTTCAAGATCCTTAATGCCCAATAGATAGTGCAAGAGACAGTTGCTACAAGACAGCTCATGCTTTCAATGTGCAGAGTCCAAAACTATGCGACAATCTCAGAAATGATGCTAGATTTTGATTAAATCTAGGACTTAAAAAAAAGGAGGAGGTTTGAATGTGTAGAATTGCATATATTTTACTTTTATGTAGATGATTGAATGCCTCGTTATGCTCATCAGGGCATAACGAGATTGAATTTGGGGAGTGATCAACCGGCCATGCCTACGAGCATGATGGATAAAATAAAGTATGTTTCTGTGATGCCGGAATGCTACCGAAGTTCTGTCAGGTTTTGGATTAAATTTTGTACTTAAAAAAATAGAGAAGAAGGGAAAAGAATCAAAATTCATCTAAAAGACCAAAATATAATAATCTAAAATGAAATTTAAATATATTAAATTGAAAATTCTAATAAGACAGACATAAAGATGAACATCAAATTGAAATGAAAAAGGGGGGAGATTACAATGAACTTTAAAAGGACTTGAACCAAAAGATTTTAATTTAACATTAAGTTAAATATAAGACATAAAATCCTATGAAAATTTATAAAATCAAAATTGAATGGGCATAATAAGTATTATTATCATATGAGAATATACTAAGTAAAGAAATTAATTCATTCACTTAATTTATAGCCAAATGAATGTTTGAGTCTATTGCTTATATATTGAAATAAAGGGGAGTGTTCAAATAGAATACAAGTGAGGCTTGAAGTTAACTCCAAATGCATAAGAGACTTACAATAAATTTGAAATTTAATTATATATATTAATCTCTTGATGTGGAGTTTAAAATAAAGTCGATTTGGGTTTGATCGCTCTTACATGAAGAAGATGAAGAACATAACTTGCATATTCACCGATGAATTTGGTCATGAATGATCTATTCAATAAATATTGTGATTATCATAACTTATTCTAGGTGAATTAAAAGTGGTTTAAATTGAAAACAATCAAGCTTAGAGAGTGAAGACGAAGCTTGATAACTCTTTTACATTCTATAACAAACTATAAGGGTTAATGGTTAATTAGTTAAGAAGAATTAATTGAACTTTGTGGCTTATGTTCTATCATATGTGAAAATGATTGATAGAGAATAAGCCAAATGCAAATATAACTTTGAATTCATGTTATACTTATGGGGAGGTTACATGAAGCTAGAAGACTAATTTTCAAATGAGACAGAGCCCAAATCAAGCTCTATAGTGAGATTCACAAAGATTAAGCCTTTTTATTTAATCCATATATCAGAATGTTTAATTTAGAATAGACTAAAGAAAGTTTCAATTAAACATAAAATTGATACATGTGATTTGTTAAGTATTATTTTCAAGTTAAAATGAAAATCAAATAAATTCATATGAGGTTTTCACTATAACTAAAATAACTTATTAACAAGCATGATCGAGACTTCTTACTAAATAATCGACTTGTATTCAAAAGAATCTTGAATTCAAATAAGCTCGCAAAAAGGAAGTATGACTTGTATGAAAGTATCAAATTTGAATGGAATTTTACAAAGATCTAATAGGTCTTTAATGAGCATGTCAACCATTGAAGTTTATGAATAATGTGAATAAATAAAAATGCAAGCAAATATATAATATTTTGACTGTAAATATAAATCTAACTCTGCTCCACATATACTACCGGATTTACAATTCTTTGTATAAGCAGATAGAAGGTGATGCTATGTTAAATTCTCCATGAATTATGAAACTTTTTTCAATCCAAAAATTAAGGAATTTCATTCTAATTAGGATTTTCGAAACCAATGATTTTATTAATTAGATAAAATCATTTAAGCTATAAGCATCTGCATGTGCTCGGACATAGAGATTTAAAGAGTAAAATTTAATATCTAAAAAGGTTGTGCAGACTAAGTTGGGATTAAATTAAAATATAAAATTAATCTCATAATTAAAAAATAAAATAATTTGAACTATCAAACACCCGTATGGGCCTTGACACTACACTAAATACTTAAACTTAGTCTAAGGATGTCGGTTACTTCCGAGGTCTTAACCGGACCGGGTTAACAAAACCTAAAAATTCAAAATAATATTATAATATTTCTAACTTAATAAAATATCTGAGAAGCTAATTATGTCACATGATAGTAGATTTGATCCTCTATTATTAAGTTAATAGAGTTGATAAGATCTGAAACATTAAATTAAAAGATCAAGTGAACTTATATACCCTGATGATGGCTGTGTTGAATGGAGATTTTAACTAGAGGGGATACTCACCATCAAATTATATTTAAAGTTTCATATCAAATTAATATAAGTTAAATATCAATCCAAATGAGAATTCTCATGAATTATTAAGCTCAAAATGACTAAATGAAATCATCAAGTTAAAAATTTAAAACTAAAATCTAACCCACTTTCCACAATTATTTGTCGGAGGTGACAAATTAAGAAAACTCTAGCTCACAAAGAGGCCAATGTCAAATCAAGTGTTATACTATGTTCACTCTCAATCAATCTCATGCTAGTAAGAATGTGAGTACTCACGCGGATTTGGCCAATAGACTACATATGATGTATGACCGTAGTCCCGATCGTGGTTTGCCAAATGACATCATTATATTACGATCATGACTATAGCCCGCATGCTCTCCAATGGCTCTGCCATTTATGTTGTGAGTCATAAAGTACACCTAATAGGGCAAAAGACCTTATGTCAGCTAAGGTAGACTTAAGATTGTCTCCTTAGATAAACACCACCCTAGGTCTACAAGGATTACTTGGACGACACAACCCATGGCTGCTGATAAAGATCCTTCTCTCAAGTTTGGTTGACTACCTCATCTGACTAAGTAGACTAGGGACCACGACCACCCAGAATGACAGAACTATGATATATAGATCGAGCACGTCATCATTCCCCCAACCATCCGCTTTAGTTAATATGATAAATTTCATAAGCTTAAATTTTAAACTTTACATGCTACTATTATACGCTATGCATTTAACGATCTAACGACTAATCTTAATCGAAAGTTCTCTCGGTGGGAGGGTAATTAACTATAGTGCTTGCCCATAGAAACCTGGAACTAGATCTAAAGTCCTCATAAATGAGGGGGAAATCTCTGGGTAGTATCTTATCTACTATTCCATCTGCCTTCTAAAAATTTCACCAACACTTATTCATATTCTCTTCAATGTGAGAGGTCGGTGGTGAATTTTGGAGCCCACACTAATCTGATAATAATTATAGGTGACATGGGAGTCGTACTCTCTAGAACTAATGGTTTGGTTGCCACAAATCTGTTTGGATGGATTTGAGATATGGATGGCACGTGTTCCACTTATTAGTTGGAAGCATATAGAACGACACCTCCCAGATAGAGTTATGCATCAATTTGAGAGTATTCAATCGACATATATACAAATAATCGAAGACCTTTCGAGCGAGTAGATGGGTGTGGAAGGGTTGACACTGATTAGATTCAATACCACGTCGATTGCATATCCCAGTAGAATAATAGAAGATATTCTATAACTCTTATTACCATACCACATGGCGACGAGTAAAAAGTTTGTAGATACTTTTGTTGGTACAAGTCTTGGTTATTCCTATACCTTTTGAAGGCTCTGACAAACCCTCCAAACACATACTACCTTTGCTCTCCCAGTGAAAGAGTCATGGTACGTACATTCTTTTTGTAAATTAAATTTATTCAACAAACTTGATTATATTAATATCAAAATTTATTTTTTGAATATAGGTTGATTATTATGCAAATACTAGTAGAATTGCACAATCATTTAGTAGAGGTCAAGAAAATATAATGCTAGCTCAATGCAAGTGGCTTTGGACGAGATAGTTGAACTTGTGAATCTAGTAAATCAATCGATGCACTTGACCGGTCATAGTGGAGAGATCAGTATATAGAGTTAGTGTTTCATAAAATGAGTTCTTATGAGCATTAACATCATAGTAGATTTACTTCGACATGCAACATCAATACCTATCACTATATAACTACCATTGATCATTTCATTATTTTGGGACAGAACACTTGGAGAGCCCATCAAGCCATCATTTCCCATCACTTGGTTTAGGATGGAGTATCTCAAAGGGTGGACAATCACATATGCATATGTCGTACATCCCTATGCTTTATGGAGCACCCATGATGTTTCCAAGTGGAGTGCCATCAATGTCATTTTTTTCTAATCGCATATATAATGCCATCATCAATGTTCTATGAGCAATAATATATGATATCTCAACATTCTCAATCATTTAACTTAACACTGCAAGAGCTAGAAGAGGAAACAACTAACGATGAGCATCAACTTAAAGATCGACCAATACAAGCACCTAATAGATATACAACAATGTCAGATGCTATTCCACATTGTCATAGAGGACAATAGTATATAATGATAAATAAGAAAATATTTTTGTCTTGAACTCAAAATCAATTATGTTAAATGAAATATTTTGGCTTATTTATATTAAAAATTATAATGCTAAAATTGCTTTAGCCTTAGTTATTGTATTTCAAATATAGACATATTTCAATAAAATTGAATCTATTTACAATAACTAAATGATGCAATATATATTATATAAATTTTCAAGAATGGCAAATAGTGCTTATAAAAAATATTGTAAAAGATACTCAAGGGACTTATTCAAAATTGCCAGCCTAAATGTGTGTGATCCAATGAAAGAGTCAATAAGCTTTTCAATATAGTAAGGATTGGTACATGAAACTTATTACTATTGCATGCATCGTTGGCCTTCAATTTCTATAGGTTCGATATCATGAGCTCGCGAGATTAAAATTTAAATCAATAAAAAATATAACAAAATTTTGAGCATTACTACTTATATTGCTGCCGTCACAAATTCATCTTCAATCTCGCATGCATAAATCACTTAATGAAAAAAAAATGTCAAGATTAATAAATACTTAACATTATTATTAACACAATTTTTTCTGATAATTCTCTAATTTATTATCATAAATTAATATCTTCCATCTAAATATTTTTAATTATTTTTTTTTTTGTTATGATTGTAATTTTCGTCTACAATTTAAAATTAAATTTAATAATATTTTTCATCAACTTCTTATTTTTTGAAAAAAAATAAATAAATAATAGAGTGCATAAATAATTTTTTTAGAAATGATGAATTATTTAAAAAGAAAAATATTATTTGCATTATTGTCCGACACAAATTAACATGCATAAATTACTTAATGAAAAAATATATAAAAAGTTAATAAGTACCTAACATTCTTATTAACACGATTTTTTTAATAATTATATATGATATGACACTTAAAATATTAGTAGTAAGAGCACGAATCTGAAAAGCAGTTAATCGAAAATCGAAACCTACCGAGATCAAGACTTAAAATATCATCGGAAATTTTGAGACATCGCTTAAATTCCTAAAAGCTCTCAAAATATGGAGCTATAGTCAAATCGAAGCCGCCTTGACGAATCAAACAAGCCCAAGATCTCATAATTCGGCATCATTTGAGCATTCAAATACACAAAAATACCTCATATGATCAGGAATCACTACGAAGCCGTCTGGAGAGAGTGGTCGGATTTTGCATGATTTACAGAGACGCCACTCCTCCACCTATAAATTTCATTCCTCATGGCGGAGACCAAGCGAGAAGGAAGGAAAGCAGAAGAGATAGAGAGCTCTAAAGATCCTCCAAAGACAATCGCTACACCACCTGTTTGTCAACCACCGCCGGGCTGCCACCATCGCCGCCACCACGATCTCGCCGCCGCCAATTACCGCTATCAAGCAATCATCACCGACCACTATCGCTGACATTCAACATCGAATAACATTGCTCGCCAACATCGTCACAACATCGCTTTTTTTTGAGATTTTCCATTAAAATTAATTTCTTTTCCCTCTTTAAATATCGTGCTACTCAAAAAATATATGAAACTTTTCTCTATTAACGATTCTCTACAACAATATATAATTTAATATCATAAATTAATATCTTCCGTCTAAATATTTTCAATAATATTCTTTTGAGATTGTATACTTTTTTGTTATGACTGTAATTTCAGTCTAAAATTTTAAATTAAATTTAATAATATTTAACATTAACTTCTTATTTTCTAAAAATAATACTAAATAATAGAGTATATATAAATATTTTTGTAAAAATGAAGAATACAATTGCTACAATTAACACATGTTTATAACTCCTTAATCTTTATAGAATTAAGAGTTTTGCTTTTAGTATTCACTACTACATAATTTTTGGAATTTTAAATCATCTCTTTATTAGGCGTCTATTATATTCACAACTAAATTGATCTTTTTACAATTTACAAACAGGCCATACAATTTGCATATCTACCATACATTTTTTTTAATATTTACTCATAAAACTCAAATCTTTCACATAAAATTAAAAAGATCATTGATATTATTTATTTTAAGCTAAAATATTCCTTTTATATATATATGACCCATTCAACATTAAAGTTGAATGTTTTTATTTTAAAAATTTACACAAATTTTTTATAATAAAAATAAAAATTAACACTTAATAGGACACAATAAAGAAGAAGAATTCATATTATCTGATCCCACATAATAAGATAAAAATTTATTTTAATTATTATTATAAAATTTATTTATATATTTATATAAGTATATAAATTAAAAAAATGATACGTAAATTAAAAAAAAAAAAAGAACATTCAACTTCAATGTTGAGTGGGTCATAGTACTTAGCATTTATGTTTTAGGCCAAATGCTAGCGCAATCTACAGTGCTTTTCTATTCTCCACCAGGCACCAACCATCTAAGTACTTGCCCACCTCCTCACATACCCAATTAAGAACTAAGGTAAAATAAAGAACAAAAATTATTTTATATTTGACTTATTTAAAATTTATTTTATTCATATTTAACTCATTTATATATCAAACTTAAAATATTTACTCATTTTCGACTTATTCATTAACCCAAACATAAGCTATTCACAAACAAACTTTTTTAACAATCCTATATGAAAGAGAATTCGAATATTAACCAATATTTTATATAACAAAAATTTTAACTATTAAACTATACTTGTATTTATGATATATAAATATATTCATATATATATATATATATAATAATAATAATAATAATATACTAATAAATAAAAATAATAATAATATAATATAATATAATTTTTTATTTCAAACTAAATCAAATGAATGAAATGATTATTTAACGTTTATATATCGACATTTTTATCATCGAGCTTGAAATATCTATTTATTCGTTTAATTAATGAGCAATCTGACTATAAATAGAGCGTATTACAACAAACTTTTTGACATCCAACGGTGTTCAGATGCAAGTTGCATGACATTAAGAGGAAAACAGTTAATTCATGCTCAATGGCAATCCATATTCAGACTCGTGCAACGAATTCAGGTTAGTCGGAACAGGTATTCCTACATAAGAGGGGATAAGCTGAACTCAGACAACAGCATTCTATGCAGTAATTAAGTAGCTTCTCCAAGCCAACAATCATATGCTGCCAAAAAAATTTCACCTTTAAAGGTCCATTCTTTCATAACCAAATTTATTAGAATATTGATGCCGAAACAGCAAGAAACTACTTTAATACTACGAAATATTTACAGAAGGACTGAAGAGAGAGAACATCCACTACTTTCTTGCACAATATATAATCTCATTTAAAAAAAAGGTATAAAAAGATACTTTTTTTGCGCCACCATAACAGTATCACAAAAACAAAAACTGTAGTAGATAAGGCAGAGGAAACAAGCACTCCCAATGGTAAATATGGGCCTCACCACCATACGGAAGTGTGTCCCACACAAACTCATAAAGCCTTTTCAGTAGTCCTTATCACCTTTTTAACAGCCAAAGCGCTCCCTCTTCATCCTGCAGTAACAGCCAAACCACGCACTAGTCACAAACACTATGCAGCAAATGAAGCCATCTGATCATTCATTATAAGTAGCTAATAACTCAGCTATTTAATAGAGGTGGGATTAACAGTTCGCCACATCAGTTACTGAAGGAGAATGGAATTCATTTACTCCTTTTGGAACAGCACTATCCTCTGAAGTTAGATCAATATCTTGATTCATCTTCTGAACCTCTTCTCTTGTGTAGATGAATATCTTGCGAACCATGTTGCAGAATTCCCTAACAATCAGAAGTAAGATAAGAGCATGATGGGGGGAGAACAAGAACTGTGAAGCAAATGGAGTTAACAGGAGTAAAATAAGAGCGCGATGGAGAAGAAGAAAAAAAATTGGGGGAAAAATGAAGTATAAATATCCTGTGTTAAAAAGTCTACCTCCATGGATCATCTCCAACAAGCATCATATCACCCTCGTCATCAGTATAAACAACCAGCCAATCTTTGGTGGGAGCCATCAGTTTGCCCTCAAATTCAAACATGTGATCCAACTCCATAATTAACTCCTCATAGTTGCAGAATTTCGAGAGGTCCACAGATCTGCCGAGAGCAATTCCCTGCTTATGCACCTGGATGAAATTGGGATAAAAATAATCAGCAGGATTAGAAAATTCTAAAAGATATGAAGTTCATTCGGATTACTAATAAAATAATTTCCCCCATAAATAAATGACACACTTTCAATGCTCTGAAGAAAAGTAATGCTTAATGTTGGTAAAGGAAAAAAATGAAAATAGTAATTCAAAGCAAACATGGGTCCGTACAATAAGATCTCTAGAATAAAGAATTAACAATTGAAAAAAAGGAGATGAGGACCTTTGTGCAACTTCTTGTCGAGCTACCCAGCTGTTTGACTTGTATACTTTTCAAAGTAGGTGAAGAGGAGAAAACGAATTTCCCTCTGCTAGCTGCTGCTAAAGAAGAATCCCCCAGTTTTGCAACTGTTGATGGCTCCAAGTGGTGATCTTGCATGTTCTGTGACAGAGACAATGCAGCAGTTGGCTGACCATGAACCTCCAGGCCATTTAATGCATTTGCCTGAGGCAACCGTAACTCGGATGTTGAAGAATTTTTATTAAGTTGAACCCCAAAAAGCTTACAGTTTCCATTCCCTTCTAGTTTCCCAATCTCATTTTTGGTTGATTCCAATGGCTGAGATTTTAAAAATCTTGACTTTGTTTGGTTCCCAGTTTGGTGATCCAGCAGCAAATGTGTGAATGAATCTGGAGCAGACTGCTCAAATTCGAAAGGAAAATAACCCGCCTGCCTGCCAAATCTTACATTTCCTATTCCAGGATAAGGTGGTGGCTTACCAGGCTGAGTGGGCATCTTCAAGTTTAACTCCGTGTTGCTGTGAGAGCTTTGGGGCAATAAAGACCATGTGCCTGAAACAATACTCCGCTGGGCCACAGGATCCTGAAAGTTGCAATGCAAAAGATTTACAGCATCCATGTTTTGTTCAAAGTGTGATGGGCCTGATACCCATGAATTGATACATGTCGGAAATAAGGGATCCCCAGGTTGATCTGTGCTTCATAATTTGCGTCTGGTCTTCTGAACCCAATGTTCTCTGAATGGAAGTTATATTTTTTATTTGATCATGGGATGAAGACCACATCATGGGCTTCTGAGCAGCATCTGCCTCTTTCAAGGTCATGGATTCTTGACCTTGCAAGACCCTCAAAACACCAGGGGAAGGGTTTACATGGACCTTTGATGTAGCTGGGAAAGACGTTTAAGGAGAAGTTAGTCTAGATTTAGCATCATGGAGTGGCAATGATTGGATAAAGACAGGTTATAACACAATAGGAGATTAGGAACAGTACTTTCTCTTGCTCGGACCGATGCATCTGGTGATGCAGGTATTGAGTTCGAGGCTTCTTGGGTCGTGCTATGTGGAGTGAGTTTGGTGGCGGGGGTGTCACAGAAGGTTCAATTTGCCATGGAGAAACTCTCTCTGGTCGAGAAATTGAAGATGTTTCATCCCATCTCACCTTTGTTATATAAAAAAAAAAGGTTAAAATATTATTAAGGTATCAATGTAGCAAAATAAGGTATATTTCATATATCTGATGCCCTAATAGTCAGATATTTGAGTAGTTGATTTGCTACATGACAGGTCAAGGGTTCAAAAGCATAGTGCAGCAAATCAATAAGACCTCATAATTATCCGAAAGAAAGTAGCATAAGTTTGGTGTTTACCTTGAGCATCTCCATTTTGAGCCCGGCCACTTATTTGTATCAGTATCACCGACGCCAACTATGGTGCCACTGAACCTTTCCCAGAAACAAAAACAACTTGGTAATTGAAGCATACATTTTCACCATAATGTCCAACAAGCTACTTTGCAAAGACATAAAGTGATAGGAAATACCACTGCTCAGGAGTCTCTTCACTTTCAAATCTCATTTTGAACCTCATCCCTATAGAATAATTGCTTTTGATAGACTCCATATATTTGTCATATGGAATAATGAATTCTGAGGGGCTTGTTCTGTAGGGCAATGATAATAATATTATCAAAACAAATTCCGATTAGAATTATTCATCTCTTGTTCAAAATTTTCAAGTTTTTATGGATATGACACGATGAGTACAGAGAACCTTGACACATACCTTGGCTTATAATAAACAGTGAACATGGTCCACATATTTACAGCATGCCAAGCAGTAGCAAGGACACCGAGGTGCATACTGTGGCTAGATATCACTGAAGGAGGAATACTGCCTCATTGCCCGTCTTACTCCAACGCGGAGTTCATCATTCTCTCCTCTATGAAAATGGTAGTCAATTCGGCACCACAACGAGAATTACTGCGCTAACTCAGAGAGCACAGAGGCATACCTCAGAAAAATGAAAGCATCTCCCGCAACAAGCTTTTTTGGCACTTACAAAAACGCTCCAACCACTTTGAAGCAGGTGCCTTCCTGGCGTAAATAGCTAAAATCCATATTAGCACATAACCGAGGACAAAATACAGCGCGATTGCAAGCATCAGTGATAGTTAAACACAAAAAACACTACTTGAAAACTCACAAATCATGCATTGTAAATTTCCCAACAAACAAAGCGCATTTAACAACAATAATAAAAAATTCAACATCTTACAACCACATAGAAGGCAATTAAGCTGAGGACAGAGAATAAACCATCACAGCAGATTTACTCATAATCAATATAAAAACAAACTGGAGAAAATCCAGTTGCCCAGAGGAATCCAAGCTGCCCCAAGCAAAAACAAATGTGGTCATGGTAATCGAAGAGAATCCAATCCTTATACATGCTTACCCACTAAGTACGTACGATGATAGAACATCAGTACGTCCTAAAAGAATGGAATACTCACAACCATATTATATAGGCCACTCTAGAAGCAGAAAAACATCTTCCAACTGGAAAGCAGAACCATAAATTTTACGGGTTAAATTGAACAGTAAACAAAAAAAGATTACCGCGGAATATGTGTCGAAATCGCCACTCAACACCATGAAGATCCTTTGCCACCAATTCCTGAGCTGGGGGTTGCAGATCCATATCCTAACAAACCAAGATTTAAAAAAAAAATTCAGGGGAAATCTAATGTTATCCGGATACTAACTCACATGGTTTAAAAATACCGCGATAAAGTGATGTTTACCAGAGCAGGAAGGCATTCATCCGCATGTCTCCTCAGCACTGAGAAGCCACCATGGGTGCTTGTATCCGAGGCAGTCAGTGTCTTGCAGGAGGAGAGTGTCTCCTTCACCACTGTGTTCTCATCCTGCCGATATAAACCATAAAACGTCCTCGAAAAAACTCTATTGCACCACTAATATTTTTCAGTTCATTATAATAACATAACAAACTTGATACCTTGGATTCGGGGATCAAAGTTACTTGCGCAAAAACCTCATCCGTTTCAGGCTCGGCCTGGGAGCAAATTGAAATCACCTCATACCAAAAAAACTCAAATCACCCAACGGAAAGTATAAGAAAATAGAAGTGAATAAACCTTCAAGAGGACGTTCACAACGCGGCAAGGGATCTTAGCAGGTAGGTTGTAAACAGGCATCTGCTGGTCAGCCACTTGATTAGTCGACGCTTCCACCTGAATTGCAGGAAACAATTTAAGCAGGTCTAGAAGAAAAAGCTGCAGCTAGAAATCACAACTCAATCGTTCAAACACAACTAGGACGAGAACTATGTGGCCTTGAGGGAAGTAGAAGACTCGCTCAAGCGAGGACTGTCACTAGTGGCCCGCAGGCACAGCTCGTTGTAAAGCGCGCCATCCATACCTGATTACAGAACAGGGAAGAACAAATGATCAACAACAAGTACAGTAGGGGATACACCACTTCAAAGTCTGAGATCGGGAGAGACTTCACCTAAGCCGGTGGAAACTCCACCAGCAAATCACACCCTGACGCAATTATCCTCTCACACGCAGGTGGAAGTGTTCTCCTCCCTGGTAGCCTTCACCATGTTCATGCCCTGTCTCAAATTCTCTCCTAGGTCATAGATCCGATTCAATCCCCTTTTCCTCAAAATCAATCAACCATAGCAAAATTCCACTAATAACTTTATAAATTCACTCCATGCCAAATTCCTGTCCTTCCGCATGACCTTTTCCATTCCTGCTTCTTCCGCTCCTCTCTCTCTCAAACGGGGAATTGAATCTTGTGAACTGTAACAGTGTGAGGGAGAACAAAACGAGGACATTATCTTGTGAACTGTTGTCTCAATTGGCTGAAATGGGCCCAGGCTTTGTAAGTGTAGGCCCTTGCTGTTTGGTGTTTCATAATGAGCACTGGATCCTCCCAACCCGGACGACAGGACGGACCAGTGATCCTGGAAGCGAACTCCGTACCGGCACCACGACCGAACCGCACTTTGTTTCCCACGCGCGCACTCGCACGCGCACGCGCGAACCTCTCTGCGTGCGAGTTTTATAAGAAACAATAATATACTCTCTTTATTCTGCTGATGCACTTTGATTTCAAGTGTTGATATGCCACTCAATAGCACGTGCTCAAATATAAAAATAATAATTTAATCTCTATAATTAAAAAATAAAATAAAAATACTAGTATAATTACATATTTTAAATATTTTGATTAATTTAGACTTATATTATATATACTTATTATAGTTTGTGAAAAAAAATAATTTAAGATTTACTAATAATAATAGACATACTATTCATCAAATCATACAATTAATATAATCTTCTATTTTTTTCATCTTGAAATATGAAATACATACAACATATAAAATATATATTTATAAAATGATTGAAGCAAAATAATTAAACATAACCAAATAAACTATTTACAACCATCACATCCTAACGGCTATTCATAAGAGTATAATTACACTTAAGTTTAATCACTTTTCTTAGTTGTTGATTTTAGGATTTGAATTAATTAATCCTGATGAAAATATAAAAAAAAAAACTAAAGTTATTTCACAGCCCTTCTTTGTTCATTAACTTATTTAAAAGCTATTTAAGTGATTTTTATAATTTAATAAGATTTAATTAATTATTTTACTTAATTAAACCCAAAAGAGCCTAAAAGTTCAATTTGACCTTAAATATAAGCCTAAAATTTATGTGAAAATGTATTGAACATAAAGAAATATGAAATAAGCTTGCCCTAAAAATTCTAATACAAATGGGTTTATATTTTTAAATTAATTAAAGAAATGAGTATAATTTAGAATCATCAATCACACTCAAAATACCTCAAATCAATTGTAGATTTTGATTTCATTAAAAACTTTTTTCTTAACTATGCATAAAAAAGTTTTAATCATAATTTTTGAGGATCTAGGTAATTAATTATGAATTTTCTAAGTCCTGGGATAATTAGTGATTTAATTAATTAATAAAAGTCTTTTAATGATGATTTTGAGAAATAATTAGAACCAGTGGCCCTAATTAATTTTATTGATCACCATTATTATTCTAAAATGTATTTAAGACTCCACACTAATTTTCATAATTTTATAATTATAAAATTTATTAAAGGCATAAAATAACTCCTCAAGATTTGAAAATTTGGATTTCTCAAATTACTCAACTAATTAACTTGAAATAATAATGGGAGGCATAAGTCATGTAATAATCACCCAAAGCTTCAAATTAATTACTCAAATAATTAGGGTTTAACTTTACTAATTTAAAATATCTTCAAATCCTAATTAGTAACTGCACTCAATAAAAATTAAGGTTTTTATTTTTCTTTGATTCTCTCATGTCTAAGTTTTCTAGAGAGTATTTATTTATTTTTTAATTTTTTTATAATTAGTTATAATTTTGTAAAATTTTGTAGCCAATTAAAGATTTTAAGCTTAATTAATTATTTACAGTACATTATACTTTACACACAATGCCATGTAGTTCATTATTTAAAAGGTCCCACGTGGCGCACTGACTTAGTGGCGACGAACGCAATTTCGTCTTAATCATTCAATCCATGATCGAGTGAAATGGATGACTAATGATCCATCATCAACCTTCGATGATAGACAAACTTGATCCGAGCTTGTTTCAAGGAGAAAATAATTCCAAATTAATCAGGTAAAGAAACTAAGGGGATATATGGCTTGATTCACACCAAACACACATTTTTTTTCATAAATAATCAAAACTTATGGGGACATGCTTACAGTTTGAATGGATTACCTCACAAAACTAAAGTTCAATGGTTTGTTGTTAAGGTAGCTTCGCCATGAAGGTGAAACCCTTTGAAGATCCTCCCTTGCCTTCTCTGTAAACACTCTTGAGACTAAGTCCATCACTGCTCACTAGAGTTTGATCAAAACGGATGCTCCAGTGATTGAATTGAGTGTGTCTCGATTCTTTCTTGCTCATGAGGATATGGGGAATGTGTGAGAAGAGTTAATTAAATTTTGGTTAAGTTTTGATGGAGTTAGGTGTTCAAGTTTGAGGTGGTGTAGCTTTGCGGTTAAGTACTCAAGGGGCTTTGAGAATTTGGGGGACTTGCTTTGGGGCTGTAAGGAATCTACCTATTAAGTATGAATGGGAGATGAGTTGTATACTCTCCTCCATAAGTGAAGCACCCAAAGAATAAGCATCAAACGTAGGGGCCATTTGGGGCTTAGGATTAGTGAGGTGGACCTTCTTCACTAATTAGGGAAGTTTGGTGGTCATAGATGAAAGAGACATGCCATAGTGGTTGAACCATGGATTGGTCATGGTGAATGTGACCTTTATTTAGTTAATGGTTAAGCAAACCAGTCTTAGGTCAGCTTGGTTTAGTTGGGGTGAGCTCAAAACATGCTAAGGTAGTTGTGTTAGCCAAAGGAGGGGTTTGACTATTCTATTTTGGGATTTTATTATATTTCAAATCCTTTGGTGCACTTGGTTTGGGTTGAACCGAGTTCATTTTGGTTTGGATACAATTTGGTAAGTTAAAAGAAGTCCAAGGATGAGTCATGCCAAGTTAGATTTGGTTTAGTTTGGATTTGGATCCATATATGTCAATTTAGATATAATTAGGTTGAGCAATTGATCAAATTTATCCCAAAGGGCTATTGGGTTATGTTTAAATGATAATTTAGAACTTATTGGTGTAATTGATTTGGTTCAATTTGAATCGATTTGAATTTGGGTTATATAGGTTCATATGGGCTAAATAGGTTAAGTTGATTTGATCCAATTGGCCAATTGGGTTGAGTTATGTTTGATTGTTCAATTAAAAATAATTGAAGGCTTTGATTTTGATCCAATCTAATTTATATTGAGTTTACGTTCCAAGTTGACCCTTTAAGTCAAATTGGTTGTTGATCAAATTTACTCTAATTGATGATTGAAAAGTGTTCAAATCAATTTGAATTTGAACATTGGTTCAATGCTTAATCAAGTTTTGGCTCAGTTTGACCCTTTTAAGTTAATTTAGGCCAACTTGGGTCAAAGGGTTAAATTGGGTTAATTAGATTCAATTGGTTGTACTTGGATGATTGGTTATGATCAATAATTATTTTAGAGATAATTTGATTTGATTTGATAATTTGGTTCAATTTAGGCTTTGGTCAAATTGAATCAAGTGAGCTAATTAGATGGATTATAGAATCAATTGAGGGTTGATATGATCAATCATTGATTTGGAGATGATTGATATGATTTGTATCCAATTTTAATTTTGGATTTTGACTCAATTTAGGTCTTTATGTCAAATTGGATCAAATTGGTTAAGTAGTGATTAGACAAATTGCAAGCTTCAATCAAGTTTAATTAATATTTAGAAGAGTTTGGGTAAGTTTAATTTCAAATATATTTGATCAATTTTAGCTCCCTTTTAAGTTTGGGTTAACTTAGCCAATTAGTCAAATTGAACCAGATTGGGTTTGAATGGAAGTCTTGAGTTTCAAATGATCATTTGTTGGAAGTTGTTAAACTCACTTTTGGAGTGAGGATTCATCCTTCCTATCCAAGATTTAGGAATCTTCTAGATACTAGAATCTTTTTAGTCATAGGATACTTTTTTAGATTGGGTCACCCAATCTTAGAGACTTAGAAAGGTGTATCATTGACTAAGAAAACCTACATATCTGGCTGACTAAGACTTATGCCTATCCACCCATGTAAAACCAATGCAACCAAACACAATTAGATTTCATTTCATATCCAAGCTCCAAGCTAAAATGATTTGAACCCTAAACTTCTTGATCCCATGATCCGCTCTTTGGTCTCAATCAAAAGCTCTTTTATTGAACCAAACCCAATTGATTTTTGCATAAATATTCCACCAAAATTCATTATTTCAAACTCTCCCAAAATCTACAATCAAGACAAATCAAACTAAAACAACTCAAATCAACTTAGCCCATTTGACCTAAATTTGAGCCAAAATCAAATTGATAAATTTAAATCAATTGTAATCAAAGCCATTAATAAATCTAAATCAATTATCAAACTCAATTCAACTTTATATAACTCAAATTGAGTCATTTGATCGAATACAACCCAAATTGGATTGAATGATCTAATCTCTTCTACAATGATTGTTGATCACCTTTGATTATCTAATTACATCCAATTGGGTCAAGCCAAGCTAATTTGATCACTTGACCCAAGTTGACCCAATTAGCTCACATGAATCAAATTGAACCAAACTTCATTCTAAACCCAATCAATTGAAACCTATGATTTATATCAAGCATAAATTGATCCTTGAATATGACTGAACCATCAATCAAAGTCAACCAAGTCGACTTTGAATTTGACCTAAAAGACCAAATTGGGCCAAACCTCAATCAAATACAAATTAATTAAAACCAATGACTCAAATCAATCACAAATTAATTATTGAACATGATCAAGCCCTTGGTTGAACCCAAGTTGACCAAGTCAACCTAATTGACCCATTTAGCTCAAGTGACCTAAAGGTCAAATTGGTCTAAATCATTCATAAATCTAAATTAATTTGAAATCAACACCTAAATAATTATCAAATCATCAATTGATTCTAAACCAACACCTAATCCAAGACAATTTATCAATTTGACCAAATTGGTCAACATAGCCCATTTGATCGATATGAACTCTTATGAGCCAAATTCGAATTCACTTCAAACCAAATCAAACCAATTGAACCTAAATATCCAAAATCATCATTTGAACATGATCCAACCCTTGATTTGATCAATTTGACCAATTGGTCAACCTAACTCAACTTGATCCAATTTGACCTACATGGGTTAAATTAAGCCAAACATATTCAAACCAAGCCTAAACCCAACCAAACTTGGTCTGACCCATCATTGGGTCACCATGGGTATCATCAAACCCAACCCACTTTGGATGAATTAACCTAAAATCTATTTAACCCCTTCATATGGGGAAAATCTCTATTTGGATGGTCTCACCTTACCCAAACCTCAATTTGGACTTGACCCACTAGCTAACATGACCCAGGCGATTAGGTCGACCAGGGTCCAAAGAGGTGAGCTAACTCAAGCCTTCTCATTGGCTCACCATGGGGAGCAAGGACACTCCACATCAACCCATCCCAAAGCTTCACCCACTCAAGGAGCTCCGACCACCTATGCCACCCAAACGTCTACAAAATGAAGAACCAATCCCTACCATCCAATTTGATGGGGAGAAGAGTATACTCCTCCCCATCTCATTCCCACACACACCAAGGCATCCAAAGAGCTTCAAAGTGAGGAGACGAGCATCCCTAGTGCCTTCTTGAGTTCCCCAGAGCCTCCCATCATCGACAATGTCAATCCCAAGTGAAACAGAGGCTCATCTCCATCTAACCTCACCTAAATTCTACCAAATCCAAATTAACTTCACCCGCACATTCTCCAAGCTCCGACGAGGCTAAACGAATCGATTCCCAATTTATTCAAGCACCGGAGATCATCCTTAGACCAACTCTTGTGACATTTTTGACGGCGCTTGGTCCATAGAGCCATCGATGGGGAGGCAAGGCACGAGCTTCTTAATAGGACTTCATCTCTTCAAGACGAAACTACCATAATCATTGGACTGCCGGTCTTGAGCTCCAGCAAGATAAATTCCAGTAAATCGTAGAAAATTCCCTAGGTGTTAATCTTTTATGAAGAATTTTATTATTTCATGCAATTCAAACCATAAGATCTCCTTAGATCTATCCATTGAATCTTTTAGAGTCGATCCCAATGCCTCATGAGCTCAAACGTGCTTGGATCGAGCGGAGGAGGATGGATGATGTCCGTCTTCCATCGCACGAGGGATGATCGTGATGAATCTGATTAGATTTTTCGATTTTAATCCTATAAGAATAGTGAGATTAATCCCAATCGTTCGATTTGAGATCAGACGACTGGGATGAAATCTCATCTATCACGTGTTGACTTAGCATACCGCATCAGTTGTTTAGGACTAATCCCACAACGCCATGTGGAAAGCACTACCACATCAGCTCCCGCATGGCGCCAATGGGATTAAGGATTAATTATATTTAAAAATGTCATTTAATCATCCTAAAATTTAAAAATGCATAATTAATTATAGAAATCAAAAAAATACAAAGAAATTCATTTTGTAAAGGCAAAATAGAGAGAATTTAATAAAAATAATTTTATTAAGTTTTGAACAGTGAATAGAGCTTAATTAGAGTTTGAATATTTCCTTAATTAGTTTAATTAAGCCTAAATCACTTGGACAATTAATCTCAAACTTGAAATGTTGATTTAATGGGATGTCCTCTGCCTCTCATAATTTTTTGAGATTTATTGGCTAGGTAATTAGGAGAATTTGAAATCCAAATCTTAATTACCCTCTTAAGCGATTTAATAATTATTTAAAACCCCCAAATAGTAAAAATTAATTAATTAAACTTCATTAATCACTAATTAATAGATAGATGATGAGAGGAAGTGATTAGGACTCCTTTCCTAATTATTGTTTTCCAAATTTATCTCATTAAGAGGGTTAAGTAATGCATGGATTAATTAAGAAATTAAATAAGCAATTAATAATAAAATCAAATCAAATTGAAACACTCAATTCATGGGTTCCTCTTTATGTGTTGAATAATATAAAGATCTTTAAGGAAATTATGATTAACCCATGGGTGTGGGACAATCATATAAGTACTTAATTAAATTTTTTAATCTAATTAACACTTAAACAGGAGCCTATTGCACTAGGTCCTTTAGAGTATTACAATTTTAATTTCTTATTTGCATATCATTTGAGGCTCATAAATAAGTGATTAATTAAATTAAAGAAACATAGAAATGATAATCAAATAAATTATTTAATGAATCAAACTTGATTCATAAAATCATAATTACTTCTCTTTGAATATATTAAACCAATAACATGGGATGGGGTGAAACTAGTAAATGACTTCTCCTCTTTGAGTTTAACAAGTCAAACCCAAAACTAATTTGTTTAAGAAGCTTTGATTTTCTTTAAATACTTTTATTTAACTTGATTGTCCTTAGGAAATAATGTAATTAAATGTATTATGTGACTATATTTAATCATTCCTTTTCAATCATTGTAAATATTATATGTCATGTGATATCATGCATTCATATTTTCAAAAATAAAAGAATCAATGGAGTTCATTTATCTGTAAGTTACATATGTTAGATTAATCCTATTATATATGTGATTGTTATCACTAATAAATTTTAAAATTATTTTTAAAACTATAAAATTAACAATGAAGATTTAGAGTATAGATTAGTTATAAATATTATATATGATTTGCATGTGTTTATATAAACATGTTAATGTATTATTTTATCTTTAAGATTCATGTTGGGTTTACATATTTGATGATAATAATTATATAATATGGACATCCTAGAATCGAGGCTTTAAGTAGCTCATGGAGGTCATTGATTATCTCACTTTCCTAGTTAACAAATGCGTACTTATTTAATTTCGTTCTGATATGTACTTGTACTAGAATTTAAATAGAACTTTATTTTACATGTATAAATAATTCAACAAAAATACAATCTCTTGCATGATTTTCATTCTCATGGTGATGTATGCATTCATATGTATTTAAGAATAGAAAGTATATAGTCTAGATCACAGAATACTGAGACTTTAAGTAATAGCCTCATGGAGGTCATTGATTATCTCACTTCTCTAGTTTAAACAACGGCACATACTTGCTTAAAATTTTTATACATGTGTGTGTATTTAACTAAAGAATGATGATCCCTCTTTCATACCAAAATATATTCATTCATAATCATGTAAGTGTGCCAAATATATATTGCATGTGTAGGTATATTCAGCCTTAAATCATATGCATGTTATGGGTGATGAAAAAGAATGGTTTAACATATTCTATATGATGGTAATTTAATTGCATTAGTATTAATATACCTTTTATATTGAATAGAATTCTTTAATATTAACCCAATCTTAGGATTAATAAAACACTTAATAAATCATTCACTAAAAGAAACTAAATCATAAAAATATGTCTTTAGAAAAATAACTTAAGGTAAGGATGAAAGAGGCCAAACTCTCTTTCATACGTATTGCTAAGTGAATATCAAATGAAACAAATAAAATACAAAATTAAAACTTTCCAATCCTATAAACAACTTAAAATGAAACCATCCATCATATATAAAATTAAATAATTTCAAACTTTAAAAAATTATGATTCAAAAACCTAGCCAAGACATACCATACAAAGCCCAAACATCCACATTAGAATGCTAAGCACCACTTCTAGCTTTAGGTTAGAACGGTGCATGTAATGATGTTGTGTTTTATTTTATGTTGTATTATTTTAGACTGGTGTTGACCTCACTTTTGGAGTAAGGATTCAATTTTCTATTAAACTTGGGAGTCTTCTAGATATTAAGATTTTCTTAGTAATAAGACACTTCTAGTTATCAGGTGAACACTTAATCTAAGTCTAGAGACTTAGAAGGGTTAACCATATGATTAAGTTATTCCTTAGAGATTAGGATAATCTACCTACCCTATAGCTTAAGCCCAACCTATGTTCACCTTTTTAAGCCATAACCAAATCTCAAATTCAACTCATCATCCAAACCAAATGATTGAAACTTATAATTAAATTAATCCAAACTCAATTGATTTTTTCCTAGATCAATTCTATAATCAAATCAATTTGTCAAAATATACAATCAAACCAAAACTAAATATCAAACCTAAACCAAATCCAAACTCTAAAACCCTCTTAAGCCATGTGATATAACTCCATGAACTTCGCCAAATCCCCATGCAAATCAATCCAAAGTCAATTGAATTTCCCATAATTGATTTATATTTTTAATCATCTTTCCAAATATAAATCAAATCTACATCCAAATGATCAAAACTAAATTAAAATCCAAGCTTAAGCCCTTTGAACCGAATCCATGGATTTAGCCAAAAATCCATTCAATTCAAACTAAAATCAATTAATTTTCTCATGAATCAAATTAATCCTTCAAACATCATCCCAAATATATATGAAATATACAATCATCAAGCCAAATTGAAATCAACCCAAGTCAAACCTAACCTAACCCATTTGACTTGAAGTTCTCAAATGAATCAAAATACATTCAAGTCCAAACCAATTGCAATCAAATTTATAAATCCATATATAAACTAAGCCAAATCAAAATCAACTCAAGTCAAACTTAACCTAACCCACTTGACTTAAAATTCTCAAATGAACCAAAACCCATTCAAGCCCAAATCAATTGCAATCAAATATATAAATCCATCCTAAATCCACATATAAACTAAACTAAACCCAAACCAACCCAAAATCAAATCAACTAAGCCCAACTGATCCACTTGAACCAAAGTGACCTATTTGACCTATTTGAGTCAAGTTCTAATCTTACCCAAATTGGATTGAACCAAGCCAATCAAAATCTCATACCATGATTATTGATCACCTTAAGATGATCAATTGCCATAAATTGGGTCAAAATAAGTCAACTTAGATATTTGGCCAAGTTAATCCCTTAACTTATATGAACTCAAACTAGCCAAAATTTATCCTAAACCAAATCAATTGGAACCATTGATTCACATCAATCTATGATCAACAATTGAACATGACTTAACTACCAATTGAGCCAAACTCAACCTAATTGGCCATTTGACCCAATTTGACCTAAAAGACTAAAATAGGCCAAATCATAATCTAATCTAAATTGATTGCAACCAATGGCTCTAGTTCATTCCAAATTGATTATTAAACTAACCAAAGCCATAATTAAATACAATTTAACCAATTGAACCCATTTGACCTACTTAGCCCAAATTGACTTAAAGGGTCAATTTGGCCTAAATCCAAATTAAACTCAAATTAATTCAAACCAAAGCCTACAATCTTCTTCAATTAACTAATTGAACAAAAATCTAGACCTAACCGAAGCCAATTTGACTCATTTAATCATTTTGGTCAACTTGACTAATTTGACCCATTTGATTTCAAATGAGCCAAAATCAAACTTAAGCCAAATTAATTGAAACCAATTGAACCAAATATTTCAAATCATCATTTGAACTTGACCTTAGCTTTGGTTTGACCCGATTTGACCAACAACCTAACTTAACCTAGCACAATTTGACCTATAAATGTCAAATTGAGCCAAACCCCCTTGAACCAAGCCATGACCACTTGGAATTTGATTCAAATCGACCCAAACTCATCTTGGGAGTTAACTCACCTCCCTAACTAACTGAAACCTATGGCTCCAAAGGATATGGATGTTGCCTTGAGCCACCCCTCAAGCCTTCCACCAACCCATTCAAGCCACGTGGAGGTGACACCGACCACTCCGGCACCCTAACGACGGCTGATTGATCAAAATTTAACCAATTGAACCCATTTGACCTACTTAGCCCAAATTGACTTAAAGGGTCAATTTGGCCTAAATCCAAATTAAACTCAAATTAATTCAAACCAAACTACAATCTTCTTCAATTAACTAATTGAACAAAATCTAGACAACCAGCCAATTTGACTCATTTAATCATTTTGGTCAACTTGACTAATTTGACCCATTTGATTTCAAATGAGCCAAAATCAAACTTAAGCCAAATTAATTGAAACCAATTGAACCAAATATTTCAAATCATCATTTGAACTTACTTTGGTTTGACCCGATTTGACCAACAACTAACTTAACTAGCACAATTTGACTATAAATGTCAAATTGAGCCAAACCTGAACAAGCCATGACCACTTGGAATTTGATTCAAATCACCCAAACTCATCTTGGGAGTTAACTCACCTCCACTAGAGCTGAAACCTATGGCTCCAAAGGATATGGATGTTGCCTTGAGCCACCCCTCAAGCCTTCCACCAACCCATTCAAGCCGTGGAGGTGCAGACCCTACTCAGGCACCCTAACGACAGGTGATTGATCAAAATTGAGGAGCTCAATCTAAGGAAGGCCCCTCCCTCCCCCCCCCCCTCTTTCATTTCAAGTTGATTTCAACACACACACCCTTAGAATCCTCCACAGAGCCCATTTCAAAATTCCCAAGCTTCCCAAGCATCTCAAACCATCCCATTTCAGTTCATTGTTACGGCAGGGCATCCATTTTTCTATCTCAACTCATCACTCGTCGAATTCCTCTTGCGCCTCGTGGTAAGAATGAATCATTCCTCCCGGCCAGCAATCCTTGAGCTTGGAGTTGATCCTCACCAGAGCTCCAAATGCGATGGATCTTGGTCCATCAGCGAACATGGGAGAAACTTGAATCTGGGCTTTGTTGGATCCCTTTGAATCCTCATGTGAAGGTGTGGATTCTTTAGAGTTTAGAGCTCTGATCGAAAGAAGAATGAGCGGACGCCGCTGCAGATGATAGATCATGCACCATATCCGCTTCATGATGATTGAAACGAATCTGCATGGTGATTAGATTTCATTAGATTATCTAATTTACTCCCTTAAGAGCCACATGTTTGTCACGGATCTGTGATCGCATCCAGAGATAAAACACGTCCACCACCGCCATGTACCGGCGACAGTTAATATCCAATCCCGTTGTGCTACGTGAAAAGCTTGTTGCGTTAGCATGCCACGTGGCGTCGATGGGATTAGGCTTCAATTAGGCCTAATTAACTTTTTTTTAATGGCTAAAATTTTTAATATTCATAACAAATGATAGAAAAATCATAAAATACAAATGAATAC